>CM070506.1:26413263-27140779 GCA_036346375.1 Guadua angustifolia | reverse complement strand
AAATTTACAACGATTCAGGTATCCAGCAACTGGCTGTCAAGTAAAGCTCAAATTTCTTAGAATAACCTGCAACTAGTGGTTCTTGTGGCTCACTGTACCCCTATATCTGCACATACATGCAAGAACAACTACTTCGCAGCTGCCATGACTGTGCTCTGCTATAGCTGCTACACTGTGCTATTTAAATTTTAAAACACTAATTCAGTACGATGGCCATACATAATTTTGTTCAAATTATTCAACCAGCTTGCTGGATATCACAGAATTAGACCATCTTTTAGTAGTGTCATGCTGCTGCTGCTCTCTGCCCTTAAAATAGCAGTTTTCTGCTCTTTGGATCATACTTTCTTCTGTCGTTATTTAGGCATCTCTTTTAAAGTCGAACATGGGTACTTAATGTACATTCACAGTAGTTTCCAAATATGCTGCTGTCACATTTTAACATATCTTTAACATAGGCAAAGCGATGAAGCCTGGAAAATGGGTGATATTGTGCACACCCTAACAAATAGAAGATGGTTAGAGAAGTGTGTCACTTATGCAGAAAGCCATGATCAAGCACTAGTTGGTGACAAGACTATTGCGTTTTGGTTGATGGATAAGGTACTAGCTGTTACTTTCGGACCTAAACGAATGGCATAACTGGCTATGTTTCATCAGATTGTCCGTCTTTTCTTGTGATAAATGATTTGTTGCTTCACTAATCACTAGTCACCCACTTTTACTTGAGCAAAGATTCCTGAAAACATAGTGCGCGGTGATTTGCTAACTTCGATGGCTAATGTTTCAAATCTTGGTTTTGATCTATTTAATGATTTATTTTTGTTGTTGGTTCCTTTCATAAACTAGCCAAAATCAAGTGCAGCTGCATGATCTACCATTCGTGTTTTCTCAAGCAAATATTTTTGACACAGTAAAATCTGGCTGATGAGCCGTTTGTTTGAATTTGTAAAGCTGACGATGTATAAACAAATGGTACTTTCTGAAATGATCACCATAGTGCCTGAAATAGTTTGTGGCCCAAGAAACCTAACTCATCTAGGATGGGATGGTAAACCAATCATTTCATGCAAAATGTAAAGGTGCTAACACTGTTTCAGTGAATGACACTAAGATTTGATCAATTTTGGAATTGTTGGTCATTAAATATGTTTTTGAAACTTGGTCTAGACTTGGAAAATTTTAGAATAACTGCTTTCAGCCAATGTCCAAAGGAGTGGGTGCTTTTTGGTTGCCTTGGCTTCAATACATTTTTAGAAGATATGCTTTAAAATTGCTCTAGAAGATTTGGTCGTGAGTCAATATCTACACACTCCTTGATACTTTATCATGGTGTTATGAATTTCATTTTTTTTAACTAGTTGTTCCTGTCATAAAATATTCAACAGGAAACAGTTAAACCATTATAGTTGGCATAACCATAAGGTCCATAATACCACATTATGGACAAGATTCTCTTTCTAATTTGATGAGTTTTTGAGACTCCAAAGCAAACATAGGTGTTCCATCTTGCATTTTTTATTGATTATAGTCATGTTCATACATGTGCGGTTTTATTTCAGGATGGTTGATAGTTGGTACATGCAGAAGTGTACTATTGTGCTGTAAATTATTGTTTCAGTACATAATGACATGAAATCTCAACTTCTCTTTGTGCAGGATATGTATGATTTCATGGCTCTGGACAGACCTTCAACACCTCGCATTGATCGTGGGATAGCATTACATAAAATGATTAGGCTTGTCACCATGGGTTTAGGAGGCGAAGGCTATCTTAATTTCATGGGAAATGAGTTTGGGCACCCTGGTCAGTACAATCTTATTGCATTTTTCATGGTTGTGATTTACAATGATTTTAACCATGATCTTTTCATTCTATGTAATCTATTGCTTCTGAGGAGGAAGTTTTGATTACTTCTATTTTACTTGGCAGAATGGATAGATTTTCCAAGAGGTCCGCAAAGTCTTACAAACGGCTCCGTCATCGCAGGAAATAACTATAGTTTTGATAAATGCCGCCGTAGATTTGACCTTGTAAGTTTTAGCTGTGCTATTATGTCCTCTCGCTTGATCCAGATCAGCCATATTTTTCTTGGTATAAATATAATCTTGTTTTGGAAAGATCAACATTGCTTTTTGTAAAAGTTGATATAGATATGTTTTACCATTGTTGACCAGCAAGAATTTCACCATTTTTCGGTCAGGGAGACGCGGATTATCTTAGATATCGTGGTATGCAAGAGTTTGATCAGGCGATGCAGCATCTTGAGGGAAAATACGGAGTATGTCACTGGTTTATCTTTATTGCATAATAAGATACAGTTACATTTATATCTCTTCAAACAGTGCTTTTTATGTTTGAATAGAAAACTATAGGATATATTTCAATAATCTGAGGAAAACTGCTGGAAAGGAGGATCTGGAATTGATTTTCACAAATTAAAACAGTTGGTTCAAGTGATCACATATTGTTACCTGTCCCAACTCTTAACATCATGACTGGATGTATTTACTCATAAAATTGACAATGTAACTGCAGTTCATGACTTCTGAGCACCAGTTCGTATCACGGAAACATGAGGATGATAAGGTGATCATCTTCGAGAGAGGAGATTTGGTATTTGTGTTCAACTTCCACTGGAGAAATAGCTATTTTGACTATCGTGTTGGTTGTTTAAAGCCTGGGAAATACAAGGTATGCAGCGCTTTTCATTATCCACCTTTCATCACTAGTAGGGTTTTTGCAATTTTTTTATTTCTGCATGGTTAGAAGCTGCTGCTTTAGATGTGGTAGTCGATAGAAGGGTCCTAGTATTCAGGTAGCACTCCTACCATTCATTTAACCTTCTCTAATAGAGTAATAGTCTAAACTAAGTAAACTAAGGACTTGCACCAATGTTCTTCCTTAGTTGAACTTGTTGTAATACTGAAACTTTTCCCGCAAAATTTACTCAAATCATCCTACCAGTTTTAAGCAGCCCATTTGGAGGGACAGACCTGGGTTTCATTGGTTACTTATGGTTTCTGCTATTTCTTATAAGGTGGTATTGGACTCTGACGATGGCCTCTTTGGTGGATTCAGTCGGCTTGATCATGATGCTGAGTACTTCACTACTGTAAGTCTGGGCTCAAGTGTTGTTGCACGTAGTATGCTTGTCTCAGTGTCTCATTATTGCTCTACTCTGAAATAAACCTCCCATTTAATGATGCCTTGCAGGAATATCCGCATGACAACAGGCCGCGCTCTTTCTCCGTGTACTCTCCCAGTAGAACTGCTGTCGTGTATGCCCTTACAGAGGACTAAGAACCAGTGGTGATTTTTGGGGGGACGAACTCCAGCGTGCTGGTGGCGCGGCACCGCTGTGTAATGCAACCAAATGCATGGCTGCCCAGACGCTGTGGGCCTGATATTCGACGGGATTGTGCTTCTTCCCCAGATCGAATGCCAGGAAGATCAGATAGATAGCTTTATTGGTGACCTCTCGTTTCCGAGTGACCGGCGAAGAAAATGGGACCAACATGCGCGGCCTTTTTCTTGAGCTACGTCAAACCTTCTTATATTGACGCTCCCTGTAGTTTTGTACATAACGATTTGTGTTGGCACTGTATCTTCTGAATCATCTGTTCAACAGAAACGTTTATTCCCCTTGTACTGCTTAGTGCTCAATAAGAACCCCATTACTCCATTTTGTGAGAGAAGGAAATGCATGCATTTAACAAAGCCCGCCTGTTGTTCCGCTGTTTTGATGTATCTTTGCATAGTACTTCCGTTGGTTGCCTCCGTCCATTTACTTTGCTTTATGAGTAGATTTTACGAAACTACAAGTTTTTTTTTTCACAAATTATTAGAAAATTATAGATTTTAACTCATATTACAAAACTATATATTTTAGAATAACTTGTGCTACAATTGTAGCTGGTCTAGCAGTACGGTCCACATGGTAGCTTTACGCACCCTCATTTTTCATTTTAGTGTGTAAGGCTACTATGTGAGTTTACACTAGTAGATCTATTATAAGAAATGATCAATTCTAAAATATGTAGTTTTATGACATAAGTTATCATAAAAACTGTAGTTTTTTGGAATAAAAACTAAAACATGTAGTTTTCTAATAGAGCTGGATGTGTTGGTGATGAGGATTACAAGCTGTTATTTGTTTGGGCTTTTAAATTATTCGTGACTATACTCTATTAATAGGTCTGCAATACATAAAACCCATAATATAAGGGAAAAGCCTATTCTTATCCGAATGGTTAGTTCTTCGACCAGTTCAGTCAAAATGGCCAAGACTTTACTCCACACTGGTCGTCGTCGACCAGTGAAATAGTCATCCCAACCAGCGAACTGGTCGGGGACAAGGAATTATCTCCATATATGTCTCCACGCGGATAGTTGTTTGACAAGTATACATAACTACTCAAAAGTTATCTATAAAAAAGGCACCCTTTAGAAGACACCATTTGGTGGGAAGGCACATCTCGACTACATGACGCCCTTTTGGAGAACAATTACCGCATTTTCAACTAGGATAAATAGGGGGCCAATCCACGCTATCGAATGCATCGAGAAACTCATAGTCATTCTGTAATCTAATCTAGACATCAAGAATCCATTCTATAATTTGTATACTCTATAAGAGCCGCTTGGCTAATAAAAAAGCAATCCCTAGTATACTCTTCAAGACTCTTCATCAGACACCAATATTTTCACCTTTTACTTGTCTAGATTTATATAGACGTTATTATCTTTGATAGCTCTTCGCACTCTCATGTCTTAGTTTTCAGATGTGATAAGCACAGAGTTCAAAATAAGCATGATAGGCGAGTTGAGTTACTTTCTCAGCTTCCAGATCAAGCAGACCTGAGAGGGTATTTTCTTGCATTAAGGCAAGTACACTTGAGACCTCCTGAGATGCTTTGATATGTTTGATGGAAAGCCGGTGATGACTCTTATGACCACCACTACTGTCCTTAAGCCTGTGAGGATGGTGAGCCAAATGATCAGGAGTTCTGAAGGATGATCTGCTCCCTCTTGTATTTCACTGGCTCGAGACCGGACATACATTTTGATGTATGTTTGTGTGCTCAATTTTAGGCTTCTTGCACCTCTCACTACCAAGCGGTGAGGCGCATCTTCAAATACCTTCGAACTACCACTGACTATAGTATTTATTACTCTTTCTCTTCTTGTCTATTCTTTAGAACCTTTTCAGATGCATACTTTTTTGGCTGTAGGATAGATAGGAAGAGCATTTCTAGCACTTGCCACTTCATGGTACTTCTCTTGTTTCTTGGTCATCTAGAAAGCAGTTCGGAGTTGCACAGTCCACCGCTGAGATCGAGTACATTACAACCGCTAGTTGTAATCAGGTGCTTTGGATAAGATTGACTTTGTGGGACTTTGGATTAGATATAGATAGTATTTCACTTTTCTGTGACAACACTTTCTACCATTTGTATTTCCAAAAACCTAGTGCAGCACTCCAGGATAAAACATATAGACATTAGGTATCACTTCTTTAAAGGCTATGTGAAGAAGGGTGACATAGTGCTTCAGTTTGTAGAGAGTGACCACAAGATTGCCGATATCTTTACCAAGCTTTTGGATAGTTCCAGGTTTGTGGCCTTGAGAGGAGAGCTTAGAGTTGTATGCTCATAGACATCTCTTGAGGGGGAACTCGTTCTGTATATTATGTAATATATATGTTTTCTTCAAGGATTACCTTTCTTTTATATCTTCTGGGTGATATTGGGCTTATTCTTAGAGTTCTGAGTACACTTCATTTACACTTCTGGTATAATTTGCATGCACCTCTCTTCTTATGCTATAGATTGCTATCATGCGCAATTAGCTGTTCTCTCTTCTCTCTAGGTTGAGTTCCCTCACAATCTTATAAGTTTAGTAGATATTAGGCCCTCTGGGTAGACAGGGTCTATGTGCACTCCCTAGCTTGAGTATTAGAGTCAGCTTTCCTATGTCAGTCATTAGGGAAGATGGGAGCGAGTTTGAACTATAGTGTTCTCTATTATCTTTTCTATGCTCTATAGCCACCTAGTATGCAATTTCTTGATTTCTTCTCCTCATTTTATATTTTTGCTTTTTGTTGAGTTCATTTGGACATTTTCTTAGCTTAATTGTTTCTCGACTTTTTGTCCTCATTCTGTGTTTCTACTTTTTGTTTAGTTCATCTGGACATTATTTTAGCTTAATTGTGTCGACGATCGGGATCGCCGACCGCAAGAAATGAGGTAGGGGTCAGTGTGTTGCGGGACCCGCGCAGAGTTTCGCTCGAACGGAGGAAGAGAGTAAGCGTGACGATGGTCGGAGCAAGGCGACAACGAGCAAGAGACAAGAGTTTATACTGGTTCGAGCCCCTGTGAAGGTAACAACTCTACTCCAGTCACCTTGCGGCGGTGATTCTAATTATATCGGTGTACAAGAGGGTGTTTACAACTCAAGATAGTAATGGTGATTCCTAGCTCGAGCTGCGGTGTGTGCTGTGTTGTCTTCGTTGTCCTGGAGCTTGTGTGTCCTTGGTCTTTATACTTCCTCTGCATGCAACGGCCGGGAGAAATCCTCGGGAAGAGGCCTTCGTGCACCTTGAGGGCTGGCAGCAACTGCCCCGAACTTGCCGCGCACTCCTGAGTCATCCCCACGCTCTCTGCCTTCGTAATCGGTCAAATGCGGATCCGAAACCCCGGCGGGCCAAGGCCTCGAACGAGATCCACGCCCGAGCTCGAGGTCGGCGGGTTGAGCTCGGGTCCTGGCTCTAGGTCGGCGCCAAGATGCACCAGTCGTCGAGTCGGGGCCTTCCGAGCTTAGAATCCGTTGACATGGCCGGTCAAGGAGCACCAGCCCTCGTCGGTAGCCCCGAGGCTCTAGGTCGGAGGAACTCAGAGGGTTGAGGATGCGCCTAGAGGGGGTGAATAGGCGTTTATAAAATCGATCGCTCACTAAACAATCGCTCCAATTCAACCCCTATGTCAAAACCTAATAAAAGATATATGCGAAGCGTTAAACTAGGTTTTGACAATTAAAGCCTAAATCAACTAGTCTCACTAGTGCACTAACTAATTTATGTCTCTAAACAAGAATTGCTATATTTAATAAAACAATTTACACTAAGCAATTCTAATGCATTCAAGCAATTGATCAATATACAATAATTAAAATGCTTGAATATAAATGAGACAAGAGACAACCGATATTTTTCCGTGGTGTTCGGAGACTTGCCGGTCTCCCTAGTCCACGTTGAGGCTAGCCCGACCACTCGGACCGGCTCCCGCTCGAGCACCGCCTCTTTCCACTAGTCGTGGTTTTCACGCTATGCCGTGGCTCAACCCGAACCTTCACAAACTTGCCGGGCTTCTCACACCTTGAGAGCACCCAAGACGACGCCCACGCCGTCTAGGAGTCGGCAACCTCCAAGAGTAACAAGCCGCTCCTCCGCTTGAACCTCACCGGGCACAACGAATGCGCTCCTCGGTGATCACCAAGTGCAACACATGCACAAGGCCTCCTCAAGTGCAACACATGCACAAGAGGTACCCAAACCACTTCCTAATTGCAACGAATGCAATTAGTCTCACTCTTAGCTCAAGAATCAAATGGGGAAGAGCAACACATGCACTTCACCCCCACAACCTCAAAACACAGCAACAACAACAGCCCCAAACCCCCCAAGGGGGTATTTATAGCCTCCACCAAAGAAACTAGCCGTTGAGGCAAGAAACGGGCAGAAACAGCAAAAACGCGGTCCGACCGGACCTCATCCGGTCCGACCGGACCTCACAGCCAACGGTCGGAAAAACAACCGCGCTGGCCGAATGTCTTGCGGTCCGACCGCCCTCGGCCACACACCGCTCCGGTCCGACCGTGCGCCACCCGGTCCAACCGACTTCACAAACTCAAAGAAACACCGAAGCATTGTCTCTGGAAAAACACACCGCGTGAAATTGGTCGCACGCTTGCCGGGTCCGACCGACCGGGCCGGTCGCCACCGCCACACCAACCGCCACTGCCGCACCGCCAAAAACACTCGCACGGCTGAAGCCCTAGGGCCGGTCACACCGAGGAGGCGGTCAGACCGCCGGTCCAGCGGACCAGGCGGTCCGACCGCCCACGCCCGTCACACCGCTTCTCCCAAATTAACGCCGCCTCTGGAAGCGGTTGCACCGCCGCATGCATGCCCGTCCTGCATCGGCAGACGTCTTGGTCGCACCGCCCCCACACACACTGGAAGCCCGGTTGCACCGCCCCCTCAGAGAAAAACTCCAGATTCTTCGCAAAAACCGATTCTCCAAAAACCAAAGCCATTTTTTGAGCCAACTAGTGATCAACACATGATCAACCACTCGTGCAAAACACATTTGCACCAAATTAGCTCATGCTCAAAGAATTCGACCAAATTCGCGAAAACACATTTCGCAAACAAACACCGAACTTACGCAATCAACCCTCTAGCCATGTAAGGATCAACACATGATCCCGACACTTTGCAAAACACATTTGCAAATGCCAACACATGCTCTAGGATCGACACACATAATTCCAACGTTCATCTGCAAAACACATTTGCGCCAATTAACCAACTCCAAAAGGCGAAAACACATTTCACCAAAATCCAACTCAAGATCTATTTGCAAAACGTATTAAACAAATCAAACTTGAGTTTATGAGATTAATCCCCCTAGCCATGTGAAGGTCAACACAAGACCCGGTCAACTTGCCAACACCCGTTGCAAGCCCCACTCACATGCTCTGGGATTCCTGACTCATAAACCTCGGTTTATTCGCTGTGAACTTGCAAATAACGCAATAAACACATTTCATGCTTGAGCACTACTCTTTGCAACACATGCAAAAGTCTAGCTCCAAGCAACATCAATTCACGATGCATGAACTCTCTAATTGCAACACATGCAATTCTCTAGTTCCATGCAACATCAAAACCAACTCCACATCAAAACCAAATCAACCGTATGAGCTCTTTACTCGCAACACATGCAAGCCTCTAGCTCCATACAAACACACAAATACTAAATCATACTTGAGCTCTCTCCTTTTGCAACACATGCAAAACTTAGCTCCAAGCAACCACACGGTTTTATAAAGATTTGTTTTGCGAACCAGAACGTGAAGCTTCAACTAATGCAACACATGCAAAAGTGAACTTCACGCAAAAGCCAACGCACTAGCTTATCCTATTTGCAACACATGCAAATCAAAGCATAATGCGAAAACCAAATACAACCAAGCATAAGTTTAACCCATTCGCAACACATGCCAAATGGTTAACCTAAATGCAAAAACCAAATCAAATAAGATTTGAGCTTTGAGTGAACGCGGATTGAGATCACCAACACATGATGAAGCTCAAGCAAAGAGGCAACCCCTCTTAATAGTACGGCGACAAATAACTAGACACAAAGACTAGAAAGTCCTTAGCCTATCTACTTATACCTTTCGCCGCCGCACAAGCAATCCCCTTTGGGGTCTTTATGATCGTCACTTGATACTCCCCCGGGATCATCACTCTTCTTTTCTTCGGGATCCATCCTTGACGTCCATCAACTCATGATGCCGTCCAAGTCCCGTTCTCATCCATCTTTGGACCTAACTCAAACATAACTCATGAAACTTGTTAGTCCAAGATGCATGGTTGTCTCAATTATCTCTTGCACTCCATTAACACATAATGGATGCCTTTAGATCAATTGAGCACAACCTAAATCAATTGAAATGATTTAAGTATGTCTTAAGTACAATAATGCAACTCATGCTTTATTATACTTAAGAACTATTCATTGTCCTTGATTAATCAAGAAACACCATCAACACATGATGAAGTGTTCTCTAATGATTAACACGACAAATGAACTCAATTTAAATTATCATTTAAATTGATTCTTCAAGTTAAGTGTGAACTCCCCTAAATATGTGCATCCATGTAATATATGGATTGGGAAACATGATACACATTTTGTGGTTATTTCAATGGGAATATTCATACTTTAACTTGACTCCAAAGTATGCAACTAATATTAAGATGAATATGCAAACATACCTTGGGTTTTCTATTTTTCAATGCGATGAGACTAAACAAAGATATTCTAAGCAAACATGTTAGTCTCAATATAAGATATGTCATTAAGAACAATATCGCATTAGGGGATAAACTTAATATGAGATTTGTCATTAACACAAGATTAGATTTGTCATTAACACCAAAACCATAACTAATGATGGTTGAACTTACAAACTCCTAGGACGACCTCGAGCCTTTATCTCGAGACGGAGGCAACCTTCGCAGGTCCTGGCTCCTTGGCCGAGGTCGGGCGGAGACCACAAAGCGAGTCTTTTGGCCTCGACACCTGGCGACTTCGGACTTCTCGATGCTAGTACAGATGTGAGCGGTTGGCGGGCATCTGGCGTCAAATCGCGGTGGCACGCCTTTGAGGCGCCATGGATCGATTTCGCTTGTCGCGTTCATAAACCAGCGCCACATCGTTTGTCGAAAAAGCTCGCTCTTGCGCCTTCGTCTTCAAGTTTTCTCGCCGAACAAGGTCCTCCTTTTCCCTCCGACCAAACCAACCACAAGCGCCATGGCCAAGTTAGGAAGGAGCACTCTGTCGGACTCGAGGATGAGGGAGCTCGAGTCCACGGGGTCAGCTGGACCCGTTCAGATGGCGGCTTCCGAACGAGCGAGCCAGACCCCAAGGACGACGAGATCGTCACCGCAAAACACTATGCCCTCTTTGGCTTGCGGACCGGAGAGTGAGTTCATCGTGAGGGTCCTCTCCAGTTGCGACATCGAGCTCATCAATCTGGTGCCAAACTCCGTTCTTCTCCTCACCGTCTTTTCCCATCTATGCGAGGGGTTCCTGGGGATCCTCCCGACCCCCTCGCTCTTCTTTCGGTACTTCAGTCTCTTTCGCTCTGGGAAGGACCCCGTGGTCGGATGCCTCTACTTCCGGCAGCGGGTCGGGCTCAAGTGGGCCTTCCCCAAGTTCCAACCTCGGGATTCCCTTGGCCCATGGAACAAGCGCTGGTTCTACCTGAAGAGGGGCGAGACCGGGACGCTGATGTACGAAGGGACCCCCATCGTCAACCGCAAGAAGGAGACTCCGGAGTCGGACGACCTCGAGGTCGACGAGGAGGCCATCGCCCTTATTCATATCTGCGCCATGCGCGGTCTCAACGGGCAGGCGATCGCCAACGATTTCCTGCGGAACCGTGTGTCCCCTCTTAGGCGGAGGGAGCACCCGTTCTTCGAGATCCAGGGGGGCGATGATCCGACCCGCGAGGGCACGTCTGGTAAGTCTTCTCGCCTCAAGGTCTGGCTTGTGTACACCCACCGATCTTCTCTTGACAACCGCTTGTCTTGCGGCGCGAATAAAGAATCTGGGTCTCGCCGGGATGATCGAGATGTTTGGGAAGCGGCGACGAGTACGTCCATCGGCAACCCGTCCCAAGAATGTACTCGTCGAAAGACGAGGTAGGTCTCCGACCAAGCGCTCGAGTCTTTTGCCTGCGAGCCCCTTCCTGAGCTTCGCTTGCTCGTAGGCCCACCAGGAGCTGCTGGATACGGCCAGGAGGATGCTCCGCCACTGGCGGGGCGGGGCAAGAAAGGGAAAAACGACCTCCGGGGATCAAGCGGACGGAGGCGAAGAAATGCCATGTCGAGTGGGGGAACCGCGCCACGGTAAGGGCCCTTCTAGTCGAGCCCTCGAGCTTGCGTTTTTCGTGCCTTGCCGTTTGTGAGCTTTCCCTTATCGGCGCGAGAGCACGGCCGCCGCCGCCAGTCTTGAGCACTCCCGCCCTGGGGCCTCGAGCTCGAACCCGCCATGGCCGAGGCGTCTGAGCCGGCTCGGACCCCGAGACCTCAGGCGCGAGGACACGCAAGCGCGGCGCCCCCTCGGCATCGGGGCAACAAGACCTTCGACGACCCTCGGCGAGGAGGAGACTGGTGACCAAGGTAAGCCCCGGCATCCCGGTCTGCGCCGCCCCTTTCGTATCTTTCTGGCTTAGTGTATGCTTTTGATCGCAGACCTTGAGCACCCGAGCTCGAAACTTGCCCGTTTTGACGATGGTCATTGTCGTGGCGAGTCCGAGTCCGAGGAGGAGAACGCCTTCGAGCTGGTCCTGCGCCGCAATCGTCGCCGGACACGCACTCCTTCGGGCCAGCCCTTGGTCGGCGAGTTCTACCAAGGGCTCAACGACTCGTCCGAAGAAAACGAACCCGCGACAGGCGGGACTACTGACACTCTGGCGAGGCCCACAACTCAGATGCCATCGACGAGCTTCCCGAAGCCACCGTGAGGGAGGATACTCAGGGCCTTGAGGCCACACTTGAAGTGGCCTCCAAAACCCCACCAGCCACGATCGCCCCGGGCATTGAGGCCGCGACCCTGCCGGCCACCGGAGGAGATCGGGTCATGGAAGCTCCGCAGACCTCCCCGGCCGCGACTGCGTCGAGCGCTGAAGTCGCGGCATCCCAAGCCACAAAGGTCGCGAATGCCGAGGCGGATCCGGCCGCGATCCCCTTGGCTCCGGACACGAGCAGGACCCCGGCTGTGGAGACTGGGGCTAGTACTGCCGCCATGCCCTCCCCTGTCGACGGGTTTAACCCACCGGAGGGGGCAGCGGGTGACCAAGCCGCCCCCGGGGCGGGGACTCAGAGTCCTGGCCCAAGTGTGCCATCGGTGGCCGAGGTCGATCCCGGCACTGGCATGACAATCGACGAGGAGGAGGGGATCCCTCGCGATCGTATTGAAGATCATGAGGAATTCACCCGCGCGCGCCTAGAGGGGCATCTCCGCGAGGTAAGGGTCTTCCCCCACACTTCGTAGCCCGTAGTTTGACCTCCTTGTCCCCTCTCATTTTTGGGCCACCCTTTTCGTCGTGAAGGTGATCGACCATGCCTCTCGAGGACTACAAGTCCTTCAAGAGCATGCGGACGTGCTGAGGGGTCTCCTCGACGTAGTAGAGGCGCGGGAGGTTGAGCGCGACAAGCTCATCCGGACCATTGAGGTCGATCAGGGGGAGCTCGAGCAGAAGGCCCAGGAGCTCGCCGACCTGCGCCAGACGATGAGGGCTCAGGAGGTGGCCTACGCGGTCGAGCTCGAGCAAGCCAGGGCCTCCGAGCGCGAGTTCGGCTTTAAGGCCGTGGAGCAAGAGCGCGCACGGTCGACCAAGGCGCTCGAGGCCAAGCGGGCCAAAGTCGCGGCGCTGGAGAAGGCTTCTGCGGAGGTGTCGTCTTCCGAGCTTGAGGCCAAGATACCCCAGCTCGAGGAGGACTTGGGCGCGCCAACAAGACGCTTGAAACCGAGCAGGCCAGGGTCAAGGACTTGGAGAAGGCCGCTGCGGAGCAGGCACACTCCACGGCGAGGGCGTCCCCCGAGCTTGAGGCCAAAATCCTCGAGCTTGAGGGGAAGCTCGATCGTGCCACCAAGGCGCTCGAGGCCGAACGTGCTAAGGTCGAGGCGCTGGAGAAGGCTCCCGTGAAGTCGCCTCCTGGGCGCGAGACCAAGGTCCCCGGGCTCGAAGAGAAGCTCGAGCCCATCGGTAAAGCAGCAAAGAGTGCCCTGGCCCAGCTTGAAGACGAGCGACGTCGAGCCGTGGATGCTTCCCAACAAGCCCTCCAGCTCCAGGGGGAGATCACAACCCTGAAGGCAAAAGTGGCCCATTTCGGCGAGAAAAGCTTGCCCACGAGATGGCTGACCTGTAAAGAAACATTAAGAAGCAAGGAATGTACTAACAGAAGTGGTTCGTTTTTGGTGAACAAAAAAACCTCGTCCCTGTTGTAAATTCGTGGTTTGGGGATACTTTGAAGTCTCTCTTTTTTTTTTGCTTTGCTTGTTTGCCGTGCTGTGCCTCAAGGTCGTCTTGCCGGTAGGGTAGTCTTACCACCCCTTGGGCCCGAGGTCGGCGACGCGTGCCTTGGGCACAAGACGAATACGGACGAGAGGCCATGACCTGCAAAGTTGAGGAACAATTCGCAAAGGAAGAAGAACACGGGGCGAACATCGTTAAGTAGATTAGTGATCTCACGGCCCTTGCGACCATGCGCATTGCCCGACCGTCAAAGCGGCGAGGTTCTTGGCTCGAGCAGAACACGAGGAAGAGCTAGATTATGAAGAGGTTAAACTACGTTTAGCTCGTCCGCTGGGGGTGAACATAAAAACCCGCGTCACTTAGACTAGGAGCAAATGCGCTGCGCATGAAGGTCGTGTTCATAAAAAAAAGGAAGAGCCGCCGAAAAAGAAAAGCGGCAACACAAGTGGAAGCAGGTATAAGAGGGCAAAAATGAAAGACCAGCTTTTATTAAAATGTGAGGCATAGAGGTTACACATAAAACTTCCGGTCGATCTATGTTCCACGAGCTAGAGAGCTCTCGCCATCGGGCATCGCTAGCCGGTAAGCCCCCGTGCGATCTGTTGAAACAACTCTATAGGGGCCCTCCCACCGCGGGGATAACTTGTTGGTGCTGGACGAACTCTGAATCCGCCTCAGGGCTAGGTCCCCAACAAGGAGCTTCCTAGGTCGTACCGACCGAGACGCATGTCTGCGAAGAGCTTGCAGGTAGTGCATTGATCGTAGCGATGCGACATCTTACTTCTTCTGCGAGGGTGAGGTCGAGGCCGTTCATACTCGAAGTCGACTGGTCGACCAAGTGACCTGGCGAGCCAGGCGTGACCTCTGGAGGCGGGGCGGCCGATCAACACGAAGTTTGGAAGGGTGTGGACCTGTGGCCCGGCTTGTGGTAATGCGAATAGACCATAAGGCGGTGGAAAGTTCGTCCACCTGAGCCTTGCCGTAGCGATCGAGCTCATCTGCAACTCGTTTCTTGGCGCCTCGGCGATTTGCGGTTGGCGGCGTTCATTGCCGTTGTTCTGGGTGAGCCACCGGCGAAGCAAATTTTGATGCCGAGTTCTCGCAAAATTCTGGAACAACTCAGCGTAAACCGGGTACCGTTGTCGGTGATAATTTTGCACGGAACCCCATACCGTGACCACGAGCAAAGCGGAAAAAACGAGCGCTTGCCCGGCGGTTATGGTCGAGACCGCTCGACTTCTACCCACTTGGTGAAGGTGTCGACAATGACAAACAGAACCTCTTCCCGGTTGCTTGAGAAAAGGCGAGAATGTCCAAATTCCATGTCGAGAAGGGCCAAGCGAGAGGGATGGTGCGGAAGCGTGAGGGCGGTGATCGACTTCGGGCGTGAAACGGCATGCTTTCGGCAAGTGCGGACGATATCCCGAGCATCTGAGCGCCAAGGCCAATAGTACCCCATGCGAAAGGCCTTACCGACCATTATCCTGTACGAAGAGTGTGCCCCGCAGAGGCCTGAGTGAATGTCATGTAGGAGGTACTTACCCTCCTCCGTGGAGATGCACCGCGTCAGGATGCCGGAAACATTTCGTCTGTAGAGCTTTCCCTCGACGAGCGTGTATAGACTCGCCCGGCGCTTGATCCGGCTCCTCTCGGCAGGGTCGGGTGGCATGTCGCCCCGGGCAAGGAAGTTGTGGATGGTCTCAGCCCAGGAGGGGATACTCCCGACCACAGCGAGCACGACCTCTTGGTCGGAGATCGACGGGGCCGCCAGTGTCTCCAGGATGACATCGGGTGGGATATCGTCGGAGGAGCCGAGCTTGGAGAGGAAGTCTGCGCTGGAGTTGTCTCTCCTGGGGATGTGCTTGATCTCCAAGTTCTGGAACCACTTCTCCATCTTGCGCGCCTCGGCGAGGTACTTTGCCATCGAGTCCCCCGAGCACTGGTAGTCCTTGTTGAACTGGTTGATGACGAGCTGGGAGTCGCCCTTCATGACCAGGCGGCGCACACCCAAAGCCTTGCAAGCTCGTAAGCCGGCCAGGAGGGCTTCGTACTCCGCCACATTGTTGGTCGCTGGGAAGCCAAAATGAATTACGTACCTCAACTTGTCGCCGCGTGGGGTAAGGATAAGGATCCCAGCCCCCGAGCGCTTGAAGGACCTCGAGCCGTCGAAGAACATGACCCAGGGCTTCTCCGCTTCGTCTTGAAGCTCGGGAGCGGGCTGCGACGTCTGCTCGACCACGAAGTCGGCGAGCACTTGCGACTTTATGGTCGTGCGTGCCCACGACACGGACGTCGAACGCCGCCGCCCATGGCCCACTTGGCGATTCGTCCGCCACCCTCCGGGTTCCTCAGGATGTCCCCGAGCGGGAAGTTGCTCGGGATGACCACGGAGTGCGCCTGAAAATAGTGCCGGAGCTTCCGCGAAGCCATGAGGAGAGCGTACAACAGCTTCTGTACCTGCGGGTAGCGCTCCTTCGGGCCGTGCAAGACCTCGCTGACGTAATAGATTGGGTCTTCTTTGAGACCCCGTTCGCCACCAGACAAACAGCGACAGTGGGCGGTGGCCGCAAGGTAGAGCAGCAACTTCTCACCAGGTTGCGGCGTTGCAAGGAGAGGTGGGGACGACAGATATACCTTCAGGTCGTCGAAGGACCGCTGCGCCTCTGGAGTCCACTCGAAGCCCCCGTGCTTGCGCAGGGTCCAAAAGAATGGGAGCCCACGCTCGCCAAGCCTCGAAATGAACCTGCTGAGGGCGGCCATGCGGCCGGTGAGGCTTTGCACCTGCTTGATCGAGGTCGGGGGCGCTATCTTCTCGATCGCCTCGATCTTCTTCGGGTTTGGACCAACCCCCGAGCCCCCGATCATGTAGCCGAGCACCTTACCGGACGCCGCGCCGAACACGCACTTCTCAGGGTTGAGTTTGATATCGTGCCTGTTCAGGTTGGCGAAGGTCTCCTCGAGGTCACGAACGTGGTCGCCTTCAGAGAGGCTTTTACTATAATATCATCCACGTAGACCTCGAGGTTCCGCCCGATCTGCGGCTCTAATGTCCTGGTCATCAGACGCTGAAAAGTGGCCCCCGCATTGCGCAGACCAAATGACATGGTCGTGTAGCAATAGGTGCCAAATGGCGTGATGAAGGCTGTCTTGCTCTCGTCGTCAACCGCCAGCTTGATCTGGTGGTACCGGTAAGCGTCCAGAAAGCTCAACATCCTGGCATTTGCGGTGGAGTCGACGATCTGGTCGATGCGCGGAAGCGGGAAGTTGTCCTTCGGGCAAGCCGAGTTCAACCCCGTATGGTCGACGCACATTCTCCACTTTCGCCTTTCTTGAGCGATGGTGGGTTGGCGACCACTCGAGTATTCAATCTCCGGATGAACCCGGCTTTCAAAAGCTTGTCCAGTTCTCCTTGATGATCGCAACCTTCTCGGGAGAAGCGGCGCGACTCGCGCGCAAAGTCGGGGCCGGATCCCACCTGCAATTTGTGCTTGATCACCTCCCTCGGGACGCCAGGCATGTCCGCGGGCTCTCACGCGAATATACCTTTGTTAGCGCGAAGGAAGGTGACGAGCTCGAGTTCCTATTTGGAACCCAGCCCGGCCGAGACATGAACGCACTTGGTCGGGTCGCTCTCGTCGAGCGGTATGGCCTTTGTCGCTCCACTGGGCTGGATCGCCGCCTTCTGGCGAGCATTCTTCTCCGTCGTCTCCGGGCCGCGTTGGGGTAGCATGCCAGCGAGAGCCAAAGCCTTGGTCTGCAGCCATCGCCGCTTTGTCGTCGCCTCGCCGCAGTGATAGACGCCGTTAAACGAGCGGTTTCATGCACCGTGGCCATAGTGGTTGGCGGCCATGAACTTGACCAAGCGGGCGCTCGAGGATGGCGTTGTACGGAGGTCGCCCTCAACCACCTCGAAGGTGACCAGCTCGGTGCGGAAGTTGTCCGAGCCGCCAAAGGTGACGGGCAAGACCACCTGCCCTAGGGGAATGGTCGAGCTCTCGGGCACGATCCCGAAGAAGGGAATAGCGACGCTCTTGACCTTCGATCGGGGAATCTGCATTCGGTCAGCGCCCTGCTGCGGCAAGTTAAGAAGCGCCGCCGACCATGACGCGACCGACCGCGTGTTGCTTGATGGTCGGGTCACGACCAAGGCGGTCTTCGTGTCTCGGGCCATACAGGAGGCGTCCTCGGAGAGAAGGTGATGGTGGCCCACCCACTTGCGGTGGTCGCCGATGGGCTTCGATGGCGACACGGTAGATGGTTCGAGCGGCGGCCTTGACCTCGCGCTCTGATCCGGTAGGCCGACGAGCCCGCGAAGATGACATCGATCCGGCGCTTCGCCTTCTTTGGAACTCCAAATCGAGGTCGTCGTGCTCGCACGCAAGATTCACCCGTCGGCCGGTCGTCATCCTTCGAACACGGGCATCTCTCGCCCATCATAAGCGTCCGGCTTATTCGCGCCGCGCTCTGAGCCCGCAGGTCGTGGCCGCCCGCCTGTGGAATAGGCGAAACTTTGCTTCATATCCGTCGCCCTCATTTGTGGCCGAGCCTCGGTCATGGGGGTCCCCGTTAGCCCTCTCTTTGGGCTGGTTCTTCACCTGGCGAGGTCGAGGTCGGCTTTGGCGAGGCTTAGAGTCCTCCCGAGCTTGACCTCGGACCTCGAGGACCTCGCGCTGGCCATCCGCCGAAACGATCACCCGTGGTAGACCTCCGCGCCCTGCGATCGCTTAAGCTTCTTGGGGCGGCGTGGTTGGCGCCCAGGAGTTGGAAGGGCCGGCCTCTGTTTGGTTTAGACCAAGCTTCCCTTGGTCGTAGTCGCGTTTCCAGCGCATGGCGTCGTCCGCGTCCGCGTACCGCTCCGCCATGCGAAAAAGCTTGTTGACGCTGAGCCTCGACGTGATCTCCAGGTCCTCGGTTGTAACATTCCGTTTTTAGCTCCTCTTTGAGTTGAATTTCAAAATCCGAGCTCGTGAGATTTTTCTCGAATATAATCTAGCTTAAATTGAATTTTTAAAGTCAACAAGGATTTAATTTGATTAAAATATAACTCAAATTAATTATTTATTATTTTATTTGGGTTCCTTATGCTTCATATTATTTTTCTGAATTTTTGGGGATTTTTCCGAATTTATTTGCTATTTATTTGAATTATTTGAAGCTTGACTGAATTTTCTGGAATTACTTTAATCCCTAAATCCTTTTTCCTCCGTGTGGGCCGAAATCCCTATTCATTCTTTCGGCCCAACACTGTTCCTTCGGCCCAGCCGTTTTCCCGCCGCACAAACCCTAATTCCCTCCGATTTCCACCGTTGATCTTCAATCCAACGGCCGAGATTAGCGCCGCCATCTCAGCCGAAACCCTAACCCTAAACCCATTCTTTCCTCGCCGTCCGATTCTGATCCAAGGAACGCGAAGCTGCCACGTCGACTCGAATAGCGCCGCCGCCACTGGAAACCCTAGCCGCGCGGGCATCCTCTACTTCCGTGCCATTTCACGCCTCCCGAGGCTATAAATAGTCCCTCCGTACCCCGCGCCGCATTTCCCTCTCCGCGCCGCCTCTTTCCCCTCACGTCTCACCCTCTGGAACGCCTCCGTGTGGCCGCACTTGCTCGCCGGAGTTCCTCCTTTGCGCGCAATCTTCCGTCGCCGATTCCTCCTTCCACGGTGAGTCTCCGCCGCCATCTCTAGTGCCGTTGAACTCATCTCGTCAGCCTCTACCAGAGTCACTAATCCTTTCACTCGTTTCGTCACTGATTCGTCAGTTGGCACGTCGTCTTCTTCAGCGCCGGTGGAGTTACACCGCAGCCTCGCCGTCGTCTTCTCTCCGCTGCTCTCCACCGTCCGATCGATCTTCAACGCCCAGATCTACTCCACGTCTCCTTCGGTAAGCCCCGAGCCAGCCACACCTAGCCGTATGCCCCGTGTCGCCAGGTGTATGCCACGTAACCACCACGTGTGCGCCACCTCGTCGCCGTAGATCTGCGCGTCCGCCACATCGCGCCACGACGTCGCCACGTAGACCCTAAAACCCCGTGGCGTCCTTGTCAGCGCTGTCTCGTCGTGGTGTCGCGCCATGTCACAGCCACATCACCGCCACGTGTGCCCTAGTGCCCGCGTGTCTGCCACATCACCACGACCGGCTGCGCTGAGTTAGTAGCCACCGTGTCTGCCATGTGAGCCACGTGCTGCCACGTGCACTCCACGTCACCGCCATCATATGCACTACATCTACGTGTCAGCTACGTCGTCGCCACGTCAGCCCTAACCGCACACATGTCAGCCACGTGTAGCCACGTGGATGCCACGTCAGCACGGTTTCGCCCATGTCCGCCATGTCACCGCCACCTCACCGCCACGTATGCGCTAGCCCTGCGTCACCGCCACGTCTCCGTTATCGGTGAACTCGGTCCACCGTGAGCCTAGTCGCTGACGCATGGGACCCATTTGTCAGCCGCATGATTTTATTTCCTTTTTCCGGTGATTTTTCCCGAATTTCCGAATCCAGCCAATAGCGTATCGACACGTGTCACTAGTATTTTCTCCTGATTTTCTCCTCCATTTAAACTTCCGAGAACCCGTTCTCCTCCGTTCGAACTCCGATTTGAACGATTAAAATTTCTAAATTCATCTAAAATCAAGATCTATCTATTGGTGTCATTTTTATGAATTTTTGAATTTTATTTATTTCTGTTTATTTATTGTTTTGCCTCGATTCGCGTGTTTAGCGTGTAGGCAACACTTGCCGGGTTGAGCGAGGAGCATCCAGCGGAGGTTGCAGCAGCGGAGAGAGATTGAAGGCAAGTCTCCTTGACCATATTGAACCCAAGTTTATGAAATGCTATTTTGTGTTTAAATCATTGCATGCTTATTATTTGCGTATCATACTTTAAATACTGTTTTAATGCTTAGCTATATTCCAACTTTGTTATGCCACATTGATATTCAACTTGACAACCTTTGACACCTTAGGAAAACTAATTACTGTAATTAATGGTAAACATTTTACTATGGGAACAGTAGAAAATGCTTAGCCATGCTTAATCACGTCGGTACCTTACCATTATGGAAATGATTTCATTCTTGATTCAAAATGAATTGTGGAAATTATGGCAATTGGTGTTGCCGGTATTAATTTGAAATTAAAAGTGAAAAATGATTTAGACCGGGGCGGATTGGTTGAATGGCGGGTGCGGGATGCACAAAATTTTGGAATGTGATTGTCCGCCCTAGTCAATTAAGGACCGATCGTGTGGACACCATGGGCCATGCTATACAGTACAACCACATGTCTATATGGGTACGACCTGGCTAAGTAATTTGCATGTATCGTTATTTGACTTCGCGATTAAATTTGTCGGGTTTGTCGAGATGACACTTGCAAAGGCGCAAGAGGGGCTTCGGATGGCGGAGGTAGCCCTACCAATGGTGAAACCTTAGCGGTGAAGTCGGTGGCGGTATAGGCATTGTAAAGGCCTTATCATGATCTCCTGCCGACACACCAAAGGAAGTGTGTTCTTGGCACGGCAAAACGGGTTGATCATGTCGTGTGGGTAAAGTGTACCACTCTGCGAGTCTTAAAACTACTTGAGTAGCCGTGCCTCTACGGATAAGAACAAGCGTGGGCAGCTTTCACATAGTAGATTTTCGGTTTTGGTTTTAAAATGGAAAATGATGGATTTGGTTTAAAAATGAAAATGTGGTTGGGAATCATGAGCGCTAGAGCTCCGGGTTTTAGTTTGGCGGCTAGAGCCAACCGTAGTTGGAACACGGAAAATTGTTATACTTCAAGTTTAATTATTTGTGCTATTTACATTTTGTTAAATCCTGCCTTATGAAATTATTACTTGTATTTAAATTTAAATTTTAAGCTTTATGCAAAATGAACCATATATGCCATCCTTTGTTTAAGCCTTGCATTTAGTTACTTGCATTAAGTTTAGAGACTTGCGAGTATGTTGCATACTCACCCCGCTTTTCATTCTTGGTTGCTTATTCCATAAAGCAGATGAAGAGATCAGAGCAGGCATTGCACCGTTCGACATCTGTGGTGAAGACTATGATGAGGAGGATGACTCGATCTACTAGGGAGCGTACCCCAGTCGGTTGCCTGTGGGCACACTGATTGGCTCTTTTGTTCTACATTTTCGCTGTTACTTTTACATTTCAGCCGTAAGGCTCCATACTTGTAATAATGTGATGATGTTGTTACACTCTTTTGCTTAATACTGTTATGAACTTTATGATATATCGTATTATCATCATTGTATCTTTGTGCGCTTAGCTTGTTCTGACTAGCGGTTGAAACACGGGAGGTTGGTTTGTAATCCGGGTCCTCCACAGAGGTGGTATCAGAGCCATATCGACTATAGGTCGCAACCCTAGTTAGAATGGCCGTTAGAATTTCAAAGTTATTTTTGAAATCAAATCAACAAACTGGTAATTAATAGTTTATCTCTTCTTACCTTACTCTTAGGATCTTATTTCTTCCCTTTTCGGAATACTATTTTGAAAAGTTAAATTTGACCTTATCTCATGGAATATCTCTAAGTTTACGGTCCTCTGCAATATTCCAATCAACGAAGATTTTACTTCATGAAGAGACCACGTCACCCAACAGAAAAGGCGGAAGATTAGGATATATTAGGACCTACCATAAGATAAGCACCCTTACGTGTAGCATATTATTCCGCTCTCGTTATGTAGAGCAATTTACGTTGTCGTTATGTTTCGCTACTTGAAATTGGTCTTTATTTTGAATGTCAGGACTGATTTATGTGTAAACTTAATCTCTTGGTTAAAGTTTCACAATAAGTTTCACAATAAGTTGTCCTTATGTGTGAGGCGTCGATCACGGACCCCGAACTTGAAGGCCTTGATGACGGCCTCGTCAGAAATGCTCGGGATCAGGTTCCTCGTGCGGATGAAACGCCGCACAAAGTCGCTGTGACTTTCGTTCTTACCGGATGACACGATCTAGGTCCTTCTCCCTCCCCGGCCGCTCGTAACAACTCAGAAAGTTGGAGCGAAGGGCGTTCTGGATCTGGCGCCACGACCTGAAGGAGCGAAAGCTTCGGTTAAAAGCCGTCCTTGCGGTGCCGTCGGGGCGGTCGGAAGGTAGTTTGCCATCACGAGCTCGTCCCCGGCCGCCGGGATAGCGGCCGAGTAGATGGACAAGAACTTCGTCCGGGTTTTGGACCGTCGAGCGCTCGATCGTAGCGGGCTTGAACTGCGTTGCCACCGTCTGCGCGACGAAGGCCGTCGAGTCGCCATGTAGCCGTAGGTCGGACAGTGCTGCCGGTCGTGGTCATCGCCGACAAGGTCCCTCTTCTTCTTGATTAGTCGAGGTGGCTCGGCGGCCGACTGCGGCGGGAACGACCATGGTGTCGAGCACGAAATCACACGTTGGTAACGCAGCGGTCCTGACCGGGCGCTGGGCGGAATGTCCCAGAGAGGTCCGCAGAACCCTTTGCCGGTCGACTTCGGAGTGCTTTGGCTCGAACTGGTCTGGTCGGTCTGCGGTGCCGTGGGGCGCCGGTGGAGTGCATGTCAAAGCCTCGTCCGAGCCCGTTGCTCGGGGCCGTTCTGCTGGAGGCGTCCGGTGGAGTCTTGCGAGCGGCGGCGCGATGTGTTATCATTGCCCCTCCGGGAAGCGGGTCCCCGTCTTGACTTTGGTGCTACTGGAGTGCGGCCTCGGTCGCAGCCGATCGAGTTCTTCGGCGAGGCTCGGCCAAAGAGCTCCGACCTCGCCCTATCGGGGTCGACCATGACCCGGCGATAAGCAGGCGCTCCGGTAGGAGGGAGCTGGCGGCTCGGATAGCGTCTTGGCCTTCTCTGGGCCTCCGCCGGAGAGCGGTGATGGCAGTTGATGGCAACTGCACCATCCGTGGCGTCTTCAGGGGTCCGCGGATCACGGTCATCCGCATCTCCCTCGGTGCCTTGACCGTCCGTCACGAGCGTCTTTGCTCGGCGGCGGAAGGCGTGAAACGAGGACGAGTCGGTCCGTGCGAGAAAACCCATCGATGAAGGGCGCCATGCTCCTAGGATCCTGGTGTCGTTCCTGCGAAAGAGCGAAACAATCGGGCCCCACGATGGGCGCCAGCTGTCGACGATCGGGATCGCCGACCGCAAGAAATGAGGTAGGGGTCAGTGTGTTGCGGGACCCGCGCAGAGTTTCGCTCGAACGGAGGAAGAGAGTAAGCGTGACGATGGTCGGAGCAAGGCGACAACGAGCAAGAGACAAGAGTTTATACTGGTTCGAGCCCCTGTGAAGGTAACAGCTCTACTCCAGTCGCCTTGCGACGGTGATTCTAATTATATCGGTGTACAAGAGGGTGTTTACAACTCAAGATAGTAATGGTGATTCCTAGCTCGAGCTGCGGTGTGTGCTGTGTTGTCTTCGTTGTCCTGGAGCTTGTGTGTCCTTGGTCTTTATACTTCCTCTGCACGCAATGGCCGGGAGAAATCCTCGGGAAGAGGCCTTCGTGCACCTTGAGGGTGGCAAGCGCGCCTTAACTTGCAGCGCCTCTGAGTCATTCCCACGACCCGCTCTCTGGTAACTGTCAGTCAAATGTCAGATCCGAAACCCCGGGGCGGGCCAAGGCCTCGAACGAGATCCCGCCCGAGCTCGAGGTCGAGCGGGGTTGAGCTCGGGTCCACAGCGCTCTAGGTCGAGCGCCTAAGTATGCACCCAGGTCGTGGTCGGGGCCTTCCGAGCTTGGGGAATCCGTTGACCGCGCGCCGGCCGGTCAAGGAGCACCCAGCCCTCGTCAAATTGTTTCTCGACTTCTTCTCTCATTCTGTGTTTCTGCTTTCTGTTGAGTTCATTTGGACATTCTCTTAGCTTAATTCTGCTAATAACTTAGCTTGAACTAGATTTATACTTAAAATTGATTCACTTGTTGGGAGAGAGTTTGAGAAGCTGTTTCATGCATTGCATATATAATTTATTTTCTGTTTGAATGAGCTTTGTCTATTATACAAATAAGCTATCATTCATGCTATGCACCTTGCTACTTTTCTGAAGATCATTGCTAGCTTAGATATGTCTAAGTTCTTTTTGCTTCATCATGCTAAGCTTGCTAAAAGATGAAAATTAAGCTTTAATGAAAATTTGAAGAAACCTGTAGCTTTTACTTGCTATATTTTCTCACTAGGTGCACATTCTATGTTTTGTAAAATCTTGGATTTCTACTAGAGTCCCTATAGCAACTTAGGTAAAGTTATATTGATTCATTCTAGAGTCCTTCACAAGCTTATGAATCGAAGTACTAAAATAAAAGGAAAAAATTGACTTTTATGTGCAGATTGATCTTACATTCACAAGACTGTTTTCGATTGTACTTGAAATGAATTTGGAATGTATCGTATATAACCAAGACCATTCTTTTAAGAGTCCTTTTTGAGATAGTCGACTATAGCTTAAGTCAATCATATTTGAAAAATATAAATAACAAAGTGGGTAAAGAATACAAATAATGCCAAACATTTGCACCCTACTATGTGCATTGAAGTTTTAAAACAAAATTTTGATTAAGGATATTAGAGCACGAAGGATCTTTTATACACATCTAGCTTTCCCAAAGTGTTGATTAGGTTAAACTCTAAGTCTTCCATTTGATCTATTGTATGGCTTTGCTTCTAGTTTAGAGATTATGCTAAGTGTAGCACATGTTAAAATCATGCAAAAATAATATAGTCTTTTTGTGCTTGCTAGCAAAGATTGTATAATTTGCACTTGGATATGTCCTAGATGAACATAATCTAAACTTGAGTAGCTTGGAGTCATACCTTATCTTTGTAGTCACTTGGATAATTTTAAAGTTCTTTTAGGATGCATCTCAATATCTCATGCATAAATGTGAAAGGGGGATGCCATCTTGATGCCTATATGCCTATATTATCAAAAGGGGCAAAATTGTAGAAAATACATCATTAAGAGGTAAAAAGGTGAATGCATTTTGATTCTTATGATCTTGGCAAAATTGTTAGTTCTTAGGATCATAAGCATATTTGAGTTTTTTGTGAATTTTTCTTAGATTTCTACAGTTTTTGTGGAAAACTTGTTCTTTCTATTGGCTTGCTTTGAAATAATTATTGTCAACTTGGTCATGATCTTATTTTCTCTTGCTTTTGACCAAGTATGGCTTTGCAATCAAATTTCTCTCTTATTTTCTTTTCAAACTCAAAATTGTGCCTTTTTGGTGTTTGTCGATATATTCATTAAGGGATAGATTGAAATACTGCTCATGTTTGTGATTGGTAATTGACTGTTTTTGAGCTTGTAGTGTACACGTTTGAGTTTGATTTGATCAGTTTGTAAACTGGTTAGGACTGATTGTGAACTGATCGGGATAGTTTGTAAACTGGTTGGGGCTGGTCGGGGCAATTTGTAAACCGGTTGGGACTGCTTGTGAACTGGTCGAGGCAAGTAGTAAACTGGTTGGGACTGGTTGTGAACTAGTCGGGACAGTTTGCCAACTGGTTTGGACTGGTTGTAAACTGGTCGGAACAACTTGTAAACTGGTTGGGACTGATTATGAACTAGTCAGGATAGTTTATGAACTGGTTGGGAAAGATTGTAAACTAGTCGGGAGAAATTGTTAATTATTATGGCTATATGTTAATTTGATTGTATATGTTATTGGGCATTACTATGTGATGTGTTTTTCTTATTTATGATGGTTACAGGACTTCAGAGCTAGATCATGGTGAGGCGGGGGAGATCAGAACTAGGCTGAGAGAGTTGAGGTCTAGGAAGTAGCTGCAAGGCGAGAAGACAAGTGGATGGTGCATATGCCAACTTAAACTCTAGAGGGGGATCGTTGGATCACAGGTTCGCGGGTAGAGGTGTGTGTTAAAAACCGTTATGATGTTGCGGTTACGAGTTAGCCTATGTATAAGTGAGGGAGTAGATCTTAGCCCTTAATGAGGCTTCTTGTGGGCCAAGTTGTCATATAAGGGTGGATGTTGCTCCTAGTGTGCTATAAATATAGGGGGAGAGAGATATCTTTCCCTTGAAGGTTTTGGTGTTCCTTTGAGTTTTGCCCATTTTATTGTGATATTTTGTAAACCTTTCTTCTAAGAAATAAAAATTTTATTTTCCTATTTTGAATTTACTTTCAGTATTTGCGTTATACTTTAAATTCTTACAATTTACTTTCTGCACATCTGTATGTGCCTCCCCTCCTTCTAAGTGTTTTTGGATCTTGTACGAAAGATGAAAAATTGCTGGATGATTCTTCTATAGATCATATCCCAATCATCTAGGCAATCTACAACAACTTTTTTCAGTTTTCGTAAGAAATCGATCTTTATACTTGGTAGAAGAAAGATCCTTGTAGATCGTATTCTTGTTTGTTTGAAGGGTTGTTCATTAGTGCTCTCACTTGCTGTGATATGTAGGAGGTTATCTAAGATCATCTTGATCATCAATTCTCTATAAGAAAGTTTATGTTTTTAACATGATTTTGGTGCAGCATTCTTTAAACTGGAAAAAGGTTGGAATAACATCAATCCTTGCAATTGAAGGTTGAAATAGGTTCCTGATATTCATAGGAAGGTGCACACAGAGTTTCACAGATGTTGGATCAGCCGATCAAAAGTTACATCTATTCTTGTTTTTGATGTTGTGCTGATTTTTACTATTCACTTCAGCACTATTCACTGAGTACTATTCATCCGACCAGTGCTGCTGACCAGTTCGCAGTTGCTATTTATCTGAATAGTACAGTTTTTTTGTTTATCTGAGTACTATTCTTTCAACCTCCTAGTCGGGGGTACTGTTCATCCAATCACCTGTTTGGATTGTACAGTTATTCAATCTGGTCTCTTGGTGATTTGATTTTTAGGAGAATTTTATTTGTGATCATTCACCCCCTCTGATCGTCTTTTTGGTCCTTCACATTCACATATGAACGAAACAAATAATCTTTCTTGCTCAAATCAGTATGTCCACTGTGGAAGAAATTGGAAAAAATTAGTTGTATCTTGAGTCGCCCTTCAAGTCAGATCCACATCCATGGAATCAAGGCCACCATCTTCCTCTTCCATCATTAGGTTTGCCGCTTGCCCTATCAACATCGGTGACACGAGCCCGTCGATCCAACTGTTAAAGGGGCACGAACACACGACGGATCTTGTGCTTGGAAGGTCTGGGGCAACAACATGTATTGCCAAGGCAGCGTGCAGTGTAGACAAGGTAGCCAAGCGTGTTGCTGGACAGGGACGACGCTGTGGCGGCTGTGGGTTACCGGGCTTCCTTCAAGGTTCATGGTAGGAGGAGGCCGGGGCTCTCTACTTGGGGTGGGGATAAGAGACAATGAGAAAGAGCCAAGAGGAGGTTGTAACACCCTATAACTTTGCAAATATTTAATTAATCATTTATTTTGGATTTTATGATTTTTTTTCTAAATTTTATCATTTAATTAATGATTTTTGCTATTTTTAGTTTTAAATAAATAATTTATTCAAGAAAAATGAAGCCAAATTATGCCAAAAATTTTTTTATGAACATAAAAATGTTCCAAAGTATTTTTAACAATTTTTACAGAATGTTTGAACTCAATTTGATATTTTCTATAAAGCCATTAGTATTTAAGATATTATTTTAAATTAGAAAAAAACGAATTTAATCATTCTTTATTCTTCGAGCCAAAGCCCGTTTTTCTCTCGACCCGCTCCTTCTTAGGCCCAACTGGCCACCTCCCCAATTTCCCCCTCCTCCCCCTTGGGCCACGCCTAGCCAGCCCACTTCCTCCCCGTCTCTCTCCTTGAGCCACCTAGCCTGGTGCCCTCCTTTTTCCCATGAGCCGTGCCCTTGGCCCACCAGACCTAGCTCCCCCAACCTCGACCTATGCCCCTACTCGGCCGATTGGCTCAACCCGAGCTGCTCGCCCTGGTCATCTTCTTCCCAGAGATAACTACCTCTCTATCCCCTTCATTGTTATAGCTCCAAAATCCATGATTTTTGCACTCGATTCTGTCCCCAACCGTGTGCAATTGTATCATCATCTTATCCCAACCTCTCTAATCCTCTCAAACCAATTTATACTGAGAATTCCAAGCCATTTTCATGAGATAAGCCCCAAACAGGCCGAGGCCTATATCTTGCCAGATTTGTGCTCTCCGAGTCCTCCCTGGTGCTATAAAAGCCACCTTCGTGACCGCAACTCCTCAAGAAGGCCATTTTGCGAACTCCCGAGACCTCTTTCCCCTTCATTTGCTCGGAAGCTCCGCTTGTCTTCTCCAAGTCCAATCACCGCCTTGTCTTCCTCGCTACCACCACCTCGAAGCTCCAATCGTCGAACCATCCACATCACGAGGTGTGCAAGATCACCCTCTCTATTTCCCCTATCTTCCCTCCCTAGTTCCTTGTTAGCAATAGATGTAACGGTTCACGAGTCCACTTGAAAAGAATTGACAGGACAGATGCACTGGAGGGAAGTAAAACTCTGATTGGACAGCTAGCTGACAGCCATAATAATTATCGAGAACACTGTGGCTAAGTTTAATGTGTCGTTTAGTGTTTGCTTAATTTGTTTCAGGTTTTCTTCTTACAACAACTAGTGAAAAACATTTTCTTGAGGGTAAATTGAAGGAACATTCTAACATTTTAAGTCCAGATGAAGTGGAAAATGGGGTCGGTTGTTGATTCTGCATATTCTAGTGTTCCTATTAGATGCTTAGCGTAGAACCCTAGCTCCAGTCTCGTTTTCTCTAAAATCTAAGTGATTATCCTCTGTGGTTTTCGATTTAATCTCTCGGGTCTTGACATTCCCCTCCTCTCATCACTGGAATTTGCCATTCACTATCACCAGTAAAGCTTCTTCATCTCCGACTACCACCACGTTTGGCCATCCACGCTGGGCGCCGCCGCTACCACTGGCCATGCCTCATGGGCGCGCACCCCGAGCATGCCTCGATGGCTGGCTAGCCTCCTTCCCATGCAGCGCCCGTGCTCGACCGAAGTCGAGTCGGGCAGAGCCTTTGATTAGAAGAGGAGGAGAGGAAAAAGAGAAAAGAAAAATAAAAAAAATAAAATCAGGGCTGATGTCATAATTTCAAATTTTCCTTCGAAAAAATAATTCTAAAATTCTAAAAAATTCCTTTCTTGCTCTTTTTCCTTATTTTAAATCTTGTGGAAGCTCGTTCTCCCCTGTACAAACTCTGATTGACTCTATTTTCTTCCTAAATTCATCTAATATCTTATATTTCTTATTTATATCAGTTTTATATTTTATTTGAATTTGGCTGATTTTCATCGTATAGACTTCGGAAAGCTGAAAGAATTTGCGACCGTTGATTCCGATCACCAGTTCTTCGAGCAAGGCAATTTACACTCTTGATCATATTTATCCAAAATTTTAAATTATATTTTGACTTAAATTATCCCATGCATAATTTTAGCAGTGTATTTAATTAAATCACAGATTTAAATGTATAGTTACTCCTATTTGTTATGATCTTAGTTGACTTTGATAATCCATGTACCATTCACTACACCATAGCACACTTTTGCCAACACATGGTATAGTCGGCAAAAGACACCTTCCCGACACAAAAAGCTGTTGGCAAAGGTTTCACGACAAGATATAAACAAGAGCGGTAGAAGCGATCGGCTTAGGCTTTGCTTGACAGATAAAACTTTTGCCGACAGATAAAGTGTCAAGAAAGATCTAAGTTTTGCCGACGTTTCAATCTTTGCCGACGAGCTAATGTTTTGTCGATGTGAGGGGCATTGCCGACAGATAAAACTTTTGTCGACAGATAAAGTGTCGGCAAGATCTAAGTTTTGCCGATTAATTTTTAATCTTTGCCGACGCTTAATGTTTGACGACAAGAGGGGCATTGCCGACACTTTACGTGTTGGCTAATCAATTTTCCCCTCATAGACCGAAGCTAGTTTTCTACACAAGTTTTGTGTCGGCAAAGGTGCCAGCATACATGACATACAAATTAAATATGCAATATATACAAAACCAATTCCATATTATCCACCATTGATCGAATTGACATACAAACTTTACATGCAAATGGTGCCACTCACATATATAACCATATACATACACAATCATAGTTCAAATAATCACTTCAACATCCCCATTCCAGTCTTTTTTAATAAGGAGACAATATCAATTAACTGTATAAACAAATGTTAATAAGGAGACACTTTCCACATAGGCATAAAAGTCCGATTATCGATCAAGGATAACAAATGAGATTTAAAGCAACATGTAAAAATGAAATAGCAACACTAAGCTCTCCAACAGAAATAAATATATTCTATAATACAATATAATTTGGACTTTGGGATGGCTGGTTGCACTTTGCATTGACTTAAAATGATCAAGCTGCATTCTCTTGAGGCAGAGAATGCAGACAAATGACTTAAAAATCCCCATTCCAGTCTTTTTTTTCCAGAAATGAAGATGTCTGTTTTGAATAAAATATTCAAATAGCTGGAGAAGTACAAACACACAAATAGTTGATCTTATTTGCTCTGCAGTGTCCATACTATTGTTCATGCCATTGCTTGAAACAGAATTAGATTCCGTTTTATGATTAGTCTTCTTCGTTCTACCAGCTCTTTCAAGTCTTCCATCTGATAGCATATATGCTGGCCTAAAGCTTTTCCCAGTTGATGAATCACTAAGAAGTGCATTTGGAACAGTATCATATATGCTCCCAATGGAAGTATACCTGAAACCAGCGCAAGTATGTGAAAATGTAAGATAAAATAGGAAGTTTGTATGGAGTAGAGTTCTTCTGCAGTGGATTAAATTATAAGCTAGCTTTACAAAATGAGCTGAAGTATAGCATACAAAGTGACATAAATGCCCATCAAAAGGAAGAAGAAGTATTTCCTTTTTGTAGAGGATTTTTTTAGAGAAAAGGCATAAGAAATCACATTATAACCCACAGGTGCCAGTGACGAGAAATCTAACATCTAATAAATGGTATGCATACAAGCAATTATACATTTGAAGGTCTGAACATGCAAAAGAACCTACCCTTGATCGTAAAGGCTGCAGTATTTGACCTTACATGTTAAGAGGAAAGAAGGGAAGCTTTAATTTATTTACATGATCAGGAAAAAAAACCTGTATGACCAATCCAAGATAGGATTCACCCTCATAAAAGGAGGCCAGCCAGGTGAACTAGGAGAAAACTGTTCTTGACCAACCTATAATTCAAACTGAATTACTAATAGATGTGGAGATACCAATAAGTATCAAGAATTGCGAATAAAGATGGGCATAAATACCGATTGTGTCGCTGCTCGTCTGCACCGCCCGGTCGATCTCCATCCCCCTCTACGTGAAAGCAAGCTTGAAGTTGGAAATTTTCAATGTCAAATTCTTCAGATACCTTAAAAGAGCAGCACAAAATAGCATCTTGATAATGCCAGAGCATCTTCAACAATGGTTCCCCAGCTCCATCTGATTGACTAAGTAACTCTACCCCTAGATGGTAACTGTGTGGGCAATAAAATTCTATCAGCTTGCAAATGTCATGGAAAAGCATCAAACGACTCAGTTTTAAAATCACTAACGGCATAGGAAGAGGAATTGGAAGTGCACTTACTGGTAGCTCTGGCAAATCCATCGAGCAAGTGTTGCTGCTTCAGGGAAGCCAGAGAGTATCCTCTGCCCAGCATGTAGACAGGATTGAGTGGGAGAGATAGCCATTGACACCCTTTGCACAGCAGAAACAATGCTACGGACGTACTGACGGGCCATAGCTGCAACACTGTCTTGGATATGAAAAGGGAATTGAAAAGCGATTGTCAGCACAGATCGCAAATTACAATCATCTGGAGATGCATCCCCCGAGGCTTGGGGTGTGGAGCCAACTTCAAGACTAGATGCCAAATCTAATGTCCTACCAGAGGATACGCTATCCTGCATATGATATGATGGTTAAAAACTTGGTCACACAAGGAAAGAAGGTACATAAAACCTACAATTTTGTGTATTGGAACAGAAGGACAGAACTCTCAGGAATAGTTGAACCGAACAATAATACTACGTCCAGTCCGAAATTGAGCTCATGTTAGCCAGTTAGGATTGGCTTGCAAAATGCAAATACTAGCCGTTTAGTTTTTCAAGGCAACCTGTTCCACCAAATGACCATATAAATTGCTTATTGGTCATGGTGTTAAGAGAAATAGATATAAAATTAATAGAGGCATTAAAAAAATAAGGGATTGATTTCTTCTGATGTCCGTGTGGATAGAGCTGAAACATCTAAATCAGGCTGGAGGGAGTAAGTGAAATATAACAGTTAGCTAGAAGCCTAGAACACAAAGGCATTTTCCTTTTCAATTCGACTTTCCCTTCGCACTGTTGGCAGATGACCACAAGGTCAGCACAGAAACTAGAAACCATGGCCACATGAGGGGGGGGTGGGGTATATGAAACGTAAATGAAAACAAAATCAAGCAAAAGTTTCGAGTATGAAAGGATTTATGCCAAATGAATATCATCGTAGAACAATCAAAAGTGTCCTAGAACAATTTACATATGAACAGGGTTAAGTTATAGCACATCCATGAACACAATTGACGCTGACTGCAAGAGCTATCAGCTAATAGACATCCACAATCCATTACAGATTATTGCAGCAACAAAAAAGAAGAAGAAGAAGAAGAAGAGAGAGAGAGCGGATAAAGCACACGGTGACCTAAGCAACATTAAAAATGGTAAGGTAAATAGGTAATGTAGTTGGAAATGCTTAACTGTTTTTGTATCAAGCGGTATAACACGGAAGCCAGAAGAAATCAATGGAGCTTCATCTGGAAAATCATCAATTGGAGCAAAGACAAGCTGGAAGGAGGATCCCACAGATTTGTCATCTATTCCAGTGCAAAGCTGAAGAATCAGAAGAACAACGTAAACATCAGAAATTCAGTACAATATAAATAGTTTGCATGATTGGCAACCCTTTCAAGTGAACAGAGGAATAGTGGCTATAGCAGACTACAAAAACCACATTAGACTAGAATATTTCCGTGCCTTGTAGAAAAATTTGCATCTTTTTTACTTTACTTAGGAAAAGATACAGTAACAAGCTACTTAGTATAACCAGACAAACATGGTCCTGCCAATTATTACTTATATTCTGTACTAAGATATGACAATGTGACGTGATGAAACAGAGCCAAATATTAAAGAGCCACCATACCAAAGAGAAAATGGATTGATCATCTCGTTAAGTAAGAAATTACTTATACTGTGATGCTAGTTGACTAATCACTGTTCTCTCCATTGAGATGCAACAAAGGACACACAAAACAAAAGTAAAGAGATTGCACTCAGATTCTTACCTGAAGAAGGTGGATATCCCTTGAAACGAGAGCTTCATCGTGAGTAAGAGGTTGTCCTTCAAGGCGAACAACTTCAAGAATCTGCACATTATTCGGTTTTAAAGTTCAAAACAGTAATTAAAAGCCCATGAGAATGAACCTAACTAGTTTCGTGCTAGCATTATCCACTATGGCAATGTAACAATAACATCAGTGAAAATGAAAATAACTAGCTTACTACATGAAAGTCCTGACAAAAACACACAACTCTTATTTGGTGCAGCTAAAGCCGAAATCTCCTCATTTGTTTTAGAGTATGGGAAAGAATAGAAGTTAATAAAATCGCATCATGCATTACTTTTACAAACATTTCACTAGTAGAAGAACAGCACCCATAGTCATCGCAAGCTTGGTCATCAGAGAAAACGAAAACGTATTTTAGTTTCCGCACGTGGTAAATGGATCAGGTAAATAGTAACAGATAATGATCAACAGCCACCATTCAGAGCATCATTTTGATTAAAAAGGTATTTTAATCCTTCACAAGGTAAAACAGTCAGTTTCATGCATGCACATTCACCCAATCTTTTCTTTTATGTTCCTAATCAAAAGGTGCCGTAATTCAGCAGAAATTTTACCAAACATAAGATGGCTGCATGCCTGCATGTGAGGGCAAAGACGAAACAGTTGACATATCCAAGTATACTGTCGTGGTTTCTAATCACATGTGGTTGTGCTACTGCTGTTGATTTGTTGCTTATCGGCAAGTGTTGCTTGCAGAGAACCATCAATCAGCAAAAGTTGCAGCCACAACGCGAAACCTCAGATATGTCTCATTTATGCACATTCAAACAACAAACTGAATTTATAGCACATAGATTACTTCTTAATTGGAACCAAAGACCAGAAGATATGCTCAGAATGAATCATCTTATGAAATCCTTGAGTCATTATGATAAGTACAAGAAGCATAAGCAATCATATGCTAAAATGAGTCCATGGTGAGTTTTAAAGGCTGTTTGAGCCTTTGAGGTGTATGCTCTCTATCAGGATTTGGTGATAACCCAAATGATATAAGATCAATTTTAGGAAAGATTCAGGGTTCCTTTAGATCATCTAAGGGGTCTTCAATTATTGGAACGAGATATTTACCTTTCATTGCTGCCTAATTAATGTGTCAGTACCCCTATGGGGGTGTTTGGATTAGAGATATTTCATTGGAATGTTTTAGGATCTAGTTTAAATTTGAACTAAATCCCAAAACCTCTTAAGGAATTACCACTCATCCAAACGGAGCCTAACAAGAGACAACATGTTTTAGAAGACTGCATCAAAGTGTTCATAAATTGATCCGAAAAAGCGAAAATAAGGACACATCTAAACAACAGATGACAAATAAAGATTAGGCTATTATGGGGCTAATGTTAAGCTATGAAGTACATGTTCCTGTTATCCACCCATAAAACGTTCTACTTTGGTCTTCTTACTCTCATGCTATTTAAAATGAAATTATCAGAAAACCACAGAAAGTGTGCTACAAGATTGCAAATTGACAGGAGAAAGTTAACAACTCCCCAGATCCACTACCTGAGTGTCAAATTCTATGATAACAAAAGGAAAGAGACCCAAGGTTTGCTTCACTCCCTAAACACCCAAACAAGCCTAGCGCAATAGCAGGCTGTGTAATTGATTGAACCAAACAAAGTCCAAGCAGATGCAGAACAAAATCAGCGGACCCTAGCTGATGGAACCAGATGGAGTCACAATAATCGCATATTAATATTTGCAGCTCATGCAATTCTAGGAAGCTGGGTTGGGGAGAAGGACACGGAAGAATTTTTTTACGCACCGGACTTGCGGGGGCAAACTTGCGCTTGTTGAATGGGGATCATGTGAGCGTCCTTGTCCTCATGCAGCGCGGCTTGGCGAGGTTGGTTTGGTGCCGCTCCCCTTGCGTGTGCGCTGGGTAGTTCCTCGTTGTTGTGCAGCGTCAAGCACAGCTTGCACTTGTAGCCGGACAGCAAAACCGAGATGAGTCGGTGGATTGAGCAAAGACGGATGGAGAGGCGGCGCGAGCCCAAACAAGCTAGGGTTTTGAGGAGAGTACTGCCGAGGTGGTTGCGCATGAAGTAGGGGTCCTTGGCGAGGTCGATGGTCTCGAGGGCGAGCCCGGAGGTGCTCCCCGGTCGATAGCCTCGTTCGGGCGGAGGTGCCGAGGTGGTTGCCAAAGTGGTTGCCAGCGGGCGGCGTGGGGCTCGACTCGGCCGAGCGCAGGGCTGGCAGGGCTCGATCTTGGCTTGAGCGCAGGGCGTGTGGTCTTGCCGGAGAATTGGGGACTTTTCTTTCTAGGTTTTGTGAAGGAGTCCGCCAAGAAGAGATAAGGCTGGCGGCTGAAACTTTAGTTCTCCGCGTTATTGTGGCAGCGCGCTTGCAATTTTCCTTTGTTTTTAGCTAGCTAGTCCGTACACACCCATTCGCAAACAGTTAACAGTTGTTTAAGTAGGCTACGCCGACAGATAAACTGTCTACTATTTTTTGCCGACACATTATCAGTCAAAATAAAAATGCCGACACATAACATGTTGCTTTAGTATACAATTGCCGACAGGTGAGATGATAGTAAAAGATCTGATTATTGCCCATGATTATATGTCGCCAATATTAGCCTTTTGCCAACAGTTCACAGTGGCTAAAAGTGTGCCATGGTGTAGTGATTGTACCCTTAAGCAAAGTATCACTAGTTGGTGCATTAAATGTAGTATTGACTGATGTTGTATAGTAAATGGCTTAGACATGTTTAGACCTGAATTTAAGACTTTTTGAGAATTTGTGCCAAACAAATATTTCTGTTGAAATGAAAATTATGCCTTGGTATTGGTGTGCCATGGAATGTTATGAAAATTGATATGGTTCAAAGCAAAGTGAGAATAATATGATTTAAACCGGGTGAGAATTTGTTGCCAGGTGGTAGAGAAATGGTTCTGGTTTGAGGAAGTCTTACCTAGTCAATTAAGGACTGGTCTGTGAGTTGCTGAATGTAAAGCGTTACCATACTATCACAAGTCTGGTATATAATAGACCTGGCTAACTAATTTGCAAAGTTCCATTATTAGTTATGCCAAATAGGTGGTTTTTCAGTGCAAGAGGGGGCTTCTGAATTGGGCTTTCTAACCCATCAGCGGTGGAACCTTAGCAGGGCATGACTACTTTAGAATGTCTCTTCGTAAAGGCTTTGGATCATGATCTCTCTTGCCACATACCTAAGGAAGTGTGTTATAGCTTGGCAAGAATAGTTGATAATGTTTTGTGGATAAAGTTGTACAATCTCTGTAAAGTATAAAACTAATCATTAGCTGCACCCACGGTCATGGGCATGCCGATCAAGCAAGACTTTCATGGATTAGACTTTGATTTTCAAAAAGTGATTTCAATACAAAAAAAAATTAAGGATGGAGTGGTTCCATCTGGAAAATTAGAATAAAACTCTAGGTTGGAGTCTGTGTTGAAAATTTGATTAGAACTCAGTTTTTACTATATCAAGTACACATTTGAAATGTTGCTCTATTATCAAACTAACCATAATATGCCTTCCTTTATTACCCTTGCATTAATACACATTTCATGTGTGACTTGTTTTTAGATGAGGATCACTTCATCACTAGTGAGGATCTCGATGACTAGGCCGCTGTCCGAGTCGATTGCCTGTGGCAAATTTGTTGGGCTCTACTACTCCTTTTGTTTTCCGTTGCTCTATTTTCAGTTGGCCTATGAGCTATTTATGTGGTAAAACTCAAGTAATTAAATGAATAAAATTTTGTATGATATATTGTGGTATCAGTTTTGTTTATTATGTGCATTAGTTTTTTCTGGACTAATACAGAATTCACAGAGAATTTTAAGGTTTTATTCTTAGGGTCCGACAGAGGTCGAAGAAAAGGAGAGGAAGGAGGGTGATAGTGATGGGGGATAGCCGACAGTGCTTAAAAAGGAGAAAAAATGCAAATTGAACTATAATGGTATCGAGGGAAGACAAAAGATTTCGAGTGGCATCTCTTGGAAGTGGCCAACTTCCAGTAACAAATAAGAGATTTGCTCTATATTTTATCTATCCAGAATATCATGTTATTCATCCACATCTTAGACAAGGACACACATGTGAATTATTTCGTCTTCCTATTTGTGAAGACCATACGATGACGAGTTAGAAATCGCATATGGTCCACAGATGCACTATAAACAATATGAAAACGGTAAGTATGTACGAATATATACAGAAGCGGGAGAAACATGATTTGACGAACTAGCTTTAGTGAACAATCAAGTTATGTAAAGAATAAATAGGTATCTGGCACTATTTTTATCTAACTCTGACCAACAAAAAAAAGGAATAGGATAAAGAGCAATATCCAACATTATTCGCTTTGATTTCGCCCCTATGACCAATGTCCTGATCTGTAGGGATGCAAACATATCAGATAATTTATGTCTGTTATATAGACCAAAAGTTTGCAGAACGAATATGGAAAAGAATTATTCGTGTCAAACTTTAACTATAAGAAAAACAATGTAACATATGATGAGGTGTGAGCGATATTCATCAATATCCACTCTGAATACATACCTAAACTTTGGTGACACCATTAAAAATGTTTTGCAAAAATGACATAATTAGACGAAACAAACTTGTTATTTCTAGCTTACTAATGATAAAAGAGGCTAATCCTAAAATAATGATGAAAAGAGCGGTATTATCTATCAAAATAAAAGGAGACTGACAATAGAGTAGAGAAAACAAAGTATATAGAAACCTCTAGATCTAACAAACCACAAAAACCATACCTGACAGAATTTAAAACAAAGAAAGAAAACTGCAAAAAGGTGAGAACGAAGCTAAAGCAAACAAAGAAAATGAACAAATCCACACTCCCTAGCTAAAAGGTGAGCTTAATTTTGAGGACCGACAAATCCATGCAATTCATCGTCACTTTTGAAGCTGTAAAGTATACTGCATCATATGTGATAAGATTCGAGTTTGCAAAGGCAACCTTCATCGAATGCCACACCTGATGATCCTCACTATACATACGACATACTGGACACTGGTACATGCAAGCAGGCTAGCATCTACAGCCAAAACAAAATGGACAAAACACACACGAAGTAGACACACCTATCAGTCCTATCACAAACCATAAGTAGGAATTATGTCGCTTAGGAAACTGGAGAGTATCTTCACACCCTATAAAACCAAAACAAAAAAAAAAAAAAAAAAGACATTATGTAGAAACTCCCAAATCAAACAAGGCAACGAGACATAAAAAAACTAGAGTAGTCGAAAAAGCTTTATTTCAAAAAAAAAAAGATTAATAAGGCTTGTAGAGTTCATTAGCTCAAATTTTAAATAACTAATTAAATGATAAATAGAATAATTTTATAGATAGTCCTATAAAAACCACACGGGCAATATATATATATATATATATATATATATATATATATATATATATATATATATATATATATATTCCATATATATATATATATATATATATATAAAATGATTCCATACTCACAGGTGTATGTACTCCCACCTCTAATATACCGTTTAAATGATGTTGTTATACCTCTTTATCCATTTGAGTATCTTTATATCTGATTATAAGATACTCCAAAGTGAGTTTCATGAAAAATTTCATTAAAATCCACCCTTTATAGCATAATTTGTTTACACATTCCTTATAGATATGGAAAAGGGTATGTAGCAAAAAAAATAAAGGGTCTGATGAAATTTTTTTAATCATATTGTATTAGAGTATCTTAGAATTATTATTGGAGTATACCAAAGTGATAAAAGAGTATAAAATGTTTATTTAAGTGGTATATTAAAGGTATGTAGGAGTATGTAAAACTTATATCCTATATATATATATATATATATATATATATATATATATATATATATATATATATATATATGCTGGAAGAAATACCGTGTTCCCATGCGTCTAGGTACCTTTTTTGTGAAAAAACCCTCCGAGAATTCCGAAATCGTGAACAGGTCCTTCCACCGGTAGTTTTACAAAAAGGACTCTAGAAATTCTAAAATCACGACAGGTCCTTTCACTGGCTATTTTGCAAAAAAAGACTCCGTAATTCTGCAAATTCGATCTGGACGCCGGTTCTTTCGACCCAGAAGTTTCTGAAATCGCGAATAGGTCTTTCTATCGATTATTTTGCAAAAAATACCCAATAATTCTGCAAATTCGACATGAGCGCCAGTTCTTTCGACACGAAAGATTTGAAATTACGTTTATGCTTGGTTATTTTGTAAAAAAAATACGTTCTTTTACAAATTTGACATAGACGCTGATTCTTTAAATCCAGACCATCTAGCCAATTTTAACCAGTTCTTTAGACCCGGGAGATTTTAGGTGGGTTCTTGTAGAAAAAATTATGGTTATGTAAATTCATCGACAATTTCTTGCAGCCAATTTTTTTTTAAAAAAAACAAAATTATGTTTTATTTTTAAAAAAAAACTTGGATCAAATTTTTTCGTACAACGTGACATCGTGCATCTCTCTACCTAGTAACTTAACACAAGCAAAGGAAAGGGGCGATCAGAAGAAAGCCGAAAAAAAAAGTCTCGGCAGAGCAAAGGTGAGTTTTTTCTGGAACCCACGGACCACAGATCCTACGATTCGTCGTCCAAGAACCCTAACGTATCTTCTACTCTTCTCTGACTGATTCATCCAATTCTTTCGATTCGGAGGTGCGGAGGGTGGTGCTTGGTTCAGATCTCGCGGCCGCCATGGCGGATCAGTTCGCGGATTCGGCGGTAAGGAATTTTTCCTCGAGTTCTTTCCTGTTAAATTGGTGTGAAATCTTGGTGTTTCTGGAGGATTGCTCTTGTGCATGGTGGCTGGGACTTGAGAGCGGGACACCCCACCCAACCACATACACACACACACAACACCCAGATCTGCCGTTTACCCTCCCCGCTCCGGCGGGGCAACGGCCGGTGCTCACCGTGGCTTGCCAAGCCTGCCGACGCAGCGAACTAGGGGTCGGTTACTGTTCAGGTGAGTAGCAGCGCGCGGTGGTCACGGCCTAGCGAGCGTTGAGTGGCCGGAGTCGTACCGGATTTGATGCATCTTACTGGGTCTTTGATGGAATAGGAGCTAGATCTACAGAATTAGTTCAATAGTTCTTCGAAAGCCATACGTTTTAGGTGTTCTCATTCTCACTTGTCAGTTGTTATAATTGTAACAAAAATATCATGATATTTTATATCCTGGAAAAAGGATTGCAAAATATTGAATCCTTTGGATAAACTTTGGTATTATGTATTGTGCTATCTGCTATTCTGAGCTCGTTAATTATCACGATTGTTGCCAGCTTCAGGCCCTGTTTGTTTGGGTTTTTCACCCGCTTAAAAGCCAAAAAGCATATTTTCACCTGCTTAAAAGCTAAAACCTAAACAAATAGGTGGCTTTTTATCTAGGATTTTTTAAAAGCTATATAACTCTGTATAACTAAAAACTAAGAGCCACCAGAGAGGTGTTTTATTTTTTATTTTTTGCTTATTGAGGGTTACTTTTAGATTAATGTCATTGAAGGTAGGGTAAAATTGCCCACCTCAACCACGTATAAAAGCCGATTGCTTTTAACCTGTTTAAGCTCAAAAGTTGGTTTTAAGCTATAAACCAAAAAGCCTAAGCCTAAACAAACAAAGCCCTAGTATTATTGACATTATGTTTGCTCCATTTCCACTTCATTGTTTTAATAGTGTCCTATCCCCTAGCCAGCTCATGTTGTGAGTACCTGATTAGTTCAGCATCTCTAGTTGTATTCTGTGTTTTACAAATTCGCAAATCACAACATGATTAGCGTATTTTTCACTTGTCTGCTGGCCAAATTAAAACTCTAAAGTTACGGTGCACTAACCATTTGCAACTATGGTGCACTAACTAAATTAAATCTTTATAGTCATTTAGTTTTTGCTTAAATTAATTTTGAGATCATGGCATGTCGTGATCTTTTGTCTTTTGTCAGTTAGTCTTGTTGTTTGATTATTAAGTCCACATTGGTTGCTCACTATTTTGGTCTACATTGGTTGCTTGCTATTTTAAGTGCTTTCTATCCTGTGAATCCACTGAAGTTGACATGAGTTGTTTTGCTGTTTTAAATGGATATGCTCTTAGTTTCAAACACTTCCAGTTCTTGATATTGTGTTACTGTCTAGTTGCTCTTTGTGCCTCCTTGTGCCCTGCATATCTTACTGTAAATGGTGACTTCAAGTATACCACTTTGCTTCCACCCATCCTGTTCACTTTACTTTAGCCATCCTGGACTCGTAGTATTTGTTAAGCTTATAGACAGGCCTGTTTCTAGTGTAGAAAAAATGCCAATATATGAATTTTTAGCCTTACCAATATGTTCAAAGGAAGCTTCATTTTGTGCTCTGATCAAACAGTGCAAATGTAGGTAATAGCTCTGTTGTAGAAGTGAATCACTGTTCTATAGTCAAAGCGATTATTGATAAGCTTTGAAGTTAACATGTTTATGGAGCTCTGGGCATGCCAATCTGTCAAGTTTGCTTTTGATATGCCCATATGTATAGAATGGTATGTGTGTCTGGGTCTAATTTATTCTTGCTAACCTTGTACCGTATGAACCCTGCAAGCTCCATGCACTTAAATTCTCTTGTATTTAGTGTTGATTATAATTTTACTGATAAGTTGCTTTTCTGGTCTTCAGAACAATGTAGTCATTGAGGAGGTCAACAAGGGCCTGAACCCTGGAATGATAGTCCTGCTTGTGGTTGCGACCTTCCTGCTGCTTTTCTTTGTTGGGAATTATGTGCTCTACATGTATGCACAGAAGACGCTTCCTCCTCGGAAGAAGAAGCCAGTCTCCAAGAAGAAGCTGAAGAAGGAAAAGCTGAAGCAAGGAGTTTCTGCACCAGGAGAGTGAAGAGAGCCGTCAGTTACTCATGTTACTGATTTTATTCTGAGCTCCTCTTTGCATGATAAAAAATATATACCAGATGGAGCTGCAGTATTTACAGTGACTATGTTCTGTAGAAGCTTTGTCTTGTGTGGTACATTTGTGTTGGACACCTTATTTCAGCAAACGAATGAATCTTAGCCCAAATTGAGCTATTTTGCTGTTCCTTATTTTAAATTTGTTCAACTATGTTGGCAATCTTTGTGCGCAAACATCTGCAACCTGGGAACCTTTTGCGGTCTATTGTTGTTTTCTGTTGCATTGGATCTGACATGCACATTTCAAGTTTTTGTGTTGCAAAAGATGGCATCTGACTTAGCCCAAATTAAGTTGACCATGACATGATTAGACCTTTTTAATTGACCTGTGCATCTTTGGGTTTTATTTGCATGGAAATTTGACCAGCCTCGTCATTTCTGTGCTGAATGGTAGAATCAAGAATTCAACGAATACCACCATGGCTGAGCTGCGGCCTGCATCTATGCCTCCCAAGCTGACAGTTGTCGACTAGTGTTACCTAGGAATTCAGCAATGCGCGTTCTTTGATGATCTGTCATCTATTATTATATATATCAAAAGCTTATGCCATGTATTTTAGAACCGCTAAGAAAAAAAGAGAGATGAACTAGAAATTCTCTTGGAAAAGAAAAACATCCGGTCTTTAATACGGTGGAACTTGATTAAAGATAGCTATAATGATCACCGGATATTATTAAAATGATAGCAAAATCAAAGAAATTCTTACGAAAAAATAAAGCTTCTAGCCATTAAGCTAATGAACTCTAATTAAAGTAGAACTATACTAGCCATTAATCTGATGGACCTAATTAAAGTAGAACTATACTAGCCATTAGATATTAGTACTTAGAGATATATATTACTTTGTAATTTAAAAACTAAAAGAATGGATGAAGATCCTTTAGGGCCTGCTTGGGAGCCTAGTTTTTAGCCTATAACTAGTGTAAATTACAGGCCCGGAAATTTTTTTGGATCTGACCATAAAATTGAATTTTTTTATTTAATATTTATTTTAAATCTTTTTTTCAAAACTAATCGCCCGGGCCAAAAAATTGCAAAATTACCCCCGTCGCCCAGATGCAGGCGATCGCCGTCTTTGAGGCGATGGGTGCGTTAGCGAGGCGAGGATTTCAAATCTAACGGCGGAGGAAAAATGTAGATCGCCCAAGGTGAGCGATCGTTCTTGTAGCTTTTTTTTGCAATTTTTGTAGTAAATTGTTTGTACAATAATTGTTGTATTGAACCGGGAAGAAATACCAATAAAAAAACTTCTTGTTATATTGAACCGGAAAAATTGTTTTGCTTTGTTAGTGATACGCATCCCACTTAGGGATTTTCGTAGCCTCGTAGGGTCCGCCGAATATGGCCGAGAAAATAAGAGAAAAATCACGGGCGATCTACGCAACGCGGGCTACCACTTACGTATGAACGAGATAGCCAGACATTGCCCCGGCAGGAAGTTGCGAAAATAGGAAAAGGCACTCGCGGCCACGAAACCACAGAAATCGTGGTCACTTAAGGGTTTTCGTAGGCCCGCGGGACAGGCCGGATGCGGCCCAAAAAATACGAGAAAAATTAACAGCGACCTACGCAACGCGGGCTACCACTTACGTATGGGCGAGATAGCGGGCGTTGCCGGTGAAGTTGCGAAAATCGGAAAAAGACACTCGCGCCACGAAACCACGTAAATCGTGGCCACTTAAGGGTTTTCGTGAGGTTCAGGGACAGGCGGATGCGCCCAAAAATCGAGAAAAATCAACAGCGACCTCGCATAGCGAGCTACCACTACGTATGGGCGAGATAGCGGGCGTTGCCCTGGCGAAGTTGCGAAAATTGGAAAAGGCACTTTCGCGAACACCGTACGTGATAATGTTGATGGGGTGCGAGGGGAGTTTGCAGAAATGGGGAATTTGAGCTCAGAATTTTTTGCAGATAATAAGGTAGGTCAATCTCTTTATTACGACTTCAAACGGGAGGAGCAACATGAACAACGAAAATAGTAAGAGCCTACATAGTGCATGAAGAACAATAAAACTGGAGGAGCATTATGAATAACGAACAACGAGACATCTACTGAGTGCATCGAGGCCACTTCCCCTTGTCCCATGCCTCCGGTGGGGCTTCTCTGGCACGACGTGCCCTCTCTCGTTTCCTTTCTCTCTCGGCCTCCTCCTCCGCTTCCTTCCGACGTGCCTCCTCGCGTGCCGCGTCACGATCCTCTTGGAGCCGCCTCTTGAACTCCCGGTTCCGGAACTCTTCATCAAGGAGCCTTTGGTCCTCCGGGTCGATCTCCTCGTTGTACCACTGCATAAATTCACACAGTGGCGGAGGCGACTGCATGAAACAGAAATTAGAAAAGTTCCATGTAGAAATATTAGGAAATACGTATGATTATTACCATAAGGAGAAGCTCCCGAGCCTTCTCCGGCGGGTCGAATTCATAGTTGCGGCACTTCCAATACCACCTCTTCCAAGTTGGAAGCTCGTATGAGCGGATAAGCCTGCAATGATCTCCGCACAAACACATCGGTGTGACAACCCGGTCGATGCGAAGAGATCTGATATGCTTAATGCGGCAAGAAGGTCGAAGAGCCTCCCTCTTCTTTTGCTTTGCCCTTTCCCTTTGAACTTGCACGCCTCGGCATTTTGCCTTGACCCTGAGCTAAAATGAACAGATATATCTTAGAGACTTCCTCACCTTAGTTGTTCCTCTTCTCCTGTGCTTCTAGAACACATCGTCCCTTCTTATATAGGTCTTAGGGGCACTCGGAGAGCAAACACGAAGCACGTAATCCTCCGTCCCAGCACTGTGTCCCACGGTTTCTCAGGTCGATTTGACAATGCACTGCAGCCTCAGAGCCTTTTCAGGCTACCATTTATCTATTGTCGAGCTAGCCGGGCGTTGCTCGACGCGAGTTCTGAAAATCGAAAAATAAGGCATGCGACATGTCTAAGAAAAGATAACATACGCAAATGCAATCACTGAGTTCAGATAGTTCGACAACATGGTGGTGAAGATAAATAAATTACAAAAATACGGTTATGCGATGAAGTCGATCCGACGACGTCTCCTGATCTGCCCGGTGGGGTACGTGAGTGGCGATGGCGGACGGGTGGCCCTCCTAGCTCGGCCCTGCGGCTCAGGGGTAGTGTAGTCTGTCGGCGACTCGGGTGTCTGCTGGGGTGGTGGGTCGAGGTACTCGGTGGACATGAACTGGTCCACGTCAAAAGCTGGGGCCTCATCAATGTCGTCGTAGCACGAGTAGCCCGAGTAGCCGAAAGCACCGTGGGGCTCTGCTGCGACCTGAGACGAAGACTGGCCCGCGTCACCCCACCGTGGCCGCCGGTACCAGGCGAGAGCGAGGTAGCCCTCATCACCCCACCGTAGCCCACTTCGCGTCTGTCGGGAGGACACGAGGGCTCGTGATGGGTGACGTCGGGTCAGGCGAGCCGATTGGTGGGCGAGTGTGGGCACGGCTCCACTAGGCGGGAGGTCTTGGTGACGGGACGTCTTGGTGACGAGGGCGTCTTCGCGCCCACGCCGTCTCGGCCCCCGGTGGTGAGTAAGCTTTATCGCCCGCATCGCGCGCCGCCACCGAGTAAAGTCTCCCGGCTGGCGGCGGGGTGAGCGCGATGTCGCGTCGAGGCCCACCAACACGAGTCCGCCTCCCGTACATCCGCCTGCAAGATGTGCACGCAAGTGATGCCGACTTGATATGAGGTAATTTACGTAAAAAAACATACGTTTAGGGTGACAGGGGTGACCCTTACCGCATAGTTCTCCCTCCGGGACATCTCTCGAAGGGTGCGTCTCCGACACCGATGCGGAGCTGCGACATCTGCCGGTGTGTGCCCAACCTCGAGTTGAGTCATGGTCGAACCACTCCATGTAATCCTCGTGCGTGGCGGTCAAATGCGGCGGGTCTCGTCCACCGTGTTCGCATCCGCCGCGTCCCACTGCAACACCCACGGTAGCATGAGATGAGCGAACAGAGTGCCCAGTGCATGCCCCGACCGGGTCATCCTACAATGCAAAAACGACAATTTACATACAACATGCATTCCACGGGAATAGTAAGTATTGTGCTCGGGACACGTACTTGTGCGCGGCACGTGAGACAGTGTGAGTAGTCTCCAGGGGGAAACTCTGGAAGAGGCCGAACTGCCGCAACACTCAGTGCGGCGAGTACTCCTCGACACACAGGTCGAAGAGAAGGACCTTACGGGTGAGCCAGAGCCGCTGGTCACGCCAGTAAAGCTTAGACAGCCCGTGAGGTGCTCGCACCTGGACCTCGCGCATGCTGTACGGTATCCATCGCACGTCCTCCTCCTACAGCCTGTCAAACTCCCGAACGAACTCGGCGTACACCTTCTTGACCTGCAGGTGGGCATACACCCGCTGCGGGGAAAAAAGTAGTGCATCTTATTAAAGTGTCCAAAGTAGGGGGTTAGATACAAAATGGCATACCTGTCGCTGAACCCAGTACAGGCCCATAGTGGGCCAGTCGATCTGGTGCTGGTGGTGGTACCGACGGAGAAGTGCTCCCAGGACCACAGCTGCAGTAGTAGAACGCACCCCGTCAACGTCGCGTCTGTCCCTACCCAGGAGACAGCCTCGCAAAGACCCCTGTACAAGCACGCGAGCACGGCAGAGCCCCGCGACCACTGCACCATCTATTTACAACGGCAAAGTTAGACATGTCCTGTCATAAGATATTTTAACGAAATGTCTTACCTCTTCCACGAGGGTGTCGGCGATCAACTGGGCGAACTCGATCAGGTGCCGATCCACCGTGTCCCCGTGCGAGGACGGGAAAAGGTACCAACCGAACAGGAACAGCAGGTACGCCTCCAGGTGGCGTGCCAGGTCCTCCGCGTCGGCGTCTGGGTGGAGAAGCTCAGCCTGCAGCATTCAGTTCAATATTGTCAGCAGCTGAGTGCGTATCCGTTAAGTTACAACGAACGAGGTACTAACCGTGAACTGGAGCAGCCACGCCTTCTGGACACCGTGCCGCTCATCCGTCTTGTGGGGCGCGTCGGGGGCTCGGGGTGTCACGCACTGGGCAAAGCGCCTCGTGTCCTCAAGCCACGTGGCGGGGGCATCCTCCGGCATAATTGCACGGCCCGCGCAGGGGAGCCCTAGGAGGTACGACACGTCCTGCAGCGTGGGAGCCATCTCTCCGCAAGGCAGGTGGAACATTTGTGTCTCCGGTCTCCACCGGTCCACGAGCCTTGATGGCGAGGACCGGTCGTCTGAGAACCGTGAGACGTGCGGGCCCTCCACAGTCGTCTGCTCCACCATCCGGCAGAACGGAAGTAAGCCGGCAGCTCGTAACCTGCACGTAGTGTGTAGCGTCATTAAAATTCTATTAACAGGTAAGTAAAAGAGTAGGTAAAGTCAGCAGCTTACTGTGGAAGCCAGCGCGGGTCGATCCGAAGAAACTCCCTCGGCACCCGAGAACGCAGTGTCCCCAGCCGCCGGCCCTCAACTGCGGACAACCTAGACCGGTGGGTCAAGTCCACGTGCTGGTCTAGCAGCTCGGGAGTAGCCTCAACAACACGCCCAACTCTCGCCATCGCCGCCTGTGCCTGCGTGGTTACAAAGCAAATTCATGGTTAGAAAGCAAGTAAAGCAAACTGGACAATTAGTAAGTATATGAGCCAAATAAAACATACCGGATAATAAGTAAATGGTACACGTTACAACTACCAAAAATTAAATGAAAAGTAATGAAATGTTCCATATTCAAATATATGTTCGATCACGCACATACAACCACTCGATCACGCACATACAACCAAAAATTACATGTCGGGGACAACAAATAACTGGTACATAGAATCAAATTACATTGACGGGGACAACAAATAACTGGTACATAGAATAAAAAATTACATCATCCACAATTACGACGCGCTTCAGACTCGTCCATATCGTTCCTAATACGCCGTGTGACCCGTGTCCTTCGACGCCCGACTTTCTGCTTCAACATTCGGATGTCCGGTACCCATCGATGCCCTGGAGGGGGGCCGCCGTGAACGATCCATCGACTCGGTACCCGTACACCTTGTTATGCCACGTGTTGAAAACACTTTTCTTGTAGTAGTAGTGGGAGATGTACGGTCGACATGACTGGTGTGTATCGCCTGCTGCGGCAATCACGTCGCGAAACACGGCAAGTGCGCAGCGTGGCTTCTGGCAGAGCACTCGCGATCGCAGCCTTGGAGTATGCACAGATGGGAAGTCCTCTCCGGTGGGCACCTCTTGACCCGGTCACCGCGGTGCACGTGGTACCTCCGTTCCACGCCACTCTCCGGGGTCAAGCGATGTGTTTGTGCCTTCCGTGTCTTGTTGGCCATGTACGTAGAGACAACCGTCGAGTAGGACAGGCGATTGTCCGACATACATGCAGCGGAGGCTTTGTACCACTCAACAAAATATCTTTGGGTGCCTAGTAACACACCCTCAACAATGCCCACCAACGGAAGGCATCTCGCGCCTTTCATTACCCAGTTGTAAATCTCCGCCAGGTTGGTTGTCATTATTCCATAACGGGAACCGCCGTCGTCATGCAGAAGGGACCATTTCTCCAACGACTCGTGTCGTATCCAGTCCGTGAAACTCTTTATGCTTGTCCCCGGCCTACACCGAATGTTTGGTGCGTCGGTCGGGAGCGCGCACAAGGCTGTGGGGTCATCTCCTTGCTCGTGGTACACCATAGGGTTCCTCGATGAACTAGCGCCGTCCCTTGGATTCAGTGATTGCTTCTGGGTTAGTTCATCCAACGTCCTCCACAGCGAGTCGAACTTCCTCCGCTGGTTCTGTTTGCACAGCCGCTTGAACATGTTCATAAGCTCCTTGTTCCTGAACTGACGGAAAAAATTGGCACCCATGTGCCTCATGCACCACCTGCTCTTCAGGTCTGGCCACTTTGCTGCTCCCACGGCGTCGGAGCCTTGTTGCATATCCACGATCGCCCTCAGCAACCCTGCATGTCGGTCATGGATGACACATACATCAGGGCGGTCCTGGACAACTGCCATCTTGACTCTTTCAAGAAACCAGTACCAGCTCTCCGTGTTTTCCCCCTCCACGAAGGCCAATGTGACCGGTAGAACCTGGTTGTTGGCGTCCACCGCGATTGCAGTTAGAATCTGGCCCTTGTATTTCCCTGTGAGGAATGTGCCGTCCATGCAAATGACCGGGCGACAGTGTCGGAAGGCATTTATGCATGCGCCGAGGGCGAAGAAGGCCCGCTGCAAGACCCACTTGCCCGCGTACGCACCATCCGCGGGAAACTCCGCAAGGTCGATGATCGTACCGGGATTCCTACTTGATATTGCCCTGAGCAAGTGTGGAATATTCTCGTAAGAAGCCTCGTATGTCCCGAACCGTATTTGCAAAGCTGTTCTTTTTGCTCTCCATGCCTTTCCGTAGCTAATCTTGTCTCGGAACCTCTCCTCCACGGCTCGATAATGGATCGAGGTCAGAAAGCGGATTGTCCACGATCGACCATAAACACATTTGCCACCCAAGTGGAGGACAGATTGCGGTGTTCTGCTCCGCTTCCTCCGCTTAGCGATTATGCTCGTCACTATGGAACATTTCCAGTAGTCCCTCCACTTCCCCTTGTATGCATGCACCCGCCATGGGCACGAGTCAACTACGCACTTCACGTCGTAGTCTTTTTTGCTGGACTTCACTACCCTGAATTGCCACCGAAGAGACATTGACCAGTACTTCACCGCATCCATCACAGCCTCCTTGTCTTTATATATGGCCCCCTGCGCGACCTCGTTCTCATGATACTCCCATGCATCTCTGTTCCCTTCATTCATTGTTAGGTCTTCAAAATTATAATTAGTCCACGCACTGGGGACAGGCACCTCAGGAGTATTGTCCTCCTCGTCCGAGCCTTCGCCATCAGGGACTTCCTCATCCGCACGGTCCTCCTCCTCCATCAAGTCAACTATGTGCTCCACCTCCTCCCCCTCGTCGGCCACCCCCCGCGCCTCCACGGCTGCCTCCTCGCCCCCCCCGATCCCGTCGCCACCGCCAACCTCGTGTCGCCCATCTCCGGGGTCCTCGCCACCTTCATTATCGCATTGTTGCGTATCTGTCCTCCCCTCCTCCGTAATATCTACCCCGACATTACTAACCTCCGACACCGATGGAGGTACACAGTACCAATCTACGGCAAACATGAGCGCCAACCCGCTCTCTGGTAGACCAACATAGCTCCTCCATGCCGATGTCACGTTAATAGGAACCAGCTCTCCATAAAAAAAGTCATGCGCACGACTTACTACTGCTCTAACCCGCAGCCGAACACTCTGGGTATCCAAACTGAACATCCGAAACATCCACTCCAACAAACCCCTGTATGTCCTCTCTCTCGGCCTAGATATACCCCGTATGACTGTTGAAAATGCCGACAAATCGACTCCATCCGGTCCCTGTGCTATCTCCCCATCTCCATAGAATATTTGAAAATACAATTTCTCCGACATGCTGCCTACAACGTCGAACCGAAATAATCATCATTTCTCCATCTAACCACTATATAAATGTTACATTATATCGTCAAAATTTACTCTACTGATTTGTAACGGTGCCTCACATTTTCAACTTTTTTTACTCTACTAATTTCTAGCGTAGCACGGTGATTGACTATAAATAAGTAATTCAACTACCATTTTTCCATAACGGAATTACTACTATATATTATTCGTTTGTCCTAATCTTAAAAACTGTATATATACATGATATATCGTACTTCCTTTAATTTCTACGTCACAATTTCGAAACATTGCCCGCGTAACATATGCCTAACCTACCATGTTAAATTAATAATATTAAACTTTTACCAAATTACATTTCTAAATATTGACTAATATTTTTATTGCATGGAATCTCAATATTTCTAAATACTACACAATCTTAATATTTCTAAACACTACATACTACATTAAATTCTAAATATTACCTACAAAAATCACCACACAAAATATAAACTAAATATTACAATTTCTAAATACTAAACAATACTAAATACTATATTAAATTTCTAAATATTACATAAAAAATTTTCGAACTTACCACAAAACCGAAGAATCAACTTTTTTCTCTCTTTTTTTTCCTTTCTCTTTTTTCCTCTCCTCTCTTCTCTTCTTCTTCTCTTCTCTTTTCTCTTCTCTTCTCTTCTTTTTCCCTTCTCCGTCATTGCGCTCGCTCATTTTCTCTTCGGTTCGAATGAGCACAAGGCGTTCGATATTAGGTGCCGCCGATCGCCCGACCATGGGCGATGATCGGCGGCAATACGGCACGTGGCGTTCATTTCGCTAATCTATGCCGCCTGTTACATTTGAATTCTGCCGTTGGCTTCCTTATATCGCCCTGATGATGGGCGATCGCCCCGTATTGGGGCGACGGGGGGTAGTTTTGCAATTTTTTTTCCCGGCCGATTAGTTTTAAAAAAAGATTTAAAATAAATATTAAATAAAAAAATTCCCATAAAATTATGCTTGGGTGGGCCGGTAATTCAATAACTTTACTCCCGGTTTGGGCCAACGCGGGCGGAAAATTTCTCTGGGCTAAGGAGGCGACGTTTTCTTTCCGACGAATGTATCGAGAGCGCTCGCTTCACTACTGGATTCGGTCATACGCAACGCCAGACCGCCGTCCCTTCTCCCGTCCGGCCATCCCTGGCTCCAACTCCCGCGACGCTCCAATCCCTCCTCGGCCTGCGCCGTCACTGATCCTGGGGTTGCTCGCAAAGTCTCCCTCTACATTTGTCGCACAATTCCTCTCCGCTATCATCGAATTTATCTCTATTTGGGGTTGGCGGCTGGAGTGTGATGAACGGAGCGGTGATTTGTTCGGGTGGTTGATCTGGCGGGATGCGGTGATTTTTCTTTCGGGTGCTTGATCTGGATTGTCGCTTAGTGCTGATGCAGACCGTGCAGCGTTGCCTTGCCGGTGTTCAGCATGACGCGCTCTAGCTGTTCGATGAAATGCCACATCGAAGTGGCCTTTGGCGCCTATGATTCCATGGCCTATTTGGTGTTTGCCAACATATAGCCATCGACATTTTATTTGCATGCAATGGGTCATTGGATCATTAGCTTTAGTTGCAACTTACAAATAGCAAACTTGTGTTCGTTTGTGTAATGTTTAATTGTATAATGCAATTGTGAATTTATGATTATTGAACAGGCTAGCGAAGCAAGACCAGACTGCAGTTTTCTTAGTTGCTGTTTCTTCTTGTTTGTAGAACCATGCAGGGGGCACGTGTTAATCTGAAGGGGTGGCAACAAGCAGCTGTTGCATTTGGTTCTGCATTTGGGGCCCTTCTTGACCCTAGGAGAGCTGATCTGATAGCCGCTCTTGGGGAGACTACTGGGAAGCCAGCATTTCAGCGTGTGCTGCAACGAATGAAGAACAGTGCTGAAGGCAGCGTGTTTTTGTTTGCTTTCAGAAGCTCTGTTCGGTGCTGAACCGAAGGGCTGCTCTGCAGATTGGTTTCAGGCTCTGTGTTTGTCGCTCCTCCAGAAGACTCCCTGAAGCTTTGCTGTTGCATTACAGAGCAGAGTTCAGGGAATATCAGAAGCTCTTCCGTGGGTGTTCTGATCTGGTTTTCCCAGAAGATCTGAATTTTGTGCTTAGTGTTTCAACATTTATTAGGGTGTACACCTGGAAGGTTGGATCGGTTGGTTATCGGGTGTACATCAGGAAATTTGCGGGGTTGGATGGATAAATACAACTATTGTTCTGTTTCATAAGGATGAGGAAATGCTCATGTACTTCTTTTTTTACACACGGGAATTGAGAATTTTGTTGTGATGAAATAGAAAGTGAAAGCTAGCACATCAAGAAACATCGTTGTAGCAATCCTTGGAAACTGTAAATTCTCTTGTTGCAAAATGCTTTTCAATGTATAACACTGTAGTTTTGGACGGTATATTACCGTCTTTCATGCATGGATTTTCTCCAAACAACAATTGGAAAGCAGATTTATTTTTAATGGGAATACCCAAACAACAATTGGAAGTTTTTACAAGGGAAAATAAATCCGAATGTATTCTTTGTGTCCATAAATATACAAGTGTAAGATATTTACACTTGTAAAAATTTTAAGGCTCCCAAGCAGGCCCTACTGTGGAAAAAAAAGTGCCATGCAGAAAATACCGGCCAATCTACTTGGACTTGGGACGGTCCTACTCGTGTATGTATGAGATGTACGTGTTGTTCTACTTGTGAATGAGATGAACGTGCTATAGTTTCCAGATAAAAAAATTATGTTTAAGTCATCTTTCTTTTTCTTTTTAATCTTTTCCTCTAACTTCCAACTATTCCTTTTAATAGGTGTTCTGTGATTTGTCATACGACTTTGTATTGCAAACCATACAATATTACTAACGATTTAAGTGTCATGATTGAACCAATGAGATTGGAGCTATTTCCTTAACTTGGTGGGATAGAAATTCCCACAGTAATAAAAACGAAAAACATTTCTAAAAATTAGAATTTAAGTGCCATGCTCAAACCTATGAGATTGGAGCTATTTTCCTAACTTAGTGGGCTAGAAATTCCCTCATTAATAAACATGAAAAACATTGAAAAAATTATCTAATTAATCTATTATATAATAAATGTGGATGATAAGTTTTTATAGTTGCTAAGAGAAAAAGATAAATTCCCTTATAAGTCGGTCATAGTTTTAATTTCTCCACAAGTACTTTTTGTGGTATATGCCCCTACAAGTGCATAGTCGTTTGATAAGCCCTCCTCTCTAGCGTCCCTTTCCCATTGATTTGACTATATTTTGTTGAGGTGACTTTGTGGCATTGGTCCGAGGTGTTTCAACATAGGCAGTAGGGTTAAATTGTGGAGCTCAGATCGGATGAATTGGCTGACAAAGTGTTCACGTTTGTTCGCCAACTTGGGACAAGTCAAATCGAGACGAGGGAAGGTGGTAATCTAGGAGATGAGGCCTGAGCCAATTGGACGGATATGCATAGACCTGTAAATTGGGCTGGGCTCAAACGGGCTAGCCTAAGCACGACACGAAATTGACGGTCTAAAGCACGACATGGCCCAAAGCATTATGGGTTTGGGCAAGACGACCCAAATCTTGCGTGAAATTGGGCCTTGAATCGCAAAGACGGCGGTGGGCCACCGACGCGCCCGATTGATCGTGCCGTGCTTGGGCCGGCACGGCCCGATTACAGCCCAACTAATTGGATATCCCTAATCATACACTCCCGCTACTAATTACTAGTCACAGCTGGTGTCACACTAGATAGTGATTAATTACTAGCTAAAAGTAGTTGGCTAATTAGCTTATGGCCAGATAGTGATGGGACAGAGAGAGAGAGGGGCAAGTGCGACTGCTTCAATTGATCTGGAGTAGGCCTGGGCCGTGCTTGGGCCGGCACGGCCCGATGATGGCCCGACGGACTTTAGTGCCGGGCCGGACCAGGAAAAAACTATTTCGGGCCAGCCTGACCCGGCCCGATAATGTGGCCGTGCCGTGTTGGGCCGTCTTGAAGCGGCCCAAAGCACGATGGGCTTAGGCCGTGCCGGCACGACACGGTCCAATTTACAGGTCTAGATATGCATGATCCAATTAACCACGCCGCAGCAAAGCTTAGGTGGCACGACATGGAGTCCACGTCAACACAAAAAACTGAGTAAAACAACCATACACTTGTGTGTGTTGGGGGAGGGCGGTGGGGTATGTGCCAATACTTGTAGGGCAGTAAATTAAACTCCAACCAACTTCTGGGTTTTTATGGAGCACTTTTACAATACACAACATTGAATATTAGCTGTATATTCTATTTGATCTTACAGATCATATTAGTTAGAATTCACTTATGCTTCTGCATGTAGTACTGGTAGTAGAAATCATATGGTGATAGTATTGTAAATAGCTATTTTTTAAAATTTTGAATGTATGTATATTTTTTGGTGTTTTGTGTAAAATTTAGAACTGGTTCATAGACCATGCATGATAGAACACTCGATGTGTTAGTGCGATGCCACAGCGTCGTCATGAAATAGACGGGAGGGCGCCAACCGCGGCGTGGTCACAATTCGGGAGGACACCAACAAAAAGATAGAGACTATAGCGTCGACAGGACCGGACTAGCGGCGGAAAAATGAGGGCAGCGATAATGCTTAATGAGTAACGTAGTAAAGGATCAAAAGTCTATAATACCCCTGAGAAATGTATGGCTAGATCTGATTTTTATTACTACTATTTATTACCCATGTTATCTACCGTAAAATTGCTCTTTTTTTAAGTTTTCCAAAAAAAGATAACGTGAGCAAGCAAGCATGCATTGGCCATAGAAAATCAAGTTATTTAAACATAATTTAAGGACGACGATCGCTTAAGTGTGAAAGCCACGTTACGATAGAGACTATCTGTGATCATGAAACTGGTATCATTGGCCGATGGTATAATGTTTCAGAGCTCTAGAAGCCAGAAGGCTTACAGGATAACAAAGAGGATCGGTGGGCATGTCAGGCTGTCAGCCATTCCACAAGAGATATTTCGGTTGATGATGCCTTGCTCTGTTTTGGCTTGGCTGCTACTCCTCTCCCGGCCTCTCCCGTCTTCTTGACCACTGATCAGATCAGAGCGGCCGGCCACCTTCCCCGCTGTTCTCGAACCGACGCCTCATCCCAAAAGCAGTATTTCCTATTCCCATTCAGTGACGACTGACAACAATATGCAGTAGTATATGGTATGTGTCATGTGTGTGTCTTCCAAGCCTCGCGTTGCAGGCGCCTTGTCTCCCTCACGGCCTCACCTCCCCAGAAACAACGGACAGGGAAGTCGCAACGCAACGATACCTAGCTACTCAAAAAAGTCCAGCGGCATCTGCTAACCTAAACGCAAGGAGACACGGGCGCACCAACTCGCGACAAGCATCGGCTCACCAGAATCACTTCCCCTGCACAGCTCTTGGGCGGGAGGAAGAGTTACTTGCACTCGACCCCCTGACAGGGGCTCACCTAACACTAGCAATACAGCAACAATACAATACGGTGCAGATCGAGATGGTTTCTGACAGAAGGGATCGTTGGTTCGGCGTACGCCGCGGTCCTGCGCGCACGCCCACATGAGCATCAGACGAGGTGAAATGATGCTGCTTTCTTTCTTTTTTTCTGTCTTTCTTGTGCGACACAGCCATCTCACCTTCCTTTCCCTTTTATTACAGGGATCACACTGGTTCCCTGGCATGCATGTTGCATCACATTACTCGTTGCTTAGACACTCAGCATTGCATGGAAGCGACGGAGACTAGCTGCTGGTTGGCGCTATAAATAGCGGGAAGCGAGGAGGAGGAGGAAGAAAGAATAGGCAGGCCGGCAGGGTCGAACTGAAGGTAGGAGGAGGAGGAGGTAATTAGCAGCAGCAACGTGTGTAGGTACGCACGTAGAGGAAGAGGATGCAGGGGGAGGTGGTGCAGGGCGGCGTGGAGCAGCCGATGCAGATGGTGCTGCGGGTGAAACATCCGTCGTCGCTGGGCGGCGGCGGCGAGGAGGAAGGCGAGGCGTCGTCGAGGTCGGCGCTGTCGGTGTTCAAGGCCAAGGAGGAGCAGATCGAGAGGAAGAAGATGGAGGTCAGGGAGAAGGTGTTCGCGCAGCTCGGCCGCGTCGAGGAGGAGTCCAAGCGCCTCGCCTTCATCCGACACGTAAGCCAGTTACTTCCTGAACTGCTGCTACCTGTACAGAACTACAGATACGGCACACAGCTAGTACTGCTGTTTCAGCCTTTCAGGGCGTATAGTACAGTATCCTGTTTGTATTTGGTAGTATGGTTTATTAGATAAGACAGTGTTATTTGGAGCCGTATCAAAGTTGATGGCATTGATTTAAGAGAGTCCAGGTGATAGTCAATATTAGGCAGTAGAAATTAGATCTAGGAGTTAATTTGTTATAGGTATTTCTATTACTCTATTACTAGAGGAAGCATAAATATATACTAACTAATATGTTTTATTGGATCGAAAAAATAAACAATCTATATTGAATCTAGTGTATCATAAAAGAGCTCGATTCAGAAGCTTTTGCTCTTTGCTCATACATGATCAGTTAGTTCAGTTCCTTCTGTAACGCTTCGAAGGAATTTCACGGGAATTTTGTAGGAAAAGAAAAATAGATATGATCTGGAATATTGCGGCCTAAATTTGATTTGATTTGTTTGTAGGAGCTGGAAGGGATGGCGGATCCTACACGGAAGGAGGTGGAGTCGTTACGGAAGAGAATCGACACGATGAACCGCCAGCTCAAGCCTCTCGGCAAGAGCTGCGTCAAGAAGGTGAAGGCGCGCGCACACTTATATATAGGATGCATGACAGAATCACACAGATTTGATAAATAGAACGGGTCTAATCTTTAATCTTTTATGGTACTTCTTAGATATGATAATTGGGGTATCTCAGAACAATTTGTAACGTGATACAATGTTTTCCAAGGGACTGACAAGTTGACATTCGGGTTTGTTTGGCTTGAATTCGAAAAAAGGAGAAGGAATACAAAGAGATTCTGGAGGCGTACAACGAGAAGAACAAGGAGAAGGCGCTGCTTGTCAACAGGCTAATCGAGGTGAGTATATATTATCAGTTTATCGCATCATCTCTTTGTTAATTAAAGATCCAGCCATCACTGAACTTGACACTTCATTTGACAACTTAAAAAAAAAAGGAACTTGTTCTTGCTATAACTCTGCATCTCTTGGATCGACGCAGCTGGTGAGCGAAAGCGAGAGGATGAGGATGAAGAAGCTTGAAGAGCTGAACAAGACGGTTGACTCACTCTACTAGGCACAAGTCATTGTACCCCCAGGATCTTCCTCTGTGTAATCTCTGTGCCATGGATTTGTGAAATGTTCATGTGACCTGTGTTGCTTGTAACCGATGATCTGATGAGTTATTCCCATTTTTTTCGTTTCTTTTGTTTTAATTAATTGGTTTGGGTCTTGTTGCACTGTCACTGTCGAGTGAAGCTGACGTATTTAAACAAAGAAACCACGGTACAAGACTGGGAAAAAGGAACAGGACGGCGTGTCGACATTATGAATAGTATTTATTCAGTGTCTTTCTTCCGTTCCTTTTTTTATCCTCAGTAATGCAGCCACCTCTTTGTTGTTGTTGTTGCTACCGCTGTGGTCAGGGCACTCTTGAACCCAGGATTCAGGAACTTAAGCTTCTGATCCGGTTCCATGCAATGAGAGCATTTCTGGCACAGTTCAGGTTCTTGTTTCGTTTGGGCAAATGGCTCCTATTGGCCATTTCAGCTAAGCAGAGAAACTGCGAGGGATTGGTGTGAGAAATCCATCCATTGCCATTGGTTTGTACTTAGTACTACCTAGTTATTTCACATAAAGGGAACTACTCTACTGTACACACGACAGAGCGGCTTTTTCTGGGCTTCTGATTAATTTGAAAAATCAGCGCTACAGCATGTACTGTTCTTGCGCAGCCTTCCTACCAGTACTTTTGAAGTTTTGATCTCATACAATGGCCGCGCAACAGTTCTTCAGTTTGTTCCTGAACCATGACAGGAATGCATCATAAGCATGACAGCATCATCACATTCTGGTCAAGCTATCAGCTCATGCTTGCTGGCTGGGCTGGCTGGTTGGTTGGTTGCCAGGGTTCCAAAAATCGACTAAAATTACTCAAAGTATCTTGCCGGCTCAAGATTTAAAATCGATCGGTAAACCGGTCTAATTCAAAAAAATTCAGGAAATTTGTAAAATTTATCAAAAAGTGTTATGATTTTTTGAAAATTTTTGTGTGAGGTCCTAGGCAATGCTAATGATGCCTTAAAATTTTCAGATGATTATCAGACCTATGTAGTTTTTAAAAAATTATGACAGTGCCACTATCTTTGTATATGCTCTTCTATTTTTGATTTTCAAGAGTCACTAAATGAAGTCTCATATTTGTTAAAATTTTTGTGTGTGGTCTTCAGGAAATTATAATGATTTTGTAAAATTTTTAGATGATGAACAGACCTATGTATTTTTTTTTACAATTCTAAGAGTCCTACTGTCTTTGTATATGCTCTTCTATTTTTCATTTTCTAGGGGAAATAAATGAAGTCTAATATTTCTAAAAATTTTACTACATAATCCTATGGAAATATTTATGATACAACTAAAATTTAGGAGCATGATCAAGCTTTTAAATTTTATAAAAAATCTGGTTGTGTCTCTGTTCCTTTTCATTAATTGTTGTTTTTGATTTTCCAGAAAGCATGAAATGAATTTAAAAGTTTAAATTCCTCTGAGGTGTTTTATAGATTAATTTAGATCTATTAAGATTTTATGACATTTTTTCCAATTTGTTTCCAATTTTTCTTGAATTTTTACAAATTTTCCTTAAGTGTGCCAAAAAATCTAATAAAACCAGTTGAAAATCGAATAAACCGGTAAAAAATCAAATAAAACTAGTCAAAAATCAATGAGGAAAGTGATGTCGCTTAGTTTGCATATTTTCGACAAAAACCAATCTAAAATATATAAAAATCACTTGAAAATCGGTAAAATTAGTTGATTTTTTTTGCCGCTTTTGATCGCCGATTTCAAATAATTTGACTCCAAAACCGTTCGATTTCTATCGATTTTCAACCGATTTTTGCCATTTTTGAAATTCGATATTGTGAACCTTGTTGGTTGATCCTCACCATGAAGTAAATTACAATCTTGAATTCTTGATAACGGAAGAGGGCAATGGCTCTATACAACAGTTAATTAAGTTCCTAGAAATGATGATCCTTGCCTCTAGCTAGATGCAGGTGCTTGGTCCTCGAGAGAGAGGTGGGCGTTATGATGCTGATAGGTAGATAATGGGACAGGCCACATGACTACAGTTAATTAGTGGAGGCAAAGGTCCAAGCCATCTTTTTTTGGTCCATACTTGCCGGATTCTAGACTATGGACCAGGCACGTACTTCGTGGTGATGTGTAGCTCGACAATGAAGACGTAAGGATAGACAGGTTACTACTGCACGTCTTCTCTTATCTATTGCCAGCAAATCTAGACATCACTCACACGATTAATTGTGCCAGAACAGTACGGTACGGTGCTTAAGCTGCTCAAGTAGTGAGTGCATGCTTAGGTGAGCAGTATGTATGTTTTTTTTTATAAAGAAAGATTTTATTGATTTCAAGAACATTACATCGAGAGGATACAATCCCTTGAAAACATCTCTCGGCCTCTGCTTATAGAAGCACACAGCCAAAAACAAGAAGAAAAAAACTCACACACTCTAAAAACTATTAATCCTAAGACTAGACCGCCATCCAAACGCCTGGGAGAAGAAATCCATTGCCACTCACACCAAGCGTCGCGATAGCTTGCACAGTAATAATGCGTAACTCAGCTTCAAAGACCTGACACCTTCAAGTCGTATCCAATGGGACATAGCAAATATAACCTGCAAAGGAGATATGTTCGACGTCCGCTCAAAAACAATGCCATTCCTATGTAGCCAAATCGACCAACACAAGGAAGCAGCACCCAGAAGCACAATATTTTTAAGATCCTTGTCGAAAGAAACAAGCCAATTCTCAAACATATTGGAAGCACTCACGGGTCTGTCAAAGCCAAAAGCTAGATAAAGAAAACCCCAAATCATACGAGCAAAACGACAATGAAAGAACAAATGCCTATTTGTCTCTATTTCGTGACAAAAGCAACATAATGTACTACCTTGCCAATTTCGTTTTGCCAGATTGTCCTTGGTTAGGAGGACCCCTCTTCTAAGGAACCACAGAAAAACTTTAATTTTTAAAGGAGTTTTTAACTTCCATAAACGCACATTTAAGTTTGAAACAGGACGTTTAATCAACGCCAAGTAGTGAGACTTGACTGAGAATTGTCCCGATTGACACAACATCCATCGAAATTCATCATCACACTGTGACAACTGGAAAGGGGTAATGCGGAGCAGCAATTCATTCCACGCCACCAACTTAGTACCAATCAATGATCGTCGCCAGGTTATATTAAATTGGGGAGTCGCAAAAACTTCAGCAATAGTCATATATTTAACCCTTGTGATACTATATAACCCAGCATATTGATCTTTTAAGGCACTGCTTCCAAACCAAATGTCTTCCCAAAATCGCACCTGTGAGCCATTATTGATTATGAAGGTACCGAATCGAAGAAAATCCCGCTTTACCTTCATCAAACAGGACCAGAAATGCGAATCTCCCGACATGCCCTCAACTTGCACTAATGGTTTGGAAACCAGGTACTTGTTCCTAAGTAGCTATTGCCAAATACCATCCGATGTTAAAAGCTTGAACAACCATTTACTCAAAAGAGCAACGTTCATTGCTTTTAAATCAAGAATCCCAAGACCTCCTTGGTTTTTGGGTTGACAAACAGTACTCCATTTTGCAAGATGATATTTTCTTTTGCACTCATCCCCTTGCCAGAAAAAGCGAGATCGAAAATAATCAAGTTTATGAAGAACGCTTTGAGGAATCCTGAAAAAGGACATCATATACAGGGGAAGACTACTTAGCACTGAATTAATAAGAGTTAATCTACCACCAATGGAAAGATGTTTCCCTTTCCAACTACTAAGTCGCTTTTCGAAACGTTCTTCAACCCCTTTCCAATCTGAATTACTCAATTTTTTAAAATGTATCGGAATCCCTAAATACTTCATAGGTAGTTTGTCGGGACCCGAATATGCAAATCCGGACCCTCTGTGTATTCTGCACTAGTCCAGGATCACGCTAGTGCACACAGTCTCAACATAGATGAATATCACAATCATACGCAGCGGAATAATAAAAGTAACACAATTGTAAAATATAAACTATTGGGCGACCTTAAGGTCAACCTTACACATGTGAGGCCTTGACGGCTTCAACTCCAAATAAGTAGCAATGAACGAAGAACGTCGGTGAACCCCTCCAATATACCACGGGCATCCGACAGGTTCGACTCCTAGATAATCGCCTTCTTGCGAACTTCTCCTTCTTGAAGACAAAGACTTCTCCTCAATGGTGATGTTTTGTTAAAGCAAGGGTGAGTACACAACCGTACTCAACAAGTCATGCATGAATGCAGTTCTATTACTACATGCATGGCTTATTCCAAAGGAATGGTGAATGGTTCTTTTGCAATAAAGCAAAGATTCACAATTAATCATAAATAGATAGAAGCAATAAAACAAGTAATACCAATAATAAATTTCGCAATCATTCTCAAGTGAAGCATTTCTCATCCTTAACGAAGTTCCATATCACATTATCCACATTCCCAACCTCGGCTTTATCAAAATCTAACCCTTGATGTAATCCCGAGCAATGCTCAATACTAGTGAGCACGGCTATTGAATAGTTTTTACACTCTGCAGAGGTTATACACTTTACCCACAAGATATAATCAACTCACCACGTCAGCCGTGAATCGCCATACAAGAGTATGCGTATGAGCGATCATAACAAAGCCTTTCCAAAGTTTCATCTAAACTCAGTACTGCCCGCTAAGGTTTCAACACTGGAAGGACTGGTTACCACACCCAGGGCCCCCCTCTTGCGCCATGTGAGTTCTCATTCCGCTTCTCCGGGCCTCACACCACCACGACAGTACTAAAGAATAGATTTCACAGGTTTACTCAGCTAGGTCCGTCCCATTCGGAACTTGTGGTTGTATGAAAGACTCAGGTCAAAGGCTCGCAAGGTTAAGTCCTTAGTTGACCGAGGCAAGACTAATCAAAAGTTCATCACATCAACATGTCATAATACCAAATGCGACCGCCCAATTGCCACTCTTGGCCCACCGGAAACAATCTTGCCACTTGCCTCAGTCTAAATCACTTTCCCACCCCAGTCCTTTACCTTGCACCACGTGCTATCATCAACTCAATAACACATGTCACATTCTCAGAAACACGTTCCATATCTCATTAAGTCAATATTAACTTTAATTTTTCCAAAATCATGACAAATCTACGTGGCAGGGCTAAGCACACTACATACGGTCTAATTAACCCATGTTGGCAAATTATTAATGTCCAACTATTAACCCACAATCTAGGGTGACAAATGAATCATGGCATACAAATAATAGAGACAAGGTGGCAATAACAAGTAGGTTGATTATCTAATCCCAGATTAATTGAAATCGGTTTATTTCAAACTAGCATGCAATAATTTCAAACGAAATAATTTTAAAACATGGGATCAATATGGTCAAAGCACAACTTGCACGCCCTTGCAATTTTATTATTCTTTACTCTTTTATCTTCGATCCTTGATACTCGATCTTCAATCTCCGCTTGCTTGATTCTTAGCTCCTTAGAGCGACTTCCGCAACAGCGTCTAACGATAAACAAACACAAATACAACAAAACTCAAAAGGCAAATCAAGTAAACTCCAAATTAAGAACGAATAGCATTGGGCACAACGGCTTAGATGAAATTAGGAACTTGAATGGATTAGGTCGATGATTAGACAAAGAAACGACTTTGGAAAATACACCGAAGAGAAAGATTAATAACATTGAAAGAAGGAATAATATCCCGAAGAATATTTCCTCCGAAGTTATTATCTTGATTGGATAGCCGATGTCATATGGACTCTCGATCTATAGACCGGGTCCACGAAGTTACGTTAGTTCGCCATGAACTAAGCAGATGCTTGAGGTTGACTTTTGTTGATCGAACGGCACAGTCAACCAAAAGGAAGATAGACTGATAGACTAAGTCTAGCACAAGAATATGTCATATGGCTAATGGTCTATCGACCAAGACCACGAATGAATTCTAGGTTAATGGCGATTAGATTTTAAGGATAAGACAAGGGCGGATGGGATCGACATCCACTATGGTTCGATCCGGAGATTAGTCTTACATCGGGGCGGAACTCGACAACGATGAGGTGGTTATGACCGAATACGAGGCTGAACTCAGCGTGATGGGCTAGATCACAATAAGGCGATAGAAAAGGTAAGGACATCACATTAGGGCTTTCACTTGCATGCACCCATGCGATGACAATGATACGATGAAACAAAGCGTTAACGGTGGAACGTTAGCGGCGAACGTTAACGGTGGAACGTTAACGATGAATATGAAGCGTTAACAGAACACTTAGGAGATTACAAGGTGGCGACCATCGGTATAATGGTAGGGCAGCGAGGTCATGACATGGCTCATGTTTAATTTGCGATCTGTGGGTACACATGTCGTGATGCAAAGACAAATTGGACCAAAGGTTAAGTCCGGGTTTAAGCGAAACGATTCAAGGATGGATACACTTGGCGGAGGGTAGGATGGGTAGGGTTGGCTCTGCGATTAAAGTTTATCAAGGATGGTGAACCAAACGCGAACCGATGCAAAGGACTAAACCGAAAGACGACGGGTAGATACTAGATTATGGCTTTGACGGCAACCGGAGATCAACTGAACTCCAAGGATGGCCAGAACAGTAGGGTATGGACCTACCGGACAGGCTGACATGGTCACGACAATCAAAGATGGTTGGCGGCAAAAGACGACGCGCGGCGACGGCGAAAGGCGGCGGCCGACGAATAAAAAAAATTTCGGTAGATGCAACAGCAAAGGGGAAGTGAGCACCACGTAGAACGCGGCGACACGAACTCAATGGTATAGGCGGATTTGGCGGCGACCCACCGGATTGATCACAAACTGCCGATGAACGGCTCTCGGAGCTAATAGATCAAACGGTCATAACTATTAAAGTACTGCATGAAACCTAACCAAATTTTACAGAGAGCTATCTGGGATCATTTGGCACAATATGACGTGAACGGATCTGAGTTTTACCTTCTGGATCAACGGGAACGCGCGCGAAGTTTCAGCCGTCCATAACGCAGTCTGATCGGGGAAGATTGATTTTCTGCACAAATCCCACCAGCAAAACCATGAGTTAGGGTGAGCACCGTGTAGGGGACATCAAGAGGAGTCTACCATAAAATTTCACGGTCAAACTCGCAAAAACGAGGGAGAACGGGCTCGGCAAGATTTGATCTTTGGGCGGCCGTAACTTTTGATTCCGTGGATGAAATTGCACCAAATTTGGATGGGAAACAGAGGGTACCATATAGCACGCCGTGGAGAAGACGGATCTTGAAAATAGTCGACGAGTTGACGGGAACGCGAAGCAAAGTTCGGCCGACGCGGGATGGCATGCATAGATTGATCTGAAGAAATATAGGGTTTGGGGATGATCTGGACATTAGGGCTGCGTGGGAGGGTCTAGGGACTCTTATATAGGCTAGGAAGTCGTGCCAAGTAAGGAAAATAAATTTGGAAGGAGTTTGAATAGGAAACGGATTGAAAAGGACCCGGATCAAGCACCTGGCGCATGCGCTACAGTAACCGATGACGTGGCCTCTTCTGGTGCGTTGGATTTTCATCAAACGGCAGCAGAATCAAATTAAATACCAAAAATAGCAAACAAGCTCAGAAAAATCTCAGAAAATACACAAAAAGTCCTTGAAGCACAAGGAATCTAAATAAAATATATTTGCATTTAATTAAAGTATTAATTAATCAAATTAAATTATTTTAACTTTAGAAAATTCCAAATTAATCTTTAATTAAGCGAAAAATTATCGCGAATTTTTGGGGAGCTAAACTTCACAAAATATTTTTGAAAACCCAAATTTTGGGATGTTACATAGTTCCCCTTGTTTACACCCAAACAGCTCCATATACTGCTCTATGGAATCTTGGGCATCCCCAAAACAGATTAACTCACTTTTATGGAAGTTAATTTTGAGACCCGAGATTTGCTCGAAAGCACAAAGCAATAACTTCATATTGCGAGCTTTATTGAGATCGTGATCCATGAATAAAATTGTGTCATCCGCATATTGCAGAATAGATAAACTTCCATCAACTAAATAAGGCAGTACTCCACAAATTTGCCCCTGTTCCTTAGCTCTTCTAACCAAAACCGCCAACATATCAGCGACAATATTGAACAGTAAAGGTGATAAAGGATCACCTTGCCGGAGCCCTTTTCTAGTCTAGGAAAAGGGACCTACCTCACCGTTTACATTAACCGCCACGCTACCTCCCGAAATAAATGATTCAATCCAAGAAATCCACTTGGGTGAAAAACCTTTCATTCGGAGGGTCTGAAATAAAAAAGGCCATTTAACCTTATCATATGCTTTCTCAAAATCAATCTTAAATATAACCCCACTAAGCTTTTTCCGATGCATCTCATGGATTGTTTCATGCAGAACAACAACCCCTTCAAGAATGTTTCGACCGCGCAAAAAAGTTGTTTGGGTCGGACTCACAATCTTTTCTGCAACCATATTCAATCTGTTTGTAACAACCTTAGTAAAAATCTTGAAACTAACATTTAAAAGACATATGGGTCTGTATTGCTGGATTATATTCGCATCCTGAACTTTAGGAATAAGAGTAATTATTCCAAAATTCAGACTAAACAGAGGAATATTTTTAGCATAAAACTCCTCAAACATAATCGATGGTCACCTTTGATTATATCCCGAAAGTCCGATAAAATTCTACAGAAAACCATCGACCACAAGCTTTATTATGCTCCATCTGGAAAACAGCATCTCTAACTTCTTTCTTAGTAAACTGAGCAGTAAGGAGATCATTTTCCTCCGGAGATACTTGCCGGATATCATGGTTGACTTCCTCATTAAGAACTAACTGACTTTCTGTCGGATCACCAAATAAATCCCTGTAAAATTTGGTGATGTACGATTTGAGATTAGCCTGTCCCTCCACTTTTTCATTCTCATGTTCCAACGAATAAATTTTTTGCTTTCTATGTTTGCCATTAGCAATTAAATAGAAATATCTAGTATTATTATCACCTAATACGACATTTTTCACTTTTGCCCGTTGATAATATCTAATCTCTTCCTCCCGAAGAAGATTAGCCAAATTCACCCGAGCTTGACAAAGGTTCTCACAGTCCAACTCAGACAGCTCCCGACTCTCAGCCTCAACATCCAACTCCTTGATTTTTGCCTGAAACTCTTGTGTCTTACGTTTGTAAATCCCATTATAATTACGAGCCCAACCCTTGAGAAAAGTGCGCAAAGCCCCCAATTTGCGGTTCCAATGTTGGATTGGGTTATTCCCTTTAATAGGCTTACTCCAGATTTCCACTACCTTGTCATGTAAATCATCCCTGATTAACCAATTCAATTCAAATCTAAACTGTTTAGTAAACCCACCAAAAGCCGACCCTCCTGTATTAAGCAACATAGGGGAATGATCCGAAATGCCTCTATCCAAAGCCTGGACAGACACAAGTGGGAATTTAAACTCCCACTCGACAGTCATTAGAACCCTATCTAACTTCTCATAAGTTGGGTTTGGTAAAGCATTTGCCCATGTAAACTGACGACCAGAAAGTTCAATCTCTCTCAGATCCAGTCTATCAATAACAGCATTAAATAAGAAAGGCCATCGTTCACTAAAGTTACTCTTATTTTTTTCCGTACTTTTCCGCATAATATTAAAATCTCCCCCAATAAGAGTTGGTAAAGAATTCTGTTGACAAATTCTCACCAACTCAGTCAGAAAAGCTGCTTTGTCATCGTTTTGTGCTGGACCATATACAACCATTAGAATCCATTGAAAATTATCTGTCTTATTACGTACAAGGAATTTGATGCAGAATTCACCTTCCTCTACCATAGACAGTTCAAGAAAAGCCATGTTAACGCCTAAAATGATCCCACCTGATCTACCTCTAGGTGGAAGACAATGCCAGACGAAATCTGCACCTCCAGATAATCGTGCAAATTTCGAATGTGACATGTCCTGCTTACCTGTTTCCATTACTGCAATAAAAGCCAAATTGTGTTCCTTAACCATCTCTGATATGTACCGAAACTTAGCCAAGTCTAAAAGATCTCTGCTATTCCAGAAAAGACCCTTCATAAAAACCTTTGCTTTTCTTTTAATTTACGGTACCTACGAGATTTACGAGACGAGGCAATAAGATCACAAATTCTAATGTTAAGGTCATCCGTCTCGATATCTACATCAGGATCATCCTCAATCAAGTGCGCGAATAAGTCACGATCAACCCTCGCAACTTCGTCCTCACTTGATTCTGCATTATTAGACTCCCTGCGCTCTACCTTACTCCTTGTTTTTCCCCGTTGTCTAATAGACTTGGACATTTTTATCCTATCCACTTCCATTCTTTTTAAAGCCTTAACTGATAAATTAATACCAGAGTCACCATTAACCATCGTAAAACCTAGGCTATGTAGATTTGCAGCACATTGCTCATCAGACATGGCCAGAAAAGACAAGGATTTGGTATCAGGAGACTTACCAGTCCCATAAGGTAGCGGAGTCGAAGGCGAATATGGTCTCTGCATAGAGGGGACCACCACCTTCCCTCCGTGATCTACGTCCAAATTCCACACAGCTGCCCGACTCATGGCTTTATTAAGAGCATGACCATCTGTCAACAAAGAACCATCAGCGACTTGGACATTGCAACGTAAACTACGACGAAGGCCATTAATTGAATTATAATGCAGCCGACTTGAAAGAGAAGAAGTCACAGAATTAGGGACCATACCTGACAATCCCGCAACCTAGACCCCCACTGGTTCCAAAGGAGCCGCTCCTTGAAGCATCCCACCATGATTAGAATCACCGACAATCTCCGGAGCAACCCTTTGGTGCTGCACCCCTGTTGGCTCCTCGTTGGAAACGATCATCGCCTGAGATCCCTCACAAACAGAGCGGCACCCAACCGGAGGACACAACCTATTGCTCATCATATCTCCATCTATTTCGGGAGCCACCACAACCTCCTGCTGGAGATTGAGTTGCATCCCAGAGCCGCAAGCACCAGACATCCTGTCACAAGTCCTATTGCTCTTCAATTCCGAAACCATCAGTACTTCCTGTTGCCAGTCATTTTGCCGGTCATCCTGCCCTGTTTCCGAATAATTCAGCGACCTCTGGACCCCATGACTGATGTCCATATCAACCAAAGACCTCAATGTTACCAGTACTTCGCAACTCCTGTTACATTTCATGCTCGAAACCACCACTGCATCCTGTTGCCAATCTTGTTGCCGCTCAGCATGTCCCAATCTCAAACCTTTCAGCGACAGTGTTTGGACCTCATTACTACTGTCAATATCAACTAACCGCTTAGGTGACAACTGTGTTTCACCATTCCTGTTGTCCAACATATCCAAACTCCCCACTCCTTCCTGTTGGCTAGAATGATGGCAGCTCTCCTGCCCCGATCCCAAAACTTTCGGTGACTGAGAATTAGCCTCATGAGTGATGTCATCCATTACCGAAGGCTTTGGCAACAAAAGTGGTTCCTCTACCCAGCTATCAGATCTACTCGCTTGCAACAGCTGGTCCTCCTTCCTTGCAGCTAAACCAAGCTTCGATCCCCCCACTGGCATCTTAGTTACCAAAATGTTAGGCCAAGCACTCTCAATACCCTCTAATGACCAACTCTTTAATTTGTCATGAACATTACTCAACCCAGTCTCTACTGGATTCCTAGCCAACTGCATTGGTGTTGGACCACTACCCTGAGAACCTGAATTGGAAGCTGAATTGGAACCTGAATCAGGCACACTCTTCAATTTCTTCAAGACAGTATCACTTTTTCCTCCGGAACTGCCCCCATCAGCTCCTGAATCACCATCTTCTTTTTGTTCCGAATTAGGAAAATCAGGTGGTGGTATTGCTGACTAAAAAGAGCCTTCTTCAATGGTGAATACAAGATCATAACCCACCTTGTTAAAGACTAAGTCAGTTTTGAGTGGTAAAAGCCCTCTGTCAAGCATACCAACTAAGATGCGGACAACCCCTTTTTTCTGTATGTATACATATCAACATCCAGAGTTACCCCAATCAAAGAACCGAGAGCCCAAAAACCCAAGTAGTGGCGCCAAGCATGAGGCACACCCGTGACATGCACCCACACCTCATCTAAGTGATAAGCTGGTGCAACATCACCACTAAACTCCCATTCAGAAATTGTGATGGTCACTTGATGGTTCTTCAATTTGTACTCAATGTCTGCCATCCGCTTTAACTCCTCATCGAAAGGAAAAGCAACAAGGAAAGTATCATTCTCATGAGGTAATGCTTCCCAAGTCCAGTCGATCCGAGTAAGTCTTGTCAACTCACTTTGGACAGTAGCAGCATCTAATTTACCACCCGTAATTGTAACCAATGCAGTTGGAGCAGGATCAGGCGTTTCTAACTTATAATCAAATTATGGTATTCTGAAGAAGCAGAGTTCATTTTTTGCACACCCAAACATGGAAGCATTCGGTTTAGGCAACTTAAGCAAAGGACATTTGACAGACACATGTGAATTCAGTTTATTGCATATGTAACAATCGAGATTCGCCTGACATCCTGATTCTAAATGCCCAACAATTTTGCATCTGAAACAGAAAGGTGGACGTGGTTTTTTCACCTTGGTAGCATCAGCAAGAAACTTCTCTTGCGCCACACCATTCTCAGCCAGGGCGCCATCCTCCCCAAACTGACCCACCGACACAAAATGCTGTTTAACCGGCGCAGCAAATCTCCCCCTACCGCCAAAATTGTGCCCCCGATTTGAAGCTTGACCACCACATCCTCGCCCACCAGCCACACCGCGATCAGCCCCAGCAAACCCAGACGCCGGGCCAGCACGATCGACAAAAGCACCACGGCCGGCCATAACACGCACCGGACCTTGACCTCGCCCCCGTTGGGCTCGGCCAAGCGGCGGCCGGACTCTATCATGCCAACCCGCCGTCCCTGCCCTCGGACGAGAATCCTGTTGCTGGCGTTCCATGACAATCGGTGACGGCGGAATTGCGGCAATCTCAGCATATGACCTTCTTGCCTTGCAATCCCTTGATTGCGAATCTTTGAAACGAGCCGAATCATTGTTGGGCCTTCTCAGCAGAGCCCGAAAGAAGGCGGGCCGTACCATATGCCTTGGCCCGCTCCACTAAACCCCCGCTAATTACACCATCATTCAAATTTTGAACCAAGCTCTCCCCCTTCGGAGCCGGCGAACACCGATCCAGACCCACCGAAGACCGGGCCACATCGACCATCGACAGACAGCCAGACCTAGCGGGAGAAAACAGACAAGGCACCTTCTCCGTAATCAAAGAGGAATCCGGCCAAAAAGCCTGGAGTGTCAACTTCGGCCGTAAGAAGGGCTTAGGCAATGGGCCACACCAAGGATGACACTTCCAGCTCCAGCAAGGAAAACGACGGGAATCCTTCACCGTCGTCCCATTCTTAGCCTTAAAACCCGCATCAAGTAATGACATTTCGTTACCAGTGAGCACTGAACGACAAGTACTGCCATCAGACAATCTGTCGGACCCTGTACCTTGTCCGACAACCTCTTGCCGGACCTTAACCGCCCCATTGGAACGAGAAGAAACAATACAAGCATCAACCATCGATGAATTGGCCAGAGGTGAGTCTGAAGATTCACCGACCAAATCAACATCAGTTGGCTTTAGATTGTCCTTCAAAACTTCAATACGCGATGGCGAAGATGCAGCAGACGCATCACACCATTGTTTCACCCTATCGGATCCAAAATCCTCAACCACAGAACTTACCTGATTCCGATGGAGAACATCGACCTGCCCCGCGGCAAAATCAATAATCTCCTCCGGAACAACGCCAGGAATCGCCTCACTCATCGCCGAGCCATGTGTTTGACTCGACCGATGCTCGTCTTTTACTAATCTATCACTCCGCCGCAGTATGTACGTATGTTATTTCCAAGGTGTTTGGCACAGCTTTAACTCCACCAAAATCTATAGAGTTGGTGGAGAAAAGTATTCCTAACTTCAGAAATTTATGGAACTGGAATTATGGATACATTAAGAATGTTTAGGTGGGTTATCTTGTTTACATTTTAGACTAAAAATATAAACCTAATTCATTTTATTTTAGTCTACAAGCTCTAAATTTAAAGTGAAGCTAGGATCTAGAACTCTACCAAACAAGGCATTCATTTCATAGGTATGTACATACGCTCATTCAATTAGGGCTTGTTTAGGAAGCAGGACAGATTTACCCTGTCACTACTACAGGAATATACATCAGAATCGATTTTTTATCATTAGAGTCTATTCTGGTGGCGATACAAAGTCATTTGATAGCGATGAGGAGTTATTACAATCGGTTTTGGCCCGATTGTGATATAAACATCATCACAAAAACCGATTGTGATAAGGGGTCATCATACTCGGTTTTTACTTGAAACCGATTGTGATGAGGGGGTCATCACAATCGGTTCCTTCCAAAAACCGACTATGATGACTCCATTATCAATCATCACAATCGGTTCTTATGTAGAATCGATTGTGATAATAGGGTAACTACAATCGGTTTTTTCAGCATATCATGTCGGTGTATTCTACACCGGGGAACTCTATCAACCACTGCCAGGTGGGACCGCGCACGCAAGATACAAAAAAAAGAAGGTCCTGTGCAAAGGACTCGATATGCTGAAAAAAGGCTTGGCGGTGACGGGTCGACTCGGGCGACCCGGAACCGTGGCGCCCGTGGCTATTTGGCGACTAGGTATCAGCCCTAGGCGATCAAACCACAACCACAGAATACCAGGCCACGTGGCTGCAGGCGAATGATCGGCGACCGAACCGCGTGGCTATCCGACAATGTGACCCATTACCGGCCGACCATGAAGGCGAGTGAGAAGGCTTCGCCAAGCATTCACGGGATCATAACGTATCATAGCCATTAAATGCGCATGGGAGCCATTAAATGCGCATGGGAGCCATTCAATGCGCGGGGAGCCATTGCAGTGCGCCAGGAGGCCATTAAATAGGCGTGGCTCCCTGATACCATGATGACCTGTCCCTCCAACTGAGCCAGCCTCACCAACTCCTATTCCATCTACACCGGCCCAGGCATGACGGGGTGACGCGTGTACCAGGCATTCGTCACGCAGCGTCCGAACCCCTCCTCTCGGGCGATGCGAAGGCAAGCGGTGTCAAGCACCGGCGTGAACAAAGAGGCTCAGAGGCGATGGCAGCGAGGACTAGACACGGTCAATGTAATTAATGTAAAACCACTCCCTCTGCACGCCTAGCTAGTCTCGGGGAGTATATAAGGGAGCTAGTATGCATGAGATAGAGAGTCGGTCATTCGATCGATTCTAGCGAAGAGCAAGCAATACTAGAGTGTCTGAGCTTAGCGGGGCGTAGGGCTATTACCGCATTGGGGCCCAAACACAGGTAAATCTGTGTGTTCCTTGTGTGCTCCGTGTGTTCTTGAGCTTCTGTCACGCTCATCACGCCAAGAGGTAGAGAAGAGAGCCGAGAGTGATGCAGCTGCGAAGACCCCCTACCGAAACTTGGTTATATACTCGAACCAATACTGTCTGGCACAACCACGCTGACAGGGCGCGCCAGGTAGGGGTGGTAGTAGTTGTTTCACCCGTAGCTTTCTTCACTCGATCATCAAGCACCGGCTGCGAAGATGGAGGCTTCACACTCCCATCAGGCGGGGGACCTTCCGACGCCTTCCATAGGAGGTAGCGACACCCCCACCGTGGCAGGAGTACAGCCGGTCTGACGGCGACTAGCGATGGAGGAAGCCACACCGGCCCAAAACCTGTATGCGGCCCGTCTCCTCCTAGAGCATCCGCCGGTGGAGCTGGGGGATGACACCCCGACAGCTCCATGGCTGCGGGACATTGCCCGCCTCATGGACGCGACCCAGCTCCACGCGGAGGCATCAGGACTGCCGGATAACTCTGGTATCCCACGGTCAAAGTTGCGCGCAAAGCGCACGCAAGCTTCGAGCCACCCAAGCGAGCAACGCCCACGTCATGGTGGGCGAAGCAAGGGAAAGGCATTCAAGGCGCAGGCCCCGTTCTCGCCGGGGGTCGTGCGACGGCTGCGGAGCCATCTCACGCATCCCCCGGGCGTGGGGGGAGCACCTGTGAAGATCTTAGGACTCATTTGGAGGAGCGACGCCGAGCGCGCGGTGATGACTTGCGTGGCAAGTTGCACCATCCGCAAGCGTAGGTGTAGGACCGCGACAAACGGATGGCTCCTGAAGAAGACGGCTCCTCCCGTGACCACGATTTCTCTCCAGAGGAGGGGACCTTCTCCTCCAAGTCTTGTGGGAGCCAAATCGCACGCTCCCCGGCGTGGCCCTCGGCCCAAGGTTCCGAGGGGCTGCGTGGTTCTCCCTACGGCGTGGGGTGACAGGCGTTCTCCAACTGGCTGCGCCGTGTCGCATGGCCCGAAAGGTTTTGCCCGGTAACCATCGAGAAGTACGACGGCACCACCAACCTAGAGGAGTTCCTGCAGATCTACACCACGGTGGTGCGGGCTGCTGGCGACTCCGAGAAGGTCATGGCGAACTATCTCCCGACGGTCTTGGCGGGCTCCGCCCATTCTTGGCTGATGAACCTCCCGAAGGGGTCGGTGCATTCATGGGCGGAGTTGTGTGGTCAGTTCATCACCAACTTCTAGGGCTCCTACGCCTAGCCGGGCATGGAGGATGATCTCCATGCCCTCGAATAGAAGAGAAGGGAGTTGCGTGCGTTCATCCGGCGATTCAACCACTGCCGCAACACCATGCACGCAAGATACAAAAATAAGAAGGTCCTGTGCAAAGGACTCAATATGCTGAAGAAAGGCTTGGCGGTGACGAGTCCTAGCCGAGCGTCGGGACACGTGGCGCTGACGGGTCATGCTGGCGACGAGTCCCACCGAGGCGTCAGACCATGACCATGGAAGACCGAGCCACGTGGTGCCCGACGAGCGGTCGGACGACCGAACCGTGGTCGCCTCGACGAAAGGTCGAGCGACCGGCCACGTGGTGCGCCCGACGAGCACCGACCCATTACCGACCACGAAGCGAGTGAAAGGCTTCGCCGAATCATTCGCTAGGATCACAATGTATCATAGCCATTAAATGCGCATGGGAGCCATTAAATATGCATGGAAGCCATTCAATGCGTGGGGAGCCGTTGTAGTGCGCCAAGGGCCATTAAATAGGCGTGGCTCCCTGACGCCATGATGACCTGTCCCTCCAACTGATTCATGAGGGAGAATTAGGAGCTTAAAAAGAGATAATTAAAAAGAGGAGAATATTTAAAAGAAAAAAAATTGTTTGCCAAAGGGGAGAATATTTAAATAGAGAAATCATCTTAAAATTCTATTTTTGGTGCTTAGTGCCAAAAGGGGGAGAATTAGGAAGCTTAGTATCATTTGGTTTAAAAAGGGAGCTAAACATGATTAAGGGGGAGAATTGATAGGAAGTTTAATATCATTTGGTTTAAAAAGGGAGCTAAACATGATTAAGGGGGAGAATTGATAGGAAGCTTAATATCATTTGGTTTAAAAAGGGAGCTAAACATGATTAAGGGGAAGAATTGATTCTCATATGCATTCAAAAATTGTCAATGATTATATTGTTTAAAATGTGCATATGCATTCAAATAGCTTAAATTCTCTCGATATGTTAATTTTAATCCAAATGTGCTTATTAAGCTTGGATTTGTCATTAATCACCAAAAAGGGGGAGATTGTAAATTCAACCTTCATTAGTTATGGTTTTGGTGTTAATGACAAATCTAATATTGTGATTATCCATTAATGTGATTTTGTTATTAATGACAAATCTTATATCGAGACTAACTTGCTTATTTAGAATATCCTTGATTAGTCTCATCGCATTGAAAAATGGAAAACCCAAGGTATGTATGCGTATTTATCTTAGTATTAGTTGCATACTTTGGAGTCAAGTTAAAGTATGAATGTCCCCATTATATTAAACCACAAAATGTGCATCATGTTTCCCAATCCATATATTACATGGATGCATATATTTAGGGGGAGTTCACACTCTAACTTGAAGAGTCAATTTAAATGATAATTTAAATTGAGTTCATTTGTCTTATTAATTATTAAAGAATATTTCATCATGTGTTGATGGTGTTCCGTGATTAATTAAGGACAAATGAATAGTTCTTAAGTATAATAAAGCATAAGTTGCATTATTGTACTTAAGACACAATTAAATCATTCAATTTGATTTAGGTTGTGCTCAATTGATCTAAAGGCATCCATTATGTGTTAATGGAGTGCAAGAGATAATTGAGACAACCATGCATCTTGGACTAACCATTTTATGAGTTGTGATTGAGTTAAGTCCAAGGATGATCGAGAACGGGATAAGGACGGCATCATGAGGTGATGAGCGTTAAGAGAAGATCCTGAAGATAAAGAGGAGGCGAGTGATGATCCCGGGGGAGCAAATGAGTGAAGATCATAAAGACCCCAAAGGGGATTGCTTGCGTACGGCGGCGAAGGTATAATTAGATAGGCTAAGGACTTTGTAGTCTTTGAGTCTAAGGTTTTTATCGCCGTACTATTAAGAGGAGTTGATTCCTAGTTTGAGCTTCATCATGTGTTGATGATCTCAATCCGCATTCACTCAAGCTCAAATCATTTGGATTTGGTTTTTGCATAAGGGTTAACCATTTGGCATGTGTTGCGAATGGGTTAAGCTTATGCTTGGTTGTTGTTGGTTTATGCTCTGATTTGCATGTGTTGCAAAGAGGAAGAGCATATGCATTTGGTTTTCGCATAATGCTTTGATTTGCATGTGTTGCAAATAGGATAAGCTATACGCGTTGGCTTTTGCGTGAAGTTCACTTTTGCATGTGTTGCAAGTATTGAAGCTTCATGTTTTGTTTTTGTTTGCAAAACAAATCTTTCTTAAATCAAAGTGGTTGCTTGGAGCTAAGTTTTGCATGTGTTGCAAAAGGTGAGAGCTCATGCATTATGTTTTAGCTTGTGACTGGATCATGTGTTGATCATCACAAAGGCTAAGTAAAGTTTATGGTTTGTGTTTGCAAAATGTGTTTTTGCAAAATGTTGTTTTGTTATTTGCAAAAGTGGTTTGCAAATAAGCTAGAGGTTATGGGTTTCAATCCTAGAGTATGTGTTGGCATTTGCAAATGTGTTTTGCAAAGTGTCGAGATCATGTGTTGATCCTTACATGGCTAGAGGATTGATCTTATAACTTTAGGTTATTTGCAAATGTGTTTTGCAAAAGTTATTTTGATCATGAGTTGATCATCATGGCTCAATATTTGATGATAGTGACTCTTTATAGCTTGTAGTCATGTCTTTGATCAAGTCTATTTGAGAGATTTCGAAAAATCATATTTTACACTTGAATGACTACATTAGAGTTTGGCTTTGGTGATATTTAAAAAATATTTATGGGTGATTAAATCATGAAAATGGGTGGAGATTGTAGCCCTCGTGATAAGCCGCATAGAATCAAAAATTACCCAAATCGAGTTCGGAATCAAAAGTTATGACCGTTTTTAGAGTATAAATCGTGCTGAAACAGCAGGTGCGGTAGTACCGCCCTGAACTGCGGTAGTACCGCAAAAACGGTAGTACCGGCCCTTAGAGGGCGGTAGTACCGCCCATACTGTAGCAATGACTATTTTTAGCTTTTTTAATGTCCGTTTTGCCCCCCAACGGCTAGTTTTCTTTGTGAGGCTATAAAAGGAGGTCATGGGGGGCATTTGTTGGTTGCTTGAGTATTTTGGATGAGGTGTTGCATGTGTTGCATACTCACATTTGATTTTTGAGCTAAGAGTGAGACTAATTGCATGTGTTGCAATTAGGAGTGGGTTAGTGACCTCTTGTGCATGTGTTGCACTTGAGGGAGGTCCTTGTGCATGTGTTGCACTTGGTGATCACCGGAGCGCATGTGTTGTGCTCGGTGAAGTTCAAGCAAGGCGGCTTGTTACTCTTGGAGGTTGCCGACTCCTAGGCAGGCGTGGGCGTCGTCTTGGAGAGCTCTCAAGGTTGTGAAAGCCCGGCGAAGTTTGTGAAGGTTCGGGTTGAGCCTCACAAAGCGTGAAAACCACGACTAGTGGAAAGAGGCGGGTGCTCGGCGGGAGCCGGTCCAAGTGGTTGGGCTTGCCTCAACGTGGACTAGGGGAGACCGGCAAGTCTCCGAACACCACGGAAAAACTTCGTTTGCCTCTTGTCTCTTTTACTTTCAAGTATTTACATTTCTAGTATATTGTTCAATTGCTTGATTGTAATAGAATTGCTTAGTATTAATTGATTGATCAATTTAGCAATTCTAGTTTAGAGACATAATTTAGTTAGTGCACTAGTGAGCCTTGTTGATTTAGGTTTTAATTGTCAAACCCTATATATCGCTTCCGCATATATTTGATTAGGTTTTGACATAGGGGTTGATTAGGCGAATTGTTTTAGTGAGCGATCGAATTTAAATAAAACGCCTATTCACCCCCCTCTAGGCGCATCCTCGACCACACACTGGGTAAATCTGTGTGTTCCTTGTGTGCTCCCGTGTGTTCTTGAGCTTCTGTCTGCTCATCACCTTGAAGAGGGTAGAGAAGAGAGCCTAGAGTGGCCTTGTTGCTGAAGACCCCCTACTAAAACTTCGGTTATACACTCGAACCAATACTGTCTGGCACAACCACGCCAACACATCATCTCAAAAATAGCACATATTAACAGTATACACACATATACATATCGCTTTAGAATGCACACATCACATTCACAGTGCACACACATTTTATTATATAACACATATATCACATTCGTTCACAATATACAACACAAACACGCTTAACAATAATCAGTACACATGCATATCGTATTGACATATATAATTAATATTGTTTACATATGGGCTAATAGGAGCCTTCAGGATCTTTAAACCTGCCATCCTCAGATATAATTTCTAACTAGTACTACTGGCATAAGTGCTCTTGTATATAGTTGAGTGCTTTGTTGTCTAAGCTCCTTTGGGGGATATTGATCTTCTGCAAAATAAAAATGAGTGCACTAATTTAATTTTTAAAATTTGTATGTAAAAGGTTAAGTGTATTATTATGCATTTACATATACGTTAGGGAAAAGATGTGAGCCGCCGACTACGATCGGCATGTGCTGTATGACATAGAAGCCGCACAGGTCATCGCTACCCTGTTGATGACACTGTGAAGAGAGAAAAAGAATTTAACACATAAAGATTAGATGTCAGAAAAAATTAATCGTATATATGCTAGGCACTTGTACCTTAAAGCGCTTATACTCTAGCTTCTTGCCCTTTTCAACATCGTGTGTTCCTACTTCATCGACGTAGGCCGAGAAACCCCTACATACATTGGAGGGATGCCATTGTGTCAAAAAATAAATGTAGTTAAATTCAGAAAGTGTTAGGTTACAGTAATGTACTTACTGCTCCAAAGGAGACTTAATCGCGTAAGCCATCGGTCTCTTCTCGATCGAATTAAAAGTGTAGACCGTTTTTTTACTTGGAACAAGGATGAGTAGAACCCACTAATTGCTTATTAAATGGTATGTAGTGTAAGGAAATAAGTTCATATACGGTTTAAGTGCGTACGAGTAATTGAAGGGTAAAATACTACTTACTCCTCGTGGTATGGGAATAGAACGAAGTCCCTCTTCAACTCAGCATTCAATGCCCTCTTGATGTAGCCAACAACGAAGTCCGGTTGAAGCCTAACCATGGTTGTAGACACAACCTCAGGGTCGATAAACCTAATTAGGTGTTGATTCATCACGGCTCGCTGCCTCCTTGCTTTGCAACTCGTGTTGAACGTTAGAAAGCATAATGCGAAATCCTATGAAAGTCATCAGCTCATGTTGTATGGTGCGTTATTCACAGTGTCCAAGATCTTAAGTAGAAATATTGACGGCTATCAGTTGGTACACACGGAATAGATCCTCAAAACTGACTGGGAATGTCCCATGCTTGTCGCGGTGAAAATGTCCCCTTCTATACCTTACATTGAAGTCGACTTGACGCTCTTCCTCATTGACCCTATCAATGTACCATCCATGGAGCATGCGAGTAAACTTGCCTAGATCATTCGATAGGTTGGATGCAATCAAGGGTTTTCCATGTACGTAGGCCTTAAAATCCTGAGGGGTCTTCGTATTATCTACCGACTTTTCTTTCTGCGCAAAAGGAATCTTCGAGGTCAAGGCAAAAGGCTTTTCATGCGTTTGAGGAGGCGATGTGGCCTCTATTAGCTTTGCCTTCTTAGAAGGAGCCTCTGAGGCCTCTTGCGGTTTAGTACCTGTCGTGCTAGTCCTTTTACGTGTGAGCTCTATACTTTGTGTAGGACTCATCTCGGTGGTGGGAGCAGGAGCAGATGTAGGTACGGTAGGAACCTACGAAGCACACATATATGTAACTTGTTGCAGTACTACTGGAATAGTATAGAAGATGCGGGGGATTTTTACCTTGAGCAGTACGACACCCGTCATAGACTACTTGATGAACGACATATGTGCCTGCCCGAGAGTAGTGATATCTTTGTTGGGGGAACTCCAACACATGTGATACGAAGTCTTCGTGGACGTAGTCCACCTGTGCTCTTATGTAGCCCTTACCCAAAGGCTGATCATGCACAGTGTCGATCTCCTTGTATAGAAATGCAACCCTACGTGCAGTCTCGACAGGAAATCCATCCTCCATCAGGGTGAGCTAGCACTTGACAGACGCCTACAAGAAGTGCGTAACTTGAGGAAAAACATTGTGGGAGTTACACTCGTAGCTTTAAGTCAGGAAAAATTAATTATTACCTTTAGCTGGGGACTGGTCTTATCATTTTTGGAACCACAACTACTGGGTCGGGGCACAGGCTTTTCTACAAGAGGCGAGAGCATCTGGCTCTGACTCTAGGAGATCATCACTTTCATCTTGGCCTTTAGGCGCTCCTCACGTGTCATCATCTCCTCCCTCATCTCCTCACGTGCCATCATCTTCTCACTTATCTCCTCCTTGATCTCCTCCCTCAGCTGCTCCCTGAGTGTATCCTTGAAGAGCTCTGCACGTGCCTCCCATAATCTTGATCTGGCACTCGTAGTGTCATCTTGGAAGTAGGACTTCTTCGTATGCCTCTCCCCTGCGGCAAGCACCCGACCCTTATAATCGGGCTTCTCGATCGCAGACGATAGGATGTCATTCAACCCTTGGCTCTGAGAGGTCCCATACTCTTTCCACTGGTTTACCTCCTCCTGCAATAAGCGAGTACGAATTAGATCTGAAATACAAGTTGGGTCAACTACAATGTACTAAGTTAGATATCTTACGATGGTGGAGAAGTCATGCGCGGTAGCGAAGTTTGCAACTACAAGCTACCCGTCGACGGTTTTCTTTGTCCTCGCTAATACCCAGTCGCATGCTCGCTCCTCACATATGTGGAAGTAAGGCATCGCCGTCCCAGAGTTCGCTCACTTCTTGGCTAGTTGAGCCCACTCTACCTTCTTCCCCTCATAGCCACTTGTACCGGGGTGGTGCGGATGCGTGTTATGCCTCTAGATAGTGGTGTTCCTCTCTCTCAGCTGCTCTGCCTCGGGTGTACTTATCATCCTCGTGAACTCCTCCCAAACATCATGAATCATGAACGAATACCTCTCAAATGGTGTACGACCTTTCAACACATACTCACTATGCATGAGGACTCTGAAGTGACTCAAGGCCACACCCATCCTCTTTAAGGCATAACGCCTTGCGTTGCGTTCATTTTCCTCCTCCATAATCCATTTTCCCTTAACCTCATCCCATAGTTGACTCTTCTGCTCAACGCTAATTTTCTTTCTCCAATCCTTAACCGTTATAGGTACTCTCTCACTCACCAATTGACCGATGAATGACCAGTATCGCGCCCTTGTACTTGGGAGGAGCCGTGCAGACCCTCGTAGCATTGAAGTGGAGAACTTGTGGTGTTCTCTCTATAGGGTGAAGTCATTTATGATGCAAATTACCAAGGGTCGAAAAATCATTTATGATGTAAAATATCATAGCTCGTAAGGGGAAGTACTCTCTTTTGTACGCATCTCACACCACGACCCTCTCGTTCCACAGTTTTACCAAATCCTCGATCAGTGTAGCAAGGTACACATCAATATCATTTCTTGGCTATTTAGGTCCCGAGATTAGCAACGGCATCCTGATATACTTCCGCTTCATGCACAACCAAGAAGGGAGATTGTAGATACACAATGAGCGGCAGTCTTTGTGATTTGCTCATGTTACCAAACGGATTCATTCCATCTGTACTCAGGCCAAATCTTATGTTTCTCATTTTGGCATCGAACTCCTTATGTTTTCAATCGATGTTTCTCCATTAAGCCGAATCAGTAGGATGTCTCAACTTGCCATCTTTCTTTTGAGACTCATAATACTAACACAACAATTTTGCCTCTCTAGGATTTGCGAACAACTGTTTCAAATGGGGAATGATGGGCAAGTACCACAATACCTTGGCCGGTGCACCTTTAATGACCTTTTCACCGTTGTTGGTCCGACCTTACGCTTCTTATTATTACGCTTCTCCTTTTATTTGTACCAGAGCACACCACAAACTGGACAAACGTGCAACTTCTGATATGCGTTACGGTACAAGATGCAATCATTCGAACATACATGTATCCTTTCTATTTCTATTTCCATGGGATATAGTAGCTTCTTCGCTTCATAAATGCTTGTTGGCAACTCGTTTCCCTTTGGAAGCAGATCTGATTGAAAAACTAAAAGTTCATTGAAACTTATATCTGTCCAACGGTGTTTTGGCTTCAGTTCGAACAATGCAAGGACCGAACCCAGCTTGGTGTATTCCGCTTTGCAACCCGAGAACAACGGTTTGGCCTCGTCTTCCATTAAGTTTTTAAACTTTTCAAACTCTCTTTCCGTATAATTTCTCTCCACATCCCGCAACATTTGCTCTTAATTATCCTCCTCAAACATATCAGGCTGCAACTCGTCATCAGGTTCCACCATGTCTCCATTGCATACCGGAAGGGTACTACCAGTCTCCCCGTGATGGATCCAACATGTGTAATTCCTCATGAAGCCACGTCAAATCAGGTGGTCCTCAATTTGAGCTGAGTTGTTAAATCTTCTAAGATTGGTGCAATCAATGCTAGGACAATATATGAAATTTACACCCCTCTTCACTATGTCTTTTTCTGTAATTTTTTTGAACTCCTGAACACCCCTTTGAAATTCATCACTCACACGGCTTTTCTAATACATCCATTCCTCACGGTTCATCTGCAATTAGACTTTGTACAATAAATTAAGAAAAAACTGGAGTAACAACTAGCTAGCTATTTTAAATATTGAGACATTATTTCAATTAATATTACCTTTGCAAAATTGAGGATGGGTTTCAGAATATATAAATGTACTCCCGAACGATAGGTAGCTTCTTCCCTAGTAAGAGCTTCCAATTCCCTAGTTACGACACATACATTGCGAACTTCAACAGTGATATCGAATAAACTAATTATATAGTGCAGTAGTTTGCAAATCTTTTTGACTTCAATGAAATAAAACAAGAGTACCAACGATGACTTCTAATCTCTAAATAAGTTAGGTTCTAATCCCATTTGAGGATATGTGGTTTGGACAAATTTCTAAACCATTGTACAACTCCAGAGAAAATTTCGGCACCATCTCCCGCTATTCTTCAGATACACGTCTCAACAACAGATCAGGAGGGTGTGTACCCTAAGAACATCATAGGGAGATACTACAGAAATCTACTCTAGAGTTGTACAATAGCTCAGAAATTTGTCCGAACCACATATCTTCAAACTGTTTAAAGAACGTGGACAATTCGAGACTATTTACTATAAATATGCTATTTCGATTGGCATATTTATAAACAAACACTCTCGAATGGGAGACGTAGGTTCCGTAGCTTAAACTCTAATATTCATCATGCGACAGCAACAATATAATTTCAGATTAACATAAGAGCACTACAAATTAAGATAATTAAATACATATGTGTTTATCAAATAAAGGGTGTGAAATCTGATAAGATACACACAATACCAGGGCAACCTAAACTTTCTTCGCGATATATCAGAACCGATAGTGATTATTTTTACTACCTCTCCTAAGTCATCTATCACAATCGTTTTTTTCTAAAAACTTAAGAGCCGATCCAGATAAAATGATAGTGATATACATGTGGAAGTAATGGCAAGTACGTACATGCTTAACGGCAAGTACAGTAGCCGTGTTGGCCGTTGAGAGACGCACTGACAGGCAGAGTAGGAAAACACGGGCATAATGACGAGCTGGCATCGATTGTGCCAGAGCTAGTAATTGATGCATCGCACTACCCGACCAAAAACGAATTAACGAAACCCTAGAGTTGATTAATTACCGCGAGAAAAAAACTTAGGTCGTGCATCTACTGGTTGGAGCTTGGCTGCATTTCCTTCATGCGTGCGTGTCCCACGCCAACTACTAGCTTCGTTGAGCAGGCAAATTAAAGCCAGAGCATTGGCCGAAACACTGACCTGCCAATCGTCCTAGCGCCGTACACGTACGTCTACCGGTGTTCTCTGTGGATCTAGTATCACTCAAAACTCTTTGATAAACCGGCGCCACATGCAAGTTCCAGCGAAATTACAGCGTCCTGTATGGATGGAAACTGCATTACTGCAACATATAGTACATACTCTAGTTCATACGTCGCAGGGACGTTTAACTGCTCTGCTTGATTGTCTCAATTGTCTGTAGCTGGCTGCTCAGGTTGTTTCTAATCTCGCAGTGTAAAAGTACCTTTCAAGTGTATTCAGGTCGTGTTAGTAAAGTACTAAAGTGGCATCCTTTCCAAAGATACGCACTCCAGCCGTCCTGCGTGTTAATTGTTTCTAAAAATAATTAATGTACCAGGCTACCAGCATGCAGTTTATTACTTCCTTTCCAGGCTGAGGCGATACAAATTTACCAATCATGCAGACACCATCTCGTCAGCTGTTAAGAAGAGCTAGCCGTAATGTCGATTAACTGCGTTTGCATGTGAAAAAATTTATATGTTCAAGTACAGCTGCTAGCTGCTGAAGCAACAACGCTCATACGTGATCCCTTTTTCCTCATCGTGCTCCGCAAAACGGTACTCCCCCATCCCCATTACTGGATTAAATTTGGACATCACCACTACCGTTTCAGTGCTTTACCATTTGGCTTCCAAGTGGACTTCACCAAAATTACCCAAAAGAAGTGAGAAAGAACCTATCTTTAGTGGATGCGGTGGCATGTGCTTCTTTTTGATTGAAAGGAGAACGTGGTCCTTCTGTAATCTACCGAATTTGTTGTCAAAGCCTCTGTTTTGCAACAGACCCTATTCCTTGCCAACTGAATACATAGAGTCACGCAATGCGCAAGAGGTTGCGGTTGAATTCTACACTATATATGATATCTTGTGACAAAAAGATGTGAAGGGGATAGATTTGCTAAAATGTGAGTTCCATGTATAATTTAAAAATTAAGTAAAATTGAAAGTAGCTAGCTAAATCCTTATAATCAGTGCTCAGCTAAGCTTTAATTATCACACAGAAATCTCTTCACTGGTACGGTGACCCTGGCAACAGCTTGACATTTCATCTGATCCACATCTATGAATAAAAAATTAGTGCACTTGCGGAATAAAATTATACATTGGCGTGAAAAGTTGGCAACTTCGGTAGCTACAAGTTGGCATTGAGACACAAACTTATTTAGGAAAGCTAGTTGTCTGTCGAGATTTAAGTTGCAAAATATCGATCTAGTCAGAAACAATGCATTCTTCAAAATTATACATATTAGACGTGTTTTTCTCTTCATAGGTCAAGTGGATTAGGGTTTTTGTTGGAAACCAATACTAGATTTATTCACTAGCTTCTCTAATCTAAAATGAATGTCGTTTCTGTTTGATACGATCTTCAATACACAATTTTGAGTTTAAATTTTTAAATGATATTGAAGTGCTTTTGATGGCAAATCTACTAATGTTGTTTCCATCTTTTATATATAAACAAAGTTTTAAAAGTTTGGTTGCACATTATAGGACGACATACAGAACCAAGGTGGTAGTCCGTAGTGGTGTTACTGTAAGAGTATGTAAGAGTTCAGATAAACAACATTATCTGTCAAATTAATTAGAACTATTAATTCATTGTGATTCTTAATTTGCATGGCCCGTTTGCTTTCAACATCGCTAGTCTACATTAAGTGAGCCTCGTTTGAAAAGCAGGGGAATTTAGTCAGAATCCTCCGAGTGAGTTGATGCTTCCTTTTCCACAAAATTTCTATAGAAAACCCACACTCCAAACAGGGTCCTTTTTTTAAGCAGATAATACTTTAATTTAAATTTTTAGCTTATTGTGGTTGCTTGAAAATATGGTTGGCAGACGAGACAATTATGTAGCTAGTCGATCTAGCTTAGAGCCTAAGTAATTGCTCGGATCCGTTAATATGTTGATAACGACGGCATATATTACGGGCGTGTTTTATGCCTAGAAGTTTAAAGTAACACTATATTAGAAGGCCCATCGTGAGTACTACTACTAGCTGTACCTTGTTTATTTGAAGTTGATTGATTAGGTAGGGTCTTTGCTGGTTGCAAATTGCAATTCAGTTGGCAGGAGAGCTAGATCGATGGTTCGTCAGATGATAATGCCCAGGAAGAAGAGGGAAGGGCTTGTCCATCTACTCCTACGCGGCTGTCTGAGATTACTAATTCTTTTACACTCTCGCAATGAATATGATCTTCACTGTCCTTATCCTAAAACAGAACAGGCCACTGTTTAATACAGGGCGATATACTGTGTTGTTTGATTTCAACAAGGAATGATCGAAATGCTTTGTGAGCTTTTTAATAGCAACTACACTTGTGATCGAGATAGAAGGTCACTGTAGGTATGGCTTTGTGTAACTAGTCGACGCAAGCAATAGCTGCATGTGTACGTAAAATTCAGACAAGAAAGCGCCGGAGCATAGAGAAAAATCCTTGGATATAAAGCTCCAACAAGTAACATTCAAACCTGATAATAAAAAGCCCGTACATGGCCATGCATGCATGAATGAACTAATACTACCTGGCACATGTAAGTACATATACTACTTATATACGATTAGAGAAGCACAACTGCACAAGTAGACTTCTATTAACGTAATTCATGACTGGAAGTAACAGTAGTTGGTACTTGTGCACGTAGCGTACGTACGTGCTAATCTAATGGAAGAAAATCAAGAGGCGGCGCGCGCTCGCCGGTGCAGGGTGACCGTGCGCATGCATGACGGCGTCCAGACGTGGCGAGCAGCCGCTGGTCCACGACGACATGCACACGCTGACATGCGTGCGTGCGTCTGCGTGCATATGCATATCAGAACGACAGCTTCCGGGGCTTCACCGTGGCGAGCAGCGGCTGGTCCATCACCACCGTGAACTCCACCTTGTCCTTGAAGTCCAGCGCCGGCTGCGACGGGTGCGCGCGCCACTCGAACGCCTGCACCATCCGCGCCACCATCAGCGCGATGTGCGTCGTCCCCATGGCCAAGCCCGGGCAGATCCGCCGCCCCGCCCCGAACGGTATCATCCGGATGCCCGCCGACCCCGTCATGTCCGCCTTCTCGCCGCCGGCCATGAACCTGTCCGGGTCGAACACCGTCGGCCGGTTCCACAGCTTGGGGTCCTCGGAGATGGTCGGGAGGAAGATATCCAGGTTGGCGCCTGTGGGCACGTCGTAGCCGGCGAGCTTGCTCCCCGGCTGGACGGCGGCGTGGGTGAGCGAGAAGTACGTGGGCGGGTGCTTACGGAGGAGCTCCTTGACGAAGGCCTGGAGGTACGGCATACCGTCGGTATCCTTGTCGTCGACTGGCCGGGCGTCGCCAACTTGCTGCATGATCTCCTCGTGAAGCCGGGCCTGGATGGACGGGTTGTCCACGACGCGCGCCATGGCCCACTCGACGGCGGTGGCCGTGGTATCGGTGCCGGCGTTGATCAGCTCCGCGCAGAGGGTGACCAGCTCTTCGTCGGTGGTCACGGTGTCGCGGCCCTCAACACGGAGGTCGAGCACGGAGTCGAGGTACGAGAACGGCGCGGCGACGTTGGGGTCGGGTGGCGAGCGCTGCATGCCGCAGAGGATGGCTCGGCGCCGGTTGATGAGCGGGAGGAGCGTGTCGACCTGCTCGCGGCGGACGGCGAGCGCGCGGCCCTGTTGCCGCCAGAAGAAGGGGCGGAGGAACGGGAGGTAGTCGTCCATTCGCACGCCGACGGCGAGCAGCACGCGCTTCATGACGGCGTCGACGTGCACGATGTGCTCCTCGTCCAGGTCGAGCAGCCCGAAGGTCATCTCGAGGAGGATGCAGAACACCGCGAAGCGCGCGTTGCGGAGGACCCACACCGAGGATCCGTCGGGAGACGCCGCGGCCTCGGCGCGCATCCGCGCCACGAACCGATCCATGGCGCGGAGCCTCGCTGGCCGGAACTCTCGGAGCCGCGACGTGCTCAGCATCCCGGACACCATGTTCCGGCGCAGCGACCGCCACTCGGGCCCGTACACGGCCGAGTTGACGGTGAACTTGTTCGACGAGAAGATGTTGCGCGTGGTGTTCTCAGCGGGGCGGCTCGCGAACTCCCGTCCCTTCTCGACGAGCGCCTCGTGCGCGACCTCGGCGCTGCTGATGACGACGAGCGTGCGCACCCCCATCCGCAGGGTCAGGATGGGCCCGTACTCCCGGCGCAGGTCGCGGACGTAGTGGATGAAGAGCTTCCCGGAGAAGGCCACCTGGAAGAGGTTCCCGACGACGGGCCACCCCGGCGGGCCCGGCGGGAGCCTCAGGCCCCTGTACCTCCTGTTGTACCTCGCCACGGCGACGATGACAACCAGCGCAGCGGTGGCCACGGCCGCCGTGAAGGCGAGTTGCAGGAAGGAGGCTGGCATGGCGCCAGGAAGGGTGGCAGTGGCAGTGGCGTGCGTTGTTTTTTGCATGGACATGGGCGCGATTAATGCAAGTCTTACGACGAGATGGGCAGGCGTAGGGATAATGCGTGTTGAGTTGGATGGAGATATTATAAAAGGGCGCGGAGGGCTGGGTCAGAGGATCGGAGACTCGGAGTAAATGGGAGGCGGAAAATGTTGTTGCGGCATTCATTGGTCGGCCAGGGCCAGCCAACCGACCACAGTACCACACTCTAAGTATACTAGCCGAGTTGCTTGGTGCGGTGTCGCGATCCTGCGGCGGCGGGCCGGCCGGCCCGAGAAGCTGCCTTACTGGGCTTTACTGCTCACGCTAGCAGACTAGCGTGGCATACTCGCATCGTTTGGTTTTCTGCTGTACTAGTGCTAGTAATAGCGGCCGTCCGGCCCGCCCGAGAAGCTTGCTCACTTACTGCTCACAACAGCTGGCTAGCGCCGCGTTGTTTGGTTTCCTTCTGTGGTACTGCTAGTAATAGCTTGGAGTGTACGTTGAAAGTGCGTCGGACCACTGGAGATGCACCGAAAAAATAATTGGCAGAAGCTCTATGTTTTATTCAAGAGAAATAAAACATAGATAGAACTAACACAACATGAGAGAAAAAAAAGAATATTCCAAGATGTTCACCGAACCAATAAGACAGAAAAACTAAAGATAGAATACGGCAAATGCTAGGTTTCTCTATCTTTCATTTAAGAGAAATAGAAAATAGGTGGAACTAATACGACTGGAGAATTAAAACAAAAACAAAGAGTGTTAGGTTTAACCATGACTTTTCCTCAAGTTTCGATCGAGATCGTGTGGGTTTGAGCCCACATTTAACAGCACATGTATCGTATGATTGAGTGTACACGAGTGTGTCTCAGTGAAAATACACGCACGTACGTACCCACGACATACGAGGTCATGAATTCGTCTTCGGCCTCCGCATTTTCAGAGGCATGTGCAAAGTGGCCACACTCGCACAATGTTGCATGCGTGCATGAGGTACTAAAATTTGGTAGGTATGGTTAAATTGTTAGATTAAAAATAAAAGGGTATTTTAGTCAATATTGGGTAAGGAAGGAGAAGTTAGAAATAGAACTATGGCTGATGTTGATCTAACCTTGGAAAGTTCTGTCCGATTAGAGACCGATACGGATCATGATGGATAACGTATCGGAAAGGATACGATCGACCAGTGTGCTATAAAAGATGATCGAGAGTAAGCGAGAAGAACAACACAATCAACCAAAACAACTCTGATCTTACGTCAATTAGGCCGATTGTTGATGTCCATCGATTACGTCAATTAGGTTTGATTTTCTCCGATCTTATTATGCATCGCCTTTTCAGGAAGATCTACCTCTTACTATCTTATTAGCTCTAATTGGTGATTAGACCTATCATTATCTTAGATTTGATTGGCTTTTTCCTTAGCCATTTGAATCTTTGCTAGTTGTTACACTAGATCAGCTTTAAGCATATTTTTTTTATCTATCTTACCGATTGTAGGATCAAATCGGTTAGCACGCCTTGAACCCTCTGGACCCAGTGTTCGTCGTGTGTTAGAGCCGATAGATCCTTCGTCACATCTTTTGGCGCCAACATACTTTTGGCATACCTAGTGGGACATGATGTCTTCATTAGGTAAGTCAATTCCGCTATCTGATCTCAATACTTAAGCCATAATCATTCCAACACTGGACGATTTAACACTAGATTAACGTAAAGAGATTGAAGATTAGGAAGCCGCGCTTGAAGAGGTGATGCTGAGTTGCTATCAAAAAACTTCGATGCGGTGTCACATAGAATGCTGCTATGCCGACGATTAATGCCCTCATCGAAGTAGGGATTACTAATACCACGATGAGTCAATACAAACTTGCACAAGCTGAGTTATCCGGCATGATTAATTAATCTGTACATCATACTTTGATTAACTAATCATCGGCTTTAGTTATAACGCTTAAGCTGATGATAACTAACAATGTTAAGACCATTGCTTAAGAATTGGCATCAGCTGGGAGCCTACTCGACCCAATGCAAACGCTATTGAGTTATGCTGTTTATTCAGTAGCGCAAAATACTCAGAGCCCTGTAGCCGATCCTAAATCATTGGCTATAACTTTGCCGCTGATTATGACACCAACCCAGTCTACTGCCATACTGCCGTGAGATCCTTGTGCAAGTGGGGTTACTTATTATCAGGCATACACCGATGCTGCCAAGTTAGACATACCGGCCAACTTACCATCATCGGCCCCGTCCTATGCTTTCCCCCAATCGGCTCCACAGTCGATTGAACATACTAGGCATCCGCAATACATGAGCCAATTCTGCAGAGGAATACAACACGTATAAGGTCGTAATGTATTCGAAACCCTTTGTTCCAGTAACAGAGTTGATTGTTAGGAGAAATAACGGATATAAGCAGTTTCCTCAATACGCATTGGCTCAACCAACCCATCACCCTGAGCTTACGCTCGGGGGGCAGAGTGCCAATTACGAGCGTAATTGGCAAAATCCAAATGCTGCATTGGCTAACACAGTAAATTGAGTCAATCAGATATCTGCCGTATTGCGTGATCAGTTCATCATTGAGCCCAAAGGGAAGGTTATCGGCTATCGAAAGTTGTACCCTGATTACATTGCCTGGATGTCTTACCCTAACAACTTCAAGGTTCCTGATTTCACGAAATTCTTTGGGGATGATTCTGTTACTATTTTCGAGCACGTCGGACGTTTTATTACATAATGCGGTAAAGCTACTCAGTCTGACGGGTTAAAAATTAGGTTATTCCCGCTATCTTTACTAGAAGCTACTTTTACCTTATTCACAAGGTCACCTTCAAATCTGGTTCATTTTTATACCAATTTGAAAAGCCGATTCCATTAATACTTCTTCTCTGGTAGTCTGGAACTTAGAATTTTTTACTTGAGCTCTGTTCGTTAGAAGTTTAAGGAATTGGCAACAGATTATATTAAAAGGTTTATGGAAGTAAGAAATCGGTGTTTCAACGTTACCTTGCCTGACAATCAATTAGCCAATCTAGCTTTTCAGGGGTTAATTCATCAGCTAAGGGTGAAATTCAGTGGATAATAATTTACCGATTTGAGTCATCTATTGCCTAGGGTATCGATTTAAGAAGGTTGTTTTACCGATAATAAAGGCTTTAAAGATAAATTCAAGAATGACAACAAAGATAAAGAAAAAGCCAAGGTTAATGAAAGTGCATCTAGGCCCCTCAAAGTGTTTTGGTGATTTATGGCAACACAATTATGTATACTAACGGTGCAAGTGAGATTCTATGTAGTTATCAAGGAGATATCATTGTTGGAAAGGCGATTGGAGATCCCCACCATGTTTAAAATTTGAAGAAGGCGGCATCAAGACTTCGGTTGTAAATCTTTATTTTATTGAGTCTAAGGATAGCCGTACTATTAAGGGGATCTGACGGAAAATCGCTTCTAGGATATGCTTGTGCTCATAGGATGAAAATTGCATCTCAAAAGAATTTTAAAATCATGCATTTCCGTTGAAAGGGTACTCTGGCGAGGAGGTCATCCGGAGTATCCGGATATTTAGTCCGGACACTCAGGAAAATGTCCGAGTATCAGGGATTAAATCCGGACACTCGGGCTAGGGTCCTCGGTTGAATTTCTCTGGTAAGTCCGGAGTATCCGGACATTTAGTCCGGACACTCGGGATTATTGTTCGAGTATCCGGTTTTTGTCCGGAGTTTCGGAGATATTGTCCGGACACTCGGGCTCACCTCTCGGTGTGTAAAGCGAGTTAAGTCTGGACACTCGGACTATTTGTCCAGACACTCCGAGTTTGCGCACACCAAGGTAACAGTTGGATTTTGGGAGCCCTATTTAAACCCTCACTCCATTTCTAACCGTTACTAACCCCATTCATTGCAAACATTCAAGTCTAGAGCTCACTCTCTCACTCTCTCAAGCCCTAGCTTCTTTCTCCCACTTAAATCTTTGATTTGATTTGCATATTTGGGGAGAAAGGAGGATTCAAGTGATTTGAGCTTGCTTGTTTGATTCTTGAGCACAAGTTTCATCCTCCAAGTCGATTTAGCGGCGTGTTCATTACTCTTGGAGTTTGAAGGGCTCCTAGGCGGCAAGAAGTCACCGGGAGCCTCCAATCCCTCGTGTGGAGAGCCTCGATTAGTTTGTGAAGGCAAGCCTCGCCTCCAGAAAGGAAAGGGCAAGAAGTGAAGACGGCGAGTGCTTCGGTGCAACACCGGAGGAAAGGGGTCAAGAGGGACCGGGCTTTGTGCCTCCTCAGCGGAGGCGTGGGATTCCTTCAAGAATCCGAACTTCTATAAAAATCGTTGTCTTTGTGTTCTTCATTTGCTTGAGCTAGGGTTTGTAGTTCTTGAATCTTTTGGTGCCCCGATCTACTTCATCTTAGTGGTTGGCTCTAGATCTATATTTTTCTAAGGTACCTGAGACCATTTAGAACATTTGTATTCAGCTAGATTGTTGAAAATTTGCAAGGATTTAAAATTCTCATTTCGAGGTCACTTGTCCGGACACTCCGGACATTTACTCCGGACTATCCGGACATTAACTCCGGACTATCCGGACAATTAACTCGGACAGTCCGGATTTGACCCTCGGGTGATTTTATTTAATTGCAAATTTTAATTACGCCTATTCACCCCCCCTCTAGGCGACATATCGGTCCTTTCAATTGGTATCAGAGCCAAATCTCCGTAATTTGGCTTAACCGCTAGGAGAATCAATATGTCGCAAGAAGATAAGAATACCGAAGCCCATGACCAAGATAAGGGCACGGGCTCCGGTATTGGGGTTGCAATTCCTTTTGATTATCGTTCCCTCGGTGTCCCAAGCTCTTCCTCATATGTCTCCGTGCCCTCCGGTCGAGCGCCTCACTTTGATGGCACTCACTATGCGGCATGGAAACATAAGATGAAGATGCACTTGAGATCGCTTCACCCCTCTATCTGGAAGATTGTGCAGACAGGTTTCAAGCCTAATGATCCCGAGAATCTTACTCCCGAAGAAGACAAAGATCAACATTTCAATGATTTGGCGGTCAATGCCTTATTCAACGCCTTAAGTGATTCCGAGTTCAACCGAGTCGATGGACTCGAGGCGCGAAGGCCATTTGGGATAGACTCCTAGTCGGTCATGAAGGGGTGTCAAGCGTTCGAGAATCGAAGATAGAGCTCATTATTGGCGAGCTAAGCGGTTCACCTTGGAAGATGGTGAATCATACACTAAGATGTTTGACCGGCTAATGGTGCTTGTAAATCAAGCCAAAGGTCTTGGGTGCTGCTGATCTTTCGACAAGGCCGTAGTGAAGATAATACTTGGCGTGATCACTCCCACCAACCGCAACCTTGTTGATTGATCCGAGACCGCCCAACCGACACTTTGACACCTCATGATGTCATTGGCGGCTCATGATGGACGAGATGATGGTGAAGGAAGCCGAGGTTGTGGAAGAACTCAAGTGCAGGAAGAAAAAGGGCATCGCTCTAAAGGCCGTCAAGGTTGCGCCGCCAAGAAAGAAAGCACAAGTGAGGACGAAGAGTCTAGTGGTCCATTGACAAATGAAGATATGGCTCTATTTGTGCGAAGGTTCAACAAGTTCTTCAAGAAGAAAAATTTCAAACAAGGAGGTCAATCAAGGAACTATGGAAGAAAATCCAAGGGGAGACATTCTACTCGAAGATGCTATGAATGCGGTGAAACCGGGCACTTCATTGCCGAGTGCCCGCACAAGGAGAGCAAAGATGAGAAGCCTCATAAGAAAGACAAATACCGGGGCAAAGACAAAGAAAAGAGTAAGAAATTCAAGCACTACAAGCACAAGGGACAAGCACATATTGGAGAAGAATGGGATTCAAACTCCGATTCCGACTCAAGCTCCGAGTCCGACGAGGAAGGAGGGATTGCCTCCGTCACCATCGCCGTGCCTACCACCTCAACAACGTCGAAGAACCTCTTCGACAACTTGAGCGACGATGACGACAACGCTCCAATGTGCCTTATGGCAAAGGGCACAAGGTATCATCAAAGACTTTACTCCTCCATTGCTAATGAATGTCTAGATGAGCACGATAGCGATAGTGATGATGATGATATTAACACTGTGCTTAAATCTATGAAGAATTTCGACATTCACAAATTAAACTTGCTCTTAAAAGACATTGAAAAATTGGAGGAAGTTGTAGAACAAAAGGAAGCTACTCTTGAGGCTCAAGAGGATTTACTCATCCTCGAAAAGGAGAAAAACCGTGAGCTAGAGAAGAGCTTATCTTTTGAAAAAGAGAAGAATGAGGAATTGGTTAAGAACTTAAAAGTAACCAAATCCGAGGTGACTAGTCTTGAGATCACCTACGCTTCACTCGAAGAGGAACTTGCGAAGTCGAAAGATGCTTGCAAGGCTCTAGAGTTGAAGCTTGTTGATCTCAAGAATAGCCCTCCGATTACCTCATCCATTAGTTCTAATTCTTCTTTACCCTCTACTAGCAATGGTTGTGCTAGATGCTTCAATGTAGATGTTAATGCTTGTGCCACTAACCTTGAGACATTGCAAGTATTAGCATATGAGAATGAGAAGCTCAAGGGATTGCTTGAAGATGGACTTCAAAAGTCCTACAAGGCAAGTAAGGGACTAGAGGAGTTCCTAGGTAAGCGTCAAGGTAATATCATGAAGCATGGGCTTGGATATACTCCTCCCAAAGGGAAAAAGAGCAATATTGTGATTGCTCCGTTAAACAAGCCCATCCAATTTGTTAAGAGCAAGGAAAACTCTAAGTACAAAACTCATTCTACTTTCTTTGCCTCATATGTACTTAAGAGAACTAACCATGGTCGTGTAGTTGCATGCCCCATTGGAGGTAAATCCAAAAGTACCTCTAATGTGCGATCTATTTGGGTCCCCAAATCACTTGTCACTACGTGCGTGGACCTAAACAAGTTTGGGTACCAAAGAGCAAAATCTAAATTTCATTTTGTAGGCCTACATCTTGATTGGAACAAGTTGGATCTTGGATAGCGGATGTCGCATCACATGACCGGAGAAAGGGTAATGTTCGCGCATTTGGAAGCCAATGGATCAAATAGTGAGAGCATCATTTTTGGCGACAACGGAAAAGGTGAAGTGGTAGGTTTAGGTAAGATCTTGATTACCAATGATTTTCACATAAACAATGTTTTACTTGTCGAGTCGCTAAGCTACAATTTGTTGTCCGTTGCTCAATTATGTGAAGCGGGCTACAATTGTGTGTTTAGCGATAAGGGTGTGGATGTCGTTAAGAGGGATGATGGTTCAATAGCCGTTAAGGGACGGTTGAAAGGGAATCTCTATCTTGTAGACTTCACTACGGATAGAGTTAACCTTGAAACGTGCCTAATGGCTAAATCTAGCATGGGTTGGTTATGGCATCGCCGGCTTGCCCATGTTGGTATGAGGAATCTTCACAAACTCATTAAGGGCAACCACATCCTTGGACTAACGAATGTTGTCTTTGAGAAAGACAGGGTGTGTAGCGCATGTCAAGCCGGGAAACAAGTTGGAGCTTCCCATCCCGCCAAGAATGTGATGACCACCACAAGACCTCTAGAGATGCTTCACATGGACTTATTCGACCCGATCGCCTACATAAGCATCGGAGGAAACAAGTATGGGTTAGTTATTGTTGATGATTTTCTCGCTTTACTTGGGTATTTTTCTTGCATGATAAAAGCGAAGTCCAAGGAAGCTTAAAGAAATTCATGAGAAGGGCTCAAAATGAGTTTGGCGTAAAGATCAAGAGAATTGAACAACAACGGCACCGAATTCAAGAATACCGGTGTTGAGGAGTTTCTCGACGAAGAAGGAATCAAACACGAGTTCTCGGCTCCTACTCCCTCAGCGAAATGGGGTGGCGAGAGGAAGAATCGAACCCTCATCGAGATGGCGCGCACGATGCTTGACGAGTACAAGGTCTCCGACATATTCTGGGCGGAGGCCGTCAACACCGCGTGCCACAGCTCCAACCGACTATATCTTCACAAGTTGTTAAAGAAGACGGCGTACGAGCTCCTCACCGGGAAGAAGCCAAATGTATCCTCCTTAGGGTCTTTGGGAGTAAATGCTACATCCTCAACAAAAAGGCTAAGTCTTCTAAATTTGCTCCTAAAGTAGATGAAGGATTTTTACTTGGTTATGGATCGAATGCTTACGCATATCGGGTTTTCAATAACACCACCGGTGTAGTTGAAATCTCGCGTGACGTAACATTTGATGAAACTAACGGTTCTCAAGTAGAACAAGTTAATTGTGATGAAATTGATAGGGAAGAACCTCCATGCGAAGCAATCAAGAAATTGGCCATTGGGGAGGTGAAACCGATGGAGCAGGATGTAATCCCGAGCACCCCAATGCGGAGTGTCTGGGATAATGTCCGGAGTATCCGGACAAAATCTCCGGAGTGTCCGGACTTAACCCCGGACATTCCGGACATCAGTGCTCCAAGTGTTGATCCTCCCCCTTCCATTCAAGCTCAAGATGGTTCCAACAACTCTCAAGATGACGGAGGTCCGATTCAACATATAAATACAACAACTCCTCATCCGAGAGTTCATCAAAGCATACAACGCGATCACCCGGTTGACAACATACTTGGAGATATTAACAAGGGAGTATCCACTAGATCTCGACTTGCAAATTTTTGTGAATTTTACTCTTTTGTTTCTTCTCTTGAACCACTCAAGGTAGAAGAAGCTCTCCAAAATCCGGATTGGGTGATGGCTATGCAAGAGGAGTTGAACAACCGAGAGAAATCAAGTGTGGAAGCTTGTCGAAAGACCCAAGCAAAAGCGTGATCGGAACCAAGTGGGTGTTTGAACAAGCAAGATGAGAACGGAATAGTGACTAGAAACAAAGCACGGTTGGTTGCTCAAGGCTTCACGCAAATAGAAGGTTTGGATTCGATGAAACATATGCTCTCGTAGCTAGGCTTGAATCTATTAGAATATTACTTGCCTTTGCTACTCACCATGATTTCAAGTTGTATCAAATGGGCGTGAAAAGCGCCTTCTTGAATGGACCACTCTCAAAATGGTCTCGTCGAGCAACCACCGGTTTGAAGACCGAGCATCCGGACCACGTCTACTTTCTACATAAGGCTCTTTATGGGCTTAAGCAAGCACCTAGGCGTGGTTTGAGTGTCTTGCAATTTTCTCCTCGATCAAGGGTTTGTAGTCGGAAGGCCGACCCCACCCTCTTCACTAAACATATCGATGATGATTTATTTGTGTGCCAAATATATGTTGATGACATTATATTTGGATCTACTAATGAACATTTATGCAAGGATTTTAGCAGGATAATGACTAAAAGATTCGAGATGTCCATGATGGGCGAGTTAAAGTTCTTCCTCGGATTTCAAGTCAAACAACTGAAGGAAGGAACTTTTATATGCCAAACAAAGTACATCAAGGACATGCTCAAGAAGTTCGGCATGGAGAGCATGAAGCCAATCAAGACGCCGATGCAAGCCAGCGAGCATCTAGACCTCGACAAAGAAGGTAAACCGGTCATCCAAAAGGTATATCGTTCGATGATCGGCTCTTTACTCTATCTTTGTGCATCTAGGCCCGATATCATGCTTAGTGTGTGCATGTGTGCACGTTTTCAAGCCGCTCCAAAAGAGTGCCACATGGTGGCCGTAAAGAGAATCTTGAGGTATTTAGTGCACACTCCTCATTTCGGGCTTTGGTATCCTAAAGGTTCATCATTTGCGTTAGTCGGTTATTCCGATGCGGATTATCTTTGGATGTAAAGTGGATAGGAAAAGTACTTGAGGACATGTCAATTCTTAGGTAGATCCCTTGTCTCTTGGTCCTCTAAGAAGCAAAATTCGTAGCCTATCCACAAAGAAAATATATATATAGCCAGGGGAGTTGTTGTGCGCAATTGCTTTGGATGAGGCAAACTCTAAATGATTATGGCCTAACCTATAACCGTGTGCCACTTTTGTGTGATAATGAGAGTGCCATAAAAATTGCCAACAACCCCGTCCAACATTCCCGTACAAAGCATATTGATATTCGCCACCATTTCCTAAGGGATCATTCCACTAAAGGCGATATCGATGTCCAACATGTGAGCACAAATGATCAATTAGCCGATATATTTACAAAACCTCTTGATGAGAAGAGATTTTGTGAATTGAGGAGTGGGCTAAATATTCTTGATTCTCGCATTTTGGCTTGAAAGGTGCACACTATTGATTGATGTGTGCAAAATATTTTAGAAAAGTTCATTTGATCCTTTTCTCTAATCTTTTGTGTTGGTTGAAATATTTGATCTTGGATCGTGCCCAATGACATGTGACTATGGATTGTTTGATTTTGTGTTAAGCTAGTCACGGTGTGCAAAGGCCCTCTTAGGATTTCTTTTCTCAATTCTTCGAGTCAATCATCCCTTTCAAATCCTTGAAATTCCTCTTTGGATCCCGAGCTTTCAGCCAGGACAGTCCGGATTAATTGTCCGGAGTATCCGGACAAATTGTCCGGAGTATCCGAACTAAATGTCCGGAGTGTCCGGACCGAGATAACTTTGGGTATTTAAGCCGTCTTGAGGGCATTCTTTCTCTCTCTTCTCTCATTTGTTTCAACCAAGATCCTCCTCAAAACTTAGCCCTAGCCGCCCTCCGGGTCTCCTCCATCTCCGGCGTGTTTCTCACCTTGCGGAGCCTCCGGATCATCCTTGGAGGGCTTGGGGAAGGATCTCCCTCGACTTTTCTTCGTTTTGGTGGTTCATCTTTGTGGTATGACATCTTTTGCCCTAATCTCTTTTTGATCCGTGAAATTCCTTGGGTTAGGGCTTCTTTGCTGAGAGTTCACTCTTATTCTTGTTGAAATCCTAGAATGTGGTTGTAAGAGATTCCCCATTGTTTGCAATTTAGGGTTTTGGGTTCGAATCTGTACAACCCGGAGTCTCCGGACAAAACCCCGGACACTCCGGACTGAATACCCAGAGTATCCGGAGAAATTGTTCGGACAGTCCGGACTAAATGTCCGGAGTATCCGAGCTGTACCTCTCGGCCCAAAAATTTAAATTGTGAAATCTGCTTTCGTGCAACTCTTTTTCACTCCAATCCTTGTTCCCTCTTAGATGGCTTCTTCGCAAGGTGGTTCTGGTGCCGGTAAGCGCCCAGTTGAGTCACCTCCTTCCTCACCTTCCGGCGCTCCCAAAAGGAAAAGGCTAGGCGTGAAGAAAATTCCCCAAGGCCGTGCAAACCTCCTCATCGCTCCTCCCGCTGCTCTGTCTCCTGCTCAAAGTAACCCTCAAGAAAATCCTGCCGAAGAGCATCCCGCGGATGAACATGCTAGGCGTCGTGAGCAGAAAAAGAAGCAGTATCAAGAGTCAAGGTTGGCGATTGGGCCCCTTGAGAAGCTTCACCCGGTGGAGATATCCGGGCGGATGATGCCACTTCGTGTGGTTGACTATCGTGTGGGTGCAGCAAGGGCAAGGCCATAGTTGCGCAAAGGAACAAAGATCCGCTCGAGTTCCACCAAGATCGATCGTCGACAAGCGGTTGGAGCAGGTTCCACTCGATTTTTATGAGACAGTTCTTACGCCTATGGAGCGTCCGTGATGAAGATGAAGAGGATTGATTGGCTATATATATGCGAGGCTCAAAATCCCATCTTCGACAAGGTCATCGAGATTTGTGGCGGCATAAAGTGAAGGATATTATGAGCTTTATGCATTCTTGGAATGATGAGGTAATCATGCAATTTTATGCCACTCTCTATTTTGATAAAAAGCAAGATGCAATTTGGTGGATGACCGATAAAGCGTAGTGCGTGGTGACCAAGAGGACCTTTGCTAGAGTGTTGCATCTGCGGTCGGTGATGGGGATGCCAAGTTTGCATGATAAGAAGGTCATGGCTCTGACGACTTGGAGATTTATATGACTCGTCTCGGCATGTTGTGATGGGCACTATCAAGGTGCGAAGCCGATGCCACTGTTCTTCTTCGGTTGCTTGGTCACTCTTTGGCCCAAGGAGGAGATCGTCAACCATCGGTTCTTATGTTAGAAATTTGCTATTTCATTTGGTCGGCGCACTCATGGATTTGGCGTGGTTGATTTCATCACGGGAGGCCATCGCTACAACTCTTTGAGCAACTCCAACAGTGCGGATATCGCCGTTTATTATGGTGTGATTGAGCATGTCACGGGCCTCGACCGTGAAGGATGTGGAGCATGTATCCTATAAGGTCCGTCCTCGGTCGGTTCCTGCGGCTCCTGTGGACAAGCGTCCCGAGGGTCGTCCTCCTATCACCCGTCTTTTTGCTCGTCTGCGCCTCCTCCGGCTTCGCTCCTCCACCAGCTCCGGCGCTCCGTTTCTCCCACGGAGAAGGTTCTCCTCGCACGAGCCGCGACACTATCAAAAGAATGCTCAAGTGCATGTTACGCCTTTGCCAAGATGTATGCGAACAAGTCAAGGAGACCCGTCGTGAGCTTCATGAGCACCGCCGTGAGTTCCACGCCTCTGCCGCCCGGCGGTGAGGATCTTCGGCCGATGGCGAGTCCGAGGAGTCGGTTCATGTATCTGCGGTGGATTCCGCTACCGCGGCTCTTGATCTACCACCTCCTGCACCTCGGGCGGCGTCGATGGCGGCGGCGACGATAGCGAGGAGGAGGACTACGAGCCTTCCGGCATGACGACGAGTAGTTCTTAGCGGTAGACTCTTCCTTTTTTGGTGTCTTGATGCCAAAGGGAGAGAGCTAGATTTATTTCTTTGCCGTGCTTGGTTGTGCTTTGTTTTGTTTTCGTATCTCGTTGAACCTTTACTTGTGCTTGTGGTTGTGTTCGTGAACGGTTGATTGGATGTCGAACTATTTGCTTAATATCAATTTCCTTTCCGTTATGCATTTGTGTGATATCATGTCATATCTACTTACTTGTGCAAAATTACTTATTGATTATCATGTCATATTCTATCATAAGCAACAATTTAGGGGGAGCTCTTGCACCCCTTTCTCTTAAATATGTGCATTTCAAGAATCTACTCAAACTTCTCCAATGCATGTATTTAGGGGGAGCTCCACCCCCATGTATTTGGTCCTCCAAATACTATATCTTCTCAAATTTTATCTAAATCCAATTGTGTTGTCATCAATTCACCAAAAAAGGGGAGATTGAAAGTGCATCTAGGCCCTTCAAAGTGTTTTGGTGATTTATGGCAACACAATTATGTATACTAACGGTGCAAGTGAGATTCTATGCAGTTATCAAGGAGATATCATTGTTGGAAAGACGATTGGAGATCCCCACCATGTTTAAAATTTGAAGAAAGCGGCATCAAGACTTGGTTGTAAATCTTTTATTTTATTGAGTCTAAGGATAGCCGTACTATTAAGGGGATCTGACGGAAAATCGCTTCTAGGATATGCTTGTGCTCATAGGATGAAAATTGCATCTCAAAAGAATTTTAAAATCATGCATTTCGTTGAAAGGGTACTCTGGCGAGGAGGTCTGTCCGAGTATCCGGATATTTAGTCCGGACACTCAGGAAAATGTCCGAGTATCAAGGGATTAAATCCGGACACTCGGGCTAGGGTCCTCGGTTGAATTTCTCTGGTAAGTCCGAGTATCCGGACATTTAGTCCGACACTCGGGATTATTGTTCGAGTATCCGGGGTTTTTGTCCGGAGTTTCCGGAGATATTGTCCGAACACTCCGGGCTCACCCTCTCGGGTGTGTAAAGCGAGTTAAGTCCGGACACTCCGGACTATTTGTCCGGACACTCCGGAGTTTGCGCAGCACCAAGGTAACGGTTGGATTTTGGGAGCCCTATTTAAACCCTCACTCCATTTCTAACCGTTACTAACCCCATTCATTGCAGCATTCAAGTCTAGAGCTCACTCTCTCACTCTCTCAAGCCCTAGCTTCTTTCTCCCACTTAAATCTTTGATTTGATTTGCATATTTGGGGAGAAAGGAGGGGATTCAAGTGATTTGAGCTTGCTTGTTTGATTCTTGAGCACAAGTTTCATCCTCCAAGTCGATTTAGCGGCGTGTTCATTACTCTTGGAGTTTGAAGGGCTCCTAGACGGCAAGAAGTCACCGGGAGCCTCCAATCCCTCGTGTGGAGAGCCTCGGTCGTTTGTGAAGGCAAGCCTCGCCTCCGAAAGGAAAGGGGCAAGAAGTGAAGACCCATGAGTGCCAGTGCAACACCGGGAGGAAAGGGGTCAAGAGGGACCCGGGCTTTGTGCCTCCTCAACGGAGACGTAGGATTCCCTTCAAGAATCCGAACTTCGGTAAAAAATCGTTGTCTTTGTGTTCTTCATTTGCTTGAGCTAGGGTTTGTAGTTCTTGAATCTTTTGGTGCCCCGATCTACTTCATCTTAGTGGTTGGCTCTAGATCTATATTTTTCTAAGGTACCTGAGACCATTTAGAACATTTGTATTCAGCTAGATTGTTGAAAATTTACAAGGATTTAAAATTCTCATTTCGAGGTCACTTGTCCGGACACTCCGGACATTTACTCCGGACTATCCGGACATTAACTCCGGACTATCCGGACAATTAACTCGGACAGTCCGGATTTGACCCTCGGGTGATTTTATTTAATTGCAAATTTTAATTACGCCTATTCACCCCCCTCTAGGCGACATATCGGTCCTTTCAGTTAACCTTGTTGAATATTGTTTGAGTGATTCTTCTGAAAATGACGAGGCTGAAATAAACTTAGCCGAGTGGGTTGAAGGATCTGAAAAATCTTTAGTCTGCTCTTGGCTCAAGCCGACTTAGAATAAATCAAAAATAAAATACACTTTTGATATCTCCAAGTGCGACTATATTTTTGATTTACTTTTGCAAAAAAAAAAGATTATAAGGTTGCCTGAGGGACATGTCATACCATCGGTTGATAAAATTAAAAAGCAAAGGTATCGCAAATGGCATCATTCATTTTCTCATAATACTAACGATTGTAATATTTTTTGACAGCCAATACAAGGGAAAAACTAGCCCAGCGACACCCAATTCGTTGGCTTTTGGTGGTGTATCTATGACATGTGGGTTCGTCTGTGTCTATGACAGTGGGTCAGGGTGTCATTTGGTGAATCGCGAATTTTAAAGAGTGTCGCTGGGCAAATTCTCCCGCCAATACAATCGGCTATAGAGAATGATTGACTCAAGTTTGCAGAAGAGACGATGATGCAGGTCGATGTTGATCCTTTTTTGATTAATATGGTTCAATGCTCTAGAAAAGGGAAATAGCCGATGCAGAACATGGGGTCAAGAGTTGCACATCATGTTCAATCAAGCTCAAGCGGCAAGGAGACCCTGAAGATTATAATCGGTTCATTGCATTTAGAAACTGACCGTGAGGGGAAAAGCTCAAGGACTATCAAGCCTAAAGATGACATGCAAATCGGCAAGTGGCACAAGATTGAGAGAGCATTGCCACCATATGAGCTGATTCACCAGCCGAAGTCAATTTTCTCCTAGTTGTTGGAAAAATATGAAAGGAGAAATGATAGGATGCGTTATCCTATGTGTTAGCTAGACAATCTGTATTGGCCCGATAACTTGGAGAAGGCTCACCAACGATGCCCCTTTTAACAGTTTTATTGGGAGAGAGGGTCAGCTCTGCCGTTATTGTATATGTGTCTAATGGAACACTACATGCATCAAGGTGACTGGCAAAGATGATTGGCTGAAGATAGAATATTTGGGCTGAAGCAAGACCGTTATGACAAGAATCATAGGAGATCGATTCGTTAAAGAATTTCCATGTTAAACCAAACACAAGAATCAGGAAAAAGGATGGGGCATGGCGAATGTGTGTGGACTTCTAACAACTTAATGCCATGACGATCAAGAATCATTTTCCCATGCCTGTTATTGAAGATTTTTTGGATGAGCTGAATGGGTTTGTAATTTTTTCGAAGTTGGACCTTAAATCAGGGTATCATCAAATCCGGATGAACGAAGAAGACATTTTAAAACTGCCTTCAAGACTCATTTAGGGCATTATGAATACACTGTTATGCCCTTTGGTCTAACTAATGCGCCATCCACTTTTCAATCTTTGATGAACACTGTGTTTGCTAAATGCTTGAGGAAATTTGTTTTGGTTTTCTTTGATGATATACTCATATATAGCAAGAGTTTTAGTGATCATTTGGCGCATTTGAAAGCTGCATTACAAGTGCTAAGAGATAATCAGTTAGTAGCAAAGAAAACCAAATGTGTGTTTGCAGTGAGTTCTATTGAATATTTGGGGCATGTTATTAGCTCCTCCAGGGTCTCAACTGATCCGAAGAAGGTATTAGACATACTGAAATGGCCTACTCCAGACACTGTCACTAAATTGAGGGGACTTCTTGGGTTAACTAGCTATTATCAGTGTTTTGTTAAAGGATATGGGCAAGTGTCCAAGCCAATATTTGATTTATTAAAGAAGGGTGAATTTCAGTGGGGTCCTGAACAAGAACAAGCTTTCAAGCAGTTAAAACATCTTATGACCTCATGTCCTGTGCTAGCCTTGCCAGATTTTTCTCAACTATTTCAGCTAGAAATGCAAGCAGGACTGGACTTGGGGATGTGCTTATGTAAGCTGGCCATCCCATAGCTTATTTTAGCATAGCGCTTGGAGTTCGAGCAGCAGCTAAGTCCATATATGACAAGGAGAAAATGGCCATTTTGGAAGCCCTTAAAAAGTGGAGGCATTACTTGTTAGGGGGTACAATGATCATCAAAACTGATCAGCAGAGCTTAAAATTTATTACTTCTCAATAGCTGATTGATGGCATCCAACACAAGTTAATGCTCAAGCTATTGGAGTTTGACTTTAAAATAGAGTACAAGAGGGGAAATGAAAACAAAGTAGCCGATGCATTATTTTGCATGGATCATTTGGATCAGCAAGCAAAGACCTGTAATGATATTACTATGGTTGTGCCGAAATGGATTAATGATGTGCAAGCAAGTTACGAGCAGGATGTGGAGGTAGCTAAAATAATATCTGATCTGCAGCAAGGAGTGGATTCCAATAGCAAGTATAAAGTGGAATCAGGCATTATCAAGTATAAGGGCAGATTATATATGGCCGATAAAAACAACCTCAGATCAATTCTAATGGAAGCATTTCATAACTACACTTTTCGGGACATTTTGGGATTTGGGCAACACATCATTGACTCAAAAAGTTATTCTATTGGCCAAGGATGCGCAAGAGTGTAGAAGCATTTGTGAGAGCATGCCTGGTATGTCAGCTCACCAAAATTGAGCATTCTCATCCTCCTGGCTTACTCAACCCCAAACAATCTATATTGGCCCGATAACTTGAAGAAGGCTCACCAACGATGCCTTGGAAGTGCCAGAGATGGCTTGGTCACACATGTCCATGGATTTTTTAGAAGGGTTACCCAAATCAAATGGCAAGTATGTGCAAGAGTGTAGAAGCATTTGTGAGAGCATGCCCGGTATGTCAGCTCACCAAATTGATCATTCTCATCCTCCTAGCTTCCTCAGCCCCTTGGAAGTGACAAAGATGGCTTGGTCACACTTGTCCATGGATTTTGTAGAAGGATTACCCAGATCAAATGGCAAGGATGTTATTTTGGTAGTGGTAGATCGGCTGACAAAATATGCGCATTTTCTAACTCTGTCACATCCATATACGGTTCAACAAGTTGTTCAAATCTTTCTGGATAATATTTTTAAACTCCATGGCATGCTGATTGCAATTATCTTTGACAAAGATCGAATCTTCACCAGCAACTTCTTCCAGGAGGTATTCAAATCATTGAAGGTTTCCTTAGGTTCAGTACTTCTCATCACCCGCAAATATATGGCCAAACCGAATGTGTGAATCAATGCTTGGAGGCTTATTTGCGTAGCATGGTGTTCCAGGAACCGAAGAAATGGATGAATTGGTTATCCATGGCGAATGGTGGTATAACACCTCGTATCATACCACTTTGAAGACCACTCTGTTTCAAGCACTATATGGATATCATCCATCGCAGTTGGCTGAATTTTCTATTCCTTGCAACGTATCAGAGGAAGCCAAGGTCACTCTTGAAGAAAAGAGAGAGATGATGATGAAGCTCAAAGATAATTTACACAAAGCTCAAGAGCAAATTAAAAGATTTGATGACAGATTGTGTACTGAAAGGAGTTTTGAACTGGGTGACATGGTGTATCTCAAATTGCAACCTTACCGACAAAATGCTTTTGGCTTAAGAGGATCTTTGAAGTTACGCTCGAAATACTATGGGCCCTTTAGGGTACTCAGTAAAGTTGGATTCGTTGCATATAAGTTACAATTACCAGCAGAGGCCGCCATTCACCATGTATTCCACGTGAGCCAATTGAAAAAACATGTTGGTTCCAAGGTGATCCCACTTCTAGGCTTGCCACTGGTGGATGAAGAAGGGCGAATTAAAACTGAACCCATAGCTGTCTTGGATCGGAGATTGGTTTGAGGAAAAGAATGGCCATCACTCAATGGCTAGTTCAATGATTGAATTTGTCTGAGAAAGATGCTACATAGGAGGATGCAAGTTTCATCTGGAAGACTTTTCCAGATTTTCAAGCTTGAGGATAAGCTTTGGCTTATGGCGGGGAAATGTCGGGAGGCGTGAGGAAAATGAAGAACAGTGAAGTCTGCAAAGAGTTTCGTTGAGCGACTTAATTTAAAGCGTCCGGTCGAGATGACTTACATAGATGAGTTTTGATCCAACAGTGAAATGACCAGGAATAATAATTACCGATATTAACCGGATGTAAAACTTGTCGTTTGTTTACTGCATGAGTTAAAGCTATGGAATCTTTCTATTACGGGTAAAACAATGTAATCTGTGGGAGTATAAAAACCCAGAAGAGAAAAGAGTAAAGCAGGTAGCTATTACTCGTACCTAGAGTCTTCTTAGTTTAGCAGTAGTTCTCTTCATTTTGGATTTCGTTGGTTCTTTCTTATTGTTTACCGATTTTCATTACTGGTGTTTCGTGATCTCTGAATCCGTCTGAGAGTAGGATTTCAAGGAGACCCTGACATCTCTCCTCTGCCGTTGCTGCGGTCGCGCCGAACTGCCGATTAGGTGAAACCGAAACGCACGCATCTCTTGCCGCGTGCGAAGAGCTTGTTGCGGCGCTCGCGCTCAACGCGAGCCCTTCAGAAGCCTCTGTTGAGGACTTGAGACGGACGGTGACGCAGGCCCATTTTAGACTCCAACCCAGCCCAGCCCAGCCCAGCCCGGTGTCCAGGGGGAACGGTTGGAGGGGAGCGTGCGACCGTGCGGCACCTCCCCCATAGTCGTTTCTGCCCCCGTCGTTCGTGGTGGCATCCATCCCACTCCCACCCCGCAACCGCAGCCCAGCATCGCCCGCGACGACGCAGCCACACGCCGCTCCTCGGGCCCACGCTCCGCCCGCCGCCGTCTTTCCCGCCCGCCTATCCCCCCTCCTCCGCGCCGCTGGCCCGGATTCGTCATCGGATTTCGAGATCTGCCTGCGCGCTCTGCTTCGTCAGGTACTCACCACCGTGGTTCGAAAGCTTCCTCCTTACAAGCTGTGGTCGCTTCTCCTATGCGTGTGCGTATGCCTGTTTAGCATCGTCCCTTAGTTGCGCTTGGGATTATTTCTAGCTATAACAGCGGGCAGGAATGTTGAAGCCCGCTGGGAAGAGTCCCATTTGTGGCTGCTCTGATCCTCGGGACGATCCCCTGGCCTTTGTTTGCAATGAAACTTTGCTTCTTGTTATTGCTAATAAGAGGAGCGCAATACTGGAGTACGCCCTAAAGAGATATAGATTACGTTGGGGTGTTCTTCTCATCGTGCTACAGAACATGGTATCCTCTTTCCAGTACGTTTACCTGTGGGGAAGTGGCAATCTTTTGGTATGATGAAAGATTGTAGCTTGGGCATGGTGAGTTGCGTCCCTAGCTTGTTGATTCGGGAAAAAAATGTTCATGTTAATTTCAGCGTGCTGTTTAGTTTTCAAATGTTAAGGTTTGCACCAGTTTAATTAGGACCAGAGCAACACAATACAGTAAAAATATAAAATGAATTTAAAAAGGCCAATGTTGTGACTAGCCAACCACATGTGTGGCCCGTGAACCAATCATCTGGATGGTTAATTTATGGTTTGGTTCTAATCTGCACAATCTATTTATCCAATAGTAATGCTTCACCCAGCTAATGCTTTTATTTGTTTCTAACATGTGCAATTAGAATGGACATGTGTGCTTCGTTTTCAGACAATGGAACTGGGGAGACTGCGGAGGATGCTTCAAATGATGAGGGCACTTTCAACAATGTGACTGAAAATGTACCTGAAGGGCCAAACACGACAGAGAACATTTCTGTTAACCTGATCGCCACACGATCAGCACACGACGCACTCACGCCACCAGCTGCGCGCACGCACACGCCGCTGGGTCGCAGGTCCAACCCGAGCAGCGGGCCAAAGTCTTTTGGGCCATCTCCCCCAAAAAGCTAGCTCAATGAGGGAGTGCTCCCTCACCCTTATAAACCATGCTCAAGCCTTCTCCACAACCAATGTGGGACTATTCCCAACAATCTCCCCCTCACACATTGGGCCGAGATTATCTAGGAACACCTGGGGCCACCTAGGCTCTGATACCAATTGTTAACCTGATCGCCACACGATCAGCACATGACGCACTCACGCCACCAGGCTGCTTGGCACTTGCACGCCACTTGGTCGCAGTCCAACTCGAGCAGGGCCAAAGTCTTTTGGGCCATCTCCCCCAAAAAGCTAGCTCAATGAGGGGGTGCTCCCTCACCCTTATAAACCATGCTCAAGCCTTCTCCACAACCAATGTGGGACTATTCCCAACAATTTCAACATCAGCTTTTGTTAAAAAAAAAGAGAGAAGCTGCTAGATTGAATATGAAACCAGAAGTTGGTATGGCTTTCCATTCAGAAGACCAGGCCTATCTGTTCTACAAGAACAATTACTATGCCCAGAGGAAGGATTTCAGTGTTCGTAAAGGCCATCTTGGTAGGAGAAAGGATGGGATTGTGCGCAACAGGGTGTTCTGCAGCAAGGAAGTTGACATCAGATACATAGGACTCATGTAACCAAGAGGAAACGTGAAACTACCAGAACTAACTGTATGGCTAGGACTGAGTTTAAAGTTGGCCATGATGGTGTCTGGCTTGTTAGTAAAGTTATATACGAGCACAACCATCTTCTTGTGCTCCTACATAAGGCGCACTTGCTAAGATCGCACAGAATGTCAACTGTGGCTCAGCAAAATGAAATGGCTGAGGATTCTAATGAATCCACAGGAGCACCAGACTTTCCCTTAGAAGCTGCCCATGCGATTAAGTCAGTTGGGTTTCTTCTCAGCTATTTGCATACAACAAGAATGAGAGAACTCAAAAAAGGAGATGCTCAATTTCTTTTGGAATATCTGAAAGCTAAGCAGTTGGATGATCCATCATTCTTCTATGTTGTATAACTTGATGACAGGGAACAGGTAACAAACTTTTTCTGGGCTGATGCACGATCGATAATAGACTATTGTTACTTTGGGGATGTTGTCTTGTTTGATACAACCTATCGATCAAACAAAAGTGAGATTCCTTTTGCCCCTTTCGTTGGTATTAATCATCACAGGCAGATTGTTGTCTTCGGTGTTGCTCTCGTGTTGGATGAAACAACTGAATCATTTGTGTGGTTCTTCAAAACTTTTGTGGTTGCAATGTCTAACAGGCAACCCATGGAAATCTTTACCAATAATTGCCCAGCATTATCTAGAGGAATTAGCATGGCCCTGCCACAGTGCTGCCACCGCCTCTGTTTGTGGCATATATTGCAAAATGTCAGCAGACATGTCTCTCAAATCTACAATAGTGAGCCTAATTTTCAAAAAGATTTCATACACTGCATTTATGATTGCGATACTGAAGAGGACCTCAATGCTGGATGGATTAGTATGATCAACAAATACAATCTTGGCAGCAATTGCTGGTTACAAGATATATATGCAGTATGAGATAAATGGGCATCCTGTTACCAGCAGAGCCCCTTGTCAGCTACCATGGATACGTTGCAGTGGACTGAGAATATGAGGAGTCACTTCAAGAAGATTTTTAACAGGAAGCTACCCCTCTCTAAATTCATTGGACAGTACTATAAGACACTCATACAATTTCGTGAGAAGGAACTGTATGAAGATCATAAGTCAAGAAAATCCAAACCAATACTGCTGGTGGATGTGCCAATGTTGAATGAAGCTGCTAAGTCATATACAAGGCTGATGTACAGTGAGTTTGGTGGTGAATTCAAGAGCCAACTTTCCTGTGTTTGTGAACCAGTTGCAGTCAATGGGATGTTGTACAGTTTTAATGTTTCCCCGCTTGATATGTGGTGCCTTGGTATTGTTGAATTGGACACATCCAGCAAGTTAATCACATGCAGCTGCAGAAAGTTTGGGACATTGGGCATCTTATGTATTCATGCTCTAAAAGTTCACAACAACAACAACATCCTTCATTTGCCACCACGTTATATCCTGAAAAGGTGGACAAAATATGCTAATGTAGGGGTTATACCTGATAAAAACCAGTCAATAGCTGAGACCGAAGATCAGGATGCTCTGACATCACAATATAGTAGGGTCTGGCGAGGGGCCATTTCCATTGCTGTGAAAAGTGCATTTTCTGAGAATGCACTGCAGATGTTTGAAACTGAGCTAGAAAAGTTAACCATAGATATAGAGCAGATTCTATGGACTTTTCCATTTCAGTAAACAAACTGATGTTGAAGATGTTGGTATAGTTAATGATGTACAGCCGACTGTTCTAGAAGATGGCAGAGAAAGGAGGGGTCGGAAGCCCAGGGGGGGAGCTGACAAGAAAAGAAAAGAGACCCAAGCCTTCACCTGTCAAAATCATAGTATCATCCCCCATCATATCCCTCAAGACATAGGAAATACAAATATGTAAATTGTGATTTGTTGTCCCAAGCACACTTTATATTTTTTCCACCCACTCATCTTATGCAGATATCTGCAGGGCTGTTATGCAACCTTTTATTTATCCACTGACACTTGATCCTTTGCTTCTCTTGGAAACTGGACAAGCTGCTCCTGACGGCGAAAGCAACTTGCTATTCTGCGGTCTTGATCAAAGGTTGAACATCATTTCTGTTAAGTTGGTTCTTGAGAACAGCTCTTGATCTGAGGAACTCAAGCTGATTGATAATTGCTTCACTACGCTTGAAACTCTTGGACGATTCATTGATCCTTGCAAATTCACTACCAATGACCTTCGGAGTAAGGAACATTGACCGAAATAAATCTGGCAACTCTTAACATCACGACTGAGTCATGGGATTCTAAAGGTTCCGAATTAGTTTTATCTTATTTGGACTTGTCAAAAGCATGGATAGGTCTGTGGATCAAATGATGCTTAATGAATAATCACATAATGCTTCCTATCCTAGAAATGAGGCCCCGCCGTACTGCAACTTTCAGAATACCTTTTTGCTCCAGCCTCCAGAAGCCATCATGGCCACCCAAGTAAATCAGGCTCGCTTTTTTAGATCAATAAACTGCTGTTCTGTGCATCCTAATCTAATTTTGCTTTTTCTTGTTTATTAGGAACATTTGTTTACTTCACAAGGAATATTTGATCATGGTATAGCACCACAAACGTCAAGCAATTCTAACATGGCATGGTGCACTCCAAAGGGGTTCAGGTGGCGTCACTATGCCCGTAATATCCAGTCAACCTTAGAACTTTGTTAATTGGATGGCTCAGCCTCACGCGGTTCCAAATGTTCATGTGCCAAATAGCAATATGGATGAACACATGGTGGAGTACCCAACTTCTAGAATATGATGCCTAACTTTTAATTGGCATGCAATGTAAAACTCTGACTTTTTTTTCAGCAGCACCCTACTATTGTGACAGGTGACCAGCCATTAGCTCACAAGCATAATTTTGGTATCAACAAAGGTAGGAAAATATGCTTATGATGAGGTTAGTATTTATTTGATCTAAAATCATTGCTATTTTAGGTGACAGAGCAGGACTGAGCATATTATTATTGCAACTGATTGGCAGTTCTTTGATGGGGAGTAAAAATATGCTTCTTCCAAACTGAGACTTGGAACAGGGATTCATGTAGGATGTATTCTAACATTCTTTTCTGTTTTGTTACCTGGGTGCCATTCCCTGTAGCCTTTCTAAACATCAACTAGATTTAGTATGTAGCTGTCCCTGTAATTAGGTAGTTTAGTTTGTATTTTATTTAATCTGTATATTTGTAAATTGAGGTGCAATATGAAGATTACCGGTTTCTTCAAGATTCTTGTATTCCAGCCATTAAGTTTGTACGTGGTCTCATAGTTTGACAACATTCGTTCTCTGCATTTTCTGACTTGAAGGGTAACCTGTGATTCTCATTTTCATTTTTCCTACCTATTTCAGACATGTATCTGGGTTTATCACTGAGCAACTATGCTTCTTGTCCAAGATGATATGATCTGAACCCAGTTATCATTTTGCTTGCTTGCTGACTCTTCAATTCGTGCCGAGTGGATGTTGTAATACAGGTGCTCTGATGGATGACAAGTTGACAATCAAAGGGCAGGGAAACTGGCAGCGAAGGCGCATTCCTCTCCTTGATTTTATTTGATATTTAATTGCTGATACGTTCTCTTCATTGATTTCAAATTCAATTCCAGTTTGTACCCTCGTACCCCCCTTCAAATTATTGCCTTGTTCTTTGCGCGATTCACGTGTAACTGTCCTCATGAATGTGTTGTAGCCCGCGATGCTCGTCAGCCTTGCTATCCTCTATACAGAAAGAGATGCATCTTGCTCAGTAGTATAATGGAAGAAGAAAGATTGCTGTACGTGTCCTGGACCACGTGTAGTCATCTCCTGATTGAGCTGCAAGTACTGCCTCATGGCTTCTGTTTTTGCTTTTAACTTTTGCTCCCTTCATGTGATGCTTCAGCAGGTGAGCTGACGTCTGAAGATATCGTAGTATGCAACCCATCGTGTCTGTCCTCTTCGAGGTCTTGTAGAACACCAACTGGAACATGCTCCTTTCCTTTATGCAGTCTATGAACATTGGTTGTTGTGTGGTATCCTTCATGTACCGGAATTACAGCTTTATTGTGTGCATGCTTTTGCTGTTGCAATTTAAAATATAAGTAACCACGCATAGTTGCATTTGCATTCACCTACAAATGGTGAGATATACCATCATCATTCATCCACAATCAAAACTGGGAAGACCTTTCTGAGGGGTACTCTTCTGTTACTGTGCATGCCATAAATGGCCGACTACTTCGGCTAGTTCTAACTAACCTAACTTGTTGACCTGACGGGCAAGTAACATAGCATTTCTTAAGCAGGTTTGCATAAATTTGTTTCCATGGTTGAAGCTATTATGTCTATAACTTAGCAAAGCTGTCATCATCAAGAGGGAGTAGCTGTTCAGAGGCCTAGAGACTGGGGTACCTTCCAAGCCTGGACTTGGGCACATCTTTTATGTTATCTTGGAATTGAAAAAACGTGTCCAAATTTTATATCTTTGACCAACCTATGCATGAACCAAAATTTGTGAACATGTCTGAGCGGAGAATTTCCCAGAATTCCAAAACGTTTAATGCCAGTACAATAGGCCTGGAAAAGCCAGGCCGAGGTTAGGACACTAAGGTTGGACCAGGTTTCATTTGCTAGGGTCTAATTTATTGAAGTACCTCTATTTTTTTTTTAGATTGGCAGCCGGCAAGAACAAAGCAGGGCTTGGCAGTTTTAAGAGCAGCGACCTATGTTGTGCCATGCGCATTTCTCTTATACCGATAATGCCGTAAAGCTTGTACTACGTGTTGTGCAGAGATACCCATTTTACAACGAGAGTTGATCAGTCTGACATATAAGTTGTATTCTTACAAAATGAGCAATCAACATCTGTGATGGCCATGGATGTGTTTGTTCACCTTCCTCACGAAAATGACCACAATTGTGCGGCACCAGAGAGAAAGTGTTTTGGTCCTTATCTCCACTGGACTTGACAAATCCATAATATTTTGTAAACTTTGCTTGTTTACTACCCCTACCTACCAGTAGATCAGTACCCCAAATATTGTGCTGTTGAGCTACTAGTTCAGTTTTCCTCGTATCTTCAGAGATGAAACGATTCTCCAGGCGATCTGTTACTCGAGCAACTTACTACCATGCTAATCGAAGTTAATAGCAAAGAATGAAATGAAGCGCAAACCATTTGAAGAAAAAAGTTGCAACATTTGGTGTTTTTTCTGAAAACTAGAGCACAGTTACAGCCGTGTGTCAAATCAGCACGGCGACGCAGCAAACCAAAACGAAGAACAGCATGTACAGATTAAGTGATCTTGGAAGAGCTCCTGAAGCCTTGAATCAGCAGGCAGAACCCGTGCTCCGATGGCGCACCGCCTCCCGGCTTCTGTCGCTGGCCGCGCGCCCGCGCCGCCGGCTTCTCATGTGCCTGATCGTCGTCGCCGTTGTTGTCGTCCTCGTCCATCCACACCCTTGTCTCCGACGCGCCCCGCGTCTGGAACGTGAACACGGCGCAAGAGGAAGAAGCGGATGGCTCGGCAGAGTGGAAGAGCCAGCCGTGCAAGTCCCACGTCATGTCCACCGGCGGGTCGCCGTCCGTGAATAGGGTGTGGCTGCCGCGGAAGTTCCACCGCAACCGCTGCAGCTGCACCACCTTCCGGCCGTCCACGCTCATCCACGCCTCCGCGTCGCCCTCCAGGCCGATGCCGATCTCGTGCTCCGCGCCGGACTCCAAGAACCGCGCCTTCGTGGACCAGCACCCGCACCCGACGAACCGCTCCCGCCGCTGCGCCATCCGGGACCCGGCGATCGGTATCCCGCCGTGCAGCCGCTCCACGTAGCCACGGCTCATGTCACCCAGCAGGAGTACGAACTCGGCGTCGGCGACGACGGCGACGTAGAATCCGGAGACTGGCTCGGGGCCCGGGCCGTACCGCGCCGCGGCGTAGTCCCAGAAGACGCCCACCACGCAGCTGCCCGCGGTGAACGTGCCGCTTCCCTTCTTCTTGTGCAGGTGCCGCGGCGCGGCTGCCGCACCGCCTGTGCGGGGCCGCGAGGCGGCGTCGTGGACCGCAACGGAGAGCGCGGGCCCGTCGAGTGACCTCGACCACGTCACGTCGATGAGCAGGTCCTTCCCTGACGCCGAGAGCAGCGACCTGTACACGCTCGTCACCGCGCTGATCATCGCAGCCCTCCCTCCGCCGCCACTGCTGCCCTCCGCGGGCCCCGCCGCAGCATTGGCGCCGCTGGAGCAGGCGACGTCGGAGATCCGCACCGCGTGCTCGCTGAAGCACGACACCAGATCCTTCATGCCACTCGCTGGACGTCCCCCCGGTGGAATTCTTTGGCCGCCTACCACTACGGAGCTTGCTGGGATGGCTTTGGGGATAGCAACCGCACCGGCATTATGCTGATGGCGATGGGCATTAGGACTTAGGAGAGAGAGAAGAGAGAAAGCAAGGGAGGCAATAGTTCGGTAATCGCAGGAGGAAGGTATCTCTTAATCGGGAAGCCCGACAGGCAATAGGCTGGAGCTTACAAGGTAGGTATAAAATCTTTCTCTTTCTTCTTCCACCTCCCCTCTTCTCCCTTTCTGCTCCTGTGTACAGCTTACGGCATGTACAAAAGTTTACCTACATCTTATATTCAGACAACACTAAAGATAACATCTTCAGTGGCACACTCTAAAATCATTCCTTTAGATATTTAATACTCTCTTTGTTTAGAAATATAAGGCCTATAATTTGAATTAGGAAAGAACTAGCACCCGGACGTTCGATCTCAGTATGTTACATGGGACGCTCGGTGCAACATTTTTTTCCAACATGCGCAATATTTTTTTCAACGTGTGCAACATTTTTTTCGCGCGCATATTTCTACTGTTATCGAAGGAAAATGTTTCATGCGTAGGGAAAAAAATATTTTACACATAGGAAAAAATATTGTAGCTATCCGGATCGACATTTCTACTGTTATTGAAGGAAAATGTTTCACGCATAGGAAAAAATCTTTCATGAGTAGAAAAAAATGTTGCAGCGTCCGAAAAAATCGGACGTCCAGCTCCTAGTAATTCCGTTTGAATTATCTTGTTTAGAATTATAAGACATACATATAAATTTAACGAGGCTTTTCCTACAATACCTCTATTTATTCTCTCTCAACTACATACATTTATTCATTATCACCACACATAAAATATTATCTATTATCTTTCAAGACAATTAAGTAGAGTATTTAAGTCATTTTCACTCATATCCTTTTCAATTTCAACCCAATCTTAATCCTTATGTAAAATCAAAATACATCTTATATTTCTGAACAGAGGGAGTATTATTTTTATCATATTTTACTCTCACACCCTATCTCTATTTGTGTTAGCTTGTGTGATTAGGTTATCTCTTGTACAAGAGAGCACGTTTTCTTTCCTCACGTTCTCTCTCCTTTGAATGATACTATTAAAGATGCTCTAGTAGGATTGCTATTCCCTAATAGTATGCTTTAATTCCCTTCACCGGTGGAGCACAAATTCCATTGGCGAGTCCAAAGCAGATCGATCGTGTCCGCATCATGCTCTCATGATTTGGTTTTGGTCCCGAGGGTGAGGAAGAGAGGCTAAACCTAATTAAACCGTGCGCCTTTTCCCCTGTGCTTTGCTTCCTTTCCTGCTGTAACTGCCGGCGTGGAGGGCATAAACACGCAACCGAGGTGAGGCAGGGAGAAAAAACGCATCTTCTCTTTACTGCTCTCCTAAATGCGCGCTGAAACTTCCCAAAGGAAACGGCCGGCGCTTGTAGCAACAAAAGGGTAAAGGACAGCGAAGTATAATGTAGACCGAGAGAGCCACGTCCGTGCACCACTTAGCCACGTAGGGTTGGACGGAGGAAAATCACGTCCCGCAGTACTACGCAGTACGTTTATGACCGTTAGATCAGACGTATCAGAGCTTCTCTAGGACTATAAGTCTATGATAAACGCGCTGAAATAGCCAGTACGGTATTCTAGCAAGTGTCAGGTACCGTAGCACGAACGCAATATCTCTGCATCTTAACCTTGGATTTGTTTCATACAGTGGGTAGGATTAGAGGTGGGTGTCGTGCCGGGTCGGGCGGTCCGCACGTGTCCATCGTGCTTCGGTCTAAATCGTGTCGGGCTGTGACGGCCCATCGTGCTTGCCGTGCCGGGCCGGACTAGCCTGACTCATCTTTGGCGAGCCCAGACACGGTCTATTTGCGCTTCGTACCTGCTTCGTGCCGTGCCGGCCGAAATCCGGCCCATTTATATTATTACTACAAGAGAAAATAATCACGGATTAATTTCTTTCTTTATTTGTCTAGGAAGTTCTTTTTCTCCGATCGAAACAAAATCTTATTGTGTTTATTCTTCTCGATTTCCTTGATTTAGTTGTTCCTTCCAGTCACATGCATGCAGTTATACATTTACTCCTTGATTTGCTCACCCACACATACAACGCATGGATGTATTCCCTTTCTTTTCTCCGGTCCATCCAGAGTTTTCTTCCTTTACTCCTTGATTTGCTCACCCACATATACAACACAGGTGCGTGCCTGTTTTAGGCCGTGCCGGTCCAAGCACGGGCGGATTGCCCATCGTGCTGGTTGGCGAGCCATCCATCGACTTGGACAACCGTGCGGTCGGTCCGACCCGTTTAGAAACGATCTGCATCTGGGCCGTAGATCGGGCTGGGTCGAGCGTGCCTCGTGCCGGCCTAAAATAGCCCGGCCCAGTGTCCACCTCTAGCTAGGATGGATTCAGACTTCAGAGCTTAGTCGTAGATAATAAAAAAAAAACCTCGATTCTAAGTGCATTGAATTGCAACCAGATAAATTCTACGCTCCAAAAAATTAGATTCGTACGTATCCTATTTGGAACATAAAAATTCCACAGTGATTCTTAAATAATTGTTCTCTGTCCTACGCAATTCCCATGAAGTTCGTGTGATTTCACACGGATCTTCATGTCTTAATCACAGTCTCAGTCCTGGATTCCGTAACTCCACGCCCAACTTTCATTTATTTAGAAGCACATGCCGGTCTATTACAGTAATTAAACAAATGGATTTGCTAACTCTCAGTTGTCTGAAGTTTTTATATCTTAATCATCTAAAGATGCACAAAATGAAGCCTGAAATTGTAATGCTAAGTAATGTGCAATTTTAGTACCATTCTACTTTAATTTTTAGTTCTATTTGTTTTGTATTTGTAAGGTTCACCTAGGTTTAATTTATTTTTTTCTAGGTTAGAACTTTTTTGTTTTCGTATTTTGTAGGGGTCTACCTAGGTTTACTTTATTTTTGTCTAGCTAGGTTGAAATTTTTTTGCTTGCGATTTCGTATTTGTTTTTGTATTCTGTAGATGTGAAGAGTGGGTAAAATATTATAGCAATCGGATACAAATGCCACGTCTAAAAAATGACTGAGCTTAAAAATAATCAAGCAACTTATCACTAGATAGTTTCCTTCGTTAAACACAAAACCGTTGTCTTAGTCTTTACTTAGATCGAGTTTCCAAGGCACGTTACACCAAGTAACTGAAACACTGTCATGAGTCACGACAGCTTGAAACGGATCAGTGTCTCTGTGGACCGTGTTACACTCGTACTGACTATTGAGTATCGACTTCACTGGCCAGGACCCCGAAAGTGAAAAGTCCAAAGCAAACAAACTGTGGTGGACCCGCTCCTGCCATGCCGTCCCGCCCGTAAGCGCAACGGAACGCAACCCAAGCCGAGCGGGCCGGGGAGAAGCAGCCACTTCGCGCGCGCCGCGAGCCCTCCCGCGCATACTGCCGCGCTTACCAAGGTACTGTTCAGTAGAGCTCTATGTACTATCTTCATCTCATTTAAAATTTATAAGTTAAAATAATGTGAATTAAGTTTATATTTTTAATCTAAAATATAAATAAGATGACACACATAAACATTCTTAATATATCCATAACTCTAGCTCCATGCATTTCTAACTCCATCAAATCTACGGATCTGATAGAACTGAAGTTGTACCAAACATAACCCAAGTTCCAATACATCGTACGATCCCAACCAAGGCCATAAACAAAGTTTGAGACTCGCGAACTGTTCAATCCTATCTCGTTCAAGGTTTTGATTCGAGATTTAAATGAGTTAAATTTGAATTTGAACTCGAGCTCATGAATTTTAACAAACAGAACTCAAATAGCTCACGAGTCTCGGTAAATCTACGAATTACTTGTTAAATACTACTGTATGTTAACTTTTGCCGAGTTTACTTAAGTTGAGTTCGAGCTTTAATTTTTCTTATTATTAAAAATTAGTATCCATTAAATTGTTAATTGTTATTAAACTTACTTAATCCGAACTCGAGTCTAGATCTAAACTCAAACCCTAATTGAGACTATCAAACTTAACTCAAGCTTGCTTGAGCTCGAGCTTGTTTACGGCCCTAATCCCACTCCTCACTCACGCTCCCACGGTCCCACCCAACGCGGCGCCCGTCCACCCGGCGAAGCGAGGCTTTCATCACAGGTTTCGGAGCCCATCAGGCACCAGCCGAAGCTTCCCTCTCCCTGGGTCCGGTCGAACATGCGCGCGCCCTTAAATTGGCAACGGCGGCGCGCCCGAGATGCGTGTAATAAATCGGCAGCGGCGCTGTTGCTTGTGGCGCAGGGAACAGGGGCCTCCAATCAATGGCGATCGCGCGCCCCTTTTCGCTGTCTCTCTTCGTCCCACGGAGGACGCTGTTACAGTGCCGATGCATAAGCAGTGTCGCTCGGCAATGGCTAAGCCGAAAGCCCGAAACCGAAACGTCTGCGCCGCTCATCAACTGGTTATAAATTTGCGCATCTGCAGTAGGATTCCTCGGTAGCCCTTAGACTTTCGTCATTGGTGTCTCAGGCGAAACGTGCAGGCCTTTTAAGACCATTTGTACTGCCAAAAGATAGTCAGAATCGTTGTTGCCCTAAAAAAGCTCACGTTTCCGACGATAGATCAACCAAGTTTGTCGTCGATTGGAGTCGGTAGCTTTGCGGTTGTTTGCAAATTTTGGTTGGCCTTCTGTGGCTAGAATTGCTTATACTGTTTGATGTTTTGGTTTCCTTGTTGAAACGGTGTGTTGATTTGAGTTTGTAATAAGTGTAGTCTGATTCTCTCTTCGAGGGATGAAACCGGAAATATAATTTTCCATTATCTAAAAAGATCAACCAAGTTGGGAAGTACTCGCTGCAAATTGTTTGAGTTGCATGCAGGAGATCCAACATGGGTAAGAAACTGAGCATTCTATCCATCGTAGGATAACCCAGCGGTGTGATACATTGTCTTCCTAGCTGGTACATATTGTTCGATTCCCACCCATCTCATATAGGGTGGGTTATTTGTGTCGATTGTTTAATTTAATTGTCCGAAATTTTAATCGGTGACACATAAGTTGTGAGTCTTGATATGATTGCACTGTCTAGTTGTTCCCACCACCTTAAAAAATTGATCATTTTAAAACGGAGAAGAAAGCACAAGTGGGAGTGCATCGTGTTCTAGAACCGAAAAGACATACTCAATTATGCATTCTGTTACTGCCTATCGGCTCCCACAGGGAAACAAATTTGATGGTTCAAGTACAGCTCCCACATAGAAATAGGATCATTTTGTCTTGTTTCTACATAAGATCAGAGTAAAAATATGTTGTCTATAATATTCTCATTCGAAATGATGATAAAGTGAAAGATAAATCAGAGTATGACAACTTTCAAAGCAAACTATGGATGGAATTAGATTTTGCCTTGAAATTCATCAACATTAGAATAAGAAAGGGGATGAAAGTGCTACAAATGTTCATATTTTAAGATCATCCTCATCAGATAAGCTGTTGCCTAGATGCATATAGTATATTTTGATATTCAATTGCAAAATCTATAACTGGTTATGTCTTATAAATATCGTTATAGAAATATCTAAGTTGAACAACAAATGCTAATTACAGAAGTTTTGCCAAGAGAATTAGGGAAAAAACATACCACAAACGGTTCTATTTAAAAACCATCTTTGATAAACTCATATCACAGATGGTTCCTGTGGAGTATATGGACCCCGGGTATTTGCATGGCGGGCCGTGCAGACCACCCAAGGGGGGATGAGCCAAGCCGACTACATGAAGATGGGTATTGCCCAGGAGGCAGGCCGCCATGCGCAGCAAGGAAACCCCGAAGATGGAAACCAACCCTGCTTAGAGAGGATACAATTGTAATCCTAGCTGCTATCATATATAACGGATAAGGAAAGAGATACAATCTCCACCTCGTATCCGAGTGGGACTCTTTTTTGTAACCGCCCTCCTCTACTATATAAAGGGAGGGGCGGGGAGACATAAGGAGGACAAGAGAACATCATTAGCTACAGCTAGCCACATATAATTCCAGAGCACAGGACTAGGGTATTATCTCCACCGTGAGAGCCCGAACCTGTATAATTTTCCGTGTCTTGTGCTACCATCGAGTTTGGATCCAGCGCCTAGCCCCTTTTCATTATTGTCGGTAACAAACCTCGACAGTTGGCGCGCCAGGTAGGGGCTGCGCTAGGATCAATCTCAGCAAGCTCGATGGCGATCTGCGACAGCTTTGATTGGCGGCGGCTTGAGTTTTGCTCGGCCGTTTTTTCATGCGACAGAGCTTTTTTTTCTGGCGGCTGTGATAGCCGTTTTTCATGCGTGAGATTTTTCCGTGTGGCAGGAGACGTCTTCGTGGTTTTTATCTTTGCCGACCCTTGGTTCTACACGTGCGGCAGCATGCAGGCGTGAATTCCTTGCTTTTGATCCTTCGTGTCGCAATTCTTGCGGCTAGAAGGCAGAAGCAATGGTGATTTTCCTTTCGCTCTTGAAAGCTGGTCGCTGCATGCTTGCATGAGTCCTGGCATTGCTCCAGGCGTCGAATCACTTCCTGGTGTTTGGTGCTGGTTGGTTTTCCACGACGGCAACAAGAAGCGGCGACTAGAAGATTGGTTCGCATGCATGTGAAGACCGGCGACCAGAAGATTTGCGCCACAAGATCAGATGTTTGAAGATTGCTTTTGAGCCATCTTGTGAACACATCTCGGCAACAAAATTCAAGATTTGCAAATCGATGTGCTGGCAACTAGAAGGTACTGCAGTCATCTTGCGCCCCGAGCGTCAACTTCGGCACGGCCAAGAGCCACGCCTGCGCCCCGAGCGCCAACTTCGGCACGGCCAAGAGCCACGCCTGCGCCCCGAGCGCCAACTTCGGCACGGCCAAGAGCCACGCCTGCGCCCCGAGCGCCAACTTCGGCACGGCCAAGAGCCACGCTGCGCTTCGAAGCGCCAACTTCAAGACGCTAAGAGCCTACGCTGCGCCCGGCGCCAACTTCGCAGACGCGCCACGAGCCACGCCAGTGCCCGAAGCGCCACCTTCGGCGACGCCACGAGCCAACGCTGCGCCCGAGCACCACCTTCGATCGGCCAAGAGCCCACACTGCGCTTCGAAGCGCCACCTTTCAAGACGACCACGAGCCAACGCCTGCGCCCGAAGCGCCACCGTCTTAAGACGCGCCATGAGCCACGCCGCGCTTCGAGCGCCACCTTTCGCACGACGCCACGAGCCATGCCTGCGCCACGAGCAAGGACGGCACGATCGTCGGCAACATATGGAGCATAAAGCAGCTAAGTCGCTTTTTACTCACTTATGTCATTATGAATAAAATTGTTGGCTTTCTTGACTTGCTACTTAGTTAATCCACAACTAAGCAGTAAGTCGGGGGCTACACCTAATAGTGTGCGCATGCGCACATCTTTTTCTTAAACGATTGCAAATGATTCCGAGTGCGTTAATTCCGAGTTGTGAAGCTCTGACCCCATGAACGGTGAACTTTAGTCACCCAAAGCGCGTGCCTGGGAAAAAGAGCCATGAGCCGACTCCCGACGCTCGGGGGCTAGACTAGTCAGGCGAGTGCTTAAACAAAAAGAGTCAAAACCACTCGGATGAATTCAAAATCAATAAGGAAAAGAGTAAAAACTCTAAAATTATATATAAACCAATCGAACATCACATCCGAGTGAGTTGTTTTACACGGCTTAAGTTATGCATATACATGATTTCGTGGCTACTAAATTTGGATGCGACGTGTGGGCCAACGCTTCAACGATTTACATCAAGAACCGGTGGCGAATGAATTTAAAGGAGCGGCGCTGAATTTCGCTTTGAGCGGAAAAGCGTTTTGACTTCAGATATCGTTTGGGATACGGTATGCCCCATGATGAGCCACCAACGTATGTCATGACGATCGGATATAATTCAACGCGTGGAGCTCTATTGAGTCCTTCACGATCTCTTTGCCTACAATGGGCACTTTCGGTGGAAAGGAAAACAAGTCGGAAACTACATCAAGAATCTGAAGCACTCGGCGTGAAGCTTGACTCAGTTGGGTTGCGACCAGGAAGGCGGCAATTCGATCGCAAAGCACTCGGGGGCTACTGTGGAGTATATGGACCCCGGGTATTTGCATGGCGGGCCGTGCAGACCACCCAAGGGGGGATGGGGCAAGCCGACTACATGAAGATGGGTATTGCCCAGGAGGCAGGCCACCATGCACAGCAAGGAAACCCCGAAGATGGAAACCAACCCTGCTTAGAGAGGATATAATTGTAATCCTAGCTGCTATCATGTATAACGGATAAGGAAAGAGATACAATCTCCACCTTGTATCCGAGTGGGACTCTTTTTTGTAACCGCCCTCCTCTGCTATATAAAGGGAGGGGCGGGGAGACATAAGGAGGACAAGAGAACATCATTAGCTACAACTAGTCACGTATAATTCCAGAGCACAGGACTAGGGTATTATCTCCACCGTGAGAGCCCGAACCTGTATAATTTTCCGTGTCTTGTGCTACCATCGAGTTTGGATCCAGCGCCTAGCCCCCTTTTCATTATTGTCGGTAACAAACCTCGACAGTTCCTGTTAAAAATCGTCTGTGATATCTGTTTTCACAATTGGTTTGGAAACCATCTATGATATGTGTTGTATTATCATTGACACATGCTTACAAACGATTCAGAAAATCGTCTGTAATGACGTTTTTGAACCATCTATAATACCTTTCTCTGTAGCAGCAGTGAGCAGGAGCAAGGTAAGGGGTGTGCATGCCTTGGCTGGGACATCTTGGGCAACCAGCAGCTTAACCTCATTGCCTAAGATTTTGATTAACCTTCCTCCGAGGGTAGTTAGCTATCTTCCTCAAGCTTGTCGTGCACCCTTCTTTCTTGGTGAGAGTATCATAGTAGTATAAGTTCTTGAGAGCCAGGCAGTCGGCCATGTCAAACATAGTCTCCTTTGCCCAATTTTTAGGTGGATCCATTACTACCAGGGGCAGACTCAACAGTATAGCAGGTTGGGTTGCTACCCCGTCTACAATTTACAAGGTCTTTTATACTCAGGTGTGTATATACTGTATAGTCTAACAAATTGAGCCTATAAGTAGGGAATAGCCCAACAAATTTATACCTAGATGTATATATACTTCAAACTTGCCCCACCTATAATTTTTTCCTAGGTCCGCCACTGATTACTACAGATGATACAACACTATATTTTCATTTGAGTCGGTTTTCATCTTTTCAAAAAAAGCTAATAGTGATACATGATTCAGCATAGATGAGAAATATGACTCAAAATATCACTATCGGTCTCTTCCCGCTCTTCTCGGCTTCTCCCTCGATCCATTTAAATACCAAAAGCCGAGGCGTCCGCCTCACGCTTCACCTCTCAGCTTCCCTTCCGTTCTATTAAAAAGGAGTTTATTTCTCTCCATCTGCATTGCCCCTCCACCTTCCCTCGCCCGCGTCACCCATCTGCCTCCCCAAGCACGTCATCTATCTATCTCCCCTCCCCGCGTCGCCCATCTTCCTACCCAGGCATGTCGCCATCGTCTCCTCCCCCGAGCACGTTATCGCTACCTCCTCCCATGAGCTCATCGTCGCTTCCTCCTCTTGAGCATGTCGTCGCCTCCTCCTCCCCTGAGCACATCATCGTCGTCTCCCCGAGCACGTCGCCGACGTTTCCTCCCTTGAGCACGTCATCACCTCCTCCTCCCCAGCACATCGTCACCTCCTCCCCAAGCACATCGCTGTAGTCTCCTCCCCCAAGCACGTCGTTGACACCTCCTCCCTGAGCAATGTTAGCTGCACTAGCTTATCAGTTGGTTCTAACCTTGGAATCGACACAGATAATGCTATATCTTTGTTGAGTGAAAACCGACTGTGATAGCAGCTCGTCATCATTGCCTAAGGACTTTGTATCGCCGCCAAAACCAATCCAGATGATGAAAAAGAACTGATCTAGATGACCATTTCTGTAGTAGTGATCCATGTGTGTGTGCATTTTTAGTTGATTTTTTAGGTGGTAGGTTCCCTAATTTTTTAGAATCACTAGTCCTAATGTCAAAACCATTAGACTTTTTTTTGGTTCAGTTCTGATATATGCATGCTGTTACAGATTGTCCCGATGTCATAAGGTTTTTAATCAAATCATACTATTCTATTACTGACTGCGAAAAATGCTAATTGATTTTTTTAGAAGATAGATACCCTGAATTCTTTAAAGTCACTATCCTAATACCAAAACCATTAGGTTTGTGCTACTAGATCAGGTAGATATTTGTGATTCATGAAAATTTGTGCACTAAGGGCCTATTTATTTTAGCTTTGGATTCTCTAAAAGCTTATTCTGGATTGTGGTTGTAGAGAAGCTGACTCTCCAAAAGCTGAAATCCAAAAGCACATATGAAGTGGATTTTGGATTTTAGTGTATATGGCTAGGCTGGATTGTGAGAATCGGATTCTAGAATCGGGCCGTTTGTTTTCATTCTGTTTTTGGGGCCAGAATCCATAATCAAGTACAAACTGACTGCAAATTCTAACGTGGTAAATTTTTTGGTACACTTATGCTAGATTGGTATAAAATATTTCAATTTATGAGCACTCACTTTTCAAATGTTAAAATCCTTCTTCATTTTCTATAAATCTGTAGCGATTTGTGTGTGTAGTGTCTGGATTTTTAGTGACTTCTTGGATATCCCTCCTCTTCTTCTCGCTTTTTCTCGTCGACGTGGAGTATGTGTTGATTTCTTGGGAAATAGGTAAGAACATGTGCCTGATGGGGTTTTCCGATGTTGTTGTGTGACTTTCGGTTGCTGTAATTGTCCTGTTTTGGCTTTGTGACTTTCTTATAGAGGGCTCATGAGCAACTAGACCCTTAACGGATCGGCAGCTGAAAAATGTGGTTCCAATCAGTAACAAAAACAGCCAGCCTAACTGGAAATAGCACAGAAACAAACAAGTCAGCCTAAGCAACTCTCGTGGGACATAGGATGGTGATCCAAAGGCTGAAGAAAGTGACTGAGATTTCTGAAAATTACTGACTACTGTGCAACAGCCAGTCCCAAGCAAATACGGCTACGAAACGCCTTTTGCCTCTGCAAATTCAGGGCAACACCACAAGACCACGTGACCGGTTCGTCTGAGCTAAGCAGGGGCCGTTGGAACACGCAAGATTGATGCGTCACCCAAATTATCGCGCTAAGAAAATAAAATTAAACTCGTATGATCGGCATGTCTGAAGAGCAAGGCAAAGTACCATCTGTTTTTGTCTTGTTCCCTGACCGATCGATCCACGTTAATCATTGGCTATTGAGGGCGACGGAATTTAAAACCCTCGTACTCGCAAGCAGCTACGTGTTCTCGTTTTTAAAATTCTTCGCTTCGGCTACTGGGGCAAGTACAGCGTGTCCTGTACTCCTGTTTACTGCATCGTATTGTTTTTTTAATAAAGATAAAACTACTAAAATCAGCGCTTGCATGTGCGTGCCCATCAGGAATCCTTCAGAGAAGCCAGAGATAATGTAACGATAAATAAGTACCCATGAGAATTATTGATTTGGTCAAATATTTTATAGCCAATGTGTCTCTGAAAAGTAGGGCTATACTTAGGGATTCACTTAATATTACGGTTATGTCTCAAGCCACCATTCAATGGAGGCCTTATCCCCATTGGTAATAAACCGGTCGGGAGATAATAATGAACAGTTAAGACTTAAGACCAAATGATGATCGGTCATACGGTTTCATAAGCTTTGACCAAATAACTGGTCGGAAGACAAGCTTTGACCAAATAACTGGTCGGAAGACAAGGTAGTTTTTCATGTGACTAACGTGAAAACGGTTAGGCTATTCCCAGTGCATGGTAATATACCCATTTAATACATGCCACATAAGTATTTTTGATGATGTGGCAAGAGAGTTAAGAGGGAAGAGAAGAAAGCTGTATCTTGAGGAAGATACCACTTGTGCACGAAATCATAGATATTGAAACTTGAATCATCTAAGTGGCCCACAATTCATACTCTCATACACATCTAGCATTTAATTATGTTGTGGGGACTAAGAAACAATTCATGATACCATGCATTAGAATAGTTGTATCTTCTATAATATTACATGACATGGCAGGTTTGGACATTGTGACAAGATACAATGCACTGTGAATAGCCTTATTGGTGTATCTAACAAGTTACAACAATTGACCAAAGAGAGACGGTTTAATATTCAACGAAGACTTATACATGAAGACAAAAGGTATTTGTAACAGAATTAACTGCTACCCATTAGGTGGCTATAAATAGGATAGTTTGTGTGCCCCCAAAATGACACTTAATCAATCTGATCATATACGATCTCACCTTATTTTTATAACCTTCTATTTCCACGACAATAAGTTCCTACTCGATCTTGGTCTTATATATTTCCCACAAGTTCGATAGGTGAACCTAGGTCTCGATCATTAACAGTTAGCACTAGATGGAGACTGCGTTGAGTCAAGGATCTCCGTCATAATGCTCCCAAATCATTTCCATTAAATGAAGAGAACACTTTTGATCTCACAACTATGCCCATCTCATAGGCGAGGACTACGTCCTAGAGGAGGCATACAGATGCGACTTTTACCTCGAGTATGTTTCGACGGAGAATCGGCGTCATTCATAATCCAACACGTTGCGACCAAGACTGTGACGACAACATTGCCGCCCCAAGCAATTCTAAAGGTGAGTACTTTCTCACTTCTGTCTCAACTAGAGAGACAGGTAACCACGATGTCGATGCCCTAATGCCCGATGATGATCACATTGAGAACATCAATGCTAAGGTTCTAGCAAAATCATCTCCGGAGCGTCTACTATGAGATCTCGATTACTACCCCTCCTTGAAAGTGCATCTAGGCCCCTAATTGTGTTTTGGATGATTAATGACAAACGATTAAGGGACTAATGGCTTATGTGAGGATATGAGCAGGTGATAGTCCCAAAAGGAACGCATCTACGGACAATGACGACCCTCAAAAGAGAAAAAGGAGAACGGCGTCGACTTAGCGTAGAATTTTCATTTGATTGAGTCGATAGAATCGCCATACTATTAAGAGGATGGGATGTAGGTGCTTTAGAAATGACCTCGTGCTCGGATGAACATCTTCTACAAAATAAGTTTTGAAGTCACCATGCACGGCACTCACTTTGTGTTTCAATTGTCCGATATCATCGGAATGTACGATGTTAATATCGGATAGTCCGATGGTATCGGATTTTCCGTGTGAGTGTGGTTGCTGGTCTTGGAGCTCTCGGGAAAAGTCGGATTGTCTGATATTTTATATCGGAATGTCCGATGTTGTCTGAAGTTTTTCTAAGTCCTTGAGCTGGAACTCTCAGGATTTATCGGATAATCCGATGTCAGGTATCGGATAGTCCGATGTGGACTTAGAAGGTTTTGGAAAATGCTTTTTGCTCAAACTCTCTGGAATTATCGGAATGTCCGATGTCATATATCGGACAGTCCGATATACACTTAGAAAATTTTCAAAGTTGCTGAGTTTGTTGAAAACTCTCTGGAATCATCGGAACATCCGATGTCTGTTATCGGATAGTCCGATGTGTGTTTTCTCTCAAAGTTTTTTGAATTTTCGAGTGAAGTCGATCTGGAAATTTGTACTGATCGGATAGTCCGATGACAGGCATCGGACAGTCCGACGTGGGGTCTGACACAGGGCAGAACGGCTATATTTTGTGCCTTGGCTATAAATGCCCCACCCACTCCCTCATTTACTGTCACCTAACCAGTGTGTTGAGCATTTACTTCACTCTTGCTATTCTCTTGCTCTCTCTCTTGTGTTCATCTTTGAGATATTTGTTAGGAGATTTGAGCAAGTGGTTCTCTAGTGTCTTGATTTCAAACCGAGAAAGTCCATTTGAGCACTAGGGCGATTTTCAAGAGCGGGTCTACACTCCATTTATTACTCTTGGAGATTGAGGTCTTCTAGACGGCTAGGAGTCACCGGTGAGCTCCCGATCTTCGTGTGGGACGCCGCCGGAAGTTTGTGAGGGTTCGATTCCACCTCCGCAAGGAAAGGGATCAAGAAGTGAAACCGGCGAGTGCTTTGTGCAACACTGGGAGGAAAGAGGTCAAGTGAGACCCAGGCTTTGTGCCTCCTCAACGGAGACGTAGGATCTCCTCAAAGATCCGAACTTCGGGAGAAAATCAACCGTGCATTGGTTCTTGGGTGTGGTACTCTCTTGTTGCTTAGAGTAGATTTATTTTGAAGTAATTGCTGTATCTTGCTTAATAATATCTTGCCTAGCAATTACTTGTTGGTCGCATACTCTAGATTTGCCTCCAACCGTGCTAGATCTGTTTTTCATCGCTCTGATCGGATAGTCCGACTGCTCATATCGGACAGTCCGATATATATATATCGGATAGTCCGATATCTAAGTCGGATAGTCCGGTTTTCCGCTGCAAATTAAGCTTTAAATTTTGTAAACGCCTATTCACCCCCCCTCTAGGCGACTTTATCGATCCTTCAATTGGTATCAGAGCCAAATCTCCGTAATTTGGCTTAACCGCTTGGAGAATCAATATGTCGCAAGGAGATAAGACTACCGAAGGCCTTACCCAAACCAAGGGTACGGGCGACGGTATTGGGGTTGCAATTCCATTTTATTATAATTCCCTCGGCGTCTCAAGCTCCTCATCATATGTTTCCGTGCCCTCCGGTTGAGCGCCTCATTTCGATGGCACTCACTATGCCGCGTGGAAACATAAGATGAAGATGCACTTGAGATCACTTCACCCTTCTATTTGGAGGATTGTGCAAACAGGTTTCCAACCCGTCGATCCAGACAATCTCACTCCTGAAGAAGACAAAGCTCAACATTTCAACGATCTAGCCGTCAATGCTTTAGTCAATGCCTTAAGTGATTCTGAGTTCAACCGAGTTGATGGACTCGAAGAAGCAAAGGCAATCTGGGACAGACTCATGGTCACACATGAAGGAATATCAAGTGTCAAGGAATCAAAAATCGAGCTCATTATTGGTGAGCTAAGTCGGTTCACCTTGGAAGATGGTGAATCGTATACTAAGATGTTTGACCGCTTGATGGTGCTTGTGAATCAAGCAAAAGGTCTTGGGTGCACCGATCTCACCGACAAAGCCGTCGTCAAAATCATTCTTCGTGTGATCACCCCACCAACCGCAATTTGGTCCAACTCATCCGTGACCGGCCAAACTTCGATACTTTGACGCCTCATGATATAATTGGCCGACTAATGATGGATGAGATGATGATTAAGGAGGCCGAAGTTGTGGAAGAGCTAAAGTCCGGGAAGAAGAAGGGCATTGCTTTGAAGGCTGTCAAGGTTGTGCGCCAAGTAGAAGAGAGCACGAGCGAAGACGAAGAGTCGTGTGGTCCATTGACAAATGAAGACATGGCTCTATTTGTGCGAAGTTTCAACAAATTCTTCAAGAAGAACTTCAAACAAGGAGGTCAATCAAGGAACTTTAGAAGAAAATCAAAGGGGAGACACTCCACAAGAAGGTGCTATGAATGCGGCGAAACCAGCCATTTCATTGCCGAGTGTCCGCATAAGGAGAACAAGGATGAGAAGTCGCACAAAAAGGACAAGTACCGGGAAAAAGACAAGGAGAAGAGCAAGAAGTACAAGGGCAAGGGTCGTGCTTACATTGGAAAGGAGTGGAACTCCGACACCGACTCCAGCTCCGACTCCGACTCCGAGTCAAACTCCGACAATGAAGGTGGAATCGCCTCTGTCGCCATCGCCATATCCTCTACTCCAACAATGTCGAAGGGCCTCTTCGATAACTTAAGCGATGACGATGAAGTTGCTCCAATGTGCCTTATGGCAAAGGGGCACAAGGTATCATCAATAGCCTCCACTCCCTCTATTGCTAATGATTGCCTAGATGAGCACGATAGCGATAGTGATGATGATGACATTAATACTGTGCTTAAGTCCATGAAGAATTTCGATATTCACAAACTAAACTTGCTTCTAATGGATATTGAAAGATTGGAGGAAGTTATAGAGCAAAAGGAAGCTACTCTCGAAGCTCAAGAGGATTTGCTCATCCTCGAAAAAGAGAAAAATCGTGAGCTAGAGAAGAGCTTATCTTTTAAAAAGAAGAAAAATGTGGAATTGGTCGATAGCTCAAAAGTGACAAAGTCCGAGGTGGTTAGTCTTGAGATCACCAATGCTTCACTATTAGAGCAACTTGCTCAAGTAAACGACGCTTGCAAGGCTCTAGAGTTGAAGCTTGTTGATCTCTCGAATAGCTCCCTCACAATCATTAACAAAGACTCCAATGATTCACTACCCTCTACTAGCAATGGTTGTGCTAGATGCTTCAATATAGATGTTAATACTTGTGCCACTAACATTGAGACTTTGCAAGTACTATCTCATGAAAATGAGAAGCTTAAGGGAATGCTTGAAGATGGACTTCAAAAGTCCTATAAGGCTAGCAATGGATTAGAGGAGTTTCTCGGTAAGCGCCAAGGTAATCCTATGAAGCATGGGCTTGGGTATGTTCCACCCAAGGGCAAAGGAAACCACATTGTGGTAGCTCCTTTGAGCAAGCCCATTCACTTCGTTAAGGGGGAAGCAAATGCTAAGTATAAGGCTCAATCTACCTTCTTTGCTTCATATATGCTTAAGAGGACTAGCCTCGGTAGAGTAGTTGCATGTCATATTGGGGGTAAGCCCAAAAATTTCTCTCATGTGCGATCTATTTGGGTCCCAAAATCACTTGTCACTAACGTGCGAGGACCTAAACAAGTTTGGGTACCAAAGAGCAAAAACTAAATTCCATTTTGTAGGCCTACATCTCCGGTGGAACGAGTTGGATCTTGGATAGCGGATGTACGCACCATATGACCGGAGAAAGGGCAATATTCGCACATTTAGAAGCAAATGGATTAAATAGTGAAAGCATCATTTTTGGCGATAATGGAAAAGGTGAAGTGGTAGGTTTAGGTAAGATTCTAATCACAACTGATTTCCATATAAATAACGTTTTACTTGTTGAATCACTAAACTACAATTTGTTGTCCGTTGCTCAATTATGTGAGGCGGGCTACAATTGTGTGTTTAGTGATAAGGGTGTGGATGTCATTAAGAGGGATGATGGTTCAATAGCCGTTAAGGGTCGTTTAAAGGGAAATCTCTATCTCATAGATTTTTCTACGGATAGAATTAACCTTGAAACGTGCCTAATGGCCAAATCAAGCATGGGTTGGCTTTGGCATCACTGGCTTGCCCATGTTGGCATGAGGAACCTTCACAAACTCATTAAGGGCAATCACATCCTTGGACTAACGAATATTGTGTTTGAGAAAGATAGGGTGTGTAGCGCATGTCAAGCTGGGAAACAAGTTGGAGCATCTCATCCCGCAAAGAACGTGATGACCACCTCAAGACCATTGGAGATGCTACACATGGATCTATTCGGTCCCATCACCTACATAAGCATTGGAGGAAACAAGTATGGTTTAGTTATTGTTGATGACTTTTCTCGCTTTACGTGGGTGTTTTTCTTGCATGATAAAAGTGAAGCCCAAGGATCTTTGAAGAAGTTCATGAGAAGGACACAAAATGAATTTGAAGTAAAGATCAAGAAGATTCGGAGTGATAACGGCACCGAATTCAAGAATACCGGTGTGGAGGAATTTCTCGATGAAGAGGGCATCAAACATGAGTTTTTGGCTCCCTATTCTCCTCAACAGAATGGGGTAGCCGAACGGAAGAATCGAACCCTCATTGATATGGCGCGTACAATGCTTAACGAGTACAAGGTCTCCGACATCTTCTGGGCGGAGGCTGTCAACACGGCGTGCCACAGTACCAACCGTCTGTATCTCCACAAGATTTTGAAGAAGACGGCTTACGAGCTCCTCACCGGCAAGAAACCAAATGTCTCCTACTTTCGAGTCTTTGGTAGCAAATGCTATATCCTTAACAAGAAAGCTAAGTCTTCCAAATTTGCTCCTAAAGTAGATGAGGGTTTCTTACTTGGTTATGGGTCTAATGCTTATGCATACCGAGTTTTCAACAACACCACTGGTGTAGTTGAAATCTCGCGTGATGTAACTTTTGATGAAACTGACGGCTCTCAAGTAGAGCAAGTTGATCGTGCTGTGATCGACAGGGAAGAACCTCCATGCGAAGCCATCAAGAGGTTGGCAATTGGAGAAGTGAGACTTCTTGAGCAAGAAGAAGCCCCGTGCATTCCAACTCGAGACGTACCGTCGGATGAAGCCCCATCGTCTTCAATGCAAACTCAAGATGGCTCAAATACCACCCAAGACGACGAGGACTCAATTCAAAAGTCAAATGCAACAGTGCCTCATCCAAGGGTTCATCAAAGCGTTCAACGAGATCATCCCGTCGACAACATTCTTGGAGATATTAACAGGGGAGTATCCACTAGATCTCGCTTAGCTAATTTTTGTGAATTTTACTCCTTTGTTTCCTCTCTTGAACCTCTTAAGGTAGAAGAAGCACTCCAAGATCCGGATTGAGTGATGGCAATGCAAGAGGAGTTGAACAATTTCGAAAGGAATCAAGTATGGAAGCTTGTCGAAAGACCCAAGCAAAACGTGATTGGAACCAAATGGGTGTTTCGGAACAAGCAAGACGAGAATGGAATCGTGACAAGGAATAAAGCACGGTTGGTCGCTCAAGGTTTCACTCAAATCGAAGGTTTGGATTTCGATGAAACTTATGTTCCAGTAGCAAGGCTTGAATCCATTAGAATATTACTTGCCTTTACTACTCACCATGCTTTTAAGTTGTATCAAATGGACGTAAAGAGCGCTTTCTTAAATGGACCTCTCTCCGAGATGCTCTACGTTGAGCAACCATATGGCTTCGAAGACCCAAATCATCCGGACCACGTCTACTTCTTACACAAGGCTCTCTACGGACTCAAGCAAGCACCGAGAGCTTGGTTCGAGTGTCTTCGCGATTTTCTTCTTGGTCAAGGTTTTGTAGTCAGAAAGGCCGACCCTACACTCTTCACTAAACATATCGATAATGATCTATTTGTTTGTCAAATATATGTTGATGACATTATATTCGGGTCTACTAATGAACATTTGTGCAAGAAATTTAGCAGGATAATGACTAAAAGATTTGAGATGTCCATGATGGGCGAGTTGAAGTTCTTCCTCGGATTCCAAGTCAAACAACTCAAGGAAGGACCTTCATTTGCCAAACGAAGTACATCAAGGACATGCTCAAGAAATTTGGTATGGAGAACGCCAAGCCGATCAAGACGCCGATGCAGGCTAACGGGCATCTAGACCTCGACAAAGAAGGTAAACCGGTCATCCAAAAGGTATATCGTTCGATGATCGGTTCCCTACTTTATCTTTGTGCATCTAGGCCCGATATTATGCTTAGTGTATGCATGTGTGCAAGATTTCAAGCCGCTCCTAAAGAGTGCCACATGGTGGCCGTAAAGAGAATTCTGAGATATTTAGTACACACTCCTCATTTCGGCCTATGGTATCCTAAAGGTTCATCCTTTGAATTAGTCGGCTATTCCGATGCGGATTATGCCGGATGTAAGGTGGATAGGAAGAGTACCTCGGATACGTGTCAATTCTTAGGTAGATCCCTTGTGTCTTGGTCCTCCAAGAAATAAAATTCCGTAGCCCTATCCACAGCCGAAGCCGAATACATTGCCGCCGGGAGTTGTTGTGCCCAATTACTTTGGATGAGACAAACTCTAAATGATTATGGCCTAACCTATAACCATGTTCCACTTTTGTGTGACAATGAGAGTGCCATAAAAATTGCCAACAACCCCGTCCAACACTCCCGTACAAAGCATATTGATATTCGCCATCATTTTCTAAGAGACCATTCCACTAAAGGCGATATCGATATTCAACACGTGAGCACAAATGACCAATTAGCCGATATATTCACCAAGCCTCTTGATGAGAAGAGATTTTGCGATTTGAGAAGTGGGCTGAACGTTTTAGATTCTCGGAACTTGGCTTGAAAAATTGCATACTTCACAATATCCTGGTTGTTTGTTTTAAATCAAAATGGATTTCAAAAGTTTTTTTTCCTTTTTTGAAAATGTTTTGTTTTGATCCTTTGGTTGAGTCGAGCCACTTGTGATCATAGCTCCCATTGCTTCTGTGTTCGCTGATCATAAGTGGGGAGACGGCAAAAGTGTTCACAGGTAATATCTTCTCATTCCTCGAAACCATCTCTCCTTGTGCTGGAAGTTCACAGATCGGACTGTTCGACTTTTGCATCGGACTATCCGGTTTCTGGAATTCTGCATATATCGGACTATCCGATGTTCTATATCGGACTGTCCGATATCTGGGTGATCGCACACATCGGATTGTCCGATATCCTTCTCGGACTATCCGATGTGGGGGGGGGGGTTTAAATAAAGCCCAAGGGGTTTTTCTTCCCCCCCCCCGCGGTTTCTATTCTCAAAACCTCTCGGGTCTCTCTCCTTCCGGCGATTTTGGAGCACCAAGGTCATCTTCCTCTTCCCAGGGGTGTTCCTCCGCGTATTTGCTTCTTCTTGCCGAAGATCCTTCACCTCATTCTCATATCATCTTGGATTTGACCTTTGAGGTAATCTTATTCCCCTCATTTCTAGGGTTTCTCATCTCCCTTGATTTCTTGTCAATTCTCTTTGGTAGATGCGTTTCCTTTGACCCTAGAATCTTATCCCACGTCTTTGTTGCAAAATGTGTGGATAATCGTCAAGAAACTGTCGCTTGTGTTTTTTCCCGCAAATATCGGATTATCCGATAATTGGTATCGGACTATCCAACCTTATCATCGGACAGTCCGACCCAAAATATCGGACTATCCGATGTTTCCAGGAATTTACAACATGTGAAGTTTCTTTCCGTTTCCCTTGGTTATCGTCTCAATCTCCTGTGTCATATTCTCTAGATCTCTGCAATGGCTGCCGGAGACGACAAGGGAGAAAAGTTGAAGAGGGCTCTCCACACCGACGAGCAAGGGCAATTCAAGAGGGAGACTCCGACGAACACCAGGACCAAGGCAGCAGCTAATCGAGGCAATCCTCCGGATGTTTCAGCTTCTCCGCCTGAGATTGAGACTGCTCCTGCTCCAACTCCTGCTGGCGGCAAAATAAAGAAGAAGGTTGTCTCCAAGCCCAAGCCGCAGGGCATCACAATTTCTGAGCCTCGCTGTCAAGGTGATGCTCCGCTTGCCCGTCCTCCTCCTACTCCATCTGGCAAAGGCAAAGGGTCCTCTTCCAGTGCCCCATCAGCAGATGACAAGGGCAAAGGTCTTGCTCAAGAAGAAGACAACGATTTTATTCCTTTTCCGATAATGTTCAAGCCTAGTCGTCGTCCCGATCTTCAAAGATCAGTTGTGAGCTACAAAGGAAAGTCTGGGATGGTCACTAAGGCTAGGGCATCTGATCCGTATATCTCAAAGCAATTCTCTTCCGACAAGCGTTTCTGGAACTTCTTTCAACAGGACTTTTATGAGATAGTCATCCTCCTCGCAAAAATCCTCTTCACAAGATTATCACGATGGGTTGATTGGGACTACATGGAGTCTCTTGATGATCCGGTCTTCAATAACGTCATCGACGCCTGTGAGAGGCTTGGCATCAAAAGGATAATGGGCATGCAGCAGAATTGGAATACTGAAGTCATCGCCCAGTTTTATGCCACTCTGCATGTCTCAAATGACACCATGACCTGGATGACTGAAGGGGAGCACTTTAGAATGTCTGTTGTCGTTTTGGTACTCTTCTGGGATTTAAAGCTGAAGAGAGCATGGACAAGGATGATCTTCATAATAATCGCTCTATGGTTGCTGATAATCTGAGTTCCCTATACATAGAAGATTCTGTTTTTGATACCGGGAACACAAAGTACTTGAAGCCAATGATTGCAGCTGCTAATAGACTGCTTCGGAAGACTATTGCCCCCAAAGAAGGTGATGCCTCTCACATCCTGTCCTACACCCGTGATATCTTGAGTCGGATGCTACCGGGTGGAAGACCGTTTATGGTAGCACTATACCTGTGGAATGAAATTCATGCCAACTCCCTCGACCCAAAGCGTAGCTGTGGTTTTGCTCCATACATTATGAGGGTTATTGAAGGGGTCACCAAGATGAAGTTTGAATGTGATGGAAAGCACCTAGGGCTGCAGATACGGCCAATCAAGGCAGTTGCTCCTCAAGCTCCTCCGGCCTCAGCTCCTTCAGTATCTACTCGTTCTGGTTCAGCTGTTCCTTCTGTCCCTTCACAGTCTTCTTCCTCCACCGACAGAGTCCTGAAATATCTTGTCAAGATGGCGAAGAAGAACGCGAAGAGGCTCAAGTCTATCCAGAAGCATCTCAATCTCCCTTGCTCCAGTGGCAGCGAGGACTCCTTAGAGGACCCCTTCGACTCTCCGGCTGCTACCGATCCCTCCTCGTCTGAAGAATATGCCGCTTCTAATGAAGAGTCCGAAGACTGACTTCGCCTGCTGTTCTTCCTCTCTTTTTGGTGCCTTGATGCCAAAGGGGGAGAGAAAAGAAAAGAGTCCTCTTGATATGTGAACACTGCTGCTATTGGCTGCTATTGGTTGATGGATGTATTTGTTTTGATTGTTGATGGATGGTTCTTCTTTTGGATGTTGTTCTCTTAAATCTCTTGTTGGTATTTGTTGTTAACCTTAACGTTTGCTTTGATATAATACATATCTCAGCTCTGATATATTATGTCATGAATCATCTTATTATTGTTGTCATCTTACTCAAATAACAAGATAAGAGGAGCTCCTCTTGAATTAAGTTTCACCTCTAATTTGTGCATTTTATTCTCTCTTAGAGTTCGAATGCACGCATTTAGGGGGAGCTCTACATATCTTGTTCACTCACAAAATCTTTATTCATTTATTTCTATCAAGCTTTAATCGTGTTGTCATCAATCACCAAAAAGGGGAGATTGAAAGTGCATCTAGGCCCCTAATTGTGTTTTGGATGATTAATGACAAACGATTAAGGGACTAATGGCTTATGTGAGGATATGAGCAGGTGATAGTCCCAAAAGGAACGCATCTACGGACAATGACGACCCTCAAAAGAGAAAAAGGAGAACGGCGTCGACTTAGCGTAGAATTTTCATTTGATTGAGTCGATAGAATCGCCGTACTATTAAGAGGGATGGGATGTAGGTGCTTTAGAAATGACCTCTGTGCTCAGATGAACATCTTCTACAAAATAAGTTTTGGAAGTCACCATGCACGGCACTCACTTTGTGTTTCAATTGTGCTGATATCATCGGAATGTCCGATGTTAATATCGGATAGTCCGATGGTATCGGATTTTCCGGTGTGAGTGTGGTTGCTGGTCTTGGAGCTCTCGGGAAAAGTCGGACTGTCCGATATTTTATATCGGAATGTCCGATGTTGTCTGGAAGTTTTTCTAAGTCCTTGAGCTGGATCTCTCGGGATTTTTCGGATAATCCGATGTCAGGTATCGGATAGTCCGATGTGGACTTAGAAGGTTTTTGGAAAATGCTTTTTTGCTCTGAAACTCTCTGGAATTATCGGAATGTCCGATGTCATATATCGGACGATCCGATATACACTTAGAAAATTTTCAAAGTTCTTTGAGTTTGTTGAAAACTCTCGGAATCATCGGAACATCCGATGTACATTATCGGATAGTCCGATGTGTGTTTTCTCTCAAAGTTTTTGAATTTTCGAGTGAAGTCGATCTGAAATTTGTAATTGATCGGATTGTTCGATGACAGCATCAGACGATCCGATGTGGGTCTGACACAGGCGTAATCGGCTATATTTTGTGCCTTGGCTATAAATGCCCCACCCACTCCCTCATTTACAGTCACCTAACCAGTGTGTTGAGCATTTACTTCACTCTTGCTATTCTCTTGCTCTCTCTCTTGTGTTCATCTTTGAGATATTTGTTAGGAGATTTGAGCAAGTGGTTCTCTAGTGTCTTGATTTCAAACCGAGAAAGTCCATTTGAGCACTAGGGCGATTTTCAAGAGCGGGTCTACACTCCATTTATTACTCTTGGAGATTGAGGTCTTCTAGATGGCTAGGAGTCACCGGTGAGCTCCCGATCTTCGTGTGGGGCCGCGGAAGTTTGTGAGGTTCGATTCCACCTCCGCAAGGAAAGGGATCAAGAAGTGAAACCGGCGAGTGCTTTGTGCAACACCGGGAGGAAAGAGGTCAAGTGAGACCCAGGCTTTGTGCCTCCTCAACGGAGACGTAGGATCTCCTCAAAGATCCGAACTTCGGGAGAAAATCAACCGTGCATTTGTTCTTTGGTGTGGTACTCTCTTGTTGCTTAGAGTAGATTTATTTTGAAGTAATTGCTGTATCTTGCTTAATAATATCTTGCCTAGCAATTACTTGTTGGTCGCATACTCTAGATTTGCCTCCAACCGTGCTAGATCTGTTTTTCATCGCTCTGATCGGATAGTCCGACTGCTCATATTGGACAGTCCGATATATATATATCGGATAGTCCGATATCCAAGTCGGATAGTCCGGTTTTCCGCTGCAAATTAAGCTTTAAATTTTGTAAACGCCTATTCACCCCCCTCTAGGCGACTTTATCGATCCTTCACTCTTCCGACAAGGACGTGATGTTATCACCCACCATCTACTCTGATCTATGTGCCTGCACGGTCATCAATAATGACAAGACCGATGAATAATGAATGGCGAGAGAACAACACGAGACTCAGGAGCAGGCCAAACATTTGGCGTAGGAGCAACACAACAACTAATTGCTTGCCGCCAAATAGAGAGCAATAGAGGAGGCCTATCGACAGTACCACAACAATGTGTTAGGGATGTCTCGGAGGCTCAACACTAACACAAACAGAGATCTCCTTAACAATATTCGCCAACCATGCCCCAAATTGTCCCTAGGGCAACCGTAAGGGTTCTTAACACCTTATCATATCCTTCGCAGACTAAAACTCTAGTCATCCGTTCATTAGCCGCCGACCTACAAGAGGCTGTTGCAGAGATGCAGAGTCTTTTACTATCTTCAAGATCCCAGATTGATTGTACGGCAAACTGCCCTACCTCTAGGCAACACCATTGTGGCAATGACACCGTCAAGAAAATGATTCACACCGTCAGAGTGTGTTCGGCAAGGTAGGAATAGGTGGGCGACCTAATCGTTGTTGAAGACGACCTCAGTCGATCTCCTAATAATCTTGATAAATGTCGTAACATTCAACCACATTTGAGGCCATATACAGGAGTTGATCTCCTAATAATCTTGATAAAGGTCGTAACATTCGACCATGTTTGGGGCCATATGCAGAGTACAAGTCTTCCCACCTAGACAAAGAAGTTATTTGGCTTGAGAAATTCAAGCTAAGGCACAAGGCAATTGGAGAGTTTTGATGGATGCAGAATCCTTCAGAGTTCCTTCATATTTACATTACTACCGTCCAGGCTTCCGTGGTGATGAGAATGTAATATCTAATTACTTACCAACCAAATTAAAAGAATTTACCCGGACTTGGTTATTTAACCAGCCATAAAGTTCTATTTATAGTTGCTTAGTTGGGAAAATAAAGCAGATGTTTTAACTGGAAATAGTAAGGATTTATACCAATAATTTCCTTAAGCATTTTTCTTCAGCCTGTTCGTAAACAGCCACATTGGGTGCCACCTGATCAGCCAAGATGACGCGGTATACTGATTCAAACTGCGCCTGGACACTATCATGTGAAGAAGGTCAATTAGGCAGCAAGGGGAAAAAAGAGAAAGAAAGACTGTACTCTGTTGGTAGGAACTGCTGTTTACGAAGAACGGTAAGCATAACACTTTATCTAGGCGAACACTTAGCTAGCCTAGGTGTCACCTAGGCACTAGGTCCCTACCCGTCTAGGTGGCCTCCTAGCCTGTCTAGATGGCGACTAGACGCTAGACACCGGTCTCGTCTAGGAAACAATGATAATATAGCAAAACAAAAGAGAGATTGCTATGTATACCTAGCTGTGGCTGTGATGATATCAGCCTCAGGAATATCCGGAGAAATGTACCAACGGCATGCGGCATTTCCAGCAAGGCCCTCCTCATCTACCAAAGGAAAGCACGATAAAATTTAGGCAGAGGCACAGGAGATCAACATGAATAACGAAATGAGACCAAGAATGCTATTGACCAAGCATACCACATGTAAGCAAGACAAATTATACACCCAGAACAGTGCAATGGATAACACAGAAGGCAGAAGCAAAAAATAGGATGGCAAACAATATATGAATAAAAGATGAATATTAATAGAAACAAAGAACTCACGTCCATATCTTTTCACGAGAACACCATGAAAAAGAGCTACAACAAGCTGTTTCTGACCAATCTCATGGACATGATCACCATAGAACTCAGCTGTCGTTGTCCCCAGGGAGCAAGCTTAACTTCGTAGTTCCTAATTTCCTGTACACAATAAGATTCCATATATAATGCAAGGGATGAGATCATGAGAATAGTAAGACGACACGAGAGTATGAAACGTAAAGCTAAAATGAAACAATAATGCCGGTAATATACCTAGTGTCCCATAGGACAATAATCCTCTTCAATGTAAGCATAGTTTGATTTGCACTGCGAACAGAAGTAGCATTGGATACAGCAATGATAACACCAACAAAATCTGCAACATGGAGGCAATATTAGCCCATTAGAAAAGAGAACATGCTGGATCATAGGGGTGAAAACGGGTCGGGTACTACCCGGCGGGTATCGGATACGGGTAGTGTTTTTACCCGTTTTTTCGGATACGAATACGGGTATTTTTTCCTAGGGTCGGATACGGGTAGTACCCGAATAGCTGAGTGTCGGATTCGGGTCGGATTAGGAGCGAGTACTACCCGGCAAATACCTGAGTTTCTCGGGTCGGATACGGGTACCCGGGGTTCGGGTACCGGGAGTATAAAGCCCACTCAGGCAGTAGCCCACAGCCCATGAAAGTGCATCAGTCGGTCCAAGTTACTCTGGCATTTATGCTTCTGCAATCATTTAGAACTATGAAGCTTCGCACACAGGCCCCATGACAAAATTGAACATTCAGTAGTCACTCTATGCCAACCGGAATGCTCTTTCCAGCATACTAAACCAAATATTCTGTGATTGGTATTAACACTGAACAGATCAATTGATATGCGCATGATGACAAGTTCAGGGTGCAGAACTAAGCATGTCAATAAAATTAGATGCCTGCAGCTTCGAAAGTGCATCCAAACATATCAGTGTATATGCCAAATGAAATCAGCCATTCGGCACACGGTGTTAATCTTTTTGCCTACTGGTCAATTAATTATTGTGATCTCCCCCTCGCCAAAAGAAAATGCTGTGATCTCCTTATATCTGTAAATAGTGTTTATTCTTCTGATGCCATGTAGTTGTTCTGAATCCTTATATCTGTTGAGTGATTGCTTACATGTTCAAATCATATGATTGGTTGAAAGAATGGATGGTGATCTGTGGGATAAAGTTCTACAGCCTAAAAATGAATATAGAAGGCAGCTCATTGACCAAGTGGTTTCTACCACAATACGGCATTGCCTGAAAGCAAGAGCCCTGAGCAAGTGTCTACTGCTGTTAAGGCTTTCATGACAGCTGACCTCCCTCATGAACTGATCAAATTACTTGAAAAGATTGTCCTTCAGAATTCTGCATTCAGTGGAAACTTCAATCTTCAGAAATCAGAACCTTCTCATCTTGAATGCTATCAAGGTGGACCCATCCAAAGTCATGGACTATGTTAACAGACTTAACAACTTTGATGGCCTGCCGTTGGAGAAGTAGCTGTTGAAGCACAACTGTATGAGGAGGCTTTTGCCATATTCAAGAAGTTCAATCTAAATGTGCAGGCTGTCAATGTTTTGTTGGATAACATCCAAAGCATAGAAAGAGCTGAAGCGTTTGCATTCCTGTAGCTTATTCCGTACATTTGTTGTATGATCTGTTAGTATAAGTACCGGTTATCCGTATTGTACCCATCCGTATAATATCCGATATCCGTTTTCTACCCGTTCGTAAATACCCGGTATTCGTATCCGTATCCTACCCGATTTTCTACTACCCGTATCCGTATCCGTATCCGAAAAAAATAATTAGGGTAGGATACGGGATGACCTACTATCCGACCGTATCCGACCCGTTTTCACCCCTACTGGATCAGTGGCATGCAACTAGGCATGATGAGGGAAACATATGAACAGTTGCCTGTTTGATTGCTTACCAAGGATGGACCTAGTTTCCCCAAGGACCCCAACAAAATTTGGAAGATCAGAGAATGGCACATGACTGTAGGCGCACTCCGGAAAGCTGGGAGGATCATCAGTCTTTTCCAATATTTTAGCGTAGCAGGTGAATTCAACCATGTATTCACGATCAACAGATCTGTACTTGTCCTTGCTATTGGAGACTGAAACGGCTAAGAGCATAGACACGTCCTTCCTGCAACTGAGGCTTTTTGCTTCGACATGCTCTGCAGGTAATTCAGCATACATACCATTACCCTATAACAGACAAGCAAAATGTCATCATATACAACAAAACAGGAACAAACAAAGGTTAGGAAGCAGCAAGAGTAGCAAGATAGAAAAAACGTGATGCACCTATTCATCAACAAGGACAAGATCTAGGTGCTGAATACCACCATTACCTACACCACCACGATATTCCCACAAGCAGTGGCGTATCCAGAAACTTAGAAAGGAGGGGCTAAAATTGAGACCTCCAAACTAATATATATATATATATATATATAGTATTTTTTTTCAAAACATAGAACATGATAGAATGATATATAATATAAAAATACCAACACTTATCTAATAGTCGCATATAATATAATACGTAACATTACAAAGAAAAAAAACGTATCGATCATTATTTCTTAAGAGTTGATAGTTGATATTTACCGGTTTTTATGTTTTGAAAACGTTGCAAAATATCTTCCATGTCTATCTTGAAAAATATGTCTCGCTCGATGTAGTACACTATGAGATCATTTAACTAATCATCACTTATCTTATTACGCAAATCTGTCTTGATAATCTTCATTGCCGAAAAAGCCCTTTCAACTGTAGCTGTACCCACAGGTCAAACTAATGCTAATTCAATAAGCCTATAGACTAATGGATAAACAACATGCTTTTTTGCTTCAACCATCATCACCGCGAGACTAGCAAGATCATCACAACTTGAAAATTCTTCTCTTCTCAAGTCATCAATGAATAAGTTAAGTTGTGCTTCCAAAATCACACGATTATATGATGAGAAATCATCTGAATAAATCTCTGAAAGCCGAAGAAGCCTACCATGTTTAAAATTTACAAATGAATCTCTTGAGTCTAGATAAGCAATGCATCTCAAAATCTCTATCGAAGATTCACTGAACCGATTTTTTTAACTCGGTAGCTTCCCTAAATTTGTAGATGAGTCTTCCCTAAATTTATCTAGCTTAGAGGGGGCACGGGTGGGGCTCCAGCCCACCTACGCCCCCTGTAAATACGCCACTGCCCACAAGCGAGATACCCTAACACAAATGTTCCAGTGTGTACTGCTTGTATTTATCTCTGACAATATGCCATATCCCATCTGCAAACATAAAGCAGGCAAACATGATTGGTATGAACATGAAAGAGACATGAAGGCAGTAAGGAAGAACCGATAGCAGAGGACTCGCAAAATAGGCAGACCAAATTACGGGACACTAACAGGCAAAACTTTTAGACAAAGAAGTTGTAAACTGGAGAACACCAATCCGAAGGCCCATCAATTTATATGGACAAAAAAGTTATGGTAAATATGGTGACTTATATCTAGCCCTTTAGGATTTGAATAGGTGTACTAGATGAATAGTAGGATTCCTATTTACTTTGAAGAACTAGAGAGGCTATATAAACCAAGGTGGTGGTTATGGAGAATCTAAGCAACCAAGAAGCAATAAGACAACTTATCCAGAGCAAGAGGTGAACGAGAGGATTAGAGACTAGTTATTCTTTAGCACTAGATTCTTCTTGTATAGGGCAATGATCAAAGGTCCTAAAAAATCTGAGAGGTTGTGAGGTGAGAGAGCAATAATTCCTTATACTCTTTTGAGGTTGTGTTTAAAGAATTTGCGGTCGGGTTCGCCAAATCTTTTTCTCTCAGTGTGGTTGCTTCAACAATATTATTTTAGTTCTCTATACGAGATTTATCTACTTCGTTCTTGAGACTGTGCACGCTCGTGTCTTATCTCACAAAACTCTAATCCGATTAGGGAGTTGTTGCACATAAGAAGAGGTATTAGAATATAACATGGAAAAAAAGGACGATCTAAGATGAGAAATATAAATAACACAGTGTCCAATGTGCGAACTTCACAATAAATATGAAAAATCACATTGGTATTTTTCATGAATCAATAGCAAGAAAAATTGTTTTCTGAATTAGGTCTCTGCGAATGCTATGTTAATCTACTTGTCTAATATGCAACGACATTTTTTTTTGAAGGGAAACATATGTCATTCTTGACAATAAAGGACGAGCACAAGATGAAACAATGCATGGATGACAGCATACCCTGTCATTGCAAGGGAAAAAATGGCCCAGCTCCTTCTGGCCTGTTACAAAATAAATACTGGAAACAAACATGTCCCAGACACTGCATTCATAAGCCACCTTCCTTTTATATTTTGAGTCACATAATATAAGAAAATACCTGGCAATTGGAAAATCTACATAATTAAACCTTCCAAGAAAAGGACTGGCTATCCAAGAAGTCCAATTACACGCCAAAATTTCAGGTTACCCCTTCACTCAATTCATCAAACAATTTGTAAGCAAGAAATTGTGTCACATAAAAACCAAAGAGATAATTACTGGAAGGTGGTGCTGTTGTTGCAGATGCTTTAGGTCCTGTTTGGATGAGTGGTAATTCTTTGAAAGGTTTTGAGATTTAGTCCAAATCTGAACTAGATCATAAAACATTCCAATGAAATGCCCCTAATCTAAACACCCCCTTACTGACTCACTAGGTGGTAGCGTTTGTTGCAGATTCTGGATAAGGAAGTCAATGTAGGTAGTGTTAATCCTAGCTCACTGCCAAGGAAGGTTGCAGCCGAACATGCTTAACTGACCATAACACGTTCTCTGAGTTGTGGCTCAAATTAGTTCCCCAAAGTGCATAAATATACAGTCAAGGTAAGGGCAAGAGAACACACACTCATACTGAAAATACGAAGATATCTGCATGGTTCAAAATTGGAATTTCTTTCGGTACTCTTCAGATTAATCATTCGGTCAATTCATCAAACTAGTGGTGAGCAAGGAATACATACATTGAACAGAACGCATCAAAGGCAACTTGAAGCATTAGAAAAATAGAATATTTTTTCATACAAAAATATTTCTCCACTTAAACAAAATAAAGAGAATAACTAGTCATCAGTTATTCAAAATTCTATCATTGAATTTACATCAAACCATTTCAGTTACTCCTACTTGTTCTTATCATTTCTCAGTCGCTGAGGGTGAAGCTACGTCCGGAGGCCTATTGTCTGACTGTGTTATAAAGGCAAAGTTTGCCTGTACTCAATCTAGTATCCTTAGAACTGAACAGCGGCCTAAAAACTCATTAAAACTTGTATTCTTTCTGGTCATGGCCTCCCACCACTTCTCTTCCTGTGCGGGCGTTACAGCTCTATAACAGTTCAAAGCCACGAACCATCATTAGTTAACTAAAACAAGAAATGTTGTTGAGAGTTGAGAGAGAGAGAGAGCTCACACAACAGGTAGAAAATCTACAAACTTCACTGTGTTGTCCTGTACTATCTAATTGCTCCCTTCTCTGGATGTAAAATAATCCATTAGGAGATTATGATTGAAGTATAGAATAAACACGATCACATCTTGAACCAAAAAATTATGGAGAATCAGTTTTAAAGAAAGCAAAACATATAATTAGTAAGTAATGTATCTCTTTTTTGGAAGCGAACACAACAACATTATCCATTCCCCAGTTACCTAAAAGAACCAAAAGAAATAAACCCGTACTAGAAATTATGTGCTCATGCTATGGGTCAGCTAGAATCAATTACAAGCATCTGTTGTCCTTGAAACTCCAATAGTCGATTCCAGATATGGTGGAGCAAGCTGATTTTTCCCTGGCTTCAAGCCTCTTCAAGATAGCGGCTGTAAAGTAGCCTATGGTCAAGTGTGTAGGCAAAAACTAAGCGGAAGATCAGTAATAAGATGGTCAAGTCGAGAATAGAAGGCACCTAACGACTAACACCAAACAGGAGGGGAGAGAACAGAAGGGGAAGAAATGAAGGATGGGGAATCATTTACTTGGTTGTTGGCCATCACTCATTGGTTGGCCTACAAATCTAACTGGTCATTTGGAACAGACGGTGTGGATGGAATAAAGCCAAAGTTTGCCTTTAGACCACAAAACGAGAGGATGTGCTTCCATAATGTCCAGGTGCGCTTAGACCATAATGTCTAGGCAGGCTTAGGCATGAGGAAACTACGACCAAAAACACTAGAAAGATATAATATTTCTTTGTACAAAAATACTTTTCTACCTAAACAAAACAAAGAGAATGACTAGACATCAGTTATTCAAAATTTTATCATTGAATTTATATCGAACCATTTTAGTTGCTCCTACTCGCTCTTATTATAACCACAAACCATAGCAATCCTAATCAACCACTACCACCTCTGTCCCCACCCTACAAGACGCCACCCCACCCCCCACAACTGGTGCCACCCTCCTCCACTAGGGGTGGCAAAAGGAGGGAGGTCCTAGGAGAAGCTCCCATACCCTACCCTGTCCCACGCTAGGGTACCCCCACTAGGCCTCTTAGGGGAAGACAACACCCTGTCCCTGATCCCGAGGTGGGCAATTTGTAGGGATCTACAAGTGGATTAAATAATAGATTAAATTATGTCTTAAAAAATAATATAACTTTATTTATTAATTTATAAGTATTTATGTATTTTTTAAAATATAGCTCAAAAATTATATCCAAACTTACATATTGAGATTTTAGCCTAACATATAAAAAATAGATTTATAAATAAAATAATATATTTATAATTTTTCTTGAGTCCCATGGGGCCACCCCACTAGTGTAGCGGGGCCAATCCCTTTCCCCACACAAGGAGATCAATCCCTGGGAATTTTTACCACGAGCCCCACCCCATGGAGGAAATTTTCATCCCTATTCTCCGCCGCTAGATCCAAATACCTAACATGGCACTCATGATTGTCTCTCATACCCTTAACACCTTTTGTCATCCTCCTATGTACCCACAACCAGCGGCGTCACCGCCGCTTTGCTGCCTAATGCTAGTCTATCAACGTCCTCCCCCCCTCTATTGTTAGAGATTCTAGTGAACCTAAACTCTAAATTGGGTGAACTTGAACACTAGCCCTATTAGACCACCAGAGAAGTCAAAGATCATGTCGACCGAAGCACAAATTGTGGTGCAAATCCAATGGAAAGGAATTCGACTGATTTTCTAATATTTTTAGTTGGATATTGTTTAACAATTCCGCTTAAATTATAGAATAACATCACTTTTTATCAAATAGAGTAACATTTAACCATACAATTCTATCTATATACTTCTTTGTACAACAATGGTTAAAATTATGGAGATTGAATAATTCTGCCTGCTACTCTATAGAGATAAACAAGCATTTGATAGTTAATTTAGCCAGATAATTAGGTTTTTCAATCTTATTTTATATGGTCTAGCACATAAGTTTATGAAAATGCATATAAGCACACATTTAGATTTAACAATATCAAATTTCTTGTACCATCATATGAAGAGCTTGAGGAAGGAATACATATCTTATGTATCTTTTATACACATTCTTTCAAAAATTGCATAAATGAGGTTTTGACCATTAATTAAGATAAACGATATTTCTCAAATTGTTATGTACATAATGTGCACTAATTTATTGTCTTAGCTCTATTTGTACTTAATTAGTTCCATTACACAATTTCTTTTAAACAATAGAAAAGTGTATTCTTATTTTTGAGTCATTATTTATTTGGAAATGATAGCATGTACCATACCACGTACTCTCCAGATTCCTCCTCCACCTTGTGGCATATCCGTTCTCTTTTTTCTCTGCATGTGAGGACAGCATGTCACGGTGTCGTGGCAGAGCACCCTTCTATATGCCATACCTAGTTTAGGCCCATCAGGCTTATTTCGTGCCGTGCGGACCCAAGAACGACCCATGTAGGCCTGCCGTGCTATGTTGCCCTTTGTGCCTGACGGCGAGGCCCGATATAGCCATATCATTTGTATCGTGCCTGCCATGCCACGAACTGACAAAAAAAAACCGGCTCAACTCCCAACTCTACAAGAAATGTATTGTGTTTCTCACTTTGTTGCTCCCCTTGTTCCTACTTCCTAGACATCTTGACTGATCAGGTCCCCTCGAGCCCGAGCCAGCATTAGTCTGGAATCTGGATGAGCTCAATCCGAGGGGCAGAGGTCGAAGAGAAACAAGACTACCTCCTCGATCTCTGCAGCGCTGAATTATACACGAACATGCGTGTGACCAAACCGGCACGCGCGGTCAAGAAGCCAACTTCGAGCTTCGGAGTTTGGGGCACAGGATCGGCGAAACGCAGTATCCTGCTTAGCTCTGCCTAGCCTGCTGTGCAGCATGGCGCTGAGAGGTGTTTATGTATATCACTTTTAAAATTACGTAAATATTAAAATACAAATGAAGATAGATGGTGATCGGTGACAGAGCCAAGAAATTTTGAAAGTCTGGACAAATCTAATTACTTAGCGGTCTAAGACGGCGATTTTGTTTGCGAAAGCTCAGTTTTTATGGCATTTGTTACAGTGGAGCTATAGTACGAGAGTCCAAGCAGTTGCCCACCCTACCGAAGAGATGGGTCTGTAATGTGATTATTTACCTATTTTCTTACTTTAAAATTTATACAATTTATATTGAGAGTATGTATTGGCGGTAATGCATATAAGCGCTACTCACGCCAAAAATGTACCAAAACACCGCACGAATTGGAGAGATCATTTCTGCAGGCTCATCGCTCCTCGTTTCCAGCTCGGAGCTAACTCCCCCTTCGGATGGTTCTCGGACAAGAATGCTGTTTGCTCTAACACGGCATACAGAAGAACTTACGCAGATACTGCAAAATCTGGTGTTACGATTAGGATTTAGGATTCGGCTAATTAATTGCATTCAGGAACGGTTCAGGGATAGATTTGGCATTTTCTACTCCCATCTGTTTGTACACAATTCTATCGTCATCATCCATAGCCGGCCAGGATGGTGACAGGTGAGGGCAGGACTGCAGGAGACACCAAGACGATCCCATCCCAGCAGCTGTGAGAACTGAGAAGAAGATAGAAATGTTAGGGGTGATGCGAGTCTGAATTCTCTCCCTCTGCTTCGCTGCATTGCACTGTCCTGCATTGCATTAACTCTCACCCAAATCGCAATCGGAGACTAGTGTAAGTACGGGAGCGAGAGAGTTTTGATTACTTTGATCTGAATTTTCAGAGTAGCTGCGTGCAACGTTTAGTGCAGCATGACGCTAATTGGCAGCAGAACACTGCAGGAATCGAAGAAAAGATGCGAGCTTTACACCATGAGAGCCCAAAAGTGCGATCTTTAATTACATGGAGCTGAAAACGGATCGAAAATCGGTATAAACCGAAGAAATTCGAATTCAAAAATTTTGAACTCGGTGGTTAAACAACAACAAAAAAAAAATCAAAACCGACCGATTATACCGATTTTTGAGCAATTTTTCACCAGTTTTGTTTGATTTTTGACCAATTTTTGAGGCTTTTTTTTTCAATTTTCGAGTGATTATATTCGATTTTTAGCACATCAAAGGAAAATTGAAAAAAATAGAAAATTTTCAAAAAAAATCTCAGTTAATCTACAAAACACCTCAGAGAAATTTCAACATTTTTTAAATTCATTTAGTGCTTCTAAAAATTCAAAAACAACAATTAATAAAAAGAAACAGATACACTGTTAGATTTTTATAAAAATTTACAGTCATAATCATACTCTTAAATTTTAATAGTACCATAAAGAGTTCCTAAGGATCATGAATTAGGGGGTGTTTGGTACAGCTCTAACTCTACTAAAATCTGTGAAGTTGGTGGAGTAAGATATTTCTAGTTCCAGAAATTTATGGAGCTGGAGCTATAGTTACATTAAGAGTGTTTAAGTGGGTTATCTTGTTTACATTTTAGGGAAAATATAAACTTAATTTACTTTATTTTAACCTACAAACTTCAGATCTGAGGTGGAGCTAGAATCTTAACCTTTGCTAAACAGGGCATTAAAATTTACATAAATATTAGACTTCATTTAGAGCCCCTAGAAAATAAAAAACGGAAGAGTATATACAAAGATAGTAGTATTATCGGAATTTTTTTTAAAAAAATACACAGATATGATCATCACCTGAAAATTTTTACAACATTATTAACATTGGCTTTGGACCTTACACAAAAATTTTCAGAAATATTAGACTTCATGTATTGCCCCTAGAAAAAAACAGAATAGTATATATAAATACAATAGAACTATCAGAATTTTTAAAAAATACACAGATCTGATAATCATCTAAAAATTTTACAGCATCATTAGAATTGCCTCAGAACCTCACACAAATATTTTTTAACATATTTTGATAATTTTTTTTCTAATTTTTTGAATTTACATTTAAATTCTACCAGTTTATTAAGCGATTTCAAATGCCGAGCCGGTTGATTCGCTCGATAATCAACGATACTGTGAACCATGCTCTGGACCTCGCGTGCCGGTTTCCGCTTCCCACACTCTACTCTGATTACTGGCCTTTTGTCGCGCTATCGACGTTAGACTATCTCCAGCAGTACCCTTTCAGCCTCCAAATCCCTTCACAGACAGATCCCAAGCACTCCAACGAATTCTCTTCACGGTTCCTTTCGGAAGGGATTTGGAGAGAGAATGGAGAGAGAATCTCTTGAGATTCTCTCTCCAAATCCCTATACAAAACCCTTCGAGGGGATGCCGCTGGAGATGATAGGAATACAGGGAATGAATATAGGGAAAGGAATAAGGAAAGAGAAGGGAATGAAGGGAAATTACTGAAAATATTCTTACATCGTTGATTTGGCTAATGGCTATGTGCCTTGGCTCTTACATTGCAAGTGACGGCGGCGCCGCCTTTGGTTGAGCCCTTGACCCGGCCACCCTGGCCCGGCAGATCGTTGCCGCCGTCAAGAAATCGAGCCACAAACGCACGTTGAGACGTTTAGTTACCCAACAAACGCCGACGGCAGCCCTGTGACGGCCTCACCGGAGCCCCCTTGTCACTCATGCAAACAGTCCCCACAACTACAGGAGGCCATTCCCCTTCACTCATCGTGAGAACAACTAGTCAGGGTCACACGCTACGCTGCATCTTACGAAATTTTGACGTGTGACGCTGTGACTTGCGAAATTTAAGAAATTCCGTTGTGCGAAACTTGGACCGACGGATATTTCTTAAAAAAAATGTGTAACTTCGATCTTTTTTTTAATAAAAAATGAGCTACTAGAGCCGTCGGCGAATTTGTACATTTTTTTTGGAGAAAATCGTAGAGGGATTTAAACGTCATTTAGTTTTTTTGTCTAATTTCGATTTTCTTGTTTATTTTTTAAAAAATGGGTTGGTAGGACCCATCGGTGAATTTGTGAATTGCTATAAATCTTCGGTGAATCAGTATTTTTTTAGAAAACCGCAGAGGGATTTAAATGCCATTTAGTTTTTTTGCGTAATTTTGGTTTTCACTTTTTTTTAAAAAAAATAGGCCGGTAGGACCCATCGACGAATATGTAGACTGCTTTAAACGTTCGGCGAATTAGTGTTTTTTATTTTTGGAGAAAACCGTGGAAATATTTTGACGAGGACTGAAGAAACCTCCGACAAAGTCAACATACGGTCAACAGGGGGCCCTAGCTCGAGCTCGGGCCACGGCATCGCCGACCAAGGCCTAGGTTGTGCGGTTCCCTCACGACCTCGGGCTTGGGAGCATCAAGGCCTCGAGGTCAGGGGCAATCATCCGGCTCCTGATCGGGAGGTCTAGCTCAGGAGCTAGAGCATGCACCTACGCGACGGTTACCAAGACCGTGAATGCGGGAGTTAAGGCTGACGTGGGCGGATTCGAACGATTATCGCCACCTTCAAGGCGCACGAGGCCACGATCTCCGGGAATCTCTCCCGTCGTTTACAACTACCGGGAGGGGTATAAGTCTCCATGAGGCAGGAATGATGAACGGGCAATCCACACACACACCATATCAGAGCACGAGCTGTAGGACGGTAGCCATTGTTGACAAGCTCGAGCTTGAACTGCAAACCCTTCTGTATTCGAAGATAGTAAATCCTCTGCCTCAGGACAGGACTGGAATAGAGCTATTACCTTCACAGGGGCTCGAACCAGTATAATTCTTTGTGTCACGCTCGTTGTCGTCTTGTTCCGACCAACGTCGCATCAAGCCCATTCCTTCGTTGAGTAGAGCTCGCCTTCCGGGTCCCCCGATTTCACTAACCCCCCATTTCACTTTGCAGTCTGGCGATCCCGATTGTCGACAGCTGGCGCCCATCGTGGGGCCCGATAGCTTCGCTCATTCGAAGGAACGGCACCAAGGTCTCAGGAGCATGGCACACTTCATTGAAGAACATTCCTTGAACGTGGGCTCGGGCGCCGAACCCGAGCACGGCGACTCCACATCCCTGTTTTCTTCCTCGCCCCCGCTGTGCGAGCAGCATGTCCTCATGGCGGATAGCCATGGCGTGAGCGTGGCGGTGGGAGATTGCGACCCGCAGACCCCTGAAGGCGCTCGTCGGATGGTGCATGTCGCAGTCAACCAGGCCATAACTGCTCTCCGGTGAGGAGACCAAGAGAAGGCTGGGACTTCATCCAGGCTTCCCCCCTCGGGTGAGCGCCTCCCCGCCATCGCCCGGGTTATGGCCGATCCCGGTCGGCACCGAAGTCGCCACTGGTCCCGTTCCCTGAGAAGCGATGACAACTCCTCGCGCCGACGCCGGTGCCTTCACCGATCACCTCCTCGTCAGGAGGAACTGTCTCACCGACAATCCCTGGAATTTGCTCGGACCCCTCCGCGCCGTTGTCCTCTGGAAACGACCTCAGATGGTGATCGACGTTGATAAAGCCGCAGCGGCACTCTCTCCAGCAGGAGTATGGCTAGAAGCCTTTCGCCAGACATCCCGCCGAGGCGTCGCAGGGTTCATGATCGCCTGCGTTATTTGCCTGGTGATTTTCGCGCTCATCGTCGCGATCAGCACGATCGACGGTCTGACCACTGAGGCACACTCTGTGGCCATCCCTAGCAACTTTCCGCTCAGGGAAGTCTTGAGGAACCCAGAGGCCGAAGGACGCATCGCCAAGTGGGCTATGGAGCTGGCAGCGTTTGACGTCCAGGTTGTGGCGCGCACGGCCATTACGTCGCAGGTGCTCACCGACTTCGTGGTCGAACAAACGTCGCAGCCCGTTCTCGAGCTCGAGGTCGAGGAGGAGAAACCCTGGGTCATGTACTTCGACGGCTCGAGACCCTTCAAACGCTCGGGGGCCGGAATTCTTATTCTTACCCCGCGTGGCGAGAGGCTAAGGTATGCGGTTCGTTTTGGGTTCTCAGCGACTAACAATGTGGCAGAGTATGAAGCTCTCTTGGCGGGTCTTCGAGCTTGCGAGGGACTGGGCGTGCGCTGGCCGATAATCAAGGGCGACTCCCAGCCCGTGGTCAATCAGTTCAACAAAAACTACCCGTGCTCGGGAGACTCGATGGCCAAGTACCTTGCCGAAGCTCGGGTCGACCGACGACGCAATTCCTCCGGACGTCATCCTGGAGACCTTGGCGTCACCTTCGATATCCGATCAAGAGGTCTCTGTCGCCATCATCGAAGGACAATGGTCGCTCCATGCTCAGAAGTCGCATCAACCCGCCTACACACTCCAGACCATCTCGCTCGCCTGGCCCTTCTCAACACGGGAGTTGGATATCCTCGGCCCTTTTCCACAAGCGGTTGGGGGCAAGAAGTTCTTGTTCGTCGCCATCGACACCTTTACCAAGTGGGTCGAGGCCGGGCCCGTCTCGACCATCATGGCTCGAACGGTCGTTAGGTTTTTCCGCTCGTTCGTGGTCACCAGGTATGGGGTTCCATGCAGAATTATCACTGACAATGGAACATAATTTACCAGTAAACTGTTCTAGGAATATTGCGAAGACATCGGCACCAAAGCATGCTATGCTTCGGTGGCCCATCCACAAAGCAATGGAGCAGTAGAGCGCGCCAACGGACAGGTTGTTCAAGGCGTCAAGAAACGAGTATCAGACGAGCTCGAACAACACGGCCGCACCTAGGTGGACGAACTTCCCACCGCCTTATGGTCTATTCGCACCACCGTCACCGAAACAACAGGTCCACACCCTTCCGCTTGTGTTCGCATGCAAAGCCGCCCCGCCTCCGAGAGGTCACGCTGGGCTCTGCTAAGGTTAGCTTGGTCGATCAGATCGACTTCGAGCAAGAACTGTCACTTGACCTCAACCTGGCAGAAGAAGTAAGATGCCATGCACTGCTACGATCAATGCACTACCTGCAAGCTCTTCGCAGACATGCGTCTCGATCGGTACGATTTAGGGAGCTCCTTGTTGGGGACTTAGCCCTGAGACGGATTCAGACTCTGTCCAACACCAACAAGTTATCCCCACAGTGGAAGGGCCCCTATAGAGTTGTTTTAACAGATCGCACGGGGGCTTACCGGCTAGCGATACCCGATGGCAGAGAGCTCTCTAGCTCGTGGAACATTGACCAGCTTCGAAAATTCTATGTGTAACGCCTTTATCTTCAATTTCAATACAGCTATTATTCAATCATTATGTTGGTCTTGGTATTCTTTTATTGTTCATATTTTCGTGCTGGTTTGGGTTTTGAGATTTCTCTGAATTTGACCTCACGCACAAGTGCTCTTGGTCTTGGTCCCGAATGTCGCGAGCTTAAAATCACTCCAAAGGGTCGAGCTACTCATAAGCCGAATCTCTTCACACTCAAGCTCCCCTGCGCCAGGTTCGAGTCAAGCCCACATTCGATACCAACCAACAAAGCACATGGTCGTGATCGGGATTCGAAGTCTCTCCAAGAAACGACCTTAACGTCTTTGGGTCTAAGCTCTACCCTATGGTCTCTATTATGTTGTACTTAGTAAATTTTGGGGTCGAAATTTTCTCGACCTTGCAGGACAAAGGTTTGGAGGTCTCTGTGATTGCGCCCAAGGTCGGTGCTGCTCAACCTTGGCCACAACGGGGGCTGGACAAGGGTATACTCCCTCAAAGAAGGCTAAATACACAATGAAAACTTCCGTGTCCTAAACGGGGAACAACTCAGACACAAGTTATTTCTGGCACAACAGCTTCGTCTCATTAATCTTTTACCTTGCAAAGATTTCTACTTACAAGTTGGCAGATCTAACCGTATCTACAGGTCGGCCATATCCCGGATGAGCTTCTCTTGCTCTAGCTCGGCAACCTTGGCCCTCAAGATCAACTCCGCCTTCCGGGTCGACCGTGACCTCCACGGCCGGGGTATTCTCAGCTCGCTTCCCCGCGAAGACCTCACTCGGATCTTCATCAAGACCCTCTGCGCTGACCTCAGTCGGATCACAGTCGACCTCCGTGGCCGTGGTCGCTCCAATCTCCGTGGTCGGGACGACCATGGCAGGCGCGGTCTGGCGGCCTCGTCTACAGTGGCTGTAGCGCCATGGGTGCCATCTTCGGAGGTAGCCTTGGCAGGGGAGGCGTCGGCCTCGGCGGCCTCGGTGTCATCGACTTCGTCTTCATCGGCCGCTGACGAGGTTTTCGTCCAAAGCTGAGTCGTCGACACCTTGGTCAAACTCGCCAACCGCGACCCAGCTCTGTGGGCCCGCACGGTTGCGTCCCTGGCCCGATGAACGGCGCGGCACCAACTCAGAGGTGGTCTCCTCCTCCTTCTCTTCGGACTTGGGCTCACCCTGGACAACGGGCATTGTCAGAATGAGCGAGCACTGAGCTCGGGGGCTCAAGGTCTACGATGAAGAAAAAACTGCTAAGCTAAAGGCAGTAAAGACTACACAGCAGAAAGAGAGACAAGTACCTGGGCCATTGGCCTTTGCCTCGCAAGGGGCTGGCGGGTATCTCGGCGTCCCGAGGATGCGGCGGCGTCCCTTCGTCGGGTACCACGAGCTTGGGATCCCTGGGCCCGCGGTGGCTCCAGGTCATTTGGTGCAGGAGGTCGGGACCCTTGGGTCCCCCGAGGACCTGAGGTCCTGGCGGCGTCCACACTTCGTTCTGCCAGAGTAGAGAAGAAGAAGCCAAAGAAGAAGATCAAGAAATTGATTTGAGCTCGGGGCTCGACCACGAGAGAGCTCGCCATAGCACGGTTGCCCCACCCGACATGCGGCTTCTTAGGAGCCCGGTCACCAGCTCTGTCCGGGGGCGGCCTCTTGCCCGCCTTTTTGCCCTTGTTCGACCGAACAGCAATCTAACATTCTCCTCACAGACGAATGCTCTTGGTGGTAAGTTAAGCCGAGTGGGCCATCCCAGGGTACCCTTGGTGAATATTGAAACCTTGAATGGTAAGTGTATTGGAAGATTAAAATGGTGGGTTGTACGGTGATGGTATGTTCAAAGGCTTGTGGGTTGATTCGATTGGTTGATCTTTGGTTGGATGTCTTCTGATGAAGGACTCATCTATTGTGTATTTCAAAATTTAGAGTGAAAGTTGCCAAGCTTGGGAGTTAATTAAGAAGTTTGAAAATGAGGATGAAAGACTGGTTATTGTTGAAGTATTATGAGGTGATTTCGGAATGATTTAGGTTAGTGAATATCGTACTTTAAATTGTCTTTGCCAAGACGGTAGATTGAGTGATGTTGGCGGAATATGCATTTGTGGTAAGAAAGATCATTGTGTATCGAGTAGGAGTTTTCCCACACTCAAGTATGGGTGTGTGATTGGATTGAGCTCTTGAAGTATGTAACATGAGTTACATGTCGTATTATCAGTTATTGGAGAATTTTGACTTGGAAATAATTCCAGCTCTAGTCGACTAGAGTTAGATTTAATGAAAAGGTGTGCAGTATTAGTGATTGTTGCTAAATGTGAATCTTATGATTTGTTTATGTAATTTTATTGGTGATTTGATTTCTGCTGGGAAATGAAAATTTCCCATTTCCTTTGGGAAAGGTGATGGTTGTTTTGTGGAAGAAGTTTGGGTTATAAGGTTGGTTTTTCCCTTCGGGAATTGTTTGGCTTTGGGCAAAGGTTATCTGATGTTCCTAATTTATTTGGGTGACTTCCCAGTGTGAGTTTACGCCTTGGAACTTAAAGTGATGGGAGTGGTTTATGCGAAAAAGAGAATTTAGTTCTATTTGGTTAATGTAATCGCTTTTGTAACCGATTTATGCAGTGTTTCTCTTTTAAGTTGAGTTTTCTCCGATGTGAATTTTATTGCAGTGATTTGAGGTTGAGGGAACGACTAGTTTTGTTAAAGGGAATCGAGATTTCCCTTGATGGCTAGTGTGAGAAAAGAAAATGATTGATCTTGGGTTATGGGTGGAGTATAATAGAAGATTGTACTTTTAAAGTTGCTTTGGGCGGAAGTTGTGGGGCGAGACCTTCTTAGAAGGAGATCCAAATGTGGGTTAGTAGTAACCTCAGATCTTAGCCTGGGCTAGGTGACGAGCGTAAAGAAGTAAAGAGTGATCATAATTTGGATGACCATTTAGTCTCTTTGTCTCTAGGACGCGTTTGATTAATTTATTGTAGGACCATTTGGGAGATTTTGGTAAATATAGTACCATTCCGGTCGTGTAACTGAATATTTGAATTCGGCGGATGGAGCTAATGTTATGACAGTTTAGGTGAATGGTTCAGTTGTGAACTTTTCTTCGGGTAATTGCCTCTTGTTCAAGACCGATATGAAAGAAAATAGAGGATGATTTTATATTGTGGTGTTTGTGGTGGAAATAGAATTTGTGCTTTAGCGAGCTATTCATTTCAATAGTAAGGGATGGCATTGCCCTTTTATTCAAAGGGCAACCATGGATAAAAGATAGGATTTTAGGAGTTTGATTCCTTGAGGTTCAAGTATGGAACCAGGAATGCTTAAGCGATTGGAAATGGTGAGATGTTTAGAATTGGTTTAGAAAACGGGATAGAGTAACGTGTTTTGTGTGGCACTATCGCTTAGAGCTGATCGAACCGTGGTAGAGTTTTGCAACTGAAGTGGACGAAGGATTTGCGAGGTGTATTTGTAACTAAAAATGATTTGGAGTTGAGTTCAGAGATTGTTATCATAATCTTTTGGGAAGACTCGATGGTAATATATTGGTCGTAAGCTGTAGTACTAAAGAAAACTTTGTTTGAGATAATCAGACCATTACGAAAGTGGATTGATTTGAGAATTTGGCGTGTTGATCGAATCTATTTGTGTCCTGCATGGGTGCTTTGATGATGCAGGTAGAGAAGTTGATTTGAGTTAAGTGTCTTGCTCACCTTAATCGGAGAGAAAAGTGGCTTTGGATTTGGGAGTCTCACATGTGTGAGAAATTCCAGAGTTGTTCTTTTGGGGTTACTTTGTGATATAAACTCTTTGTTTCTTTTAGTTCGTGTTCTAGGAATTCGGAGTCGAATTCCTTTAAGGGGGGAGAATGTAATGTCACAAATCTTTTTCTAGTCTGGGGAAAAGTTGAGTCGGGGTTTAGTCAATTTTTTTGAGCCATAAGAATGGATGTTTGGTATTCTTTTTGGCTTGAGTGAGAAGGTTTGGTGTTCCCCTAGCATTTCCTTGCCCTCCAACCGAACCAACCAGTCACCCAACCTGTTTTGGGTGCAGCCATCTCCTTCTTGTGGGCAGCCAAATAGTTTTCTCCACCTCTTTTGTTTGGGCAGCACATTGGAGACTTCTCCCATTAGAGCTTCTCCATTTTTCTCCCCAGCCTCCCTGACCAGCGCCTCTTCTCCAGCTCCTCCCTGGCCGGTGCTCCTCCTCCAGCTCCTCCGTGGACAGCGCCTAGTGCCCCTCCTCCTGCCGAACTCCCTTGGAGCAGCCCCCTTCTTCTTCCTTGCCTCCCCTTGTGGGATTGAGAGGTAAAGCCATCCATGGTTAAGAATGGTAGTTCTCTGGTTCTAGAGGGATTTCTCCTGCTGTTTTGGGCGCCTATAGCCTGGTTTTGGGGGAAGTTTTGGAGGGAAACATCTATTCTAGGGTTTTAGCTGTTCTGCAATTTTCGAGTTGCTTGCAGTGCTGCTGTTTTTCGTCGTTTCGAGCTAGCTAAAGTCGTTTCCTGTTTTGCCGCCTGTAGAAAAAGTTGTAGATATGGTTCTCAAGCTTCATTAGAACTTGGAAGCACTCGATTTCGTTAATCCAGATGAAAGTTATGATGATTTTAGTGCATGCTGTTCTGGAATGCTGAAGATTGTGAGCTGAAACTTGAGCTACAGTCTAGAATTATTTAGAGGCCGAATTAGAATTTACTTTTGCCTAGGAAGTTGTGGGAAATTTCGAGTAGATCAAGAAACAGCCGTCGTTTGCTTGATTCCGATTAGTATAGCAATTTTTATGATATGATTACTGCATGCTGTTCTGAATCTGTCCAGATCTAGAATCTGTGAGCATAGCCTCTGTTGTCGGTTGATCTGGGAATGATTGAAGCTTATTCTGAACTAATGGCTGTGGGGAAATCATAGGTTATCCTCTTATGATCATGTAGAGCTCAAGAACATAATTTTTCATCTAGCCAATTGAAAGATGTGCTATTTTGTAGTGCTTGCTGTCCATATTGGTTTGTAGTGGAGGCTGAATTGTTCAACAGATGTTTCGAGCTAGTTGCGAGCAGATTTAGTCTTTTCGTTTGCCTGGAGAAAGCTAGATAACTTCCTATAGATTCAGAAAATATTTGGTTTGCTCCATTTGGAGTTGTATAGCAAAAGTTATGCTATTCTGAACTTGCTCTCCAGAAATCTGTCTTTCTGGAAATTCAGAATTTGGGGTTGAAATTCAGAGTTTTGGGCTATTTTGAGGAAGTGAGTAGAAGTGTTATTTGTTTTGTTATGAACTTTAATAACCTTTGCAAATGAGTATGCAAATGCTATTTGCTTTCAGGTGGAGTAGTTTCGGGTGTGGCCTCTTCCTCGCGCCACCCCCCTCCTCGCAGTTAAGGCAAGTGTATCCATAGTATGATTGCTAGGATGACGATTCCTTGCTAACCTTTATACCAATGTTTATGTGAGTCATAATGGTAAGTAGTGAATATGTTAAGGTTGAAGGGAATTGTTAAATGATTATGATGTGTTACCCTGCGTTATTCTTGAATTTGATTAGACTAATAAGAACGGTAATTCAGGGATGAAAGAAGTGATTGATGCTTATGTAATTGGTAATGATTAAGTATAACCAATGAGCCTAGTTTGCGAATATGGTATTTATAAGAGTATAGAAGTTAATTGTGATCATAAAGATATAAATGGGGAGAATATGCATAAGACTGATGGGAATGGCATTTGCATAAGTGCATTCATGAAAAGTGCATCGAGCCAGGTCGGTGAGAAAGTCATATGGAATATATGACTAATCCGGAGTGCTCAGAGATCCTACCCCGTAGTCCCATCCACTGGTGTGGATGGGAGCGGTGTTAAGCGTAGGACCCGCTACTGGGTAGCGGGCAAGTCCTGTTTCGGCAGGCCCCTTCCACGGGATGGTTGGGTTTGAGGGCACGCATCGACGGGTGGTGCTCGGCAATACCGGTATGTGCTAAGTAAAGAGGCATGATGCATTGCATTGCATTGCATAAATGAGAATGTGACTGAGGAAGTATATGAGCTCCAAAAAGATGCATTCATGAGCATGTGCATTGGACTGCATCGTTAATGATAAAGCTTTGTGTGTTAAATGAAGATGTGAGAAGTTGGGATGGAGTCGTGGACTCATCCAAAGGGGTTTAATGAGGTATGTATGTGAGATATTCACGAGGTAAATGTATTGATATACTTTGTTTCATGTATTGGTCGATTCATATGAGTTCAAATCTTGTTGTTGATTCGACTGTGTTAATTGGTTAATTATGTTGATTTGATGCACTTTCTTTGAGTTTTCAACTCACGCTTGTTGTTTAAATGTTTTAGGTACTCGAGGGCGTCTTCTTTGGGAAGGGACTTAGCTGCACTTCCACTCACGCGCATGACATGTTAAGGGATTAGTTTGGTTAAATGGTTCACATGATAACTAGTTCAGATCATTGTAATAATTGTGTTGTTAAAGATTAATGGTTGCTAGAGGTTAACTGCTAGAATGTCTTGATTAGATGCCTAGATGTTTATGATTGAAATTATTATTGTCATCTCTTTGCCTGCTGAGTGGATGTCCTTTTATTAGGGAAGGTCATGTCGAATTTTTGTTTCATAGAAATTAGAGAGTCATTAGCTTCTTATGCCATGTGTGCTTTATTTGTTCTTAGATCAAGCTTTAAATAGTTAAAGTCTTGTTAGAAGTGGTGTGTGGTGTAGCATTCCGGGCATATGAGTGCCGGGGTGTTACACCCGATCGTCGACATATTTTTTTTGTTTTTTTTGGCGTCACTTAGCTTTTTTGTGTAATTTCGGTGAATCAGAGTTTTTTATTTTTGGACAAAACTGTTGACGTATTTTTCTGTTTTTTTACATCATTTAGTTTTTTTTGTGTAATTTTAGTTTTTTGTGTGTTTTTTTTTAAAATGGGTCAGTAGTTCTGTCGGCGAATCTGTGGACTGCTATAAATCTTCGGCAAATAAGTGCTTTTTTATAAAACTGAGGAGGGATTTAAACTTTTTTTTGCGTAATTTTGGTTTTCATGTTTTTTTTTAAAAAAATGGATTGGTAGGACCCGTTGAGGAATCTGTGGACTGCTATAAATTTTCGGTAAATCGGTATTTTTTTAGAAAACCGCGGGTGTATTTTTTTTTGTTTTTTCGGGTCCATTATGCAAAAAACCGCATAGAGGAGTTGAACGTAAACCGCAGAGGGACTTAAATGTAATTTAGTTTTTCTATGGTCCGCTCCGCTAAAAACTATTGGGAGGATCTAAACGTAAACCACGGAGGGACCTAAACGTAATTTCATTTTCTTGGGTTCTTTCTTTGAAAAACAGACCGAAGGAGCTAAACGTGGTTTTGAACTTTTTGGAGGGCTTTTTCGCGAAGTCGCTAACGTGGCGTGCCGCTTTGCATTCTAAATCTCTTCGCTTTATATATAGTTACTAGGAATGTTTTTTTAAAATCATCGAGAAAACGGGTGAAACGATTGAAAGGATACAAACACAATCATGTTTTTTTTGCATTTATCTAGGGTCCTCTCACGAAAGTTTTGCGTTTGCGCCAAATTGAAAGGTCCTTTTTGTGAAAAATAGCTAAAATGATCCAAACATAAATACACTTTTTTGGTATTTATTTAGGGTCCTTTTACGAAAGATTCATAATATTTCTGAACTAAAAGGTTCTTTTTGTAAAAAACCGTGGGAAGGATCTATATGTAATTACGTATTTTTTGAGAGACCTACACGTGAAAAAAATGAGCCAAGTCGGCCATCCAAGCCGACCGCGCACGAGCCGCGTGAGGGAGCTGGTGCGACATGGCTAGCGTCCCAGACCGCGAATTGTGCAGACTTTAATATATGTATGATACACTAGGAAATTTTCCGCGGCGTAACACGTCGCGCGTGTCGTTTTTTCGAAGAAAAAATATTTTTTTCGGCGTGTTTAATTTTCTAAATCGTCAAAATAATGAGCGAAACGGGGGAAAATAGAGAGATAGAGTTGTAGAAATATCTCTTTCGATTTAATTATTTGGAAAATATTGAGACCGAGATGGAAAACCGCAAGGGAAAAAGTGTAGAGGAAAAGGGCTAAAAATTATTAGAGATGTCAACCTTCTTTTTGTCGAGTTTATTACTCTACGCGTCACGAGTAATAATACATGTTTTAAAAATATTAAAAATCATGGCGTAACACGCAGCAAAGGTCGTGTCGTTTCGTAGGAAATTTTTTTTTCTCGGGGCGTTTTATTTTTAAATCGTCGAAATGGGGAAAAAATAGAGATAGAGTTGTAGAAATATCTCTTTCGATTTAATTATTTGGAAAATATTGGAGGACGAGCTGAAAACCGCAAGGGAAAAAGTCTAGAGGAAAAGGATGAAAAATTATTAGAGACGATAACCTTCTTTTGTCGAGCTTAACACTCTACGCTGTTCATGAGTAATAATACATGTTTTAAAAATATTAGAGATCGACGCGTTCATGAGTAATAATAGATGTTTTAAAAATATCGAGAACGAGATGGGAAATCGAGCTGGGAAAAAAGTCTAGAAATAGAGCTGCACAAATATTTCTGGCAACAAAAACTTTTTTTTTCGGGAAAACGGAGAAATGATATGTTTTAAAAAATATTAGAGACTCACGGCGTAACACAACGCGCGCGTCGTTTTTTCATAGGGATTTCTTTTTTCGGCAGCATTTTATTTTTTAAATCGTCGAAATAATGAGCGAAACGGGGGGAAAAAGCAGAGGGATAGAGATGTAGAAATATCTCTTTTGACGAATTATTTGGAAAATATTGGAGACCGAGCTAGAAAACCGAGGTGGGGAAAAGTCTAGAGGGAAAAGGGCGAAAAATTATTAGAGATGACAACCTTCTTTTGTCGAGCTTAACACTCTACGCGTTCACGGAGTAATAATACATGTTTTAAAAAAAATCAGAGACCGACGTGTCCATAGAGTAATAATACATGCTTTAAAAAATATTAGAGATCGAGATGGGGAATCGAGGTGGAAAAAAGTCTAGAGATAGAGCTGCACATATATTTCTAGTGACAAAAACATTTTTTCCCGAGAAAAACGGAGAAAGGACTTAGACGTAAAGAGCAAGGACCTGAATGTTACATTTTTGGACCTGTCCGCTATCCTTAAAAATTAGAAAAGGGTTTGTTCACGATTTGAATTTAACGGGAGGTTCTTTTCGTAAAATGGCGCATGAGGGACCCAAACGCGAATTTAGAGGAAAAAATCTTCCTCTCACAAAAAATCGTGAAGGACCAATTCGTAATTTACCAAAAAGATCAAATCGCGAAAAAAAAATTTGAGCCGAGCCGGCCGACTCGGCTCAAATTGCTGCCGTGCCCAGAACTTTTGCATCTTTAGGAGGGTATTATTATATTCGTCAACAGTGGTCGTGGTGTGCACGAGATAAGCATGCATGTACCAACCTTGAAGAGAGTGGTGCTTTTGTAGATGTGGAGGCGTGGCGGATCTGTAAATTTTTTGAATGGATGTACGTAGTTAATAAAATATTATTCAATATAAAAGTTTAAGATCCACAATAGCAAAAATGAAAGTACACAAATAGTTTATATTAGAGCAAAAATGTCACAATAAATTAGGAAATTACAAAATAATTAAGAAAAATTACAAATTAACTCGTGAGTCTCTGTGACTTGAAAGTGAAATATTATGGCTCCATCACTAACTTGCAGAAAAATATTGATCATCCATTATACTTAGTCGGCTCTTTCACAAAATTAATAGCCGAAAATAAATTTGCTTTCTATAAATATCGGTTTGGCTGTGGAGATAATAGTTGTAGTTGTCTTCTGTGTCTTTCCGGATAGATCTCACAAAACTTTCAAATCTAGGTACTACCTCTTGATTTTCTTAAGCTCTACATCTTTTAATCCAAGTGGTTCACTTTTTATCAATATTTCAAGTTCTCAGCATTCAACAAGACAATACGTGAATACATCTTAACTCTGGCCGATGGCCCCTGATTGGCTGTTGTGTAGCCCACTGTGCTGCGGCTGCTACTTGGCCGACAACTCGTTGTCACCTCAGCCCCAAGCCTCCGTTGTCGCTTGCTTGTCGAAGTGTGTCGCCAATCATCGCCATGAGGCCAAGCGAGCGAGAGAGAGAGAGCATGAGACAAAAATACGAAATTTTGGCTATGGTTGGCTGCACTGTGCAATGTACTCAGCTCGGTTGAGAGATAGGAGGTGTGGGCTTTTCACTAATGGGCTAGACTGGCCAATTGAGGAGGGGAGGATTGGGAGAATGGAAACGAATTTAAATTAGTTGATAACTGAACATATATGCTGATTTGATCCTATTATTGATATATATAGCTAATATACCTATTATATAATCATTTTTTTGCAACAAATATTTGGTTGTACAGCTGTACACTCATGTCCATGAATTGGATCCGGCCCTAGTGAAGGCTAATCTAGGCGTCATTGCCTTGTGAATTTCAAGATGGGGGAAGATGGTTGAACTGAGAATGTGATCGTCCATGCCTGTCACCTTCAGACCTGTTATGCACAGACAACATTGGCAGCCAAATTAGTGGGTGACCAGGGGTGACGGCTGCAGTGGAGGTAGGAAGAGACCTTTGAGCTACCGACAACGACAACGGGAAGAGGAATTTTTTAAATAATATTTTTTATTTAAATTGTAAAAGTATATCTTGATTAAAAAACTGTAAAATTATATCTCTGTCGTTATATGGTTAGGCAACAAGAGTGCAAAATGCAGAAAAAGTTGAGTCAGCGCTGATGTGGACTCTCTGTCACCAAATAAAAGGGTGATAGGGCTCTGTCACCAAACTATTTGACGACAGGAATATGTCGCTATTTCATTTGGCAATAGGGAGCTATCGTCAAATGGTTGGGCTACAGAGCCCTCAATCCAAATAAATTCTAAAAATCAAGAATTTTTTTAGAGGAAATTAAATTTATGAGGAACATTTTTGTATTGATTTCATTCAAAAATTCATTGTAACTTGTAAGCCTTAATTATTAAAAGTCAGCATTATTTTGACGGTTAATAGAATTTTAGAGTTCAAATTAGGGTGCAATAAATTCAAAAAAAATTATATTTGTAAGTGATAATTCAAGTAGTATTTTACAAAATTATTTCTCAATTAATTTTGTTGTTCTTCGTTCTCTTTTGGTATGCGGCAAATTTGATAACAAAGTGCAATAAGTACAACAACTATAATAGCATGGTATGTGAACAACACCTAAGATACAGAAAGAATTCATAAAACTGGGATATAACATAAGTACATACCTCTGTTGTAGGACTAAATCACAAAACCATACATTCTATGGCTATGGTTATCGGAATAGGTCGCTACTACAAAAATTATAATAGTTATCTATTGATTCCTGAAAGGATACTATGGTCGGATACTTGATAGAGCTTAATGTAATATCATTGTCAGGATTCGGAGGACTCCGAGGACGCAAGATTCGTGGCCTAGGTGGCATGAAGCCGTCGTCATCATCATCATTTGTATGATTAGGAGTTAGCTTTCCTTCAATGCTGGTTGAATGTCCTCTTGCATTATTGCTTAAACGGCCTGTTGTAGTAGTGCTTGAACGTCCTGTTGTGATAGTGCTTGAACATCGAGGTCAAGGTGACATGAAATCGTCGTCGTCATCATCATTGTCATTTGTAAAGTTAAGAGCAAGCCCTCCTTCGGTGGTGGTTAAATGTCCTCTTGAACTTTCTGTTGCAACAGTACTGGGTGGACCTCTACCCCTCTAGTTAGATTCTTTTCTGCGTCTTCTGAGCGAACCAGGCATCACACTCCCACCGAAGAGCATATACATCTCTACTAATTCTGAGATATCTTTGTTCAGCAACTCTTTATTCTCTGGGAATGACTAACATACAAGACGAGCATACGAATTAGTGAACTTATAGATAACGCTAAAAAGATTAGTAGAGTGGACAAATAGAAAATAACTAACCTTAATATACTCTACATACTGATCAGGCAACATCAGTATCTTATAAAGTCTCGTAGAGAAACTTGTAGCAGAAGGGTGGTCGGCTAGTCCACACACCCTGGAATACCTTTGACACCACCCTTGTAAGTGTGCCTTGAGATCGTCAGAGGTCACAAGGTTTAGGCCAGAGGTTGTTACGTTATGCCTCGGTAATGTCGGACACCACTCTTGCAATTTGAACACCACTTTATTTAGGTTCTCCTTCTTGAATGGATCATCCTTTTCATTACGTGTAATCTTCAACGTGTAATGAAGGGCTACGCTGCTCATATCAGGTATCTACGAGAATGCTCTGCTAGAGGATCCAGCCATGGTGACGTGTGAGTGGGAACTATGTATATGTGCCTACGGTTTAGCTTTTTATAGTCTTAAAGGGGTGGTGTATGGACTAAGTGTTGGAAGGTAAAATTCAATTGTGTAGACAGATAGCAAAACGCCAGAGTGTGTAGTCAAGTCAGGCTGAAAAGGCAGTCATGTATGCAAGGTGTCAGTACTGACAAATATAATGTGTAATAAGTAGTCACTTCAGAATTAAAATAGGCAGTGAGTGGTCACTTCGAACTGTACAGTGTGTAGTTAAAACTACAGTTATTGACCATTAGAAGAAGATAATATCCAATAATGATAGCGTGTGATCAAATCGGCCTGACAAAATTGATGGTAGAGTGTTGACAAATCGGTCTGAAAAAGTTTAAAGCATTGGGCAGAGTGTTGCAACTTGTCACTGCAAAAGGTGATGGATGCTTTCTTTTTTGATAACTCATCTTGACAAAGCTGCTGCCTGTGACTTGTCTAATCGGTCTAACAGAGCTACACACCCATGAGTTGTCTAATCGCCCTGAAAAAGCTAATGCATCGTCTAGGATATTTCGTAATCAAATATAATAGTTCGTGATCATAAAAATCATATGTCGTAGAACATATCTGGAACAGATTAACAAAATACATAATATAAAAAGTTCCAGCAATCCAAAATATAAGAAACTACTGCCAACCCTGTTTTTGGGAAGCTCCTCACGGCTAGGTAGTCCTCCTGTGAATATGCCCGTTTGAGTAGGTCAATTGCGTCGGTGCGCGGTAGGCCCTCTGTGGTCTAGCTGGAGGTATAGTGTACTCCGACTAAGAAGGCTGCATCGGTGCTGGTGCTCCCTGCAACTGTGATGGTCCAGGCTCATTCGCATCAACGAAATACCTCGACACACCACCATTGTCGAGGTCATAGTCTGTGTGGGCTGGATCATTAAGCTATCCCTCGTAGTCGTTAGGTGTAGGTGAAGCTATAGACGAGAACCATCGTGCCTTTGAGTCTATAACAAATGTATAATTGTTGAGAGCATTCAAAAAATGATTGCAAAATATACAAAGTGCGATTAAGTACTCACCTCTGGCGTGAGCGGCCAGACCAGCGTGTCCAACAACTCGCCCTCTCGCAGACTGCAATGTGACGGTGGCACGGGAGGCTATAGCATGGAAAGATGTACCTGCAGCACCCCTACCTCCACTAAGCGGCACGCAGTGAACCACATCGAGAGGCTGGCGGCATTTCACCAACTCGAGGACACGTCTTGAGCTCTCACTAAACCTCGGGAAGAAAGATGACACCTCCTCTCTAGTCACGTCAATCCCGCGGGTCAAATGGGAAAGGAAGCTCCCTGACTCCTCATAGTAATGGCCTAGCATATCAGTCTAGAAAATACATTACGAATTAGTTAACATGTTTACCAACTGAGTGGAAATGAGATCATAGATTGGATGCAACGTACCGCACTGTGCAGAGCTGAGTTCGTATGGGCGGGATACGTATCCCTCATCCTGGGAACGTGTCTAGGAGGATCGGGGTTGACACATACCAAACACAGACGGGTACGGGAAGCGTACCATTGTCCATGTCGTGGTACGTTTGTGGGTCATACGTCGCATCCTCAGCATGGATGTCGTCCAGGGCTCCTCCCCACTCCTCGACCTATGGCACCATACATATGTGCCAAGGAGTGGCCCCATGCATGCCCTTCCTAGTATGGCTGCAGATAAGAAATAAATATAGCATTATTAAATAGCATTACACGATAATAATTATAGAACATCAATGCAAGGAATTTACGTGTGGGCACCGTATGGGACCTCACGATCGACTTGAACTGGGAACTCCTGTCGTAGACCGAACTACCTAGTCACTCAATGTGACAACGTAGCCCTCGACCTAGACGTCAAATAGGAGGAACCGACGTGTACGCCAGTACGCCGCGTCTCTTGTGCATAGGGTGGACAACTCACTCGTCGCACGTAGCTGCACCTCTGCCTCTGTGTACGGCATACAACGTACGTGGTCGTTGGTGAGGTGGTCGAACGCAGCGACGAACTACGGGTAGCCCAGCCACATCGTCCTGTGTGCCCACCTACGCTGCAGTGACGATAGAAAAATCAATAAAAAACATTACCGTTAGTAATGACGAATGTTAAAGCGAAAGTTTCACCATCGTGATTGCAATATCTTACCCGTCGGTGGCACCAGATGGTGTCCATGGTCGAAATGTCAACATCGTCACCACGACATGTATAAGAGGCTACAGATGATGACTGACCGCCCGATCTAGAACCTCTTGTATGCCCAAAACTGTACAATTAGTGAACATCTGGTGAAGGTCGACTCGTCGGCGATCCATCCACAACCGTCGCAGAGTGCACGGTACGTGGTGCACAGCACAGCCGACCCCCAGGAGTACTGCGGCATGACGTCAAGGGGTGTGTCTGCAGTCGTCCTCGTGAACTGGATGAGGTGCCTATCCACACTATCCCCATAGGAGCTCGTTAACATGCACCAGCCAAAGAGCCACAGCAGGTACGCCTCTGGGTGGCGGCTCACCCTCACCTCATCCACAGGCTCGACGATGTGCTCCACCTGTAAATTTAAGCTTTCTTGTTAGTTTAACCAGTATATGCACAATTAAGCTTTAAAGGTTAGTTGCATACCATGTGTGCTAGTGAAGGGTCGGTTCACAGCAGCTGGTAGCACACCCTGAAACCGCACAAGTATCTCCTGGCGCCACGTCAGGTCGACATCTTGAGGCACCACAGGGTGACTGGCAATCGGGAGTCCGAGAAGGTACGAGACGTCCTCTAATGTGATTGCCATCTCCCCCACAGGTAGATGGAATATGTGCGTCTCTAGCCTCTATCGATCCATCGGGCGATGGCGCAGGACTGTTGAGCAAGAATCGGCGACTCATATCTTGTCCTCAAGACATCGTCAAGGCCGCCTCCACCATCCGGGTGAGTGGCAGCAATTATGATGCTCGAAGATTACGTAACAAAAATGTGAAATTAATATCAGTACCACACTAATTAATTAATATAAATTATGATACTACATCAAACATATTTAGAAATCTGAAGAATAGTATGTTACTTGGGGATCCAATGAGGATCGAGCGTCCAGAGCTTCTGCGGTGTCCTCGGTCGTAGTACGCTGAGCTCTAGAGGATCCTATCCCTTCTTTGGAAAAGCAGTGGCATAGTGGGCACGGTGACGACTATCAACGACCGGATCTAGCAACTCAAATGGCCAGTCGTCATCTCCATCCTAGTGAGCCATACCTGCAAATTGCAATAATGAAAGTTATATTTCAAATGCATATAGAAACAAATGCGTATAAAAAACTATAAAAGCATCGTAACAATATATTGAAACAAATTCTAATAATTTATTAAGTAACAACAGTCACAACGACAACATGCAACTCAATTACAACTAAGTAGAAAATAGATTTCATACAACACTCATTACATCAATAAAATATGAATTTGATATATAGTATATGATAATTCAAATAGCTTCTCCGGTAATATGATGATGTCATCCACCATGCCTTGCAGACAACAATCCCTCCCCCGTCGTCGAGTTGCCATCTCCTCCTTCATCTTCTTCGTTTTGTGGCTGGTAGTTCTTAAACGTATGTTCTGTTTGTTTATATAATGAACATTTCTTTATGCGCTTACTAGCTTCAGACTTTTCTCATACATCTTGTTTTGTGACGCCCTGCTTTGCATGTTTTTGCATCAAAATCAAGAACTCACAACCTTTCATTGATACTAGGAGTTGTTGTGAAAGAACCAACAACACCATAACCATAAAGCTCCTCACTCTAAGTTGCCATCACATTATCCTTTGTAAAATATTGAGATAAATATATACCGGGTCACATTCCAAATAACGCATATACAGCTATCACATGAGAACATGGCTTATGCAAAAGGTGGGGTTTGTTACACGAGCATTTGCAGTCAGCATGCAAGATGCACTCTTGGGTGATAACCTTCTGGTTGGTTCCACGCGTGTCCTTTATCCCTGCATATCACCTCGAAGCACAGTGTTCATGTACCTACTTTGATAGATCTATGCTTGGCCGCCTTTTTACTCTTCTCATCTATGTATTTAGTGATCATGCTAGAGTACAATAGATTCTCATATGTCATTACTACTTCAACAACTCAATGCCTATCCACAAAGTATTTGGTTGTGCCCTGCAGCACTCCCTCAACAATTCCAACCAATAGGAGACACCTCATCCCTCCCATCACCCAGTTGTACACCTCCGTCAAGTTAGTCGTCATTACACCATATCTAGCATCATATGTGTCATGTAACAATGACCACTTCTCTTTTGGCTCGTACTTTATCCAATCCAAGAAACATTGGATTGGCCTTTACCTTTAACGACAATTCGGCAGAGGGAATATAGGCTCCATTTGATCCTGTGTTTTGCAGCTACTAGCCTTATTCATCTGCTCCTCTTTATGTCTTTATTAGCTCATTAAGATTTTTCCATAGAGTACAGAACTTATTCGCTTGGTTCTGCTTACATAGTCTTTAGATGCCTCTAGTGGTCGGCCAATTGCTTGATGGACAGTCTTGGTAATCATAATGCGTCAGGATTTCTTCTCTGAATGTAACTGAACAGTGCGGGCAGATTATGGTAGGAGTCTTTAAATTTTCCAAACCTTATTTCTAAGGCTTTCTGCTTCGCCCTCTATGCCTTCCCGTAGCTAATAGTATACTGATATATGTTCTCGATTGCTCGGATAATAACACGGGGTCAAAATTGAGGTTCTTCACTATCTCTGGGTACATGATATTTACGACATATCTAGATGACAAGTTCCTGTGAGCTATCAGGGTTTACTCAGTCATACAGATATACTGCTCAACCTTCGAACATAGCCAGTGAGTGCCCCATTTGGGCTTGTACGCATGAACTCTCCAAGAACACTTATCAATCTTGACACTACGTTTTAGTAGATTGGGGTGGGCTTCTTAACCCTGAAAGTTCTTCTTACTGATAAGGCCCAAACTTTCACAGCATCCTGCATTGCCTCTTTTGTCAGATACATACTATTAGGCCCAACCTCATTGTCACTATACTACCAAGGTGTATCGTTGTTTTCATTCACAACCAGCTTATTAACTTGATGCGTGCTCCAATCTATTGGCACAAGCGGCTTCGTACCTCTATCTTCCTCATCCGAGTCATCGTCGTCTTTCACTTCTCTTCTGGTGTATTCACGGTCTTCCTCTTTCATCATTGTTGTTATTTCCTCAATTTGCTCACCTTCGTCTACTTGTCCCTATACTTTTTGTCTAATGTTTCCATCATCCTCCCCAACCTCAACTTATTCACCACTCTGGTAAATGATGTTCTCATTGTATTCCTGTACATGCTGCTCACGGCTAGATTTTCAAATTTCACTGTCACCATAACTGAACTCATTTTGAGGCTCACTACACTGACCAGCGTCCAACTGCTGCTGTGGGGCAACAACCCTATCATATGCTTGCACTAAAAGCACCCAATACCATCCATGTTGCTCCGCCCCCCTCACATATGACCTTCACGATGCAGTTCCCTTCACCTCAACTAACTCCCAATAAACAGGATCATTTCGCATACTACAAAAGCAAAATAACTTCAGCTGGCATTATTTTGGTTCCATCTAAAAAGTATAATACAACCAATTCAACACAGAAGAAAATGTACACTCTTTGACCCTACTCAAACTTCTATCCACATACTGGAAGTTACTCAGATCTGCACCCTCTAAACCATACATGACAACCCTTTCTCCATAATAGATTCTAAATGGAACTTGTTCTGACATATCTGCGAACTAATTCATTAACCCACGAATTAATTACTTTTCATAAAAAATACTGTAACACCTAACATAACTATATCTATATGTTCAAAAAAATATAGATCTATCTATATCTACACTAGGGGTGCAATCGGCTCGGATTCGGTCGGATATTGCTCTTTCCATATCCTAAACCGTATTTTTTGTCGGATTCGAAATTGGATTCGGATAGTACTGGGATCTGAATCGGGACGGATAATATCGATCCTGATTCAATCGAATATGGAAACTAAATCGATGCACGTATCGAATAATTTTTATCGGATAACGCATGAAAACAGATATCGCATAAAGCACACATATAACGCCGATTAACCAAGCGTATGGATTCAACATGCAATAAGATTATCACGATCTAACATGGATTCAACATCGATTAACCACTTAGAACGTTCTCGTTTGAATCTGGAGCCGTAGTGAGTTGAAGCCGCGTGACTCAAAAAGAAATCCAATCCGTTTTGATTGAGTTCAAGTCCAATCTATTACTTTCGATCGAGGACTTCAATGGAGTCCAGCTAACCAAAACATTAATGAGTGGAAACTTCGTCCAAATGGGCCAAACGGCGAGAGGACTTCGGTGATGCTCCTCGGCATGCGGTCGGGATTCGGAGGACAGGCGAGCGAAGGGCTGGAAGGCGCCAGGTGCGGGGCTTGCTGAGGCCGACGGTGATGGCCAACCGAAGATGAAGTGGGAATCGGATATCCGAACGCATGTAAAAGCCCAAACGGCATTTGGAAGCAATCGGATATCCGAATATGTTTGATCGGATATATCCGAAAATATTCTCGGGATATACCGTCCGACGGATAGTAATCTCCGAATCGAATCGAATCCAAACAAACTATCCAAACCGAATCCGAATCCAAAATTATCCGAAAAAAATATCCGAATCCGATCCGAACCTATTCGGTCGGTCGGTCGGACGGTAAGTATCCGATCCGATTGCACCCCTAATCTACACTTCTAAAAATAAATATCTATCTAGATCTATCTATAAAAACTATCTACATTAGTAAAAATATAAATCTATATACTTCTATCTATAAAAAACATCTACATACTAAAATATATATCTATTTACTTCTATCTCAAAAAAACTATACTCCTAAAAATACATATCTATCTCAGAAAAACAACTACATTTTTAAATATATATATATATCTGTAAAAACTATCTACATTCATAAAAATCTATCTATATACTTCTATCTAAAAAAATATCTACACTCCTAAAAATATATATCTATCTACATCTATGTGTAAAAACAACTGCATTGCTAAAATATATATCTATCTATATCTATCTGTAAAACTATCTACATTCGTAAAAATATAAATCTATATATACTTCTATGTGTAAAAAAACATATATAATCCTAAAAATATATATCTATCTACTTCTATCGGAAAACAACTACACTCCTAAAAATATATATCTATCTACTTATCCGGAAAAAACTACTCCTAAAAATACATATCTATCTACATCTATATGTAAAAAACAACTATACTCCTAAAAATATATATCTATCTAGATCTCTCTGTAAAAGCTATCTACATTAAGTAAAAATATATATCTATATACTTCTATCTGTAAAACATCTACACTCCCAAAAATATATATCTATCTACTTCTATACGGAAAAAATCTACACTCTTAAAAATACATATCTATCTAAAACTATCTATAAAAACAATTACATTTCTAACAATATATATCTATCTAGATCTATGTGTAAAAACTACCTACATTCATAAAAATATATATATCTACCTACATAAATGTATTTGTACAAACCAACTAAATTACTAGAAATATACTAAATCTATCCGTAACCTCTAAATTGAACTCTATATATATATATATATATATATATATATATATATATATATATATATATATATATTATTTTGCTATCCTACCTCAGTATATCACTAAAAAATAAATAGAAAAAATTTACCTGCAAAGCGAGCAAAAACCTAAAATTTGACTTTCTTCTCCCCTTCCCTCCTTCTCTCCCTTCCTCTTCTCTCCCTCCCTCCTTTTTCTTTCTCTCCTCTCTCTCCCTCTTTTCTCTGAACATGCACGAATGAAAGAGCTCGTGGGCGCACAATAAACGCGTCGCGTTTATATAAAAATTTCTATCGCCAGTTAGTTTGGTGACAGAGACGCGCGACCCTCTCTGTCGCCAAACTATCGTCAATTTTTGACCTATCGCCATATGGTTTGGCGACAGGGAGCCCGAACCATTTTTCGCCTACGTGGCGCCGACGTGGCACTCTGTCGCCCAACGATACAGCGACAAGTGTTTCTATTGCCCGATAAAACGGCGATATTTAGCTCTCGTTATTTCAAACAGCGACAGATGTATAATGTTGCAAATTTTTTAATCGAGACATATTTTTGCAATTTGAATAAAAAATATATCATTTTTAAAAAATTTCCGGGAAGAGACCCCACGCGACGACAGCAATAGATCTTGTGGCGGCAAGACAAAGAACTTCCACGGTGGAGGCTCACGAGAGATTGAGGGAAGACAGCTTGGGTTGCACGTGATAGATCGATAGTGCACGGTGGTAGGGAGACATGGGCTGCGGCAATGGGAGAGCAAGGTGTCAACGAAATGGGATCTATGGCCAAGGCAGGGAGCAAGTCGGGGGCTAGGGCACACGCGAACGACTGCAAGGGAGTTTATTCGGCGGTGGTGCACGGCTGTAGGAGGGAAGGGGAAGCACATCTAGTGCTCAGTGAACAACTAGGCGGCAGTGGCTGCAGGAGATGGTGGATGGGGAAGAAGGGATGTGCGCATGGGGTTTTTCTTGGCTTTGAAGCAACTCAAATTTGGGGAGGAAAATGGTGGCGATAAAATTTTTCGTTGGTGTGAGTTTTATCTCTCTCTTTTTATTTTTTGGTCCCTTGGCCTTTTTTTTGTGTTAATTCTATTTATAATATATATGTGATGATTAATTTGATAACAATATAACATATGTGTGATGATTAATTTAACAACAATATTTGTTATGAAACAAGATACTTTGAGGGTTATTTTATTTGTGACAGGAGATGCAGCGCAGGCAATAGGAAGTGTAATGTAGGAAAGCGAGATGCACGTTGCAATACAGGCGGACGCACACTATAGGAGAATCCGCGCAGGTGGCGCGTAGCCCGAGAGAAGCACACGCTAAGGTCGTAGAGATACAGGCACACCATACGAGGTCGCGCGAGGTCACATGTGCAGGAGGCGCAACACACAAAGGATGCAAAGTGCAGCAAGATGGGACATGTAGAGGTCTATATAGACGGACGACGTAGTTTGACGGTCAGCGGGCCGTGCAGATAAGTCATACGATAATAGCAGGTGGACTATACGCATGCATGTGTAAGTTTTGAGTTTTGTACGTACGTTTATGGAGCCAAGTGTAATTAGGTTAGATAAATATGCATATATGCAGTTAATTAGAGAGAAGAGATAAGGATTAGCCTTGAGGTATAAGGGAGGAGACCTCCCTGTGGAGCCGAAAAGAAGATTCCAGGCGGCGCAGAAAAATAACGCGCAAAGAAAAGCTTACGGGCGGCGCGCCTGATTCTGGCGGAGGCACAGGGAAAAAGAATCTTCGAGGCTACAGTGATTAATTTCTGTGCTACAATGTTCGTCGGCGGGGGCTCTGCGCGAGGCACAGCAAGCCAGGGCTCTGTGCTATCGTGATTCGTGTGGCTGTGCGCAATAGAAAGCAAGAAAGGAACGCGCATCTAGTCTGCTAGCTACGCAAGGAAAGAAAGTGACAGGACAGCAAGAAAAAGAAGACAGGAGATAACAGTGCGCATGCAATTTAGGAGTTAGTACAGATAATTAAGTTTTGCCCTGGAACACATGTATTGACTATGTGTCGGTGTTTCGAATACCGACAACTGAATTTTTAGTTAAGGGTCGTGTGTTCTCTCTCCTTTAATGGTTTGATTTAGGGAGGCTAAGATGTATACTGGTTCGGGCCGAATGTCCCTACTCCAGTTCGTGTGGTGGATCTATATTGCTTTGGGTGTAGACGACTGCACAATGTTACAAACGAGGGCTAAAGACTGGCCTTGAGCGCCTCATACGAGTGGGAGAGCTCGGAAGCTTAAAGATGCTAAGGGTTCGAAGCCGGAGGAGCGTTTGAGCCGTGTGCGTGTGAGTATGAACTACTTACTCGTATGTCAAGCCGTCCACTTCCCTGAGGGTCCTGCCTCGCTTTATATAGATGGAGGGGCAGGTTACACGGGAATTTGGAAAAGAAAAGGATGGGGTGTCCTACGCTTGGGAGTCCTCGTCTTCTGTCCTGCCGACCGACCGGTGTCTCTTCACCCCATACCGGGTCGGTAGATACATCGAGTGTCCTGAGTTTTACTGTTCGCCGGAAGTGGTGCACCTACCTCTGCGTTGCAGTCTTGGCGCCATAGCGCCCGGTTCTGGTGTTGCCTCGGGAAGGAGCGCATCCTCCCACTGTGCCTGACTTGGACGATGAGGCTGGTGTTTGACTTCGGCAACCTCTCCGCAGCCTTGGGAAGGAGCCACCTGCCCTCGCACGGTCATTTTGAGCTGTCGTGTCCGTGGGGCAGGTGGCCAACGACCGGTGATGGTCTGGTGTCCGACCTCTGGCGGAGATTGTCTTGGCTTGGTCGGAGCTTGCGGGGCGCCCGATCCATGGTGGGGGTTGGACCGCCTCCTGTTGGTTTGGTCGGAGACGAGTGTCCTTCGTGGCCCAGCGGGACCTTCGGCCAGAGCTGGGCTTGGGGCAGCCCATTCGTCGTTCCGGGCCGCTGGGGGTACCCATGGCATGAGTACTCGTTAGTAGCCCCCGAGCCCCCGAGCGGGCTCGTCAGAGGCGGTCGGGGGTTTGTCTTGGTCGGCAAAATCCGACCGAGTGCAGCGAGCGGACTTGGTCGGCCATTCGTTCGGGCGCGCTCGGGGGACTTGCCTTCGTGAGTAGGGTCTATTCGACTCGGTCGGCGAAGTCCGATCAGGCGCGTGCGGGCGGACCCTGTTGGAATCCGTGCCCCAGTGGATTAGATAGCTGCCTTGGTCGGCAGAGTCCGACCGACTTGGTCGGCCGGTTTCGACAGGGTGCACGCGAGCGCACCCGGTGGGTGTAGCCCCCGAGCCCCGAGTGGGTCGGAGAGCTGGTCAAGGGATTAAATTTCTTGCTGGCAGAGGCCGACCGTCTTGTTCGGTGAGATCCGGCTTGATATTGCCTCGGTCGGCACAGGCGCCCAGGTGCTGACGTCGTAGCTCGATGTTGCCTTGGTCGGCGCGGATGTCCAGAGGCCTTAAGCAAAGTTCTGGTGTTCGGCTGCTAGTTTTACGTCGTAGCTTAACGTTGCCTTGGTCGACGCGGACGTCCAGAGGCCTTAAGTAAGGTTCTGGTGTCCGGGCGCTAGCTTTTCATCGTAGCTCGACGCTGCCTTGGTCGGCGCGGACGTCCAGAGGTCTTAAGCAAGGTTCTGGTGTCCGGGCGCTAGCTTTACGTCGTAGCTCGACGCTGCCTTGGTCGGCGCGGACGTCGAGAGGCCTTAAGCAAGGTTCTGGTGTCCGGGTGCTAGTTTTACGTCGTAGCTCGACGCTGCCTTGGTCGGCGCGGACGTCTAGAGGCCTTAAGCAAGGTTCTGGTGCTTATAAGGCTCGTTTCTACGCTTGAAGCTGAGGTAGGCGTCCATCCGAGTCCTCATCTGGTGAGGCTATCTCTGGGAGGTAGCCTTTATGCATCCCGTGTACGCCCGTCCCGCGAGTGTGAGACACAGGAGGGTGGCGGGCGACGTGTTTACCATGTTGGTTTGAACAACGTGCTCGTGGAGCTAATAATGGGTAATCCGAGTGGGACACAGAGATCCTCCCAAGGGGACCTTTCCTAGCTTAACGATCCGTTGAGGCGTCCGGCCCGGGAGGCGACCCATAAAAACCTTTCTTCTCGATCTCGTGTCGGACTCGAGTCGTCCGCCGGCCCGCGCGGTGGCTGCCACCCATCGATGGGTTCAGCGGGAGAGTGTGAAGTATGATCTCGGACATGAGTTAAGGCGATTGGGTCGTCGGCCGACCCAACTAGAGGCCCAGCTGAGGCTCGCCTTGTCCTCGCCCCTCGCTCAATTTTTCTACTGGGGCGGCCCTGAACCCACTTGGTGGATCAGGCCTTTGGAACCCGCAGCGCTAGACTGGGCCCCGGGCGCGAGCTATTAAGCTCTCTGCCACCTCGAGGCCGCAGCGGCCCAGTGGGCCTTTCATACTGTGCAGGGCGGTCGGCCCGGCCGAGGTGGAAACCGAAGGGTCGTGTGGCGTCTTTGCTCGATCTGATGTCTTTTTCGCCTCCATTGTCTGTCGAGGTTTAATGCGTAGTGGAGGGATTGGAAACCGTTGTCTTACCAGCAGCCCGGCGTGGCAGTCGGAGGGACGGGATGTGCGACGCTTCGCCCGAGGTGGTGTCTGTTTGGCCGGCGCCCATTCGGCCGGTGCCTATCTGGCCCCTAAAAATTCGACGCAGGGGGCGCTGGGGTTGGCACTTGCTTTTGCTTTCCCTACCTCCCTGCCTTCGCTTGCGACGAGAGAACAAGAGAGCAAAGGAGCCAGAGAAGTGAGTTCCTCACCTTCCTTTTCTCTCACCTCCTCGCTGTTTGCATCTTCGGAGATGTCGTGGCCGGAGTGCTCCGCTCAACCCAGCCGCGCGCACGACCTGGAGAAGAAGGGTTCCTCCCTCCGCGAGACGTCTCGAGATGGAGGGTGCCAACGGGGGTCGCGGTCCCCTCGCCGGAGGATGACGAGATCGTCGTGCCCGCCTCGTTCTACGAGCGCGGGTTCGAGCTCCTGCTCCATCCATTCGTCCGCGGGCTGCTGCATCACTACAAGGCGGAGGTGCATCACCTTAACCCCAACGGCATGCTCCACATAGCGGTCTTCATCACGTTGTGCGAGGCGTTCTTGGCGATCAAGCCCCACTGGGAACTCTGGCGGCACTTCTTCCACGTGCGACTGAGGAAGGACAAGCCAGCGGATACCACAGCGCCCATCGGCGGAGTGGCCTTCCAGCTGCGTGGCGGCCATGGATCGGACTACATCGAGGTGAAGCTGCCGTCGTCAAACCGGGGGTGGCACGCCGAGTGGCTTTATGCTCAGAACCTGGGGGGCAGCGCCCCAGCCTTCACTGCCCGGCTTCCTAAAGCGGGACCCGAGTGGACTTGGGGCACTGACCGGAAGGAGAAGAACAAGGTGGACGCGATCATCGAGCGGATCAAGGTCCAGAAGGAGCAGGGCCTGACCGGCGATGTTGTTGTGCGCGCATTCATGAGGATGCGTGTCCAACCCCTCATGGATAGGGCGCGCCCCATGTTTCAGTACGAGGGGGTGTCCGACCCCATGAGGATGGCGCAAGCGGAGCTCGCTGCATCGGAGGTTGAGGCTTGGGTGTCCGTAGTCCAAAGGCGGGGCGCCACAGTGGCGGCAATGGCTACCGAGCCATTCTCGTAGCATAATCCCGGACACAGTAATTCGAGCGATCCTCTTCCTTTCCTCTTCCTTTTCCTCAGCCCTTAGTATTTGGTTCGACTAGTGTCTCTATGTTTTCCAGGGGCTAGCCGGGACGGTATCCCGGGCATTGCTGCCGGGGGAGAAGGAGTTGAGGGCCGTGGCTCGCGTGGCGTCCGCGCAGCACAAATCCGCCCGTAAGAGGCGGAAGGAGGAGAGGAGGAAGAGGAAGGCGAAGAAGAAGCAAGAGCGCGCGGCGAGGAGGTCTCCGACACGACCGCCATCGATACGGCCGGTCCGGAGTCAACCTCGAGTGACAGCAGCGGCGACGACGGTGGCGACCCATACTGCGGTTTGGATTTCGAACCGCCGGGCGGTGGTCCTCGAACGAAGGTGCAGCCGAAACACCGCCGCCGTCGGGCCCCAAGTGGAAACATCGGTGGGCGTCCTTGAGAAGCGGAGCGAGCGACGCCCCACACTAAGGGCCGACAAAGAAAGCGGTTGCCTTGCAGCCCGGCAATTTAAGTGTCCCCTTTGTTCCCGAGTTGCATTGCATTAGAGTCGTTAGTAGTTTTCGACCAATCATTGTGTCTGAGGCCTACACGGGTGGCCGTGGCAGCACAGCGCGTTCGAGTGGCCCGCGAGGTGGCGCCATCCCGGCTTTCTGAGGTCGGCCGTCGGTTGCTGGGACAAGCGGCAGTGGAGCAGTCTTGCTTCATGAGCGGCAGATGTCGAGCGCCGCAGGTGACGGAGTGAAGCTGCGGAGAGACGAACGGGTCGGCGGCCGGCAAGGTGAAACACGAAGCCCAGCGACTCTTGGCGAATCGAGGCCTCACCGGAGCCAAAGAGGTGAGAAGAGCTCTACCGCCACCGCTGTGAAACCACCAAACTCATGCGATCCGGGTGACTGGGGTGATCCCTCTGCCGTCACCCGAGAGCCCACCGACGGGGGCGGTCCAAGTGTCGGAGGCGGTCGTCGTTAGGCTGCCGGGGGAGGTGACGCGTGACCCTCCTGGCGCAAGACAAGGCGATCATGAAGGAGTCCGCTTCGGCCGTCATTACTGTGGCCCGACTGCGAGCGATGACCGTCCGGCGAGCCGTCCCTGTCTTTGGAGCGACAATGAACACTGAGGTGGGAGGCCCTCCAGGAGGGCGTGTGGCAAGCCGAGGCTGAGGTGGTTCAGATCCGAAAGGGTCTGGCCCTCACCCTCGAGTCCTCCGGCAAGGCGCTGGATGCCCTCACCGGGGGAATTCGCCCGATCGGTGTGGTAAGCCAAATAAACCCCGCCCTTGCAATTTTTTATGAGTTTGCGGTAGGCTAATAGGGTGCTCGTATTTCGCAGCACTTGCGGGCCCGATTGGGTGATAAGTCTAAGTTCCTCCGTCGTTCGCACGGCCGGAGGACGGCCGCCGAGGAGGAGTTCAACCGGCTGCGCCCCGAGCTGCACGACGCTCAGGAGGCCTTGGCGCATGAGCAGGCGGAGGTAGAAAAGGCCCGCCAGGAGCTGGGTCAGGTCGCACAAGTCTTGTTCGAGGAGCGCCGGACGAGCAAAACCTTGAAGACGAAGGCGTCCGAGCTCGAAGTCCCTCTGGCGCGCGCGTAATAGCGCCAAGAATCTTTGCCGTCTACCACGGAAAGACCGTCTGCGGTCGGAGGTGACCGCCTCGGCGAGCGCTAACAGCCTGAAGGGCGTCGGCAGCTAACGCCAGCGGGAGCGCCGCTTCGGGAAAAAGTTAGCCTTGGCGAAAAACTTCTTTGAGACTTCAGCGATCCTTATCAAGGGTCTTGAAGAGATCTTGCGCTTCGACCAAAGGCGGGCCAAGGCCGAGGAGGAGCTCCGCACTCTGGCGGACTCCCCGGCTGGTAAGCGACCCAACCTCTTGATCGATTCCGCGATTGTGGCTTGCAGGCGTGCACTTTTGATCTTTGTTTGATCTGCGAGTTGCGAAGAATCTCGGCAACGCCGTGGAAGGCACGAGATGGCGGAGGCGTGTGATCTGGCCAGTCCTGGCCAGGGGGCGTGGCCTTAGCGCGTATGCGGTAGCGAGAGGAGGAGCGATCGAGCAGAGCCGACCGAGTTAGCGACCCATCGAGGTCGGTCGGGGCGTCTGCAAAGTGTTGGGGCTATCTTGGGTTCGAGTTCACTGCGACCAGCTAGCCGTGTGCCCGAAAACACGTCGAGAGCTCGGTGGCGAGGCGTCGTGCTCGGGGCTTCTTGGCACTCGTCGTCACCATCTCCCTCTGACGATGTCGACCTCGGCGCCGTTAGTAGTGGGATCGCCGGGAATTGGACCGACGAGGAGATCGACGTGTTCGAGTTCCAAGTCGAGCCGTGGGCCCGGGTGATCGCCGATAGGATACCGCTGCGGAGCGTCCTCCACCGAGAGTAGAAGAAGTGTTAGATGTTTTTTCTTTTTGCAATGTAATAACTTTAGTATGTAATGAACTAAAGTTTATTTTAATGCTTTGGTCGGTCGGGCCGACCATAAGTTCGACTTTGTCTTTTGCACTTTCTTCTGTGATGAACACTTGGCGACCATAGCCTTAGAAACCACGGGGTTGTTCAGGCGTGGAGTGGAATCATGTTAACTACGTTTGAGAAGCGCAAAGAAGCGAGAACAAGTGTGAAAGCGTTCACTTGTGCTTTCGCGCGGGAAAGAGTGTTCCCGACCAGACTATGGTCGCTCGCATGGGCACTTCCTTCTTCAGGGAAGCACTACTTAGCAACCGTGGCCTTTGGGCGTGGTAGTAGCACTTAGGTCGAGAGGTTACCGCTAGAAGAACCCAATGGCCGGATCACCGACAGATGTGAAGTGTATGTTAGTAGCCCAGTGGTGCACGAGGATCGTTTCGTGGTCACCGTGGCCAATTGAACTCGGAGGAGGTGTAAAAAGGTGCGAGGATAAGAAAGGGCTTTAGGGATAGAATCGCCTTAACTTTTCTATATTCCATGCGTTGGAGCAGCGTTGCCATCGGCATCCTTAGTCGAAAGGTGCGGGTCGGAGGACCTCCACTTACGATGAAGGGCCTTCCACGGGGGAGCTTGTGCCTATCTTTGTTGGGTGAACTGGCGTAGGACCGGGTTGCTAGCGATTGAAGGACCCACCGCGGACTGTCGGTGTAATAGCGTCGCGGCATTTCTTTGGTACTTGGTGACGCAGAATGGCCATATCCGCAGCGCCTCATCGAGCTGGTCGATGGCGTCTTGTTGTCGTCGAGCCCGTGCCTTGTTAAAGGCTTGTAGTCTCGGGCGGCGTACTCCGGAGTCGGTTGGCAAAGGCAACCGGCACCAAACACCATGAAGAATGGGGTAAACCGGTCGGCCAAGATCCGGTGTGGTCCGTAGGCTCGAGCGGAAGGTAGCTCGGCCACCCATCGATCCGCGAATTTTTGATCGATGAAGATTCGTGGCAGGCCCTTGGAGGATCATGCCGTTTGCCGCTTCGACTTGGCCGTTGGTCCGCGGATAGACTCGGTTTGCCCGATCGGCGCGGATGTTGAAGTCGTCGCGAGAACGAGAATTCCTTCCCCGTGAACTGCGTCCCATTATCGGTGATGATGGAGTTCGGAACTCCGAACTGATAAACGATGTCGCGGAAGAAGTTGTCCACTTGCACCGAGGTGATGGTGGCGACTAGCTTGGCTTCTATCTATTTGGTGAACTTGTCCACCACGACAAGTAGGTGGGTGAAGCCCCCGGGCGCCTTTTTGAAGGGTCCGACCAGATCAAATCCCCAGACCGCGAATGGCCATATAATGGGGATCGTCTGCAAGGCTTGTGTCGGAAGATGCTTCTGCCGGGCAAAGAATTGGCACCCTTCGCAGGTGCAGACGATTTGCTCGGCATCGGCCACGACGGTCGGCCAGTAGAAGCCATGTCGGAAGGCTTTTCCCACGAGGGACCGCGGTGCGGCGTGGTGGCCGCAGATGCCGCCATGGATGTCGGCGATGGCGCCTCCTGGTCGGCAGAATGCATTTACGGAGGACTCGGAGGGCTCTCTTGTAGAGGTCTTCTCCGACGGAGGCGAAGGATTTCGCCGTCGGCGAGTCTTGGGCCTCGGTTGGTCGGCGGGAAGCGATCCGTCGATCAGCCGGTCGATGAAGGGCTTCCTCGATGGAATCGACTATCGATCGTTGCGGCCCGACCCGGACAACTCCGCGTCCGACCGTTCGGCGGTCGGAGTGGTCGCGTCTGGCGAGTCGGTCACCTGCTCGGTTGTCGAGTCCAGCCGGATGGAAGGTTTGTGAAGGTCGCTGACGAAGATCCCGGGCGGGACCGATCCTTTGCTGGAGGCGAGGTTGGCTAGGTAGTCGGCCTCACCGTTGTGGCGTCTGTAGCTATGGTGAAGCTCAAAACCCTTGAACCTTTCCTCGAGCTTGCGCGCTTCAAACGATATCTTTGCCATGCGAGCGTCCGCGAGGCCGTAGCCTTCATGACAGTCGACGACAAGCTTGGGTTGCCGTGTACATAGAGTCGGCGCAGGTAAGTCAAGTGGCGATCCGGAACCGTTGGCGATAGCCGTACTCGGCGACGTTGTTGGTTGCGTCGAAGAGTAGTCGGATGGCGTACTGAAGCTTGTTCCCAAGCGGGGAAACAATGACCACTCCAGCACCCGCTCCGTTCTTGGTATAGGACCCATCGAAGTACATTGTCCAGTACTCGGGGTCTTTGAGCGTCGGTGGCGCCTGGGCTTCGGTCCACTCAGCCACGAAATCGGCCAGAACCTGCGACTTGATCGCCATTCGGGAACGTACGATATGTCGTGGCCATTGAGCTCGAGTGCCCACTTGGCTATTCTTCCTGAGGCGCCGCGGTTGTGGATGATTTCGTCGAGTGGCGAGGAGGTTAACACAGAGACAAGGTGCCGGTCGAAGTAATGGACCAACTTCCTCTTCGTGATGAGCACCGCATAGAGCAATTTCTGCACCTGCGGGTACCGAGCCTTGGACTCGGAGAGTACTTCACTGATGAAGTAGACTGGGCGTTGCACCTTAAGCACATGGCCTACTTCTGCTTGCTCCACGACAAGTGCCACGCTAACTACTGGTCGTCGTGGCGATGTAGAGGGCGGCGGTTCCCCAGTGTTGGGGTGACCCGATGCAGAGGTGGTCGAGAGCGCTTCGATCGATTGAGGGCTTCCTGTGCCTCCTGCGTCCAGCTGAACTGATCGGACTTCTTGAGCAGCTTGTAGAGCGGCATTCCGCGCTCGCCGAGACAATACACAAAACGGCTCAGGGCTGCAAGGCATCCCGTCAGCTTTTGGACTCCATTTAGGTTGCCGAGTGGGCCCATCTTCATGATCACGGAGATCTTCTCCCGATTGGCTTCGATGCCACGCTCGGAGACGATGAAGCCGAGTAACTTTCCCTTGGAGACCCCGAAAACGTATTTTTCGGGGTTGAGCTTTATGCAAAACCGTCGGAGGTTCACAAAAGTTTCTTCTAGGTCGGAGACTAGGTCGTCGACCTTCCTAGTCTTGATGACGATGTCGTTGACATACACCTCGATGTTACGGCCTATTTGGTCGTTAAAGCACGTTTGCATACATCACTGGTATGTAGCACCAGCGTTTTTTAGACCGAATGGCATCATTACGCAACAGAACGAGCCAAACGGAGTGATGAAAGAAGTCACGAGCTGGTCGGACACTTTCATCGCTATCTGGTGGTAGCCCGAGTAGGCATCCAAAAAGGACAAGCATTCGCACCCTGCGGTGGAGTCGACGACTTGGTCGATGCAAGGCAACGGGAACGGGTCCTTGGGACATGCCTTGTTCAGGCTCGTGTAGTCAACACACATTCTCTATTGCCCAGTTTTCTTTTTTACAAGGACAAGGTTGGCCAGCCACTCAGGGTGGCGTACCTCTTTTATAAACCCTACGGCTAAAAATTTGGCTATCTCCTCCCCTATGATCCTGCGCTTTTCCTCGTTGAAACGGCGCAGGCGTTGGGCGACCGGCCTTGAGCCTGGTCGGATGTTCAAGGAGTCCTTGGCGACTTCCCTTGGGATTCCTGGCATGTCGGAGGGCTTCCATGCGAAGACATCTCGATTGGCGCGGAGGAAGTCGACGAGCGCGCTTTCCTATTTGGCGGGGAGCTTGGCTCCGACCCGCACGGTCTTGGTCGGATCCTCGGGATTGACCGCGACCTCCTTCGTGTCCTCAGTGGATTTGAAGGAACTTGGCCCCGACTTGTTGGAGTCGGGGGTGGACTCGGAGGTTTCCCTCCGGAGGTTTACGAGCTCGGCGGATGCGATGACCGCCCAGCGCCAACTTCGCAGCTACTTTGCTTTCATGATTGTAGGCAAGCTGGAAAGATGAGGCCACGGTGATTACTCCCCGCGGCCCTGGCATCTTCAACTTGAGGTAGGTGTAGTTGGGGACCGCCATGAACTTAGCGTAACACGGCCTCCCCAGGATGGCATGGTAGGAGCCGGGAAACTCAACCTCGAAGGTGAGGGTTTCGGTGCGGAAGTTGTCTGGGCCCCTGAAGGTGACGGACAGGTCGACCTGCCCGAGTGGATGGGCCTGTTGGCCCGAGATGACGCCGTGGAAGGGCACCTTACTCGGTCGGAGACTCAAGCGTGGGACTCCCATGGCGCCGAGCGTCTCAACATACAGGATGTTGAGGCCACTGCCGCCGTCCATGAGCACCTTGGTCAGGCACTTTGGCCCCACGATGGGGTCGACGACTAGCGGGTATCGTCCCGGCTGTGGAATGTGGTTGGGGTGATCAGTCCGATCGAAAGTGATCGGGGACTCCGACCACCGCAGGTACTTGGGCACGGCGGGAGTCACCGTGTGGACCTCGCGGAAGGCGAGCTTGAGCCGCCGTTTGTCGGCGTAGCTCGCTGGTCCATCGAAGATCATGAGGCAGCCGTCGGGTTTTGGGAACTCGGTGTCCGTCCTCTTTTCCTCGGCATCTGGTGCTGAGTCCCGCTTCTTCCTCTTGCCCCGCGATGACATGGGGGTTCCGAAGAGGAAGCGCTTCAGGACTTCGCAGTCCCGGTATTTGTGTTTGACGGGGTACTTGTGATTTGGACACGGGCTGTCCATCAGCTTCTCGAAATGGTCGGGCGCCTACCATGCCTACTGCTTGGCAAGGCGGTCGGCGGCTGCGACCAAGTGGCCTTTGCGGCCTTGTTTCCCTCGCCGCTTTCATTTGTCGGAGCGGTCGGGAGGGGCGCGGCCAGCGCGGACTCGCTGACCTTCCCTTTCTCGAAGATGGCCCCAGCCTCTTCGCCAGAGGCGTAGTTGGTTGCGATGTCCAGGAGCTTCTTGGTGGCTCTGGGCTTGACGCTGCCAGCTGCACCAAGGCCTTGCATGTGGTGCAGTAGATGAAACGCCCGGCGACATCGGCGTCGCGATGTCGAGAGCTCATTGCATTCTTTGGGAGAAACACGGATGTAGTCCGGAGAGTCTCCACAGGCTGTTTTTTGCGACTCTTGAGTCGAGAGCTCGAGTATTTCGTAAGTGCCACTGAAATTGCCGACGAAGAGATTCTTGGTCGGCCCAGTTCTGATGGATTTTGCGGGCAAGTACTCGAGCGAGCTCGGCCGAATCCGAGTAGATCAGGAAGTCTTGGATGATTAAGAGATCATCGGCGGCTCCCCGCTTGCATCTTGCCGGTAATCTTCTAACCAAGCGCTAGGGTTTGTTGCCCAGTACTTGGTTATGTTGTGGCGCCGAACGTCGTGAGGAAATCCGCGTTGCGGATTTCCTGCAGAACGCCTATGACCCAGCCATCTGGGCTCGAGGCTGCGGTCGTGGTGGCCGTATCCGCGACCCGCGGCCCAGGTCACCTCGGCTATTGCTCTTCTCCGCGCCTCGAGTGGCGCGGACATCGTCGGTTATTGCTCGGCGCTAAGCGCCCGAGTCGTGAGGCTGGGGCGCTCAGCCGTGGCGTCGTCTTCACCGGACTTCGCCGATTCCGGGCGGCGGTGCGACTCGGACGGCTTGAGGAGGCACCGAATGGCGGGAGCGGGAGCCCTGCATGTGCTACACGGCAGCACGCTCCACCAGTCCCCGGAGGTTCTAGTACGTAGCCCTGGCCTCCGGGTTATCAAGCTCGGGGATACCACAGAGCAGCATTGCGGCTGCGGCGACGTTCTGGCTTGCGTGGGGGAAGAATGGAAGGTCGTCGGACCCTCGGCGGTGATGATGTACTGGCGTCTTGGCGTGCGCATGGCGGCAGATCTGAGTGGGGGCTTGGGCTGACTCTGCTCCAGGTCGGCTGGAGTTTGTCAAGCTCGGCCTTCGAGCCTCCAGCTCATCGCACTGTTGTTGGAGCTCGGTGCGGCGAGCCTAGATGCACTCGGCCGTTGCGGCGATACTCTACTTCTGCGCGGTTGCCTTTAGGCGAAGTTCTGGACTTGCGGGGGGTTCTGTGGGTCGATCACGCTTCGCCATGTTGCACTTTCATGAGTCGGTCCGTTCGCGATCGCTCCATGTCGGAGCTGGAGTCATGGCTGGAGGAGTCCTCCAGTAAGTCGTGGATGGAGGCCAGCGCATAATCGGTCATCGCCACGAGTTGAGAGCCTGCGAGGGGCGACATCGTCGCCCATGTGACTCACCGCGACCGCCACCGAGATGGTCTGCGGCCTTCGGTGGAGCTCGGCGTCGAAGTCTGTGAGGGCCTCGAGCCGGAGGTTACCATGGATGTTGGCGATGGAGTCTAGGCTCCTAGCTGACGCCTGGTCCCGAGAGGTGGCGGGAACGAGCACGAGCTCTCCCACTGAGGTGGCGATGAAGTCGAGGGTGCCGAAGCGGATCCAGCTCCTCGACGCAGATACGCCGTCGCGGATGAAAGAAGCCATCAAGGAAGTAAATGGGAATCTGGAGATGACAATGATGACGCATTAGACCCCTACCTGGCACACCAACTGTCGGTGTTTCGAATACCAGCATGTGAATTTTTAGTCAAGGGGTCGCGCGTTCCCTCTCCTTGAATGGTTTGACTCAGGGAGCCCAAGATGTATACTGGTCGGGCGAATGTCCCTACTCCAGTTCGTGTGGTGGATCTATATTGCTTTGGGTGCAGACGACTGCACAGTGTTACAAGCGAGGGCTAAGGACTAGCCTTGAGCGCCTCGTACGAGTGGGAGAGCTCAGAAGCTTAAAGATGCTAAGGGTTCGAAGCCGGAGGAGCGTTCGAGCCATGTGCGTGTGAGTATGAACTACTTGCCCGTATGTCAAGCCGTCCTCTTCCCTGAGGGTCCTGCCTCCCTTTATATAGATGGAGGGGGCAAGTTACACGGGAATTTGGAAAAGAAAAGGATAGGGTGTCCTACACCTGGGAGTCCTCGTCTTCTGTCCTGACGACCGACCGGTGTCTCTTCACCCCATACTGGGTCGGTAGATACATCGAGTGTCACGATTTTTTGTTTTGCCGGGAAGTGGTGCACCTACCCTCTGCACGTTTGCCAGGTGCTGACGCCATAGCGCCCGGTTCTGGTGTTGCCTCAGGAAGGAGCGCATCCTCCCACTGTGCCTGACTTGGACAATGAGGCTGGTGCTTGACTTCGGCAACCTCTTCACCGCCATGGGAAGGAGCCACCTGCCCTCGCACGGTCATTCTGAGCCGTCGTGTCCGTGGGGCAGGTGGCCAACGACCGGTGATGGTCTGGTGTTCAACCTCTGGCGGAGATTGTCTTGGCTTGGTCGGAGCTTGCGGGGCGCCCGACCCATGGCAGGGGTCGGACCGCCTCCTGTTGGTTTGGTCGAGGGCGAGTGTCGCCGTGGCCCGTGGGACCTTCGCCGCACTGGGCTTGGGGCACCCATTAAATGCGTTAAGACGGCAGGGGGTACCCATGGCATGAGTACTCGTCACTAGGTGTAGGGATGGCAATCTTATCCGATTACTCGTGTACTGTTGGTAAAAATCTTAATAGAGGTGGGTATATTCATCTTTTATTACCCGCGGGTATGTTTTTGAGGGCTAAACTCTACCCGACAGGCAAACGGGTATGGGTATGGGGGAGCTTCACCCGTACCCATTCCACCCAATTACCCGTCATCTCCTATTGATATACGGGCTAGAACAGACACCCAGTTGGCCCCTTGATCCCCAATTTGTGTAACTCATTTTAGTAATTATTGAAATTGAGTATCCGTGTATTATTTGTCTGCATATATTATTTTAATTCTTATTCTCATGTATTTGAAATTTTGAATCATTGATAATCATTCTTTAATCCATAGAGTGTAGCTAATATCCATAATTTCATCAAAAAGATTATATTAGTACCATAGCTCATTAGCTCCTAGCGCCATTTGGTTGAAAAGATTGTTGATGGTGGCGGGTAACGGGTATACCCGCGGGCGACGGATATGGGCGAGATTTTTTGCCCGTGACCCTTCGCGGGTATACCCATGTGGGAGATTTTAGTTCGCGGGTATAGGTATAAGCGAGTACTACCCATACCCGCCGATACCCGCGGCGACGGATATGGGCGAGATTTTTCGCCCGTGACCCTTCGCGGGTATACCCGTGGGGGAGATTTTAGTTCGCGGGTATAGGTATGAGCGAGTACTACCCATACCCGCCGTATCTGATTGCCATCCCTAACTATGTGTTTTATAAATTGCATGTTTAATCTAGTTATTTTTCATAATCTTAGATTATTTATTCTAGATTTCTTTCATGATCTTAGATTATCTATTCTAGATTTATTCTTCAAGTATGGTCATTATTTTATTAATTTCTGAAATTAATAAAAACACAAAAAATTAGAATCAGGTGTTAGTTTGCACCAATTCACCCATCTCTTGGTGCGCCTCAATCCTTCTCTCTAAATTACCAATTCACCCCTCTCTTGGTGCGCCTCAAGCCCCTTCTCAATCGCAGAAAGATTGAGAGGCAAAATGTGTCACATACCACGGTATAGGTGATGGAATACGGGTAGGATGCACTAGCACGAATTAAAAATTCTACTGCGTAAAGCAAGATGCTAAGCAAGTGAAAGATCATAGATCATTACCACTAGACGCGCAATGCAGCGGAAGGAGAGTTGAAGTAGCTCGATTCAACATAGCGCACATCCTTAAATAGTGGTCGATTGTCCTCCAATGGTAGTCGAACTTCACGAGCAGTCGTCCTAGTCAGTGCCATAGTAGCAGCAATATCTTTACTGAAGTCCACACGTTCGGGGAAGAAATATCGTGCATCGGTATGCTATCACCAGCGCGCACGACAGGGTCTGAGTGGTGACAGCTAGGGTTTTGGTGAGTGCGGTGGTACAACAATTGTCTTACCTTAGCCATCACGAACTCCCTTTATATTGCCCCTCAGTGGAACCCTACATTAGGTGCCTAACTATGGTGCAAAGCCCACTAAGCCTACTTGGGTCATTAGTGACTAATCCAATCCAAACTAATATATTCCAACCCATTAAATGTGTGACCCTGTAGGTTCATGCATATTCGGCTATAGTTTGGAAACTCCTTTTAGCCCATAAGTCGGTAGCGGCCCCTAGCAGGGCATAACGATTCCTAAATATACACAAATATCGTATCAAACAAACTTATATAGTGCTTTTGTACCGTTTCCTTTGCCTCATGATACCAGATCAAACTCAAGGCGAGAAACATGCCATCCTATAATAGCTCGATCAATCACTCGTTTGTAATAGATTACTTAGTTGCAATTGACTCTTTTAATCACATTCGGCATGGCCATGCACTTCCTTAATCCAACTACATCGAGGGACCAAGAGATATCTCCCTTTATATAGGAGGAGCAAATTCCATCTTGATCGTTCATATTCCTCCACATGTTTCATAATAAACCTGAAAGCTACCTTTATGACTACCCAATTACAGAGTAGTGTTTGGCAAACACTAAGTATACTATTACATATGTAGAAAATCATGACAATCTCAGGTATAAGGATCCCACATACACTATGTATAAGATCAATTGATGACACTTTAGAATATAGCAATTACCACAGTGGCATATGGTGGGTCACTCTAACATCATGTTCTATGTGTCCACATTATTGATTTGATATCTCTATATGCATGATCCGTGAAAACAGGATCATCAATCAATACATGTACCGACCTATAATTCATCATTGTCTTGTATGATGATATAAGGTCAGGGATAATTTAGAATAATATCAAAACATGAACAATGAGTTTCATGAATAAATCACATACTTATTGATCGATACTAAGATATTTATTCAAGGAAAAATAATCATATTATTTCATAAGCATAGATATGGTACAATCATCTTCATAATTGCCTCAAAGACATGTCACTAACAATAGGACCGCGGTAAGTCCATTTGTTGTGATATGAGAGCATGGTAGGTGTCTGATGTGGTTGAGAAGGGCGAGATTAACAATTTCGTTCTAATAATATCCAAACTTGAAAAAATGGCCAAAGTGCTAGAAAAAAATGGCCTCCAGGATAGAAGTTTTGAGCACCACCCGGATATCCTCTGTAACAGACTGCGCTTTTAAGGGGGTGCGATTAAATACCTTAACAGCTACCCAAGATTTTAGCTGTCGGGAACCAAGTATTCATTGCCAGTCAAAAAAGCGAAATCCATCTATTTTATTGAGAATTAAGGCCAAACGGCTAGAGTTTTACAAAAGGGTGCGGGTAGCACCAAATACAATACAGAAACTCCAACAGGAATGCTCGAGCAAGCAGACTAAGACCTAGAACCAAACATCGTCGCCATCTACGATCTCCTGGAAATCACCGGCTTCTTGGAAATCTAGAAGGGGATAGGAAGTAAGGGTGAGTACACAATAGTACTCAATAAGCCACACAGGAAATTCTGAATATTACATGCAGGGAATAGCAAGGGTTGGCACATGTTTTAAATGTTATGGATGCAAGTTTTAAATACCAATTTTAGTTACATTTGAAACACAAACCAATAACCAGGTAATATCAAGGAGTTTTCACAAAGTTCAGCTTTATGACAAGTTCCAAGTTGAAAACTACAAGAGCTTGGTTACGAACTTAGCTTCATTAACCGAAAGCACGGCGTATTCGAATACTATCAAGATCACTGTGCAGAGCTGCTCAACTTTACCCACAAGATATCTATGGTCGTTAGTGCCACATGATTGGCATGCAACTTATATGCATGCGGTCGGACCGAGATGATTATAGCCTTTTGTTGGACTTCCCCTCTTTAACCCCTATCCAGTAGGTTTCGAGGATCCACAGTCTTCAGGATCCACTGGCCATAGCGGGAGACACGATCTGATTACTACGGGTTCCTACTGTTGTGAGAACCGGCAAATGGCTTCTCCTAACTGGGTTCAACATGTTCAAAGGTGTGGCTTACCTTGCGGGGTTGAGGGATCTCCTAATTGGTAGAAACTGAAGTCTTGACTGATCCTGGACGGCTCCTGCTCTTGGTACTACTCCAATCTTGCTCTGCACTGCTCCAAGTACTACTCAGTCTTGCTCCAGCCTTTGCTCCAATGTTGGATCTATAGTAAAATAAACAAATAAAATAACAAAACAGGAAATAAATCGGAGAGGAGGGTCAAAACGGGTTGAAAGGATATTTTGGGATTTTGGGAATTTTAGGGGCTTTGTTTGGCAGAACTTAGGCTGTTTTTGGACTCAGTGGCTCGAACTGGTTAAAATAGGTATTTTTAAGTATTTTTGGATTTTTTGGGATTTTTCTAAAATTTTAAAATGTTTTTTGGATTTATTAAAAATTAAAAAAATTGGAAAATCAAAAATAAAATGGGCCACACAAAGGTAACGCATTTTAGCTCAGTCGGCCCATGGCGCGTGCTGTAACGCTTGACCTTAGGCGTGGTTTGGGCTTAGCGGTGCATCCCGAGCAGAGGCGTTGACAAAGGCCAGGAGTGGGCAAAGCCGACAGACGGCCTGAGGTTGAGATAGGTGGTGGGTGGGGTCGACGGGGTGGGGCGGTGAGAGGTCGATGGAGTGCCTGAGCCGAGGAAGAAGGCGGGCGGGTGGTAAGAGAGGGCGCCAGAGAGGGAGAGAGAGCGCGGGGAGGGGAGAGGGGAGCTCACCGCGTCGGGCGAGGAAGAACGGAGGGGCGGGAGGGGTTTTATAGCCAACGCTGGGGGAAGACACAAGGCGGGCGAGGCGGTGGAGGCGAGCGAGGCATAGGCATGAGGAGGAGGGGCACGAGGCGGTCGAGGCGTGGCGTGGGGGAGGTGGAGGTGCAAGGGTGCGGCTGGAGGCGGAGAGGGTGGTGGCGGTCGGGATCGAGTCGGAGGGGACGGTCGGTCCGGGTGGGCCGGGAGAGGCCGGGCCGGATCTGCCGGGAAAGAAGACGATTTCTGAAGGAAAGCGACTTCGTGAGGATTTTCAAAAAGGGAAAGTTTTCAAAAATGATCCAAATAAAAACCAAAAAAATCGAATAAAATTCAAATAAATTATTTTGAAGATTTTTGGGGTATTTCATCCTCCGAGACAGGCAAGGCTACGTGAATGCCTCACAATGTCACGGGGGCCGAAGTGGCTGCCTCAGAATTACGAATGCCTGACTCAGATTAATAATTCATATTGAGGCCTGCATCCTTTGCCTCGGAATGGTAACGGTTTGCCTCCGAATATAATTTTCATGTAGTGTTGGTTGATTCAATAGCTATGAATGATTTCTCGTAAGGTCATCCAATTCACTAAATTTCTTCGGGGATACAACGAGGATCAAGGCATAGAGCCGCAAGAATCAGATATTCTAAGTAACCATGATCTCATAGTAGTTGCTCCGGATGCTGAGATGGTTACAGGCGATGGCGCATCGAACACATAAGGGCATGTACAAAGGTTGAGTCTAACTCAATCTTCTAGGCAGTCCACGTCAGCAAGAGTCAGTTTGCATACAAAAGACTGTCTCTAAAACTATCTCTTCATTAAATGTCTGATAATTAATTTTCTGCATATGTCTCTTTTACGGTAGAAGACGCTAGGGCCGACTGGCTCTCCAACAGATGGCTCTAGCGTCGTTGTTTTTGATCCCCGCGCCAAGGGTCATTGTTTCACGAAATAACGCTGTTTCTCTCTCCTTCCCATCTCTCCCCTCCATGTCAGCTTTCTTGCCTATGTGGCAATTTTGAGGGCCAGCAATTAATACCATTGTACATGCTCTAAAGCACCATAACAGGTGCTATTATTATGCTAATGAGCCTTCCCCTTAGCAGAAGAGCTAGCTACACGTGAAGCGCATGTGACTTGCCTGATGCTCCTATTTATTAGCTAGGTAGACGCTGAACCATCAGGAGAAGCTTGCATCTATCACTTCCCTTATTTTATGATCCATGACTTGGTACTGTGATTGTTGACTTGGAAAACCGATGCACTGTTAGCAAATGCTTGGGCTAATCATCGTTAAATTTCTCATTTCTAATTTATAGCATGCGTTGTTGTGAATTCTTGATTGGCTTGGAGTAGGTGGTGGCTGCTCTTCCAGTTGCTTGTGGTCCGAACCAGCCATGTACTCCTGGCCTGAAAGAATAGAGCTCAAGTGTCAGGTCTTGTATAGTGACAATTCAGAGAGGCCTGATCGAATGGAGCTCAAGCGCCCTGTCTTCCATATTTAGAGCGATAGCTTTTACAAGCGACGCCGCATATATTCTGTCGCAAATTAGTCCACGATTGTGGCTGCTGTTGGTTGGACAGCTTGGGCGTCGTGTAGATGGCACGTCGCTGTTTTGCGGTCCGGCTGGTTAGCGATGTGCCTCACCACGAACACGTGGATAATGAGGCTATGATACGCTATTACAGGAGTAGTTCACCTCCTTTCCTTTGAAAAGTAACCTACGCGCATGCTCACTCTGACCACATCAACCCGTCTAGCTCCAAAACTTTCTGACGATTCCATTTCGAGGAAATGTGCCATGGGGAAGTAACCAGACCAGGTCACCAGGCCAAGAAGATACGTCAACATGCCGACGATTTGCCTTGCAAGTTTTCGACTGCCCAAGTAGCTTTTTTTTTTTTAAAGTAATTTGATTTAGCTCGCCAAGTTGTACAAACCAATCGTTCGGTTCAACACAAGAACAAGAGTTCATTTATCTCACAGGTATATTCACTGCAGACATTTAGCAGAATGGCATAGTTACATGCATTATGAGATGAAAAGAAAGAAAGAAAGAAAATAAAAATTTGATTACTCCCGGCAACGAGGGTCGAGGGAGGAGCAGGACGGCATGACCAGAAACCAACGTCCCTACTCGACGAATTCTCCTCAATAGCTCTAGGGAGCAATCAATTAGAGGAAGGTGCCGGCGAAGAATCGGATGAGGAGATGGTGGAGGAGCCGGCGGTCATGGGGGTCATGTCCATGGGGTAGCTCCCGAGCACCCGCAAGAATGAGGTGTACTCCTGCACCTCGGCGAGCGCGTTCTGCGCGCGCGGCTCGGCGAGGGAGGCCTGGAAGTCGACGTAGAACATGTACTCGAAGTGCTTGGCGGTGCCGACGTTGGCATCGTCGACGAGGCGGATGGGGCGGTGGCGGTGAGGCCGGCTCTCGATCTTGGTGAGGCTGATGTCGCGGAAGGCGAACGCGGAGAGCACCTTGAAGAGCACGGAGGTGCCCTCCTTGTCGTGCGCGAACACGATGCTGGTCTTGAACGGCCGGTCCGTGCGCGGCACGATGGGCTCCCGCGCCAGCATCACGAACCGCGTCACGTTGCCGCAGTCGTCCTGGATGCCGTCGTCGAGCACCTCCATCCCGTACAGCTCGGCGGCGCGGGAGGACGCGATGGCTGCCGTGTCACGGAGGCCATTGGCGGCCACGTACTCGGCTGCGCCGGCCGTGTCATCGAAGGCCTCGCGGACGACGTTGAGGCCCATGCGGGTGAGCGTGTGCTCGCACTGAGCCAGCGCCTGCGGGTGGCTGATGACGCGGGTGAGGCACTCCTTGCGTACACCCGGGAGCGCCAGGAGGCAGTGGTGCACGGGGAGCTGCACCTCGCCGACGATGTGGAGCCGGTGCCGGAGCAGGAGATCGTAGTTGCGGTGGATGCTGCCCCCGAGCGAGTTCTCCACGGGGAGCACGGCGCGGTCCGCGATCCAGAGCTCGACGGCCTGGAACGCGACCTCGAACTGGTCGCACGGGACGGCGTCGCAGCCCGGGTACGCCTTCCCGGCCGCCTTCTCGCTGTACGCCCCCGGCACTCCTTGGTACGCCACGCGCAGCTCCGACCCATGCATCGGCGCCGGGGATAGGTCCGAGATCCGCAGCGGCTGCGGCAGGTTCTTGGCGCCGTCATTAATACTGCTCACAGGGACCAAATCCAGCACCGCCCCATTGGGCGGCGCCGGCGCCGGCTCGATCCGACCGTTTGTGGAGTGGAACCCGAGCGCGGCCACCTTGCTGGACAGCACCGCGCAGCTGCTCTGCCATTCCGTCCGGCCGCCGACCACCGCACCCTGCAGCGAGCACCTGACCACGCCAGCGCCCCTCCCCGGGGCATGGCACGCCAGCCCAGGATTCTGCCCAATGGGCGCCTTGATCAAACTCGCTGCAACCATGATTAAGCACACCAATCAACTCCTCAGCTAGCTAGCTAGCTCTCCTCCTCTATTTCTTGGCTTCTCACTGTCTGGTGAAACGAACCGTGTCGGGTAGCTAAAGGTAACGAGAAAACCAGAAGTGGTTGTTGAAGCTTCAGAGCGAGAAGCTGAGAAGGGAACGGGCGGGTGGTAGGGGTTATATAGGCCGAAGCTTGAGCTTGAGGTGGGTTGGTGGCGCGATCGGGAGGGGGGAAGGGGTTATTTAGGTCATCGTCAAAACGTATCTTCGCCTCTTCACCAACCCAACCCAACCCAACGCAGCGCCGTGGTGGTGGAATGGACCGAAACGTGCATGCCCCCACCCCCGCGGCCCCCTCCGGCTGTTACCTGCTCCTGCTACCCCTTTTCGCCGTCGTTTCGTAGATTGACCGGAAAATAACGCCCCCAGGTAGCCCCCAGGTAGCTGTGAAGTGTGTAGGAAATAATGCGAGGGCATGTTATCCTGTAGTGAACGCGAGTGAACAAAATTTCGCCTAGGGCTGAAATCCAAAATTTTGGCGAAATTTTGGCATTTCAAACGAAATCCGTTCAAAATTTAAAAAGAAAATTTCAAAACCGATTTATTTGCTACCGAAATTTCAGCAAAAAATCCGAAATTTCGGTCGAAATTTCGGCGAAATTGCACTGATAAAAAAGTAATTCAAACGATGTCAAAAAAATTTGAAATTTTTTTTGAAGGTTTCTGGCACATTAATTATATTCTCATAAAATTTTTAGATGATTATCAGGTCTGTGGAAGTTTTCAAAATTTAAACATTGGTACTATCCAGATGAAACGTTGATCGGCAAGTTTGAACCGGATGAAAAATGGTACAAACAACGTTAGAAAATTTTGAAATATTTTGTGCATAATGCTAATGAATTACTAATGTTTCCATAAAATTTCGGATGGTGATCAGGATTCAAAATTTTTTAAAAATTCAGACAGTGCTACTATCCTGATAAAAGCCTTACCGGCAAATTTGAACAGAATGAAAAATAGTTCAAACCACCTCGGAAAATTTTGGAAATTTTTTTGGAAGGTCCTGATGTATCACTAATATTTTTATGAAAGTTTAATATGATTATCATGCTTGAAAAAGTTTCAAAAATTATAACAGTGCTACGTGCTGATAAAAGCCTGATAATCAATATATAGATTTGCTTTAGCGATAAAATAAGGTTTAAAATTTGCGAAAATTTTATAGAAAAGTTATAAGGAAGTCTTTAAGGTCTCATAAAAATTTTGAATTATGATTACACTCCAATGAATTTATAAAATTCTTACAAGGCACAGTAACATTTATGTTCTTTCTCTTTTGGTTTTTGTAATATAGTATAACAATGAAGTTCAATGGTTTTATAGATTTTATTTACCCAAAAAAATTTAATTTTTTGAAAATTTTATAGAATGGTACTGAGGAAATTATTAATCTTTCATAAAAATTTAGATCATGATCACACTCGAGAAAATTTAGAAAAATCTAACAAGTTTACTATCCCAATTATGTCCATTCAGTTTTTTATTTTTTAAAGATAGCAAATTAAGTTAAATTATTTTTAAATTTTTTATGTATGATTCTACACTACTAAAGATATTACCATAAATGTTTTAGGTCATTATCAAGCTTATAAAATTTTATAAAAATCCGACAATATTTCTGCCCAAAATTTAAAATGTCTCAAAATTTCAGTTTTTCAACAAATTTTCATTTAAGATGACTTTCTTAAGGGTTATTGGACTAATTCCGGTCAAATCCGGCCTTAAAACATTAAAATCCGGTTTCAAAACCTAAAATTTCGCCAAAATTTCTAAAATTACTGTAGAACACACACAGTAGCAATTCAGTAGGGTAGGAGACACTGAGGGGCAGGCAGGCCAGGGAAGGGCTCGAGTACTGTTATTCGCTAGTCAAGTCGTTTAGAGGTGCATGCACTTCCAACTGAGCCCATCAGCCAATTAGTCCTTCGAAAAACAAGGCTCACGAGTCTTGTGTAAACCATCCTTGTCGCTAAGGACCATTGATAAAGCGAAAGCCATTAATTTGTTTCTTCTCCGACTTGGAGTCAAGCCAGCCAGCCGGGTGCGAACGCAGTAAACCAACGGGATCACGACCAAAGACCGACCGAACGAGCGGTCACCGCGGGGGCCAAAAGCTCAGTGCTCACGAGCGCGAGTGTGAGCAATGTTAAAAATTTCGGTGAAATTTTGTAAAATATCAGCAAGATCTTGGATTCCGGCTGAAGACAAGATTTAAAATTTCGGCCGGATAAAAAAATTAAGTTGCTACAGTAGTTTTAAAAATTCCAGCGATAATTTGACTTTTTTGACTGATTTGGCCTAATGTATACTATATATTAAAGTTGTGGGGATTGCCGGCTCCTAGGAGGTGCCACATCATCGGTCTCGCGAAGAGGCTCTCCGAAAAATTAAAAATTGCGTTTAGATCCTTTCGAGTTGGTGGTCTTCGTCCTCAAGATTTCAAGTTGGTGGTCATGGACGGTATGGAGTCCGTGATCGCGTTCAAGATTTAGGGGCGAATGATTCAAATAATGCGGTGTTCTTGGTGGTGGCGCCAGAATGTTGGAAATCGAGGGTTGCGGATTGTGGCACCTAGAATGTTGGAAATCCGAGGCTGCGGATTGCTTACGCGTTCTCTTTTTCCTTTTTGTTTTGTTTAAGGGTTGTGTGCTTCTTGTTAGCGAGGCCGGAAGAAATTTTAAGGACTTGTATCATTTTGATGTAATGTTCTTGAGATTAATAAAATCTTCCTTCATCTAAAAAAAAGATCCTTTCGATGGTTTTTTAATAAAATAAACCTAAAAAATATCAAAATTACGTTTAGATCCCTCTGCGGTTTACATTTAGATCCTTCTAGTGGTTTTTAGTAGAGCGGACCCTGGAAAAAATATTACTTTAGATCCCTCTACAGTTTACGTTTGGCTCCTATCAGCGGTTTTTAGAGAAGCGGACTCAAAAAGAAAAATACGTCTAGACAAAAAAAATACAGATTCGTCGAAAGTTTATAGCAGCCCACAGATTCACCGACGGGGCCTAGCGGCCATTTTAAAAAAAATGCAAAAACCGAAAATACATAAAAGAAAGGCAGCCGCAGTTTTATAAAAAAAACACAGATTCGTCGAAGATTTATAGTAGCCTATGGATTCACCGATGAATCCTAACTGAAAGTGCATCTAGGCACTTATGTTATTTTGGTGAATAATGACAAACACATATAATGACAATATATATAATTGAGTAAATGCTTAACTTAGTGCTTAACAAATGACAAACCTCTTATTTGATTATATTGCTATGAGACTAACATGTTTATTGCCAAGTTGAGTATTAGTCTCATCTATTTAGAGGAAAATCAAGTGGAATGGTTAAGCAAGATTAAGGTATGCAATTTTGGTGTCTCTTTTATATTTGTTATTGCATTCCTGTTGTGCAAATGCATAGTGAACTCCAAGTGGCATGTTGATTATATATATGCACATTGGTTCATGTCATATTTATTTGTGCATATACATTCATTTGAGTTCATTATGTACTTTGCTTTTAGTATGCATGTATTAACTAGAGTTAAACTTCACATTGCTATAGATTAACTTGGTGCATGCAAGTCTTAGTTGTATATCTTTTCATGCACCTCTCCTAGTGGAGTTTAATCTAGAGTTGGATCACATATTTACTCTTGTTCCAAATATTAGTCGCACATGTACAATTCGTGTATATTCTATCATGTGCTTCATTTAAGTAAAGACTGTGATCCTTGCCATGATTTAATTGATTCATCATATCGCAATTATCTCTCTAGTGCATATAGATCAATTACATATTCATCATGATGCACTTAGTAGAGAAAATTTCTTATGTCAAGTGTTTCCATTTATGTTGCGCTTCTTCATATGAAACACTTGTAGTAATTAATTGCTCACAAACTTCAATTCATTTATATCTATTGAGCTTTTGGGACTAATGTCTTTCATGAGTGGTTTGGAAAGAATTAGGTCCCGTATGTGTATGATGACCAAGGTATCCGGGAGGATGATCATTAAGCCGAGGTCAACAAGACGGCGGTGTCACCAAGAGTTGAGGACTAAGTCAAGATCGACTTGGCGTGGAGATCGTCGGAGAGGATGATCAAGTCAAGGTCGATAGGACGAGAGTCTCATGAGGTGAATCGAGTCAAGTTGGACAAGGCGAAGATGTCATCAATTATATGGTGAAGGTCTTCATGCACCGGCATTAAGAAAGAAGACGGCATGCGGATTGAATGTAAGACTTATATTTCTCGTTTGAATTTGAGTCTAAGGATTGCCGTACTATTAAGAGGGATGCTCCATTGAATGACTTTTAGATGTGTCAAGTGCTCAAATGATTCATCCTTGTGAAATTTAGAGAGAGAGTGGTATTGGTGGTACCGGAAAGTGAGAATTGTAGGTCTCTCTTGGATTCTTGGTGAAATCTGGATTTATCCTTTGAGATTTGGGTAGTGAGACCTTGTTGGTTGTGTAGCCCTTGTTCTTAGCTTTCAATAGAGTCCAAAATCACTCAAATCGGAGTCCGGAATCAAAAGTTATGCTCGTTTTAAATCGAATTTCTGAGTCCATCCGGAGTATCCGGACTTAATTCCGGAGTATCCGAACTAAATGTCCGGACACTCCGGGGTAAAAATGGTCCGGAGTATCCGGACTGTGCGCAGTTCAAACGGCTAGTTTTTTTGGGAACCTCTATTTAAAGCCCCCTTTTGGGTAGCCGTTGGGACAGAGTTTTTGGGGTGGTTCCTTGGTCCTTTGGGGTGTATTCTTGGTGATCTTAAGCTCCCAAAAACCCCTCTAACCCTAGATCTTAGTGATCCCCTTTTGAGTGAAGGGTTGGGTGTGAGAGAGGGTAGTGCTCGTGTTGAGTGTGATTTGAGTTGTTGAGCACTTGATTGCATCTCCAAGCTTGTTCTTCGTGAGCATTTGTTACTCTTGGAGGTTGAGGACTCCTAGACGGCTAGGAGGTCGCCTACGAGCCACCGAAGCTTTGTGTGGTTGGCCGTGGGAAGTTTGTGAAGGCCGATTCCGCCTCATAAGGGAAGGAATCAAAGAAGTAAAAGCCATGAGTGCAAGGTGCAACACCGGCGGCTAAGCGGGTTGAAAGAGACCCCGTGTCTTGGGTGACCGGGTCGCATGGCGAGTGCAAAGTGCAACACCGGGAGGATAAGGGTTGAAAGAGACCCCGGCTTGGTGCCGCCTCAACGGAGACGTAGGATCCCCTCAAGGATCCGAACTTCGGGTGAAAAATCATCGTCTCCAAGTTTGCCTTTCATTCTTGCTTACTTTTGTTCTTGCTTTAGTATTTGATTTTGAATCTTGAAATTGCCCGATCTATTTGATTATTGAGTTTCTCGCTAGGCATCTACTTGATCTAGGTTCCTGCTAGTATTTATCATCTTTGTGTTCAAGTAGATTGTTTAAAAGTTGGAGAAATTTCAAATTTCATCCCGAGGTGCCCAACCCGGAGTATCCGCATAATTACTCCGGATAGTCCGGACATTTATACCGGAGTATCCGGAATAAAAGTCCGGAGAGTCCGGGCTAAACCCCTCGGCCACTCAAAGTCTCCAATCCGGAGTGTCCGAACCTAAAACCCGGATAGTCCGGACATTTATACCGGAGTATCCGGATAAAATCCCCGGACACTCCGGACTGAAAACTTTGGGTGTTTTATTTTCGCTGCATTTTAAATTGTAAAATTGTAATTCGCCTATTCACCCCCCTCTAGGCGACATCACCTGCCCTTTCAATTGGAATCAGAGCTAGGGCTCTCATTTTATTAGACTTAACCGTCTAGAGAGTTAAAGATGTCGACTAGAGGAGTAGAGCACTCAAATGATCTACTTGTATTAAATGGATCAAATTATGCTTTATGGAAATCTCTTATGACTATTCATTTTAAATCCATGAGCCCCCAAATATGGTGGATTGTAGATGTTGGCTTTTCGTCTCCATTGAGCGAAGTTGATCCAATCAAGGAGAGACGAATGCCTACATCTCGACGCTCAAGCTACTAACATATTATTTTGGGTTGTGGCGATGAAATTTTTGATAGCATATGCGAACTCAAGAGCGCTCATGAGATGTGGATAAAGCTTCAAGATCTATTTGAATCATCCACGTCTTCAAATGAGGAGTGCATTAAGGAAGAGATGTCGGGAGATGAAACCTCAAGCTCCATCTCAAGCTCAAGTGATGAAGAACCGACATCTCCATCAACCTCAACCTCCGCCTCAAGTGACGATGAAGATTCATTCACATCTCGAATCCGTTGCTTCATGGCGAAATGTAAGAATGAGGTAAGTGATGATGATGATGAGCTCTCTTGTGAAGAGTTTATGAATATGTTAAAGGAGCTAAATGAATGTCTTGGGAAGGAGAAAAAGAAATATAAAACTTTGAAGCTTGAACATGAATTACTTCAAAATGATTTTAATATGCTTCAAGAAAATCATGAATCCCTCCTTCTTAAAGAAATTCATAAATCTAAGGTGGATATAGGAATCACATGTAATTCAATTGATGAAATGCCATGCTTAAATGTCAACTCTAATATTTCATCAAAAATTGACATGTCCACCTCTTGTGAAGATTTAATTGATACACCTTGTTGCTCTAATGAAATTTCTTCTAGTTCCTCTATATCTTTGGATGGTAATCTTCTAGAGGAAAATAAAGAGCTCAAGGCCCAAGTCATTAGATTAGAAGATGACTTGAAGAAGTGCGTAAAGGGAAAAGCCATCCTCGACGAGATCTTGAGCAAGCCAAGGGCGTCTCAAGATAAGCGAGGACTCGGCTACAACTCCAAGAGGGAGAAGAGCAAGAAGAAGCACGATACAAGAATGAAGACGATTGTGTGCTTCGCTTGCAACAAGAAGGGCCACTTCGCCTCCGTGTGCCCAAACAAAGTGGAGATCAAGCCACAAGCATCAACCATGAGGCAAACCGGCAAAGAGCAAGTCAAGAAAAAGAGACGTTCAAAGCATACTTACTACAATTGTCGGGAAAAAGGGCACATCGGTAAGGATTGTCCCAAAGGTATCATTCCTAAGCCTATTATTGTTAATGATAATTATTTGCTTAGGAAGGACAAGAATGGTAATGCATTTGCCAAGCTTGTCAAATCCCCTATGTCCGCTAAAAATGATAATGTTCAATTGCATAGGAAGAGTAAATCTAGAAATGGGTTTGCTAAAATTGTTAGGACTCCTAAGCCTACTCAAAGCAATTCAAATATAGTGCTTAGGAGAAATAACAATAGCAAAACATTTGCTAGATATACTAGATCTTCTAAGTCAATGCATAATTTTAATAATCATGTGCTTAGAAGAGATCAAACTAGAAATAGTTTTGCAAAGTATTTTTGTCCTCCTAAGCATTATTATAAAAATACCAATCAATTGCCTAAGAGGAATAATTATCGCAAACCTATTCCTAGTCATGTTAGTCTTGTTAAAAATATTAACATTAGGACCATTTGGGTTCCTAAATCTATTGTGACTAACATTGTTGGACCCAACAAGGATTGGGTACCAAAAATCGCCTAAAAGATTTTTAGGTAATATGAGATGCATTGGACGCTTGGCTTCTTCAAAGGAATGAAGACTTCATCAATTGCAAAATGGAGCCAAGCATGAGGATGATCACTTCAATCTTGAGCCAATGCCATCTCGGGTAACAAGTATTTAAATTGACTCTTATAGCTTATAGCCTTGTGTAGGTTATATTGCATTATTCATGAAAATCAATTTAGATTGCTTGTTATATGCTTGCTCATGCTTATTAGTTGTTTTGATTGCAATCTTGAGCAAGTTTGAGATAGTGGCACATTAAGGGGGAGTGTTAATTCATATCCATGTATGTTACATCCCTACATGTGCCCATATTTATACAAGTACTAATATATATTTTCAAAATCAAGCCATTTAGCCAAAAGTCAAAATTTTGTATACTATTAGTATTCTTGTGAAAAACTAATTGCAAAATGTATACAAATGTATTTGAAATGTTTTTCAAGGGTTTTGACTTCACAAAATCTATTTTGAAAAGAAAATGAGTTTCATGATCAAAATATAGTTACTAGTATCTTGTTTTGGATTTAAACTTATACTTTTCATAGAATTAAATGTAAAATTATTTTGAAAGTAATTCCAAAACGAAAATCCTAGAGTTGGTCATTCTTAACAATTCTTGTATTCAAAAGATTTTCAAAAGACCAACCTATCAAAAGTTATTTGATGTTGAAACTCACCGAAAAACTATAATTGATCCATAATGATCATATTATTGCACTTAAGTGAGTTGTGCCAAATGAATCAAGTTTCATGCTATGATTTGACTCACAAGGGTATTTGCAACTCATATACCCTTTTAAAACCTTAAATACTCATTTAAGCTCATTTTTGTAAAAATGAAGAGTTTCTTGAATGTTAAAGCCTTTATTGGCCAAATTCTGCCTCTCGAGAATTTAATTGTCTTCTTTGTTGTGAATCTGCTCTAAATGATGTATTTGATGGTTATCTTGATCATTTGGAGCATTTCATATTGGTTTCATGAATTTTACCAAGGTATTATTGCAAAATGCCTTTTTGAAGTTCATCAAAATCTCTCTTTTGATCTTATTTGGCATACTCTTGCATAAAGTTGGTTTTTACAATTTGAATGGATTTGATTATGCTAATAGGCTTATAAACATCTCTCTAACACAAATGAAGCCATATAAGTGCACATTTCCATTCAAAACTCATTTGGTTCCATTTTGAGGATTTGGTGAAAATCTTAATCCTTTATGTGATTCAAATACATCTTTCACCATATCTCTCAAAATAAAATTGATTTATTGAAAATTTTAATTGAAAAAACCTTCGCTCGCATATGGAGTTCATATCTGGAAATTCTCACATTTATTTGAACTCATTTGCGAAATTGTTGACTCTATTTGACTTAGTGTCAAAACTAAACCTCCAATGCTCTTAATGGCCTATTTTTGATTGGAGGATGATATTTGAGAAATTCTTTTTGGAGAAGTCTCTTGGTTGTCCATGGATCATTTGTGCAAAATCTCATGGCTATTTGACTTCATTTGATACTTTTTGGATTAATGTTGAAAGCATATGCATGCATATGAGCCGTTTTTGGTCAAAAAGTCAAAAATGTATTTAAAAGGCCAATATTTGTGAAAATCTTTATAAAAGTTCTCAAATATGTATTTCAAATGTTTTACAATGCTTTCGGAGTAAAAATTTCTATTTTAGAAACAAAATAGCAAATTTGGCCTCAAATGGATCTTATAGGATCTTGATTTTGGATTAAATGAAATATTTTCATAAGTTAAAATCTATTGAGTTTTTGAAAATGTGGTCAATACAAAACTCGTAGGGTTGGTCATTTTGAGCATTTCTTTAGTTCAAAGTTTTTCCAAACGACCAACCGTTCAAAAGTTATAGCTATTTGATTTCGGCCAAAATTCTTCATTTGACCCAAAATGACCCATTCTTGCATATTGTGGGTTTTGCTATTTGAATTGGATTTCTTCGTGTTTCTTGGCTTGAAATAGTATTTCTAACTCATACAAAGCCATGAAAGTTCAAATCTCGAAGAAATTCATATCGGATTGCTTTTTGAGCATTTGGTGCAAATTGAACTTCTCTTTTCGCCTACAAAGCGCAATCTGCCATATCTTTTAAAAGAAAATTCCTTTTGAGGAAATTCTTTTTACAAAACCTTCTAAATAGTTCAAAGCTCATTTCTGGATATTTTCAAATCACTTGGACTTAATTAGAAAAAGTTTTGACTTTTCTTCCTTTTGATTGAAAATCATACCAATAAAATAAAATTTGGCATATCTTTTGAATGAAGACTCCTTTTTGGAAAATTCTTTTTGGAAAAGTTTCTCAGGAGTCCAAAGTATATTTCTGCACAATTTAAAATAATTTCAACTTAATTTGCAAAAGTTATGGCTTTTTCTCACTTTGATCAAAAGGCTGAAAATTCAGACTTTTGCATGGTTTTGAGCTGATTTGTGATTTTTGTATCTCCAAATCAGAGCATAATTTGAGGACCACCTTTGTAAGAATTGATCCCCAATAGTTGGTCTATTATGCTGAATTTTATCATATTTTTAGATCTCTTTTGAACCTTCTTTCAGCCTTGTCAAAAGGTTCAATGAAATGTCAAAACTGAATTTTTCAGCACATTGCATTTTTTGAAATCTTGCTTACCTTTAAGATGATTTAAGCATTTTCTTGTGATGAAAACTAAGGTAACTTAATTTATTGCTTCATTATTCATCTAAAATTAATTGGGAGCTCATTTGTTGTTGTTTTCATCCTTAGGACCATTTCAAAGTGAGATTTCTTTTCCCGAAACCTTCGGTTCGGCATTCACTATTTTCAAGTTTTCGATATTTTCCTTTGCTCAAATGAACTTTTGGCCTTCACAGTCCTCGAAGAGAATTTCGAGACCGATCTTTTTCGCGTTGATGATTTTTGCATTTGAGCAATGGTTTAAAAGGTATAATCGATTTTGTGCTGCTATTTGAATCTTTTAAGATTTTGAGAGTTTTAAATTGGAATCTTGGCAAGCCTTTCAAGATGAAAACTAAGTGAGCTTATTCATTGCTCCAAGCTTCAAAGTGGAGCATATCTATTTAAGTTTTCATTCCTATGAAAGTGCATCTTTTGGCTAAGTTCTTTTAGAAATTGGATTTAATTGTATCTTAGCCTCAAAATGTTTCCTCTCTTGCATAACTCGGAATTTATTATGGAAAAGAGGAAATTTCCCTTGTAAGTTCAAGAGTGAGTTTGAATGTGTTTTACCCATTGTCTCTCTTACAAGTGAATGTCAAGATTAAATTTGAATGAGGTTCAAATATTTTCATTGTAAATTGGTATAATGAAATCTTCAATTGGTATCTTGAATTTTTCAAATTGCATGCAAGTAGTATTATCATGTTTATCGTCTATATCATGCATGTTATACTTGGACATTATCAAACTAACTTGGGTCAAGTTGAAAGATATTTGTTCCCGAAAATCGTGTGCTTGTCTATTGATGTTCAAGGTATTGGAAAAGGGGTCATCTTCGACGGTGGGATGAAGGAAATGGAGAGAAGCTCCATAGTCCGAGGGATCTAAGGCCGGGCGCGGTGATCATGACCAATTCGAACATGCGGTGGACAAGAATCGACAAAGGGACGTGTTTCTTTTTTACTATGTTCAATAATGTCTTTGCACACCATTATACTCAAGTGTCTTATTTTAAATGGTGTTGTATTTTTCAATTGGTATCATCAATTGGTATCTTTCAAGAGGTATCCTCTAATCCTAAATTGTTTTGAAGTGTCATCTAACTTGCATTTGGCATTATCATGAATTAAAAGATACATATGGGTGACACATTGCAAAGAGGTATACCCTTGATAAATTTATGAAATTCTTGATCATGAAAGTGCATCTTAATTATACAATGTTGATTCATGGTCTTGATTGTTAGAATTTAATTGGATCATAAGCATGTGCTTAAGATATATAAATTTGCTATATGATCTTAAAGTTTAAAGAATGAATATTCTCCATATGAAATCATATTCATATGTCATGATTTAAGCATCACTTACATATTGTGAATCATGACTACATTTAAATTGGTATCATTTCGAAAATCTATTACCTAAATCTTGGATATAATTGGTATCATATCTTGCCTAGATTTAGGGGAGCTTCATATTATTGTCCTATTCCTAGCTCCTTATCTTGTTCTCCTAATCCTTTTATTGAGTGTGCAATCAAGGGAAGAATTTATTGAATGAACAATAAGGATCTCTTAAGTGCCTTTTTGGGATTAATGACAAAAGGGGGAGAATTTATGGATTTATCAATTGTCCCCTAATCGATCGACAAAAAGTGATATTTTGTAAGTATGGTCTCTTATTGTTTATTCATGTTTGTTTTTAATGCTAAATATCTTAATATTGTCATTCGGAGCAATTGATAATAGGTTTCTCATAAATCACCAAAAAGGGGGAGATTGAAAGTGCATCTAGGCACTTATGTTATTTTGGTGATTAATGACAAACACATATAATGACAATATATATAATTGAGTAAATGCTTAACTTAGTGCTTAACAAATGACAAACCTCTTATTTGATTATATTGCTATGAGACTAACATGTTTATTGCCAAGTTGAGTATTAGTCTCATCTATTTAGAGGAAAATCAAGTGGAATGGTTAAGCAAGATTAAGGTATGCAATTTTGGTGTCTCTTTTATATTTGTTATTGCATTCCTGTTGTGCAAATGCATAGTGAACTCCAAGTGGCATGTTGATTATATATATGCACATTGGTTCATGTCATATTTATTTGTGCATATACATTCATTTGAGTTCATTATGTACTTTGCTTTTAGTATGCATGTATTAACTAGAGTTAAACTTCACATTGCTATAGATTAACTTGGTGCATGCAAGTCTTAGTTGTATATCTTTTCATGCACCTCTCCTAGTGGAGTTTAATCTAGAGTTGGATCACATATTTACTCTTGTTCCAAATATTAGTCGCACATGTACAATTCGTGTATATTCTATCATGTGCTTCATTTAAGTAAAGACTGTGATCCTTGCCATGATTTAATTGATTCATCATATCGATTCATCATATCGCAATTATCTCTCTAGTGCATATAGATCAATTACATATTCATCATGATGCACTTAGTAGAGAAAATTTCTTATGTCAAGTGTTTCCATTTATGTTGCGCTTCTTCATATGAAACACTTGTAGTAATTAATTGCTCACAAACTTCAATTCACTTATATCTATTGAGCTTTTGGGACTAATGTCTTTCATGAGTGGTTTGGAAAGAATTAGGTCCCGTGTGTATGATGACCAAGGTATCCGGAGGATGATCATTAAGCCGAGGTCAACAAGGCGGCGGTGTCACCAAGAGTTGAGGACTAAGTCAAGATCGACTTGGCGTGGAGATCGTCGGAGAGGATGATCAAGTCAAGGTCGATAGGACGAGAGTCTCATGAGGTGAATCGAGTCAAGTTGGACAAGGCGAAGATGTCATCAATTATATGGTGAAGGTCTTCATGCAGCGGCATTAAGAAAGAAGACGGCATGCGGATTGAATGTAAGACTTATATTTCTCGTTTGAATTTGAGTCTAAGGATTGCCGTACTATTAAGAGGGATGCTCCATTGAATGACTTTTAGATGTGTCAAGTGCTCAAATGATTCATCCTTGTGAAATTTAGAGAGAGTGGTATTGGTGGTACGGAAAGTGAGAATTGTAGGTCTCTCTTGGATTCTTGGTGAAATCTGGATTTATCCTTTGAGATTTGGGTAGTGAGACCTTGTTGGTTGTGTAGCCCTTGTTCTTAGCTTTCAATAGAGTCCAAAATCATTCAAATCGAGTCCGGAATCAAAAGTTATGCTCGTTTTAAATCGAGTCTTTGAGTCCATCCGGAGTATCCGGACTTAATTCGGAGTATCCGAACTAAATGTCCGGACACTCAGGGTAAAAATGGTCCGAGTATCCGGACTGCTGCAGCTTCAAACGGCTAGTTTTTTGGGAACCTCTATTTAAAGCCCCTTTTGGGTAGCCGTTGGAGACAGAGTTTTGGGGTGGTTCCTTGGTCCTTTGGGGTGTATTCTTGGTGATCTTAAGCTCCCAAAAGCCCTCTAACCCTAGATCTTAGTGATCCCTTTGAGTGAAGGGTTGGGTGTGAGAGGGTAGTGCTCGTGTTGAGTGTGATTTGAGTTGTTGAGCACTTGATTGCATCTCCAAGCTTGTTCTTCGTGAGCATTTGTTACTCTTGGAGGTTGAGGACTCCTAGGCGGCTAGGAGGTCGCCTCGAGCCACCGGCTTTGTGTGGTTGGCCGTGGGAAGTTTGTGAAGGCGATTCCGCCTCCATGGAAGGAATCAAAGAAGTAAAAGCCGGCGAGTGCAAGGTGCAACACCAGGCGGCTAGCGGGTTGAAAGAGACCCCGTGTCTTGGGTGACCAAGGGCCATGGCCGAGTGCAAAGTGCAACACCGGAGGATAAGGGTTGAAAGAGACCCGGCTTGGTGCCGCCTCAGCGAGACGTGGGATCCTCAAGGATCCGAACCGGGTGAAAAATCATCGTCTCCAAGTTTGCCTTTCATTCTTGCTTACTTTTGTTCTTGCTTTAGTATTTGATTTTGAATCTTCAATTGCCCGATCTATTTGATTATTGAGTTTCTCGCTAGGCATCTACTTGATCTAGGTTCTGCTAGTATTTATCATCTTTGTGTTCAAGTAGATTGTTTAAAAGTTGGAGAAATTTCAAATTTCATCCCGAGGTGCCCAACCCGGAGTATCCATATAATTACTCGGATAGTCCGGACATTTATCTGGAGTATCCGGAATAAAAGTCCGAGAGTCAAGCTAAACCCTCGCCACTCAAAGTCTCCAATCCGGAGTGTCCGAACCTAAAACCGGATAGTCCGGACATTTATCTGAGTATCCGGATAAAATCCGGACACTCGGATGAAAACTTTGGGTGTTTTATTTTCGCTGCATTTTAAATTGTAAAATTGTAATTTGCCTATTCACCCCCCCTCTAGGCGACATCACCTGCCCTTTCACTAACCGTGGTTTTTAAAAAAAACATAGATTCGTCGAAGATTTTATAGCAATCTATAAATTCGCCGACGGGTCCTAACGACCCATTTTTTTTAAAAAAAATACAAAAACTGAAAATACGACCACATGTCCCAAAATACGTAAAAAAAAGCAGCCACGGTTTTTTAAAGAAAAACACATATTCATTGAAGGTTTATACAGCCCATAGATTCACCAATTAGTCCTAATCGCGGTTTTCTAAAAAAATACATATTCATCGAAGATTTATAGTAGCCTATAGATTCGCCGGTGAGTCCTAGCGACCCATTTTTTAAAAATAATACTAAAACCAAAAATACGACCAAATTTTACACATTGCATCATCGTGTGTGCGATGCAGCGTAGCGCACTACTCTGGCAAGTAATCCTTAAGGATGCCATCTTACGTGAAAATTTGTTGAAAAACTCGATTTTTGAGATGTTTTATAATACACTATCGGATTTTTATAAAATTGTATAAGCTTGATCATGCTATCAAAAATTTATGGTACCATCTCTACCAGTCTAGGATCATACAAAAAAAATTTCAAAAAAAAATTTAATTTCATTTGTTATATTTAAAAAAATCAAAAATAAAATGAACAAAATTGAGATAGCAATCTTAATTGAACCATCTTTCATTCAGTTGAAAATTGCCGATAAGACTTTTATCAGGACAGTAGAACTTTCAAAAAATTTTAAACTTCCTAAGGCTTTATTATCATCTAAAAATTTATGAAAACATTATGGATGCATCAGTACCATCTACAAAAATTTTCTAACATGGTTTGTTTCATGTTTCATTCAATTAAAATTTACTGGTCTCTGCCTTTTATGAGGACATTACCACTACCAATTTTTTTCAAAATTCCTTAGACTTGATCATCATCTGAAATTTTTATCGGAACATTAGTGATATGTAAGGACCATCCAAAAAAATTTTAACAACATTTCGACCATTTTTCATTCAGTTGAATTTCGTTGAGATTTCGGTTCAAAAATTCTAGATCCCAAATTTGCCTTTTGAATTTTGACTGTATTTCATCCAAAATTCTGAGATTTTGCTAAAATTTTGGATTTTGCCCACCTCCGAGATGTGAACTAAAAATGAAATTTCAAACCTTGATGGCGAGAGCTACATAAGCACGTAGGATTGACCGATCAATCGAGATACGAGACATCAAGCTGCGGCGAGGTCGCCGCCAAAGAGGTCAAGAAAGAGCCCAAATGCTCGGTGCACACATGCAGGCAGCTAGCTAGCTAGGAAGTACTACGTTCGTCGGAGGTGACGGCCTCGGCAAGCCCTAGTATGCGCACATGGCTGGCCACCGCTAGGGATTCAAATTTCGTTTTGGATAAAATTCTGCCGGTGATCAAAATTCAAAATTTCAATGAAATATCATTATTTCGGATGAAATTCAGTCAAAATTCAAATCCAGAAATTTTCTGACCGAAATTTCTGAAATTTTGGGCAAAAACTCAAAATTTTAGCAAATTTCAACTGATCAAAAAATGGGTCAAACGATGTTAAAAAATTTGAAATTTTTTATGGAGGTTCCTGAAATATTATAAATGTTCTCATAAAATATTTAGGTGGTTATCAAGTCTGTGGAATTTTGAAAAATTCAAAAGTTTTACTATCATGATGAAACATTGACTAGCAAGTTTAAACCAAATAAAAATGGTACAAACCATGTTAGAAACTTTTGAAATTTTTTGTGCATGGTTATGATGCATCGTTAATATTCTCATAAATTTTTAAATAATGATTAAGCCTCATGAAGTTTAAAAATTTGAAGAGTACTACTGTCCTGTTAAAAGTCTTACTACAAATTTGAATAAAATGAAAAATGGTCTAAACCATATTATAAAATTTTTGTGAATAGTCCTGATGTACCATTAATGTTTATATAAAATTTTCAGATGATGATCATGTTTAAATAATTTTTAAAAATTCGACAGTGCTGCATCCTGATAAAAGCCTCATGATCAATACATAAATTTGCTTTAGCAATAAAAAAATGGTTTAAAATTTATAAAAATTTTACATAATGGTGATAAGGAAATGCTTAAGATCCAATAAAAATTTTCAATCATGATCACACTTCAGTAAATTTATAAAATTCTTATAAGGTACAGTACTATGTTCTTTCTCTGTTTAATTTTGAAATAAAATATAACAAATAAAGTTCAATGCATACATAGATTTGATTGACCAAACAAAAAAGTTAAATTTTTTGAAAAATTTTATATAATGGTACGGAGGTAGTTATTAGTCTCTCATAAAAATTTTAGATATGATCACACTTGAGAAAATTTATAAAATTCTGACAAGGTTACTGTCCTAATTATGTTCATTCGGTTTTTGATTTTTTAAAGATAATACATGAAGTTAAATTATTTTGAAATGTTTTTATATAATCCTACAGTACTAAAAATTGTACCACAATTTTTTGATTATTATCAAGCATGTAAAATTTTATAAAAATCGATAGTGTTTCTACCAAAATTTTAAAATGTCTCAAAAATTCGGTTTTTCAACAAATTTTCATAGAAGATGACTTTCTTAAAGGTTATTAGACCAAATAAGATCGAATCTGGCCGTAAAAGTTTGAAAACCAGCCAAAAATCATGAAATTTTGGTGAAATTTGGCAAAATTTCATCGAAAAAATGAAAATTTGGTTTTACTATAGCAATTTCAATTTTTTTATCTGGCAAGTAGTTTGGATTTTGTGGAGGCCCGAAATCCAAAAATTCGATGAAAATTCGATAAATTTCATGAAATTTAATTCCCTAGCTAGCGTAGTGTAATGTGCCACGCGGGTTGAATCCTTAGTGTTGTATGCACCATAAAAATAGAAGGGGTGTTACCACGAAGCTATTTTTAAGACGAACAGAAAGACCGAAATGATGATTAGAGGGGTCTAAATGATTTCAAATAATTTTTCTACCTATTAGACAGGAAGATCCAACCAAAAATCAAGAACTTCATCCTATGCTTACTCGTGGGGATTTGATAGATGATCAAGATGTGATCTTAGATGACTTCCTACATGTTACAACAAGCACAAATAGGAGAAAAGCAAGTCTAGAATACGATCTACTAATTCTTTCTTTTCAAGCACAAAGAACGGTTTCTTGCAAAGATTAAAGCAAAGTTTGCCTAGATGATTGAGATATTGTTTAACAAAGATTCATCTATCAATTATTCATTCTCAGCAAAAGATCCAAGAGTAATTAGAAGAAGGGGAGACAAAACCAACTTGCAAGAATTTAAAGTGCGGAAAGTAAATATTGAATGTAAATTTCATAATAGAAGAGAAAATGAAACTTGCATTGCATAGATAGGAAGATTTACAAAGCTACACTACCAGTAGACAAAGCTCACAAATGAGCACACATGGAAACCTTAAAATCTTTCTATAAAACCTTGGGAGGAGGCATACCTCTACCCCTTTATTTATACCCTAAATGCACACTAAATTGACCGTTACTCCATCCACGAACCTTGATCCAACAATCCTCCTTCAGTTGAATAGGGTTCAAGTTAGCATCCCAGCCATTCACTTGTCATAACGGGTTTTATCTATTTATGCTGATTTGACTACTATTCCATCCTCAAAACTTGATCTAATAATTCTCCTTCGCTTGAGTACGTAAGGCTCAAGTTGGCATCCTAGCTATCAACTTGTCATCCTAGTTCGCAGCAACTTCTAGCCTCGGTTATCTTCAGCGCCAACTGACGTCTAGACCTTAGCTCTCTTAGTCTAGTCCCGGTCTCCTCTACCTCACCATGACCTAGTTTCGAGTCCTGCAACCATCATAAACAAGGAAAACCTATCACATAGCATTGTTCACAACATATGCAATTTATAATTAACATAGTATGAATTTCCAATTAAATGCATCACTTAAGCTCACTGGAAAGGCCAACCACAATTCAAAATTGCAAATTCAGTTTTCTAAACTAAAACAAACTCACACAAATCGACACAAATCTAACAAATATCAAATACTCATCACGTATCCATGGGTTGGCATCACATGGTCTCACACGAACGTAACAAAAACACACTTGAATGACATATGCAATCCAAATTGATACATAAATTGATGAGCAACAAATTTAAAATAGTGAATAATTAAAGATAATATCTTGATAATGGATGGTGCATTCCAAAAGCTAAAAAGTATGTACAAGTAGCAATGTAAAGAATAAAATCAACTAGATTGATAATAAACATAATAAAAGGGTGGTGCAACAGTCTCCTCACTCCCCTACGTAGATCTGCCGCTGGGAACGCTCTGATCGACCGTGGCCGGCTGACCCCGGCGCGCGGGCCAACCCAACTACCACCGCTCGCGCCCACGGCTTCTCGCCGCCGTCGTTCAAGCCATAAGCCGGCACTAGGTACTACTGCGGCATCGTTACTTGATTTGCTAAGTATTAGCACTATTGTGTTGGCGCGTGCACTCGTTTGTGCGTCGTCGTCCAACGACCGCCGTGTCTGGTCATATATATATATATAGCCATGACTTATAGCCGTCTCGATCGAGTCCTCTCCCGTCGTGATCCTCATGCAGTTTCTTGTGTATTCCACCGATAGTGGATGGCGAGACAGGAAAGCGAGGGAAACAGCAACGAGACGTGCCATGAAATTGTACAGATGTTACCCTGGAGGTTTGGTTCGTGTTTGAAAAATTGAGCGAGTTAAACAACAACCGCTCCACATAAACTAGTGCTAGCTAAGAGATTTCCTTATGACCTAATCTTGTAGGAAGTAGGAAAAGTCTCGATCGTAACCTAAATTCGCTCATGTGGTGGGAAATGCATGCACTTGTAATTCGCTCTACGCCGAAGCCGATGATCATATGTACTCAGTATAGGGTCGTCTATAGTAACTCTTAATAAGCGAGTGATTAAGGTGTTTTTCCAGTAATCCGATCGACGGTATCTTGGCACGGCAAACATTGATGGCAAAGTACAGGAGGCATTAATTGGATCTGTTGAAGTATAAGTGAATGCCTATCTTTCTTTATCAGTTTAAGCTTTTGGGTGAACTGGCTGGTGCATGCAACTCAATATAGTATCAGAGCCAAGAGGTCTCGAGTTCAATACCCGGTTGGCGTAATTAAAAAAAATAATTGCAGTCCACTTTTATTCCACGTCCTAGATCTGAGTGAACCGTACGTGAGAGGAAGTGTTGAAGTATAAGTGAATTACTCATCTTTTTCATTAGCTTAAGTTTTTAGATGAACTAACTTAGTTCAAGCTTGAAACTCGGATGCACGTAACAGAAGGAAACCGAAGTTCAATTTACCTCCCCGCGACTTGAATACACGATGAGATGGCTCATATACCGGCATCCAGTACTGCGCAGAAATAAAAGAAGCGGTTGTAACGTAACTTTAAAAAAACTACGATAGCATACGAAGGCATATAAAAAAGCGAAGATTCTCTATATATCATTGAGTTACTCGGATGGCTCGTATGCCACTAAAAAGTTTATTATTCGTTCCACGCAACTGTGTTTCAAAATTATGTACCTTTATGCCAGTCCCACTATTATCGGCTCCGATTGGCTTAGCTCCCGTTAAACCGCAAAGGAATATCAGATTTTTTTTGTCAAAAATGCCTATATTGCCTCTAAATCCCTGTTGATGCCGAAAAATATCACAATGAATTTATCGACTCAAACACATGCGAATGCCGGGTTCAAGAGTTCGAGGCATGCCACCTAATTTGATCTTGCAATCAGTAAGATATATGGAAAGAAATATACTAAAAGGTGATCTAATGTGATAATCGACAAGATCTAAACAGCTACACAAAGCCGTTTAAATCAAAGATAACAATAAGTCTAAACAACTTGTTAGGCTGATTAGACGGTTGATAAAGGTAGATTTTTTTCCTAAAAAGGCAATGTGCAATGAGATCGGAGAAAACCAAACCTGGTGTAATCAAAAAAGATCAACAATCGGTGATGCGCAACTTTATTAATCAACGACGAATTACCAAAGATCTAAATTACAAGACTACTCCTAGTTGATAGGAAAAAGTAGATAAAAAGTATATACGAGTTGTTTGATTGATTGGTGCTCACCTCTTGCCCCTTTTATACAATGTAGGCCGATCGTATCATTCCTCGATGTGTTGTCAATCATAATTCTTAATGGTATCAATCTCCAGCGGATAGAAATGATATCGACTATTATCCTAATTTTACCTCAACTTACCCTTTTCAGTCAACGTCGGCCGAAAATATCCAATTTTATTCCTAACCTGACAAATTAGTTATGCCTTATCAAATTCTGATGCTAACAAACCCACACGTCATTTTGAGGTCTACGAGGCAAAGCAAGGGCAGTGGTTGCAGCATTGGCGCCACAATAGCCATCGCCGCATAAACGACCGCGCGCGCGTCTGTCGGCCGCGCCTGCGCCACCGTTTGGAGCTTGAGGAGACCGCCACCTTTTTGCCCTTGCGTCCTAGTGATGAGGCGAATGGGACCGCACCGACTGCATCGACGGGCTGCTACATCAGCTGTTCCTACTCCCGACCGCCGTGGCTGTCGTGGCACTCGTTGAAGGCGGCATGTAGACGGCTAACGAGCGTGTCAAGGCTTCCCCGCTGCTGTTTTCATAAGTCTCACCGTTAGCCCTCATTTGCGCTGGATCCGGGTCTCCCTAGCTACGTTGTCGGCAGCATCCTGAGCCTGATCAGCTCACATCTATCCTCGCCGACACCATCTCGAGACGGATCCGCTCGATCTAGCTAGTCATCACCGGTCTTCGTCACCACTGGGGTCGGATCCACTCGTTTTCAAGTCATTGCTACCTCATCTGCACGTTGGACGGTGACCGATGATGGGAGGGGAGGAGGTACCAAGGGGATGCGGTGGATCTAGTGGGAGGAGTGGAGGAGGCTAGCGCGGGAGTTGGAGGTGTAGGAGGCACAGTAGCGGGAGATGGGGCAGAGGCGGTGCCGGCTGGTGTGGTCCTTGGTTGTCGGTTCCACTCAGGGAGAGGAGAGAGATAGGAGAATAAGAGGGAGAAGAAGAGAGGAAGAAGAAGAGGATTGGAGAGGAGGAGGTTGGCGGGAGGTGGGGATGCGGCGGCGCCAACACGCGGGAGGAGGCTAGGAGGACACCTGTGGGAGCCTAGGAGGTGGAGATGCTCACTAGCAAAGTTGTGGTGGGAGAGAGCAGAAAGAGGACAGAAGGGACGCAGAGCAAGATCAAGGATGAACAGAGCAGTGCTTGAGTGTTTTCTCTTCTAATGTAATTTATATAAATCTTAAAGCATGTAAATAGATAAATAATTATCATCTATCTTTTATTAATACTTTAATATTTTTGTAACTGTTAAAAAGAAAAATATACTTTAATATTTATATAACTGTTAAAAAGAAAAACGGAAACACCTCTTGAGATGAATATATAAGAAGTGTAAGAAATGTCTTTTCACTCCGCATTTAACAGCATCCACACGCATGCTGACGGACTGATACGAAGGACACAAATTACACGATCGGGCTAACTATATGGTATACTAGGGTAGCTTTCACGGCGTGATACGCCGTGTGTTGTTTTTTTTTGCGAAATAATTTCGTTTTTTTCCGTCGGTGTTTTTTTCAAATCATCGAGGAAACGTGTGAAACGGTTGAAAGGATACAAACACATCCGCGATTGCGCTAAATCGAAAGGACCTTTTCGTGAAAAATAGCCGAAATGATCTAAACGTTACTACGTTTTTTTATTTAGGGTCCTTTCATGAAAGATTCGCGATTTTTTCTGAATCAGAAGGTCCGTTTGCAAAAAACCTCGGGAAGGACCTACACTGTAAGTTCAACCTTCATTAGTTATGGTTTTGGTGTTAATGACAAATCTAATCGTGCGTTAATGACAAATCTAATATTAAGTTTATCCCCTAATGCGATATTGTTATTGATGATAAATCTTATATCGAGACTAACTTGTTTATTTAGAATATCTTTGTTTAGTCTCATCGCATTGAAAAATGAAAACCCAAGGTATGTTTGCATATTCATTCTAGTATTAGTTGCATACTTTGGAGTCAAGTTAAAATATGAATATCCCGTTATATTAACCACAAAACGTGCATCATGTTCCCAATCCATACATTACATGGATGCACACACTTAGGAGAGTTCGTGATTTAACTTGATAGTTTCATTGTATTGATCTATTCTTTATTGACACATATAAGGATCAAGACAAAGAAACTAAATCCTTGAGTATATATTTGAATTGCCTAGTTATAAGTATACTCATGGTAATATAGGATATACTCCAATTCGATCAATTTGAATATGTGCATATTATCTCCAAGTCAATCATATTTATGCACATATACATGTGAGGTGTATTCTATAGTTGATGATTTAGAGTAATGATCATTTCCATACAATTTACATATAATGGATCATTACTTTCCATCAACATGAGTATATGAAAACTTGTGTAGTTAATATATACTCATATCAATTTAAATGATAATTTAAATTGAGTTCATTTGTCTTAATTAATTATTAACGAACACTTCATCATGTGTTGATGGTGTTCCGTGATTAATTGAGGACAATGAATAGTTCTTAAGTATAATAAAGCATGAGTTGCATTATTGTACTTAAGACACACTTAAATCATTTCTATTGATTTAGGGTTGTGCTCAATTGATCTAGAGGCATCCATTATGTGTTAATGGAGTGCAAGAGATAATTGAGACAACCATGCATCTTGGACTAACAAGTTTCTTGAGTTATATTTGAGTTAGGTCCAAAGATGAATGAGATGGTGAGAACGGGACAAGGACGGCATCATGAGTTGATGGGCGTCAAGAGTGGATCCCGAAGAGGAGTCGAGTAGAGATCCCGGGGGAGTATCAAAGTGATGATCATAAAGACCCCAAAGGGGATTGCTTGTGCGCGGCGGCGAAGGTATAATTAGATAGGCTAAGGACTTTGTAGTCTTTGAGTCTAAGGTTTTAATCGCCGTACTATTAAGAGGGGTTGTCTCTTTTGCTTGAGCTTCATCATGTGTTGGTGATCTCAATCCGCGTTCACTCGAGTTCAAACCATTTGGATTTGGTTTTTGCATGAGGGTTAACCATTTGGCATGTGTTGCGAATGGGTTAAACTTATGCTTGCTTGCATTTGGTTTTCGCATTATGCTTTGATTTGCACGTGTTGCAAATAGGATAAGCTAATGCGTTGGCTTTTGCGTGGAGTTCACTTTTGCATGTGTTGCATTAGTTGAAGCTTCACGTTTTGGTTCGCAAAACTATCTTTATAAAACCGTGTGGTTGCTTGGAGCTAAGTTTTGTATGTGTTGCAAAAGGAGAGAGCTCAAGCATGATTTGATGATTATGTGTTTGTATGGAGCTAGAGGCTTGCATGTGTTGCGAGTAAAGAGCTCATACGATTGATTTGGTTTAGTTGATGTTTGGTTTTGGTGTGAAGTCGATTTGGTGTTGCATGGGACTAGAGAATTGCATGTGTTGCAAATTAAAGAGTTCATGCATCTTGATTTGGTGTTGCTTGGAGCTAGACTTTTGCATGTGTTGCAAAGAGTAGTGCTCAAGCATGAAATGTGTTTATTGCGTTATTTGCAAGTTCGTTGTGCGAATAAACTGAAGTTTATGAGTCCGGAATCCCGAGAGCATGTGAGTGGGGCTTGCAACGGGAGTTGGCAAGTTGACCGGGTCTTGTGTTGACCTTCACATGGCTAGGGGGATTAATCTCATAAACTCGAGTTTGATTTGCTTAATACGTTTTGCAAATAGATTTTGAATTGTCGGCGAAATGTGTTTTCGCGAATTTGGTCGAATTCTTTGAGCGTGAGCTAATTTGGTGCAAATGTATTTTGCACGTGTGTATGATCATGTGTTGATCATTTATTGGCTCAAGAAATGGTTTTCGGTTTTTGGAGAATCGATTTTAGAGTTGAATTCTGAAATTCTCGATTAGGGGCGGTAAACCAGCCGAGGATCGGCCTGACCGGCCTTAGGCGGTTGGACCATGCGGCCGAGCGGTCCGACCGGTGTGTGTGTGACCGAGCCTCCTCGAGCAAAGTTTTTCAATGGGGCGGTCGGATCGCTTATGGGGCGGTGCGAACGGCCGTGCCATCGACGACCGTGCGTCGGTTTGACCTGCCGCACCCCGTCGCGTTTCGGAAGAGTCTTGCTGCGGTGGTTTTTTGCTGATTTGTGCAAAGGCGGACCGCCGAGGTCGGTTGGACGGTCGTCCGGTTGGACCGGGTGCAAGCGGTCGGATCGGCCAGATAATCTTGATCGGTTTTCGCCCGTTGGCATGTGAGGGCGGTCGGACGGCCGAGGTCCCGGTCGGACCGGATTTTGGTGATTCGCCTCAAAAAGCCCCTAACGGCTAGTTTTCTTGTGGGGGCTATAAATACCCCTTGGGGGCTTGGGGTGTTGAGTGTTGGTGTGTGTGAGTCATTTGCATGTGTTGCTCTTCTCCTTTGCTTCTTGAGCTCAAGAGTGAGGCTAATTGCATGTGTTGCAATTAGTGAGTGGTTTGAGAGGCTCTTGTGCATGTGTTGCACTTGAGTGAGGCCTTGTGCATGTGTTGCACTTGGTGATCACCGAGGCGCGATTCGTTGTGCGGTGAAGTTCAAGCGAAGGCGGCTTGTTACTCTTGGAGGTTGCCGACTCCTAGACGGCGTGGCGTCGTCTTGGAGCCTCTCGAGGTGTGAGAAGCCCGGCAAGTTTGTGAAGGTTCGGGTTGAGCCTCTGGCGGCGTGAAAAACCACGACTAGTGGAAAGAGGCGTGCTCGAGCGGAGCCGGTCCAAGTGTGGGCTAGCCTCAACGTGGACTAGGGAGACCGCAAGTCTCCTAACACTACGGAAAAATATCGGTTGTCTCTTGTCTCATTTATATTCAAGCACTTTACATTATTGCATATTATTGATTGCTTGAATGAGAATTGCTTAGTATTAATTGTTTGATCAATTTAGCAATTTATACATAGAGACATAATTTAGTTAGTGCACATAGTGAGCCTAGTTGATTTAGGCTTTAATTGTCAAAACCTATTTATCGCTTCCGATATATCTTTGATTAGGTTTTGACTTAGGCGATCGATTTTAGTGAGCGATTAATTTGGTAAAACGCCTATTCACCCCCTAGTCTTCGACCCTACATACACGTAATTACATATTTTTTTAGGGACCGAAACGCAAAAAAATGAGCCGAGTCAGCCGGTCGTGCGCGGCTCGGCTTAAACGCATGGGAGGACAGGAAGTCTGCGACATTTAGTAAAGGTATGATAAGGAATTTTCTTTTTAAAAAAGTGGACTATCATGTCTTCTGATTAAAGCTCGGTGCGACACATGGACAAGTCAAAATAATATGCACTCCCTTTATTCAGTTTTAGATATTATTTTAAATGCGTGCAGCCAACTTTGTTAAAACTTTGATATACAATGTAATAAAAACATTTGGATTTGTCATATGCAAATGATATTAATAAATTGGCTATAAAAATACTTTCAGTTTATTATATTTTTTGCTAGCATATAATTCAAAAAATAATTATCAAAGATGAGTATGAGAGACTATATCGATATTCAAATGAAAAGAATTAGCAGAGGAAACACGCTTGTACACGCGGCTTACCGGTTCTTCTTCGAGAAAAACGTGGCGTCAATACTGGATTGCAAATTTGTCCTCTTCTGGGAAGCTGGTATTACTTATATCTACACTGTCAGAGGTGGGGTGAGGGCGTGGCGGCTTGAATTGATTAAATCAGGAGACTGAACAAAGGAAGAACAAAAGATGCTTGGATCGAAGCTGCAGGCAGGGATAATAAAATCTTTACACTGAGAAATTGAGACCTCACCGGTACCGATTTATCGCAAAAATCGAACAAAAATTACTAAAAACCAAAGGGTTTCAAAATCAAATAGTTTAGAAAAAAAAATCAAAAATCAATTGGTTTGCTAAAAGATCGATTGATTTTCACCACAAAATCGACTAACGAATTGAACTTTTCTTGTAGCCGATTTTTTAGCGATTTTTGTCATTTTCATCGAAAATCACTCGATTTTCACCAATTTTCGACGGGTTTACATGACATAAATTTTTGAATTTTTTAATTTTGACCGATTTATTGATCGGTTTAAGGTTTCGAACCGGCTCAATACGATCGATTTTTGTCAGTTTTGTTAATCCTGATTGCAGCTCGATTCTCACATGGCAGATAAGGAATGAAATTCTTGCTCCTATCAGATTTTGGACGAACCATCCTGTCCTGCGAATTCTCGTGGGCCATAAGAATAACACGATGGCCACTGTTTGCCTCAGTTCGGCTCATCTTATCACCCCTTTCGGCCCATTTGGATAGAGGCCGGCAGAGCTGGTAGATTCCTGCTCTAGTTCCTTTTCTGTGACCAATGACAATTCTAGATTTCTGGTTGACTAGTCTTGTTTGGTATTATAACATTCCTAAAGTTTACAGCTTTCACGCCTAGCCACCGATGCCACATGTCAGCCTTGCACAAACGTCTCTAAAAAATCCGTAATTACGTTTAGATCCTTCTAGCGTTTTTTTGCGAAAATGACCTTTTAGTTCAACAAAATCGTGAATTTTCGTGAAAGGACCCTAAATAAATACCAAAAAATAGAGTACAAAAATATAATTACGTTTAAGTCCTTTCAGTGGTTTTTTATGAAAAGGACCTTTTGGTTCAGCAAAATCGCTAATCTTTCGTGAAAAAACCCCTAAATAAATACCGAAAAAAAGTAATTACGTTTAAAAAATGTGAATATTTCGTGTAAGGACCCTAGATAAATGCCGAAAAAAACATAATTACATTTAGATCGTTCCAGCTATTTTTCACGAGAATGACCTTTCGATTTCACGCGGCCGAGTCCAATTTTTTTTTAAAAAAAACAAGAAAAACGAAATTGTATTTTTTTACGAAAAAACGGGTCAGATTTTGGTTCAGTAAGATCGTGAAACTTTCGTGAAAGGACCCTGGATAAATGCCAAAAAAGGCATAATTACGTTTAGATCATTCCAGCTGTTTTTCACGAAAAGGTCCTTTTGTTTTAGTGCAATCACAGACACGCGTGGTGTGTCACGCCACGAAAACGTTCCTAGTGACTATAACTTTTGTAAGAAATAGTTTTTAGCTAGACTATATAACTAAAGTGCTACACGGCTAAACAATTAGATTGAAGGGATTTATTGTTTAGCAGTTTGATTTTTAAGTGTAAGGGTTGCGGTTCGCGAATAGAGTTGAGAGGGGTGGGTTTGAAATTTTATAATTGGTAGCACTACTACAAAATGGTAGATCACTATCATTTTATCTGGGTTGGTTCTTAAATTTTTAGGGAAAAACGATTGTGATAGATGACTTAGGAGGGGTAGTAAAAATAATTACTATCGGTTCTGAGGTTAAAAGTGAACGATTAATCACAGAACCCATATCATAATATAGGTTCTTTATTCTTTTTTAGAATGAAATTAGGAATGATTATTTTAGAATTATTGTGAATCCATTCCAATCGAATATTGAATAATCAAATCCTTCAATTCATAGTTTTCGAGATCTTTTAAAAAGTGGATTAATCGGACGAGGTTAAAGAGAGTGTCCCATTCTACATGTCATCTTGACAACCAATGTTCAAAAATTCGGTGCTTGGCGGCGATATTGCGGTAGATATTATGGTTAGCTATAAACGCATAATGAATTCAACCCTTGGGCTTTGTTTGGCGGTTGGGCAAAAATTATGTCCTTAGCGGTCTTAGCGGTCCATGGCGGTGGCACAAAATTATGAGAGAGACCATTTTGATCTACTATTTGCATGACCGATGACCATGATTGAAAGATTCACGTCGTCGCCCACAAAATAAGGTACACTAAGTCACTAATATAGTACTTACTACTTAGTTTATTACTTGATTAATTGAGTAGTATGTGTTCAAGTATTTTAGTTTAATATTCTACTTTAATATTTGATGTCTTGCAATTTGCAAATAACTAGAAAAGAAAACTAAATTTTTTTATTCATAATAAAATCAATAATATATATGAATTATATTAATTCTCGACGTAGGGATCAAAACGCTGAGACCCGTAATTGCACCGCAAATACGGCCTTGACGCTTAGCGGTGCCTAACCGCCACGAATCCGCCGAGCGAACTCTTGAACACTGCTAACAACAATGAAATTTCTAGTAAAAAGAAAATCCGTCGACTTTATAAGTCATGAGGATTCAAGTCCCTCTATCCCCAAAACCTCTTTTATTCCCTAACTCTAACTATAGTATTTATCCTCTTTTTTTTTCTTTTTATCAGTCGGTTTAAGATTCATTAACTTTCTCATTCTACTCTTTCACAAAGGAGTGCGAAGAGAACTCAATGGATCTTATGCTATTCATTGAATATATTTCTTTTTTATTATATATAGTATCGACAACACTGGGTATATCACAATCAGTTCTTATGTGAGAAGCGATGGTGATGTGTACTCACATAAGAACCGATTGTGATGTGCACATGTTCATCGACAATCGTTTTTTTGTAATAAGCGATGGTGATGTGTGTGATCATCACTATCGCTTTTTATACAAGAAACAATTGTGATGTGAACAACCACATCACAATCAATTCTTAATAAATAAGCGATAGTGATGTTCATGCATGATCATATCACTATCGTTTCTTAAGTAAGAACCGATTCTAAAGTGTCTCGCCAGGTTATTTATACCACTCATGCTGAACTCTTCTCTGTTTTTTAGAGGAGATTTCTCCACCGCCACCTGAGAAAATAGCTTATATTCTGTTGTTGGAAGCAATATTTGGGTGAGAAAAAATTGAAATCCTCAAGGGTGGGTGTTAAGAGGGTAAATTTGAAGTGGAGATTTCTCCTCATTTTGCAAAATTTGTGGTTTTCTTCAAAATGTGAGCATTCTTTCAAACCCCTTCAATTTTGCACTACATAATTTGGATATGTCGCGAAGAAAGTTTAGATTGCACTAGTATTGTGTATATATCCTATATATCATATTTCACACCTTTTATTTGACAAGCACACATGTATATTTAATTATCTTAATTTGTAGTGCTCTCATGTTAATCTGGAATTATGTTGTTGTTGTTACATGATGAATGTTAGAGTTTAAGCTGCGCAACTTACATCTCTCGTTCGAGGGTGCTTGTTTATAAATACGATGATCGAAATTGCATATTTATAAGGAAGCAGTCTTGAATTGTCCACATTTTTGGATAGTTTGAGGATATGTGGTTTGGAAAAGTTCCTGACCAGTTGTTGTACAACTCCAGAGTAGATTTTGGTAACATCTCTCTATGGTGTTCTCCGGGTACACACCTCTCTTGACCTATTGTCGAGGCGTGTATCTAGAAAACAACAGAGAGATGCTGCCAAAATTTCTCTAGAGTTGTACAACAGCTGATCAGGAACATGTCCGAAGCACATATTCTCGAATAGGATTAGGATCTAACCTATTTAGAGATTAGGAGTCATCGATGGTATCCTTGTTTTGTTTCATTGAAGTCAAAAAGATTTACAAGCTACTGCACTATATAATTAGTTTATTCGATATCACTGTTGAAGTTTGCAATGCATGTCTCCTAACTAGGGAAATTGGAAGCTCTTAACTAGGGAAGAAGCTACTTATCGTTCGGTAGTACATTTATATATCCTGAAACCTATCCGCTATTTTGCAACGGTAATATTAATTAAAATGATGTCTCAATATTTGAAATAGCTAGCTAGCTGTCGTTCCAGTTTTTCCTTAATTTATTGTGCGAAGTGTAATTGCAGATGGACCGTGAGAAATGGATGTATCAGAAAAGCCGTGTGGGTGATGAATTTCAGAGGGGTATTCAGGAGTTCAAAAAAATTACAAAAAAAGACATGGTGAAGAGGGGTGTAAACTTCATATATTGTCCTTGCATTGATTGCACCAATCTTAGGAGATTTAACAACTTAGCTTAAATTGAGGATCATCTGATTCGACGTGGCTTTGTGAGGAATTACACATGTTGGATCCATCATGGGGAGACTGGTAGTACCCTTCCGGTATGCAACGAAGACATGGTGGAACCCAATGACGAGTTGTAGTGGGATATATTTGAGGAGGCCAATTTGGAGCAAATATTGCGGGATGTGGAGGGAAATTACACGGAAAGAGAGTTTGAAAAGTTTAAAAGCTTAATGAAAGGCGATACCAAACCGCTGTTCTCAGGTTGCAATGCGGAATACACCAAGCTGGGTTCAGTCCTTGCATTGTTCAAATTGAAGGTAAAACACCATTGGACAGATACACATTTCGATGCACTTCTAGTTCTTCTATCGGATCTGCTTCTAGAGGGAAATGAGTTACCAACAAGCATTTATGAAGCGAAGAAGCTACTATGTCCCATGGGAATGAAAATAGAAAGAATACATGCATGTCCGAATGATTGCATCTTATACCGTAACACACATCAGGAGCTGCACGTTTGTTCAGTTTGTGGTGTGCCCCGGTACAAACAAAATGAGAAGTGTATTAACAAGAAGCATAAGAGCTAGGGCGACGATGGTGAAGAGGTCACTAAAGGTGCACCGGCCAAGGTATTTTGGTACTTGCCCATCATTACCCGCTTGGAGCGGTTGTTTACAAATCCTAGAGAGGCAAAATTGTTGCGTTGGCATTATGAGTTTCGAAAAGAAGATGGCAAGCTGAGACATCTTGCTGATTCGACTCAATGGAGGAACATTGATTGGAAACATGAGGAGTTCGGTGCTGAAATAAGGAATATAAGATTTGGCTTGAGTACGGATGGAATGAATCCGTTTGGTAATATTAGCAGTCGTCATAGCACCTGACCAGTTCTGTTGTGTATCTACAATCTCCCTCCTTGATTGTGTATGAAGCGGAAGTATATCATGATATCGTTGCTAATCTTGGGACCCAAATAGCCAGGAAATGATATTGATGTGTACCTTTCTCCACTGATCGAGGATTTGGTAAAACTATGGAATGAGGGGATCGTCGTGTGGGATGTGTACAAAAGAGAGCTGTCGGGGATTGGATAATTTCTAAAAGACTATTATACCCTGGCAGCCAATTTTGGCCGACCATACATGCCCTTGGATGGTGTCCCCAAGGAGTACCCTCAGATAGCCCGGTTAGTGGGTTCACCTCGACCATGCCCAAGCTGGTTCCTGAGCATGCGACATAAATCCCCGAGCATGCTTGCTTGGGAGTGCGCATCGGTCGGTCAGAGTTGAGCGAAAATCTTGAGCATGATCAAAAGATCGTGCTCGGCCCATAATGATGGCGTGGCGATAATTACGCTACGGTTTAAGACCATTACGCCACGATCTGAGTCCATCATGTCCACGACACGATGTGGCGAGAATCAGGGATACGGTTACAGCCCCGGTTAATGCATTAATGGCGCATTACTTGGTTGTAGTTATTTTGATCGTCTATAAAAACCCCACCAATAGATCGGCATAACAATATGTGACATCAAGAAATATAGCACACAAGCCTTTCTGTAAGAATTTAAGCAATAGTAAGATCGTTGGACGTAGGGTTGTTATTTCCACAAGAGAGGCCCGAACTAGTATAAAATTCCTTGTTCATTGTCCTTTCGAGCATTACATCCTGATAGCATTCTTCGAACGCAAACCCTTCATGGAAAAGGGGCCTTGGTTGATCCCTCAATCAACAAGTAAGTTCGGCGGAGAACCTATTTTTCAAACATCGACAAGAGCACTTCACCCTACGGGCTAAGGTATTTTGCACCATAAATGATTTCTCAGCACTTGGTAATTTGGCAGGCTATAGTACGAAAGGAGCCAAATCGTGTCCTATTTATGAAGAGGACACTGACAGCTGTTGGCTGCCGAATTCGAAGAAAACTATGTATATGGGTCACCGTAGGTTTCTATCTCGCAGTCATCGATACCGTAAGATGGGTGATAAATTTGATGGGAAGAGGGAAGTTCGTTCAGCACCGTAGCCTATGCCTGGAAGGCAAGTATATTCACGTGTGGTGGATATCGATGTCTAATATGGAAAGAGCCATAAATCTGTTCATCCTAGAGGCATGTGGAAGAAGAGGTTGATATTTTGGGAACTACTATACTAGAAAGAGTTAGATGTACGACACTGTATTGATGTCATGCACGTTGAGAAGAATGTCCATGACAATTTGGTTGGCATCCTGCTGAACATACCTAGGAAGACTACGGATGGTGTGAATGCTCATTGCGATGTGGTTTACATGGGAATCAGGCCCAAGCTTGCAGTGATAGAGGAGGATGAAAAAGGTCCATACATCCCCGCTGCATGCTACACCCTGTCTAAGAAGGAGAAAGAAGACCTCTGCAAGTATCTCCAAGGTATTAAAGTTCTATCGGGCTACTCTACAAACGTTAAGAAGCTCGTGTCTATGGATGATTTGAAGTTGGTTGGGATGAAGTCCCACAACTGCCATGTCTTTATGACCTTATTACAATTAGAACTATTCTACCAGAGGATGTCAGATTCGCAATCACGAAGCTATGTTATTTCTTCAATGTGATCTCTTGCAAGGTTATCGACTCTAATGTGATGGACAACTTACAGAGTGAGGTGGTGCAGACTCTCTATCACCTTGAGATGCATTTCCTTGTCCTTCTTCGACGTGATGGTCCACCTTGTAGTACATCTTATTAGAGAGATTAAGATATGTGAACCTGCATTTCTACATTACATGTATCCTTTAGAGAGGTATATGGGTATATTAAAGTCATACATGAGGAATCGGTCGAAGCCTAAGGGTAGTATTGTTGAAGGTTATAGGACTGAAGAGGTTGAGTTCTGCGTGGACTATCTCGAAAAAAGACAAGTAATCGGTGTTCCTATATCTAGACATGAGGGCAGACTTGCTGGCAAATGAACCGTTGGGTAGAAACTAACGAGGCCATGGTTTGATATGTATTGCAAAACGCATTTGACAGTCTTGTAGCACAGCGCAGAAGTTGCAGGGTACATCGAGCAGCACCAGTTGGTATTATGAGAAGAGAATCCACATATGGATGAGATTTCCATCATGCGGGAACACAACGACAGATTTCTCACATGGTTCAAAGAACAGGTGGAGGTCTCCATTAGTGAGAATGCGAAATGGTTGACTAATGGACCTAGATTTAATATATATATATGGCAGGGGTACGATATCAATGGGTATACATTTTACACTAAAAGTCAGGATGTTAAGAGTACAGTTCAAAACAGTGGTGTAAGCATAGATACTTTCTCCGATGATCATCACTTGAAAGGAGGATTCTCATCAACAATAAAGTCATACTACGGGACGATCGAAAAATTTGGGAGCTCAATTATGAAATATATCAAGTTTCACTATTTCGATGTAAGTGGGTGGGACTTCCACATGGAGTGAAGGTCGACAAGAGAGGTTTTACTCTAGTGGATCTGAATAGACTCGTCTATAAAGATGACCCGTTTATCCTTGTGAAGCAAGCAAATCAAGTCTTCTATGTGCGTGATCCCGCCAATCCGAGGTTGCATGTCGTCCTTCATGGCAAGAGGCGGATCGTTGGTGTCAAAAATATCGTAGATGAAGAAGAATACAACCAATTCGATGAAATACCTATGTTTGTGGATGAGGCCTGTCTTAGCGGGGTCAATGACGACACACATGGAGCCAATTACGTGCGAGTAGATCATCAAGAAGGGCAGAATTGTAAATAAATGGACTATTATATTATTTGTAAAATATTTTGCAATGTTTGCAGTGTAAAAATCCAAGTTGAAGAATTGCTTTTGTATGCTTTGATGGAAATTCAATATCTCTTTAGGCGTAAATAGCACTTTGTGCCATATGTTATGAAAGAAAATTCCTTTGCATGAAATTATAGTTGGAAAAGCTCATAAATAGTTAAAAGTTCATTTTTGGAAATGTTCGAACAATTCAGGTGTAATTTGAAAAAGGTTTGACTTTTGTACGTTTTACGCAAGAATGATGCCTACGAATTGAATTTCGGCATATTTCTCGAATGAGGACTCTTTTGGAAAAATTCTTTTTTGAAAAGCTTTACATTATCGTAAAGTATGTTTCTGCAAAATTTCTAATAATTTTAACAATATATGAAAAAGTTATGACATTTTCTCTCTTTCTTGAAATGCTGAAAATTCAGAACTTGCATAGATGTGATTAAAATTCAAAACATAGAAAGCATATCAGAATCAGTTTTCATAGTGAATCGACACAGATAGTAGTTTATCAAAATCGGCTTTCTTTGTGAACCGATACATAGATAGCATCATCATCAGAATCGGTTTTATTAGTAAACCGATACGGATAGAAAGATTATCAGAATCGGTTTTCTTTGTGAACCGATACAGATAGTGTAGTCATCAGAATCGGTTTTCTTTGTGAACCAATACAGATAATGTACATCAAAATCGGTTTTTTTTCTTGAACCAATACAAAATGCCTGGCTCGACCATAAATTGTGCTCATACTCCTGTAGGATCGAGGATGCGCCTAGAGGGGGGGTGAATAGGCGTTTTACAAAATTAATCGCTCACTAATTCAATTCGCTCTAATACACCTCTAAGTCAAAACCTAATCAAAGATATATGCGGAAGCGATAAATAGGTTTTGACAATTAAAGCCTAAATCAACTAGACTCACTAGTGCACTAACTAAATTGAGTCTCTATACTAGAATTGCTATGTTGAACAAACAACTAATACTAAGCAATTCTAGTTACAATCAAGCAATTGAACAATATACAATAAATGTAAATACTTGAAAGTAAAAGAGACAAGAGGCAAACGATATTTTTCCGTGGTGTTCGGAGGCTTGCTGGTCTTCCCTAGTCCACGTTGAGGCAAGCCCAAATCCTTGGACCGGCTCCCGCTCAAGCACCCGCCTCGTTTCCACTAGTCGTGGTTTTTCACGCTTTCGCGTAGGCTCAATCCGAACCTTCACAAACTTCGCTGGGGCTTCTCACAACCTTGAGAGCTCCCGCGCACGACGCCTACGCCGTCTAGGAGTTGGCAACCTCCAAGATTAACAAGCCGCTCCTTGCTTGAACTTCACCGAGCACAACGAATGCGCTCCCAGTGATCACCTAGTGCAACATATGCACCTAGGCCTCCCTCATGTGCAACACATGCACAAGAGGCTCTCAAACCACTCCTAATTGCAACACATGCAATTAGTGCTCACTCTTTAGCTCAAAACCCAAATGGGAGTGTGCAACACATGCAACAACTCACCCAAACCCTCAACCAAGCCAGCAACACTTGCCCCAAGCCCCCCAAGGGGTCTATTTATACCCCACCAAAGAAAACTAGCCGTTAGGGGCTAAAATGGGCTAAAACAAAAAAAACCCGGTCCGACGGGACCCAGGCCCGGCCAAGGCCCTCAGCACCAACGGTCGAAAAACCGACTGCTTACATGGTGGTGTGACAAGAACGGGTCCGGTCCGGCCGCTCATCCGGTCGACCGCAGGGACCTCCGGCCGCACCGCCCACACAGAGCAAAACCAACCTTCGGAAAAATTGCAGGAGAAGGTCCGGTCAAGACCGGAGGAGCCTTGGTCAAGACCGGAAATCCGGTCACACCACTCGACCTGCCACAAAAACACTCATAACTTTTTACTCCGAACTCCGATTTGGGTGATTTTTGATTCTATGCGAAGCTTATCATGAGGGCTACAATCTCCACCTATTTTCAAGATTTAAGCAACCATAGATATTTTTAAATATCACCAAAACCAAACTCTAATGTAGTCATTCAAGTCTAAAATGTGATTTTTCGAAATTCCTCACATAGACTTGATCAAGGGCATGACTACAAGTTAGAAAGAGTTACTAACATCAAATATTGAGCCATGATGATCAACTCATGATCAAAATAACTTTTGCAAAACACATTTGCAAATAACCCGAAAAGCTATAAGATCAATCCTCTAGCCATGCAAGGATCAACACATGATCCCGACACTTTGCAAAACACATTTGCAAATGACAACACATGCTCTAGGATTGAAACCCGTAACCTCTAGCTTATTTGCAAACCACATTTGCAAATAACAAAACAACATTTTGCAAAAACACATTTTGCAAACACAAACCATAAACTTTACTTAGCCTTTGTGATGATCAATACATGATCAAGTCACAAGCTAAAACACAATGCATGAGCTCTCACTTTTTGCAACACATGCAAAACTTAGCTCCATACAAAACCTCATAGATTAAGAAAGATTGTTTTGTAAATGAAAACAAAACATTAGGCTTCAACATTTGCAACACATGCAAAAATGAACTTCACGCAAAAGCCAACGCATATTGCTTATCCTATTTGCAACACATGCAAATCAAAGCATTATGCGAAAACCAAATGCATATGCTCTTCCTCTTTGCAACATATGTAAATCAGAGCATAAACCAACAACAACCAAGTATAAGCTTAACCCATTCGCAACACATGCCAAATGGTTAACCCTTATGCAAAAACCAAATCTAAATGATTTGAGCTCGAGTGAACGCGGATTGAGATCATCAACACATGATGAAGCTCAAGCTAGGAGACAACCCCTCTTAATAGTACGGCGATAAAAACTAGACTCAAAGACTACAAAGTCCTTAGCCTATCTAGTTATACCTTTGCCGCCACGACGCAAGCAATCCCTTTGGGGTCTTTATGATCATACACGCCTACGCTCCCAGGGATCGTTACCCTTCTTTTCACTTCGGGATCTTCTCTTGAAGCTCATCAACACATGATGACTTCTTCTTCCCGATTTCAATCATCCTTGGACCTAACCTAACTCAAACATAACTCATGAAACTTGTTAGTCCAAGATGCATGGTTGTCTCAATTATCTCTTGCACTCCATCAACACATAATGGATGCCTTTAGATCAATTGAGCACAACCTAAATCAATTTGAATGATTTAAGTGTGTCTTAAGTACAATAACGCAACACATGCTTCATTATACTTAAGAACTATTCATTTATCCTTAATTAATCACGGAACACCATAAACACATGATGAAATGTTCTTTAGTGATTAATAGGACAAATAAACTCAATTTAAATTATCATTTAAATTGATATGAGTATATATTAACTACACAAGTTTTCATATACTCATGTTGATGAAAAGTAATGATCCATTATGTGTAGGCTATATGGAATTGATCATTACTCTAAGTCATCAACTATAGAATAAGCCCCACATGTATATGTGTATAGATATAATTGACTTGGATATAATATGCACATATTCGATTTGATCACATTGGAGTATATCCTATATTACCATGAGTATACTATGACTAGGCAATTCAAATATATACTCAAGGATTTAGTTCCTTTGTCTTGATCCTTATATGTGTTAAATAAGAATTAGATCAATACAAAGAGACTTTCAAGTTAAACTACAAACTCCCCCTAAGTATGTGCATCCATGAAATATATGGATTGGGAAACATGATGCACATTTTGTGGTTAATATAATGGGGACATTCATATTTTAACTTGAATCCAAAGTATGCAATTAATACTAGAAAGAATATGCATACATACCTTGGGTTTTCCATTTTTCATCCAAATATGAGACTGCTAAATATATACTCAATAAAACATGTTAGTCTCATAAAAATTAGGTTTGTCATTAAACATAGATTAAACATTAATTAACATCAATCACCAAAACCAAAGGCTTTTGAACTTACAACTCCTCCCACACAATTTCACTGGTAGCCCTCTTAAACCCTAGCTTGCCTCGTCACAATTATTTGTGTCGGTTTTTTGACTAAAACCGATAGAGACATTGAGAGTGAGTAGCTTAAACTTGGTATTAAATAGGGTAAAACCTGATGTTTAACAGAACAAAAATTGGTGTTTAATAAAACAAAACTTGGAAAATAAATAGCATTCCCAAAGCTCACGCTATAGATAAATGTAGTTCATGCAATTTTGTAGTGAACTCTGCATACTCATTTCTAATCTTGCATTCATCACTACAAACGGATTCATAGTTCTCCCAATCGCAGACCATTTTATGGCTGCACCAGGCGCCCTGCTCTGGAAGCATGGGCTCCTTTCCTCGCACGCCGACCATATTCCATGCCAGCTTCTGGACCGTGGTGAGGACAATCTTCCGGTAGTGCTTGCACTCCCAGTTGGTAGTTTTGGTCGTGTCGCATGCACAGCCACAATGGCAGGCGACCAGCTAATCGCTCCCAACCTAGGCCAAGTAGCGCCTGGCCAGATCACTCTTAGCCTGGGTAAAGTAGAGGAGGCCGAGCATGTAAGCCGCTGCCTTGTCGCTGCCAGCGGCCGCCTGTTCGAGCCACGTAAGGCCATGCTGCACGTCCTCGTGCTCGGACTCGGAGAGCACGGCCTTGAGGCCGACAACGAAGCAAGCCTCTGTGTTGCCTGCCCTAGCCAGGTGGCTGACGACGGTGAGGTAGCTCTCATTCTCCATCCACTCCATCTCCTCATTCTGCAGCGACACCCGCTTGCCTACGTACTGATCCTTTGCCACCTTAGACAAGGTTTTACAACTGCAATATGCCAAAAAAGAAAACCAATTAATTAATCAAATTGGTGATAGTGGGAAACTCCCACAACCTATCAATCAAAAAAGAAATGAAACAGTGAGTATGTGACTCGTAGGCTGTAAAAGTCATCCATGGGGCGAGATGAACTTGAGGTCATGAGGCTGATGATATGGACGAGGATACCATTGGGAAGAACGATGTCGAGCGCCGGCGCCCTTGCCATGGCTTGCGATGTTGCGCACGGTTGCTGGCTTGAAGACGAATGGTTGCACTCGGTTGCTGGCTTGAAGACGAATGGTAAATGAAGAGCCTCTTGCGCTGCGCGCAAATTTATACCACCGAGAAGACGAAGCGTCAGATACGATCAGTGTCGATTTCTTTGGGAAAATTGATTGAGATTGAATCTGTAGCGTCAGATACTATAAGTGTCGGTTTCTATGGGAAAATCAATTGAGATTAAATTTGTATGAGAAGATGTCAGATACTATCAGTGTCGGTTTCTTTGGAAAAACCGAATGAGATATGTAATGGTTACATGTTTTACTACGGATTGAGAAAGATTTAGTCCGGCGCAAAAGGTGGTTCATCATGGACCCAGTCCGAATTGAAACTCTCAGGCGCTGGACCAACCATGACCCAGTCCGTCCATGCCATTAGAATCAGTTTTTATGTGAACTGATTCAGATGACATGTCATCACAATCGGTTTTTTATGTGAACCGATTTAGATGACTTATCATCAGAATCTGTTTTTTATCGGGACTGATTCAGATAGTCCCGAGCATGAATATATGTTCTTTTGTGGTTCGCTCTCCATTCCATGAATATATGTACTTACTACGGACTGAGAAAGATTTATTCCAGCGCAGAAGGTGGTTCATCACGGACCTAGTCCTGGGTGAAACTCTTAGGAGTCGAACCAACCATGACCCAGTCTATCGCACACCATTAGAATCGGTTTTATATGGGAACCGATTCAGATAACATGTAATCACAATCGGCTTTCTATGGGAACCGATTCAGATGACATATCATCATAATCGTTTTTTCTGTGGGAACCAATTCAGATGATATATCATCAGCATCGGTTTTTATGTGAACCATGTCATCAGAATCGGTTTTTTATCAAAACCGATTCAGATAGTCCTGAGTATGAATATATGTTCTTTCGCAATTCGCTTTCCATTTCATCTAGTCTTTCACCTCCTTCCTCGACGCCGCCACCTCCTCTCCTCCTGTCCCCTCCCCACCACGTGCCCTCCTTCCCAACGCCATCGCCTCCTTTCCTCCTGTCCCCTACCCATCGTGTGCCCTCCTTCTTCGACACTCCGTCACCTCCTTCCCCGACATCGCCACCTCCTCTCCTCCTTCCGATCAGCTCAAAGTATTGTTCCTTTGTAAGTGTATATATATATATATTGCGGATTGCTCTCTATCTATCCTCTCGTGTATCTTGCACTAGTCCAGATCACGCTTAGTGCACACAAGGGAAACATAGATGACATATCATTCCATACATCGAAATAACTAAGAAGAAGCAAATTATTATTGAATAAAGCAAACGACCTTATGGTCAAGGTTCATACACCAATGCCTCTTGGCTTAAGAAACAAATAAACTGTTGCAGCGGAAATAAAATAACTTGGGCCATTCGACATGCCACAGGCAATCGTCTGGGGAAACGCCTCCCTAGTCGACGTAGTCTTCATAGTATTCCTCCTCTTCAAAGTCTTCACCACAGATGTCTTCATCTGCTTTATGGAATAAGCAGCCCTGCAATAAAAAGCGGGGGTGAGTATGCAACATACTCGCAAGTCTCGGAAACTTAATGCAAGTAACTAAATGCATGGCTTAAACAAAGGAAGGCATAATATGGTTCATTTGCGTAAAGCAATAACTTGAATTGAAATACAGTAAATAGATTGAAGGCAGATTAATCAAACAATAATAAATAACTGGTAAATCAATGATAGACAACATGAACAGAATGACGAGGCATCACCCTACGTCATTCGAAACAAGTATCAACCACACAATTCAACAGTATAGCTTGAGACAACAAAACAACAGTGAACTTCCCGTTCACATCCCAACAATTCCACCTTTCAAGAAAATACTCTATACCCCGTGTGAAATCCCCGGGCTTGTCCATGACCGCGGACACGGCTATTCGAATAGTTTACACTCTGCAGAGGTTGTACAGCTTTACCCACAAGACATGATCATCCCTTAGTGCCAAGCGCTAAAAAAACACACTTCCTTTGGTGTGTCGGCAGAGAGATCACTACAAAGCCTTTACAATGCATGTCTAAACCCAGTACTGCCCTCTAAGGTTTCGCCCCTCGGGGCCCCCTCTTGAGCCATGTGGGTCTACCCGTCCCACACCAACAACTGACAGTACTTAAGACTAGACATTGCAGATTAATCAGCTAGGTCCGTCCCATACCGGACTTGTGGTTGCACGGTTAGGCCCAGTTCAATGGCGCACAAGATTAAGTCCTTAAATTGTTTCAGGCAAACAGCCACATCCCAATGTGCTAAAAAGCACCCCCTTTACTGCACGATCAATTGCCCGAGGGAAACATTTTGTTCAACCAAGACCAATGGCATCCCCTACCATGGTACAACAAGTTTTACAACGAAGGTCAATGACCACAATTCAATATCTCATTAAGTCAAGATTAACATTAGTTCACAGTGATATGAATCCCATCGGACAATTAAGCATGGCTAAGCATAGCTACGATAACCCAATGCCGGTACTATGATTATGTCCAACTAATAATATCCCAACCTATGGTCAACAATGGATACATGGCATTTCAATAATCAAAGGGGCATACTCAAACAGTAAATAGCTACTCCCATAAACTAGCATTGTTACACAAATAGCATGCAATTGTATAAAACAAAGTACTTTTGCAAACATGGGTTCAATATGATCAAAGGTCTACGACTTGCCTTGCTGTTCAAATGCTGAGTCTTGGTCTTGAAGTCTCTGCTCACTCCTGGGATTCGCTTCACCGGAAAATAAAGCAACAAAACCAAATAAATACAAAACAGAGGAGAAAACAAGCTCAAAATTGAAAATAAATGGTTCTGGAATGTAGATCTCGATTTTACAAAAATTTAGAAATTTGAATCGCTCAATCGGAGTTCTGGACGAAGGAGAACGGCCTTGGAAGATTTAATTCAGAGAAAATCAGAGAAATTCGGAAAGGGTGACACGTGTCGGCTTCGATTGGCTGAAATTTCTCATTTTCGGAAAATCAGAAAAGAAAATTAAATGCCGACTGACATGCGGGGCCCACGAGTCAGAGACTCGGTCTACGGTGAACCCAGTGCACCGAGAGGGCAATCGGGTGACGCGGCGAACCACAACGACGTGGCATGCCACGCGGCGGCTAGGGCTGAGGTGGCGCCGGCTTGGCACACACGTGGCGGTGATCACGACGCGACGATGACGCAAAGATGGGCGGGTTCGCCACGCGGCGAAATCAGGCACGTCCGTTGGCGATCGGATGGCTGAGGAACGAGGACGCGGGTGAGAAGGCGTGGCACGATCTGGATCGTCGGCGGACGATCGGATGGCGGAGAGCTCGCGAAGGAACTCGACGGCGAGGGGCGGCGGCGTACTCACCGGCAGTGGAGAAGACGACGCGGGTTTTGGCGTTTGGGCGGCGGATCGGCCGGAAGAAATAGCGGATCCGGAAGAGGGCGACGCGACGAGTTCGAGGGTGTCCTCGGCGGCGGCGGAGGATGACCGGAGCACCCAGGAGACGGCGGAGAAGGTGTTCGGGAGGGCGGCGAACTTCGGCGAGCTCGTTCTCCTCGACGGCAGGGTCTTGGGCGGCGAGAAGTAGGGCGGCGGGTGCGGCGCGGAGAGGCGAACCTCGGACGGTGCGTGGCGTCGGCTTAAATAGCCTCGGGAGGCGGGCCCGACGCGGAAAACTCGGAAGGCGGCGTGCGGCGCTGGGTCTCCGAGGCGGCTAGGGTTTCAAAGCATGGCGCGACGTGGCTCGATCGGCCGAGCAGCGTGGCGAGATCCGACAAATAGGGGCCATGGTCTGGTGGCGTGGCCACAAATGGAAATGGGAGTGGAGCGGGTCAAGTGAACGAGAACGTAGCCGGGCAAGATTCGGCCCGAGGAGGTTTTGGAGGAAATAAAATATTTTCCGAATTAATTTAAATTCCAGGAATTCAAGTAAATGCAAATAAATTCAAATAAATAGCAAATAAATTCAGAAAAATCTCCGAAAATACAGAAAAATTCCTTGAAGCACAAGGAACCCAATAAAAACTGGAAACCTTTAATTTGATGCATAGATTAATCAAATTAAATCTTTTCATTATTTGAAAATTCATATTAAGCTTTAATTAATTCAAGAAAATGCAAATGGTTCACTTTTGAATTTAAACATTCCAAAACTCAAATTTTGGGATGTTACAAACCTCTCCCTTTAAGGAATCTCGACCGAGATTGGATCAGCTAGTGAATAGGTGGGAAACTCGGACTTGAGATCCTCTTCTCGCTCCCAAGTGGCTTCCTCTTCTGAATGATTACTCCACTGGACTTTGCAAAAACGGATGATCTTGCTTCTCGTGATGCGCTCCGCAACATCCAATATCTTCATTGGCTGCTCTTTGTAGGTGAGATCCTCTTGCAAATCAATAGCTTCCAACGGCATCTGCTCTTCTGGCACTCGCAGGCACTTCTTCAATCGAGACACATGGAACACATCATGGATTCCAAATAAGGATCGAGGCAACTCAAGCTTGTAAGCAACTTCCCCTCTTCTTTCCAGGACTTTGAACGGTCCAACATATCTAGGGGCAAGTTTTCCTTTTACTTGAAATCTCTTAACTCCTTTGAGAGGGGTGACTCTAAGATACACATAATCATTGGGCTCGAAACTCAAATCTCGGCGACGATTATCTGCATAACTCTTATGCAGTCTGCTTTGAGCTATCTTCAACTTGTCTCGAATTAACTGCACTTGCTCTTCGGCTTCTTGTAGTATGGCAGGACCAAACAATTGTCTTTCTCCAGTCTCTTTCCAATTAAGAGGGGTTCTGCACTTTCTTCCGTATAAGGCTTCAAAAGGAGACATTTGCAGGCTGGCCTGATAACTATTATTGTAAGAAAACTCTGCATAGGGCAAACACTTGTCCCACTTTGCACCATAGGTTAAAGCGCAAGCTCTTAGCATATCTTCAAGAATCGTTCACGCTACCGGTTTGTCCATCACCGAGGGTGATAAGCAAGATTGAACTGAGATGAGTTCCCATAGCTTCATGCAAACTCGCCAAAAACGAGAGGTAAACGGGTTCCTCTATCGGAGACAATCTTCTTAGGCACTCCATGAAGACCGACAATCCTTGACATATATAATTACGCCAATTTATCTCCTGTAGGTAGTCTTGATGGATGAAGTGAGCTACCTTAGTCAATCGATCCACTATCACCCAGATCGAATCATAACTCGCTTGGGTCTTAGGAAGTCCCAATAAAATCCATACCAATCTCTTCCCACTTCCACTGGAATCTTCAATGGTCAAGCAATCCTCGCCGCCTCGATGCTCTGCTTAACCTTCGGCAAACATCACAAAGAGCAACATATTCTGCAATCTCACGCTTCATACTAGGCCACCAATACCTTTCCTTGAGGTCTTGATACATCTTGGTACTTCCAGGGTGAATGGAGTATAATGTCTCATGCGCTTCTTTGAGTAACAGCTCCTTGAGCTCTTTCTGATCAGGTACACAAATACGATTCTCATACCACACAGTACCCTTTTCATCTTCAGTGAATCCTGGGGCTTTTCCTTTCTTCATATTAGTCTTGATCTCCTTGATATCAGCATCATCAGCTTGGGCTTCCCGGATCTGATCTTCCAGCGTTGGACGCACTTCCAAAGTAGCTAGGTAACCTTCCTCAACCACTTCCAGACTAAGCTTCTGAAATTCCTCATAGAGAGCTGGCTGACTTTCCTTAATCATCAAGGTATTGCAGTAACTCTTTCTACTTAAAGCATCACCATTTACATTGGCTTTGCTCGGATGATAATGAATACCAATGTCATAGTCCTTGATTAACTCTAACCACCTTCTTTGCCTCATATTGAGTTCGGCTTGGGTAAAATGTACTTGTGCTCTTATGATCGGTGTACACCTCACAACGACATCGATGAGGTAATGACGCTAAATCTTTAAAGCATGCACTACGGCACTAATTCCAAATCATGGGTCGGATAGTTGACTTCATGTGGCCTCACCGACGCCAAGCGTATGCCACAACCTTCTTATCTTGCATTAGCACACAACCGAGTCCTTGACGGATGCATCACAAAATATCTCAAAATCCTTTACGATATCCGCAAAACAAGCATCGGGCGCGTCGTCAAACACTTCTTTAGCTCTTGAAAACTTCGCTCACATTCTGACGTCCAAGCAAATTTCTTCTCCTTTTTCAAGAGCTGAGTGAGCGGTCTAGCTTTTCTGGAAAAACCTTCTATGAAACGGCGATAATATCCCGCCATTCCAAGGAAACTTCTAACTTGGGTTACCGTCTTCGGCGACTCCCAATTGAGCACATCTCTCACTTTACCAGGGTCAACAGCGACACCTTCGCCTGATATAACGTGACCTAGGAAAGCAACTTCTTTCATCCAGAACTCACATTTACTGAACTTAGCATAGAGTTGATGTTCTCTTAGCTTCGTCAATACCTTACGCAAGTGATCCTCATGTTCTGCCTCACTCTTGGAATAGATCAGAATGTCATCGATAAAGACAACGACAAACTTGTCTAGGTATTCCATAAATACTTTATTCATCAGGGTCATGAAATAGGCAGGGGCATTGGTCAAACCAAAAGACATCACGGTATACTCATACTGTCCATATCGAGTCACAAAAGCTGTTTTGGGTATATCCTCTTTACGAATCTTCAACTGATGGTAACCTGACCTCAAGTCAATCTTCGAGAATACTCCTGCTCCTTGAAGCTGGTCAAACAAATCATCAATCCTTGGAAGAGGGTACTTATTCTTAATGGTGACCTCATTTAGAGCACGATAATCTACACACATCCTCTGAGTTCCATCCTTCTTTTCAACTAGAAGAACTGGGGCTCCCCATGGCGAAGAACTTGGTCTAACAAAACCCTGATCTTGCAACTCTTTGATCTGTTTCTTTACTTCAGCTAACTCATTAGCAGGCATCCTATACGGTCTCTTGGAAATGGGTGGCGTTCCAGGAACTAGCTCAATCAAGAATTCTATATCTCTATCCGGTGGCATTCCGGGCAACTCATCTGGAAACACATCAGGAAAATCTCTGGCAATTGGCACATCTTCCAAGTTTATTCCTTTGACACTACAAACTTTTATTCCTTCGGTCTGATCTGCGGCAGCTTGAAACTTTAATTTGGTTATGTCTAGACTGGTTAATGTGATCTCTCTGTTTCCACAATCCAGAACTGCTTGGTTCCTGGAGAGCCAATCCATTCCTAGGATCACATCTAAGGACTTGGTGTCTAGGACAATGAGGTTTGCTAGAAATTCTACCCCTCCGATTAATATCTTAACTTCGGGGCAGCCTTGGTTCGTACTCAAATCCGAACCAGGTGATGGTTTGGGGGTCATCAAGGGTGGCACTGTAGTTTTCCTTCCATTCAGCGGCGGTGCCCTCTAATTGATGAGCAGCATAAAGAACCTTCTCATTATCTGTGCACTGAGCGATAGCGAGCTTCTTTTCAATGGAACGAATCCAATCATCTGCATCCAATGGTTCCGAGGAGTTGGAGAAGGTAGGCGGACGAGTCCTCATGAATTACGCTAGCTTGGACCGAGGGCGAGCCGAGGAGGTCTGGCAAGAATAAAGAAGACACATTTTGATTTTGTTGGTTCAACAAGTTTGCTAGGGCAACTGCAGTCTGATTCTGCTGATTCATCATATTGTTCATGTTCTGCATCATGTCATTCATAAGCTGAGTCTGGGCTGCCAAGAAATATTCCCAAATTCTGATCAGACATTGCAGGTGGGGTGGTGGGTTGGCGCTGACACTAGCATTGGCATCCACTGGCGAACTGCGACCGGCTCTAGAAAGAATGTCAACCATTTGCGACGCAGCACAAGGGTTTGATAGATAAGAGGGAAAAGCAATAGACAAGTGGTAAGGTCATCTAGGGGAGAAGGTAATACCCAAGAACAAAGGTCAACCAAAGACATAGCCGAAAAGGCTACAACATAAAACCACATAAAGCTTTCAACTTAAGGTACCGTTGTAACACCGTGCTGGAGGCAAGTGTACAACATACCCGGCACACAAGCAACAAAAATCCTAGTATACACAGACTAAACGTAGCTAAACCAAAAGAGAATGGTATGCTCAAACACCATAGAGCACCGCAAACCTATCTTATATGGTAGTCCTCTCGGATATACTCTTCGACGGCTTGATCATCGTCCCCCTTGATTTGGTTCCTTGCAGAAGATCCATGGCTTTCAAGAAGTTTCAAGAGATAAGGTCAATTTAAATTTCAAAGCAATGTTTCAGCAAAGAAGAGGAATTAAGAACATAGGAATAAGATGAGAAGAGACAAACTATTAAATACTAATTTGTTGGTTTGATTTAGAAAATAATTTTGAAGACCATGCTAACTAAGAAAGCGACCTACAGTCGATATGGCTCTGATACCATCTCTGTCGGGACCCGGATATGCAAATCCGAAACCCTCTGTATATCTTGCACTAGTCGAGATCACGCTAGTGCACACAAAGGAAACATAGATGACATATCATTCCATACATCGAAATAACTAAGAAGAAGCAAATTATTATTGAATAAAGCAAACGACCTTATGGTCAAGGTTCATACACCAATGCCTCTTGGCTTAAGAAACAAATAAACATTGCAAATGAAATAAAATAACTTGGGCCATTCGACATGCCACGAGTAATCGTGCAGAAACGCCTCCCTAGTCGGCGTAGTCTTCATAGTATTCCTCCTCTTCAAAGTCTTCACCACAGATGTCTTCATCGCTTTATGGAATAAGCGACCTGCAATAAAAAGCGGGGTGAGTATGCAACATACTATAAGTCTCGGAAACTTAATGCAAGTAACTAAATGCATGGCTTAAACAAAGGAAGGCATAATATGGTTCATTTATGTAAAGCAATAACTTGAATTGAAATACAATAAATAGATTGAAGGCGATTAATCAAACAATAATAAATAATCGGTAAATCAATGATAGACAACATGAATGTAATGACGAGGCATCACCCTACGTCATTGAAACAAGTATCAACCACACAATTCAACGGTATAGCTTGAGACAACAAAACAACGGTGAACTTCCGCTCACATCCCAACAATTCCACCTTTCAAGAAAATACTCTATACCCGTGTGAAATCCCTGGGCTTGTCCATGACCGCGGACACGGCTATTCAATAGTTTACACTCTGCAGAGGTTGTGCGGCTTTACCCACAAGACATGATCATCCCTTAGTGCCAAGCGCTAAAAACACACTTCCTTTGGTGTGTCGGCAGAGAGATCACTACAAAGCCTTTACAATGCATGTCTAAACCCAAGATCGCCCTCTAAGGTTTAGCCCTCGGGGCCCCTCTTGAGCCATGTGGGTCTACCCGCCCCACACCAACAATCGACAAGATTTAAGACTAGACATTGCAGATTAATCAGCTAGGTCCGTCCCATACCGGACTTGTGGTTGCACGGTTAGGCCCAGTTCAATGGCGCACAAGATTAAGTCCTTAAATTGTTTCAGGCAAACAGCCACATCCCAATGTGCTAAAAAGCACCCCCTTTACTGCACGATCAATTGCCCGAGGGAAACATTTTGTTCAACCAAGACCAATGGCATCCCTACCATGGTACAACAAGTTTTACAACAAAGGGTCAATGACCACAATTCAATATCTCATTAAGTCAAGATTAACATTAGTTCACAGGTGATATGAATCCCATCGGACAATTAAGCATGGCTAAGCATAGCTACGATAACCCAATGCTGGTACTATGATTATGTCCAACTAATAATATCCCAACCTATGGTCAACAATGGATACATGGCATTTCAATAATCAAAGGGGCATACTCAAACAGGTAAATAGCTACTCCCATAAACTAGCATTGTTACACAAATAGCATGCAATTGTATAAAACAAAGTACTTTTGCAAACATGGGTTCAATATGATCAAAGGTCTACGACTTGCCTTGCTGTTCAAATGCTGAGTCTTGGTCTTCGAAGTCTCTGTTCACTCCCTGGGATTCAAGCGTCTCCGGAAAATAAAGCAACAAAACCAAATAAATACAAAACAGAGGAGAAAACAAGCTCAAAATTGAAAATAAATGGTTCTGGAATGTAGATCTCGATTTTACAAAAATTTAGAAATTTGAATCGGCTCAATCGGAGTTCGGACGAAGGAGAACGGCCTTCTAAGATTTAATTCAGAGAAAATCAGAGAAATTCGGAAAGGGTGACACGTGTCGGCTTCGATTGGCTGAAATTTCTCATTTTCGGAAAATCAGAAAAAGAAAATTAAATGCCGACCGACATGCGGGGCCCACGAGTCGAGACTCGGTCTCACGGTGAACCCAGTGCACCGAGAGGGCAATCGGTGTGGCGAACCACAACGACGTGGCATGCCACGCGGCTAGGGCGAGGTGGCGCTTGCTTAGCACACACGTGGCGGCGACGCGACGATGACGCAAAGATGGGGCGGGTTCGCCACGCGGCGAAATCGAACACGTCCGCTAGCGTCGGATGGTGAGAACGAGGACGCGGGTGAAAAGCGTGACGATCCGGATCGTCGGCGACGACGGACGGCGGAGAGCTCGCGAAGAACTCGACGGCGAGGGCGGCGGCGTACTCACCGTGATGGAGAAGACGACGCAGGTTTTGGCGTTTAGGCGGAGGATCGGCGGAAGAAATAGCGGATCCGGAAGAGGCGGCGCGACGAGTTCGAGTGTCCTCGGCGGAGGAGATGACCGAGCACCGAGACAGCGGAGAAGGTGTTCGGAGGGCGGCGAACCGGCGAAGCTCGTTCTCCTCGACAGCAGGTCTTGGGCGGCGAGAAGTAGGGCGGCAGGTCTGCGCGGAGAGGCGAACCCTGACGGTGCGTGTGCGTCGGCTTAAATAGCCTCGGGGCGGGCGTCTGACGCGAAAAACTTCGGAAGGCGGCGTCGCGGCTGGGTCTCCGAGGCGGCTAGGGTTTCAGTATGGCGCGACGCTCGTCGAAGCGAGCAGCGTGGCGAGATCCGACAATGAGGACGCCTTGGTCATGGTGGCCAGGCGGCCATGGAAATGGGCCGGAGTGGAAGCGGGCAGGAATAGAACGGGCGGCAAGATTCGCCCGAGGAGGTTTTGGAGGAAATAAAATATTTTCCGAATTAATTTAAATTCGAGAATTCAAGTAAATGCAAATAAATTCAAATAAATAGCAAATAAATTCAGAAAAATCTCCAAAATACAGAAAAATTCCTTGAAGCACAAGGAACCCAATAAAACTGAAACCTTTAATTTGATGCATAGATTAATCAAATTAAATCTTTTCATTATTTGAAAATTCATATTAAGCTTCAATTAATTCAAGAAAATGCAAATGGTTCACTTTTGAATTTAAACATTCCAAAACTCAAATTTTGGGATGTTACACTCTCTATCTATCCTCTGTTGCTTGTGGGACTTGCTAAATGATGATAATGGGTATCTTGATGATTAAGGCAATTAATCTTATGAAATAGGTCTTAAACCGATAGACTTGTATGTAAAGCTACTAGTAATCTAATTTTGGCAAGAAATTACTGAACTATTATTTACATGCTAGTGGAAAACAACTTGCTACTGATCTGTACAGTTCTTGGTTTGGTTACAGTATTAGCTAGCTACTGGACTTTACTGTTTTAGTTGATTTGGTAGCTACTGTCTTCTTGTTGTTGATCAGAACGTGAACTCTTGATTCGGGTGACACTTTTACCTAACCTGGATTTGACCAGTACATAATAACAGTGAACTTTTGTCAATTTTTTATTGTGCATGTTAAGATGGTAAGGGTTCAAGGCCTTATTTATTAAATTAATTGTTCAGCCCATTCGTGATTGAGGTTGAAGATTTAATATCTTCAAATGAGCCCTAATCTGAGAGCAAATATATATTTATACAACAGATTATTCATCAAGATCATGGGATTATGCAATTTTCATATTGTTATATGGGATTAGCAATTTATTCTTGCTCTTATTATCGTATTTTATTCAACAATCCACATCGAGAGTTAACTTTATTTTTTATCTCACCATGATGTTAGACTTTAGGTTGCGTAACCTACATCTCCCATTCGAGAGTGCCTGTTTATAAATATGTTGATCGAAATGGCATATTTATCAGCAAGCAGTCTCTAATTGTCCACGTTTTTTGGACAGTTCAAGGATATGTGGTTCGAGCAAGTTCTTGAGCTGTTGTAAAACTCCAGAGTAGATTTCGGTAGTGTATCCCTGGTGTTCTCCGGATACACATCCCTCTTGCCTATTGTCGAGACATGTATTTGGAGAACAACGGGGAGATGCTGCTGAAATTTTCTCTGGAGTTGTACAACGGCTTAGGAGCTTGCCCAAACCACATATCCTCAAATGGGATTAAGACCTAACCTATTTAGAGATTAGAAGTCATCGTTGGTTTGTATTTAGTTAGTCAACATATACACTTTTTTTGAAGAACATTCGTTCATCTCATACTCTACTGCAATATGCTAGAATAATTACATGCTATGAATTATCCATTCAGTTGTTGCTTCACATGATTTATTGTCAAGTTCACATAATAGTTATGAATTGCTTTCTCTCATATCAAATATATGACCATGTCAGATAAAAAACTCAAAATGTCACAATTAGAGAGCATCGGCTCATCACTAGACAGAGTTCAAGGTGCTCCTGAGGGGCTGAGTCAAGCCAAGTTCCAAATATTAAGGCTCCGAGTAAGGTAGAACGCCACAGGTTCTCCACTTCAATGCCACTAGAGTCTGTACGGGTCCTCCCAAGTACAAGGGGTGATACCAGTCATTCCTCGGCCAATTGGTGAGAGAGAGTACCTATAGCGGTTAAGGATTGGAGAAAGGAAGTCAGCGCCAAGCAGAAGAGTCGGTTGTGGGACGAGGTTAAGGGCAAATGGATTGTAGAGGAGGAAGAATGCAATGCGAGGCGGTACGCCATGAAAAGGATGGGTGTGGCCTTGAGACAATTCAAGATCCTCATGCACAGTCAATACGTGGTAAAAGGCCGTACACTATTTGAGAGATATCCGTTCGTGACTCCTGATGTTTGGGAGGAGTTCACGAGGATGAAGGGCATGCCCAAGGCAGAGCAACTGAGAGAGGAACACCGCTATCCAGAGGCATAACACGCACCCGCACCACCTTAGTACAGGTGGCTATGAGGGAAAGAAGGCAGAGTGGGTGCGACTAGTTGAGGAATGCGTGAACTCTAGGACGGCGATACCTTCCTCCCACATATGTGAGGAGCGGACACGCGACTGGGTATCAGTGAGGACAAAGAAAACCACCGATGGATAGCTTGTAGTTGCAAACCCTGCTACCACGCATGTTGTCTCCATCATCGTAAGACATCTAACTTAGTGCATTGCAGTAAACCCAACTTGTATTTCAGATCTAATTCGTACTCGCTTATTGCAGAAGGAGGAAAGCCAGCGGAAAGAGCGGGGACCTTTCAGAGCCAAGGGTTGAATGATATCCTATCATCTGCGATCAAGAAGCCCGACCATAAGGGGCGGGTGCTTGCTGCAGGGGCGGGGCATACGAAGAAGTCCTACTTCCAAGATGGCGTTATAAGTGCCAGATCAAGATCATGGGAGGCACGTGCGGAGCGCCTCAAGGACATGCTCAGGGAGCAGCTGAGGGAGCAAATCAAGGAGGAGACGAGGGGGAGATGATGGCACATGAGGATGAGATAAAGAGGGAGATGAGGGGGAAGATGATGGCACGTGAGGAGCGCCTAAGGGCCGAGATGATGGCTATGATCTCCTAGAACCAGAGCCAGATGCCCATACCTCCCATAGAGAAGTCTAAGTCCCGACCCAGTAGCTGTGGTTCTAAAAATGATAGCATTGATCCCCAGTTAAAGGTAATAATTAAATTTTTCTGACTTAAAACTACTAGTGTAACTCGCACAATATTTTTTCTCAAGTTCCACACTTCTTGCAGGCACCTGCCAAGTGCCAGCTCACCTTGACGGAGGATGGATTTTTCGTGGAGGCTACACGTGGGGTTGCATTTCCATGCAAGGAGACCGACACTGTGCATGGTCAACCCTTGGAGAAGGGCTACATAAGGGTGCAGGTGGACTACGTTCATGAAGACTTCGTATCATATATGCTGCAGTTCCCCCCCCCAACGAAGATATCACCACTCTCGGATAGGCACGCATACCGTTCATCAAGTGGCCCACGATGGGTGTCGTATTGGTCAAGGTAAAAATCCACCCCATTTTCTCTACTATTCCTGTAGTACTTCAACAAGTTACATATGTGTGTGCTTCGTAGGTTCCTACCGTACCTGCGCCTGCTCTTGCTCCTACGTATAGTGCAGAGCTTCCACGTAAAAGGACTAGCATGACAACCACTGAACTGCAGGAGGGCTCGGCGACTCCTTCGAAGAAGGAAAAGCTAACAGAGACCACAGCGCCCCCTCCAACACATGCAAAGCCCCTTGCCCTGACCTCGCAGACTTCTTCTGTGCAGAAAGGAAAGTCGGTAGATATTAGATAATAAGAAGACCTCTCAAGATTTCAAGGCCTACGTACATGGAAAACCCTTGATTACATCCATCTTATTGAATGCTCTAGGCAAATTTAGTCACTTGCTCCATGGATGATACATTGATAAGGTCAAAGAGGACGAGCATCGAATCAACTTCACTGTGAGGTATAGAAAGGGACATTTCCACCGTGACGAGGATGGGACATTCCTAGTCAGTTTTGAGGATCTATTCCGTGTGTACCAACTAATGGCCATTGATATTTCTATTTTACGATCTTGGACGCTGTGAGTAACACACCATACACCTGATGACTTTCATACGATTTTGCATTATGCTTTCTAATGTTCAACACGAGTTGTAGGGCAATGAGGTAGCGAGCCGTGACGCATCAACACCTAGTTGGGTTTGTCGACCCCAAGCTGGAGTCTGCTACTGTGGCACGGCTTCAACCGGACTTCCTTGCCGACTACATCAAGGGGGCTTTGAATGCTGAGTCGAAGAAGGACTTCATTCTATTCCCATATCATGAGGAGTAAGTAGTACTTTACTCTTCAATTATTTGTACGCACTTGCACTCTATGCGATCTTATTTCCTTACACTGCATACCATTTAATAAGCAACCATTGGGTTCTACCTATCCTCGTTCCGAGTAAAAACATGGTCTACACTTTAAACTCGATCGAGAAGAGACTAATGGCCTACATGATCAAGTCTTCTTTGCAGCAGTAAGTACATTACTGTAACCTAACACTTTTTGAACTTAATTACATTCATTTTTTTGACTCAATGGCATATCTTCAATGTATGTAGGGGTTTCTTGGCCTACGTCGATGGAGGAGAGAAACATGCTGCTGAAAAGGGCAAGAAGTTGGAGTATAAGCGCTTTAGGGTACAAGTGCCTACCATATATACGATTAATTTTTTCTAACATGTAATCTTCGTGTGTTAAATTCTTTCTCTCTTCACAATGTCATCAACATGGCAACGATGACCTATGCGGCTTCTACGTCATGCACCACATGGCGCTTCAGATCGACAGCTCATATCTTTTCCCTAAGGTATATGTACATGCATAATAATACACTTAGCTTTTTACCTAAAAATTTTAAAACTTAAATTACTACACTACATTATGTTTTACAGCAGATCAATATCCCCTAAAAGAGCTTAGACAACAAAGCACTGAAAGCCATACGAGGTCACTTATGCCAGTGGTATTGGTTAGAAGTTATATTGGAGGACGCAAGGTAATTTAGAGATCCTGAAGCATCATACTAATCCATATGTAAACAATATTAATTAGTAGTGATTGTTAAGTATGTTTATGTTGTATATTATTACTGATTATTAAGTATGCTTATGTTGTATATTGTTACTGATTGTTAAGCATGCTTATGTTGTACTGATTGTTAAGCATGCTTATGTTTGTATATTGTCACCGAATGTGATATATGTTGTAATTAAAGTGTTTGTGTTATGTGAATGTGATATATGCATTCTGTGTTCTATATTGCGAATGTTATACATATATATGTGCATACTGTCAATATATGCTATTTTGGAGAATATGAAAAATGGCACACCCCTATGAGGGTCATCACAATCGGTTCTTATGTGGAACTGATTCTGATGATAGGGCCATCAGAATCGGTTCTTTACTGATTATGATGATCATCTATCATCCGAATCGGTTCTTACATGAAATCGGTACTGATGTTCCCATCATCGGAATCGGTTCTTACATGGAACCGATTCCGATGACCCTATCATCGAATCGGTTCCATGTAAGAATGCCATCAGAATCGGTTCTTTTGTGAAACCGATTCTGATGATCCTCTATCATTCAAATCGGTTCTTACATGGAATCGATTCTGATGACAGAACCGATTCCGATGATAGGGTCATCAAAATCGGTTCCATGTAAGAACCGATTGTCATGATCCCTCATCAGAATCAATTCCTATGTAGAATCGATTATGATGATTGGGTCATCAGAATCGGTTCCACATAAGAACCGATTGTGATGAGAGATCATGACAGTCGGTTTCACATAACAACTAATTCTGATGACAATATCATCACAATCGGTTCCACATAACAACTGATTCTGATGACCATATTATCACAATCGGTTTATAAAAAGAACCAATTGTGATGAGGCTCTATCACAATCGGGCCAAAACCGACCATGATAGCGCCTCCTCATCACTATCTAAAGACTTTGTATCGCCACTAAAACCAACTGTAATGACAAAAGAGAGACTGATTCTGATGTACAATCCTGTAGTAATGTAGGAGAGAGGTAATTTTCTTTAACTCTAATAGTAAAATCAAAACCCTAACTCATTAAGCCGTAAGAAGTTACCTTAGACAAGTTTTCGACTTTCAACTTCTCCTGCTGGTTTTTAGTTTCAGCTGTAAAGAAATCACCGTTTGAAACAGCTTTCGATTTCAAGAGGAGAAAAGACCTGGTAAAGTTGTCCCAAACATGAAAATTTTGGGGTCAGGTTTGATTTTTTTTAAAAAAATTATCTTCATCCCTGAGCACATAAATCAACGCACCGATTCTGTTGAGTGGAAAATTCGCGTTATGTGCCGTAACATTTCACTCTCGCCAAGTAGTTGTATTTGACCCCGTGACCCATGTAAGCGCATACGCATTTTACCAAACCAAACTACGCAAAATTTCTAAAGAAGGGGAAGAACCGCACAACCAAACGCCATAGTGTGATTAGAGCCGGCAAAGCTGCGTCGCATCGGCAGCAACACAAGGTAAGACCTTCACCAGATGAGCGTCCGTAGCGACCCCAAATAAGCCGTTGCGCCGATAACAAATTGAGCATGCAAAAAGGTGAACCATGCTTGCCGACGACGGCCACAAACAGGAGCCGGTCGTCATGGTGATGAGTGGTGTCTATTGATGTATGGAACGGCGAAGGAGCCAAGAAAGAGATAGGTGACGGCGGGAGAGATTGTGGATGAGACGCCTCACCTCTGCACTGCACCTACAATAATACAACAGTGGCCTAGGTAGCTAGGCACTGATCACCGATGCTTCTTGGTGAGCAGCCAGCCAGGCCAAGCAAGGCCTAGATGATGTAGAGCACAGTATAGAAAAGCAAGGTCTAGGGTTTGGCTTTGGTTGGTGGCCATTGACAGCTGCACGAGAGAAAACTTTTTTAGGGTTTAATCCCAAGTTCCCAACGAGTAGGCTATTCTCATAGCCGTCCGATCGTCTTTCAGGATTCGTAAGATAGTACAGGTGATAACTGATAAAGACAAACCTAATGTGGGGCATCAACCCTGTACAATAATTTTCCAGCTGCACGGGAGGGGTGGGGGTACCTGTCTTGGACCGTCCCATCACAGTTCAATACGTTCCTTTTTTACTTAACGTCCTAAATCCGTATGGTATAGTTTGATCGTCGGTAGGTTTAAAATTATCAAGACTGGCTATATAAAAATGTTAGCACATCTCAGTGTAAAATTATATAAAAAAATAATGGTCAAAGTTATATCTCGGAGGCAGTGAAAAATAAAAAAAAAACAAGTAAAAAACTAAGGGTCCTATTTTCTATGAACTAATCTGAAGCGCCGGTTCCCGATCCAACAGCACGCACGTGCGCTCGGCTGTAGCGCGAGCGCAACGGATCCGAGTCAAGTTGCAAGTTTGCAACCCAAGGCAGCAAGAGGAGCTGGAGATGATGTAGAGCGGTTGTCGTCGTCATCGGCGCAGCAATCAGGCCACTCAGCAAGCGCGCCCGCCCGCCCCCAGTAGCGAACTCCACCACCCTTCGCTTTCTGTCTTCGCTTTCTGTCGCGTGTCTGGCCTGTCCTTTGATCAGCTCTTCTCCTCGCCAATCCCAATCCAAACAGGTCCAAACATCTATCCTGTGCATTGCTGGAATGAATATAACACCAAACGACCGAGTTTTTCAAACTACAGAATGATCAATTAAGAACGTCATGTCCGCGGAATCTCCTCGTTTTATATGGAAAAAAATCGCGTGGATAGCCAGGCCGGGGGGGATCGCGAGTTCACTGGTCGACGTCGTCCGTTGCTTTCGCAGGCGTGCGTAACGCCACAGTAACACCGGTAGCATCGATCAGACTGATCAGCAGCTCTCTTGCTCTGGACCCCATAAGAATTATCGCTGTCATACGTAGGATTAGCCCAGTACCATATCTCAAAGATTCTGTTTAGGGGTGGAAAACGAGCCAATTGAGATTTTTTGAGTTAAATCTTCGACAGCTAATTTATTCTTATTTATTATAGTGTATTGTTTGATCATCTTATTTATATTTAAGATCAAAATATAAATTTCCAATTAATTTTTATTTTAAAAGAAAAATGAATGTAATCGAAGAATTTGAAGCGGATCTGGCTATCAAATTTCAACGAGCTTTTTCTCAAGCCCTATCTAGGACTACACATTGATTAGTAGAGTAGTACTACTAATCCTATTATTGATGAGCCAATCACCGATGGCTAGTTTGGTTCCATGTTTATACGAGACTTTTTATCATGCTTATGAGATACTAAAATTTACATTGAGTAAATTTTGGTAACCACAAAGTCTACATATATATACAATCTGCTTGCCGTGTTCTCAGCATTTGCCCGGGACAAGTCGCTCTTCTGTTGGGTCTGAGGCTCTGAGCTTTAGTTGTGATCTGTTTTGCCTCGTCTCGGCCGGTTCTTGTAGCTGCAGCTGCATGCGGCATGCTCTGCTCTGCATGGACCAGCTCGCCGTCCGGCGCCCGTGCATCTTGCCGCCGGCAACCGTGACCCGTTCGCGCACCGTCTGATCGCCCGGGAGTTTAACGTTGTTCTGCAGGCGTGCCTGTGGTCCACCAGCGCGCGCGATGCCTCCTCTCGCGCCGCACGGCGAGACGAACTGGTCCGGTGGCCAGCAGAGGCAGGAGGTAGTGACCGGGCAGCGAGGCCCGCGGCAGCGGTCGGCGTCGTTCCACGGGCGTGGGGCGGAGCAGCGGCACCAGCTGCCGAGGCAGAGGCCCAAGACGCAGCCTGACCTGCTCGCCGGCGTGAGGGGGAGGAGCTTCCTCTCTGGAGACCGCGAGCCGCCGGAGCCGGCGGCTAGGAGGACGCCGAGCAAGGTGTTGGTCAGCGTGGCGGTGCAGCGGAGCTTGTGGCCGCTGCACGTCATGGCGTCGGCGGAGTGGAGCGTGGCGGACCTGGTGGCGGCCGCCGTGGGGCTCTACGTCAAGGAAGGCAGGCGGCCGTTGCTGCCGTCGACCGACCCGTCCGACTTCGGCCTCCACTACTCCCAGTTCAGCTTGGAGAGTACGTTCTTGCCCCCCTGCAATTCTGCACCACACCATACTCTGGTCTTCGCTTGCTACTTTCTCTAGGTGGCATTTTTGCAATTTTTACCGCAAAAAAAAAGATTATTTGAGTTGAATAATACCGTAGATGCCTCACATGCAATAGTATTTTCTAATTTATACATCTTTGCCATGATACCTACCTAATTTTCTTTACTTTTTATGGCAAAATTTCAACATAGTCTCTACTTCCATCTCTTACACAAAGTTCCAGCGCTTCAAATTTTAGCACATCATCCAGCTCAACGCTGATCTGCTGTTTCAATTGATCGTATATACCATTTCACACAAAATTATCTCCATGTATCGAGCAACTAATGCACGAGCCCATGCGTCAATGACTTCATTCCTGTTTCTCGGTTCCCACCAGACAGTGGCAAGCTGCAAGTAGGTCCCAACCATCAGCGACTGCCGCCTTAGCTGAAAGCCTGAAATAACTCAAGCCAATACAAGTTGTACTAACAGAAGGTTTTATGTATTCCAAATTCAAGTAGAATAGTCACTGTACACTGTAAACCCCGTGAATCGCGGACCAGATTTGTTGAACCCGAACCAGTTTAGAGTATGAGATTAGTGTTCGCAGTGGAAATTGAAAGAAATAGTGACAAACTGCGAACATAAATCCCATATTGTGACTAGGACGAACTATGTTTATGGAAACCATGTCAAGTAGTATATCAGTGTTTATGGAGTGAACGAGTGATAGTTTGACACCAGATCCTACAGGGGTTTTGGCGTGTTTTGCCTCTGAGTTCTAATTCTCCACTGATCATGTAAATGTTTTTGGTTACTTAGGTTTGGTCCCGGCGGAGAAGGTGATGGAACAGGGATCCAGGAGCTTCTTCCTGTGCCCCAAGCCTTCAGCTACTGGCCATGCTGCTTCATCTTCTTGTTCCTCTGACGCCGGAGCAAGCAGGGCCAGAGACAGGAGGTTCCTGCGAGAGCAGGCAATGCACCGGCTTGGCTGGGCTACATACAGTTCTGGCCAATGATGTAGCGATCTACTCAAATTCACCATATATCTATTTCTGTCCAGGTCCATGTTTCCCAGCTTGGTTTGTAATTCTAGCCCAGGGCCTTCAAGAACTGGGTCTGCATTTTTAATATTTCTAAGACTTGCAAATGATCCAAATGGGTTTCCAAATTATTTTTGCATTTGTGTGGCAAGTGGTAACAAGTACATATAGCTTCAGAAGATAAGACTGTAACGTGTTAATAATATCTTGTTAGGTGCAAACTGCCTGATCCACGCGCCCACGCCAGATGCAGAAATGTCAAATAGATATCTACGTGATCAAGATAGTTTTTAAGGCTTTTTTTGTCGAAAAAGGGTTATTGCAGTAAGCCTGGTAAATTACCTTTCGTGTCTAACGAATTTTGGGAGCAAGTAGACGAATGTTACTGACCTTGTATGTATTGTGCAAGTGGGAAGGACATCTTCATCCTAGCCTTGCTTTTACTAGTGATTTTGTCCCACCCTTTCAGTTGAAGATACCATCAAGCTCCATCTTCTGGGCCCAAAAGGTTAACTGTCAGCACTCAGCACACCAAATATCTAAGCAGAAGAGAATAGAACAGCTGGAATCACAGATGTAGTAGTTTTGTTTCCCTTTTGGAGAAATCAATATCAAGCCATATACAAGATTAATCTAAAAGAAAAGGGCATACAAGATAATGTGTAGTGGGAAGTCGGTCAATACTTTTGATTCATGTATTTTAGACCAGATTGACACTCCCAACATACATTCATCTGTATCACATGCTGCCACAGCAACATTGACAAATCGCATTTGAGAAGGCGATCTTGATTAAAACCAATGATATAGAGCTCTCAGCATGACAGCATTCTACAACACTGCATCATGAGGCAACTCGCAACATGGTTAATAGTACTGTCCCAATTCAGAATTTGTTGACGGGTCCAACAACCGGTTTTGCATTGACAATAGCTACTATCTCATCTATTATTGTTGAAGAAGACAAGATGATTGCAGGGCAGTCATCAGAGCAAGAAACACAATAAATTAGAAAAAATATTTTTTTCCAACACAGCACTACAACTCAAACAACAATGTTACAACACTACATTCTGATCTGGGTACCCATCGAACACTTTATACAAAACTACATGCCCTTCAACTCATCTAAAAATCTCATTACAAAGAGATATTACAAGATAAATAATTTTACTCATTATGGAGAATTGCCACTACAACACATATTACACAACAAGCATCCCAGGCAAATCAAGGTGTGAGCCTTCTGCCTGAGGAACATGCCCCGCTCTCCCATCCAGAAAAATACATGCAAGCAAAGAACATGCATGCTGCCCCAAGAGTATAGGCATGTCCCAATGCTCTACCACAGCTAATCCTCCCTGTAATTTAAGTAATCCTTCCTGATTTGTCAACTAAAGTACCTACTTGATCTCCACAAATCGCTCTGGAGATGTTACCAGGCTCTAACATGTTAAAGATGACAACTGCAAGAGATGAACATGAAAAATCATCTTATGTACACTACCAAGAAAGTGCCGACGCAACTTTGGAACGACTAGTTGATGGAAAGACTAACCCGGAATATTGTTCTCCTCACAACATGTAATCGCTGTCATATCCATTCTGCTGAATCCTCTTGCTGCTAACTCCCTAAATGAGATGTGCTCAAATGGCACGTGACTGTTGCTCCCTGGAGGACAGCCATATTCATCACCTCCAGTGGTACCTTTAAGGACAACATCTGCATTGACTGATTGACAGCACATCTAGTCAGATTTCCTCTGCATAACTGTTGAAGTTCTCACAAAAATTAGAGAAAGGGAAGATATACAAGCAAGCCCACTCAACAAGCCACTAGATTTTAGAAGGAATAGGTAAATGTTTGGGAGGGGGATTCAATATTTCAATGACATACTTTCTGAAGCTCTCAGGGAAGCAGCTGTATCTGTTGTGAAAAGTGGATTTCCAATGCCAGCACCAATTCCACCGAAGACAACGACCCTTCCTTTTTCAAGATGGCGTATGGCTCGCCGCCTTATGTATGGTTCTGCAACCTCTTGCATCATCAGTGCAGTCTGGACTCGTGTCTCCACACCTATCTTTTCTAGTGACGCTTGGAGCAATACTGCATTCATCACTGATGCCATCATTCTGACAAAATTTAAACGGAGTGGTATAAATATATAGACATGTAGCGATGTAGTGGAAGTTCATCACACATTCTTGAATAGCACTGAAGGAAAGCTACAATACACAATAACAGCACAATGCAGACCAAATAGGTAGTGGCATGGAAACTCACATTTTGTAGCTAAAGATGCAGAAAACAAGATGAAATCATAGTAACACTGAGCTCCACTAGTCACTATTAAGTTAAAAAAAAATGTGGAACGGCTAATTGCCTATTGAACCACGTGCACTGGAACCCAAGCTACCCATTATGAATTTCTGATGTGCATCGAAACAATAAGTGGATGTTGAAATGGAAAAGTGCAACATAACAGTCAGCTCTGGATTAGCTACAGCTTAGGAATGAGCATCATAAAGATCAGAAGCACAAAACATCATGTAATTCCTGCAGAGAAATTAACTGGGACCAATTCTGCATCAAATTACCCAATTTCGAAAATGCATGAAAACAAGAGAACGGAAGGTCTAATGAAGAAATTGAACCTGGCACTTTGCTCTGAATCAGCTATCGCAAAGGACTAGTTGTATAATAAATGAATTATACAGAGAAGTTCACTGAAAATACTAAAATGTCCCGTTAATTGAAACAAGCACTTGTGGTTCTCAAGTTCATTGACTCGACTCCACTGACATTAAATTTTGACTATGTCTCTAATAATTTGTGGCTTCAGAAGTTCAGAGAAATCTATGAATTTATACTGGCACTTGCCAATATAGATGCTCAGTCACAAATCCATGATACACAAAAATGAGCACATGAAGAACAGCTCCAAGGTGGTTTTATTAACACCCAGATCTGACCAGTCTTTCACCAATATGTGCACTCGGAATACACCCAAGGGAAATGCACTTTACATACTAATACTTGCAGGCACAAAACACTGCACACGGTATTAATGTATAAATGCTGGCATAAGTCACAGTAAACTAAACACCACATGCATGACCAATTGACCATATGTTTGTACTCTTTCCCTAGGAACCTTCCCAAATCTTTGTACTAAATCACGTTAACTTCCAGTAGCATGGAAGAGTAGAAGAAGCATTGAAGGACAAGAATCCAGCGGTGAATAAATAAATAATAAAGAAAAACAACATTAACGATGACATTTATTCTGAGAAAATTACCCAATCGGGTAAGTTGAAGCTCTATCAGTGCCTGTTGCAGCAACCCAAGTGTCACCACAGAATATATTCCGACCTCCCATGACAATTGCCACCTGATTGGACCCATTGCAATATTAGCTTGACATGTATTGCTTGATATTTGCAAGATGCATCATTACAGCGGATGTCTTCTATTTACCTCGACGCCATGGCGGCAAGCCACTTGAACTTCTCTGGCAATCAGCATAATTACCTGGAAAGATCACAAAGTTCTGTGCAAAATCAGGAGAGCATCCAAATAGATGGACGCATATCTAACAAATACTACCTTCGGGTCAACATTTTGAGGAGCTGCTCCAGCCAATGCAGTGCCACCAATCTTCAGAAGCACCCTCTTCCATCTTGGATTTGAGAGAGGGGCCAATCTGGAGCCGCCAACCACGGTAGGAAGGCCAGTGCCCGAAGGAGGGTACCTGCAACGCAAAGCATTAGCTCGCCTCTCGAGTCTCGACCATTAGATCCCCAAATAATCACAGCAAATATGTAAAAAGGAGCCACCTTCTGTTGCCGTGCTGCTGCTGCCGCGACTTGTCGTCGTCAGTGCCTGCCAGCGGCTTGGAAGCCGCGGGAGACGGAGAGTTGCCGACGATCTGCTCCATCTTCTTGAACCACGGCCAGTGGCTGACCGCGCCTGAGCCGGCGCTGGCGAGGCGCTGGCACTCCACCTTGTAGCGCTTCTTGAGGTTGTCGATCTTGTTCTTGCTCTGCTCCACGCTCTTGCCCCCGCCGCCCTTGCCCTGCCCGTCGGTCACGGCGGCGGCGACGTCCTCCCAGTCCCGCCCCCGCAGGTTCCCCCGGTTGAGCTGCTCGAACCGCTCCGTGTACGCGTCGAGGAGGCTGCTGATGGCACCGTCTGTCCACTCCTCCCGGTCCTTCCGGCAGTCCGAAGCGCCCCCACCTCCTCCCCCGCTGCCCCCGCGGCCCTTCTTCCCCCCGCCGCCGCCGCTGTTGATGTAGGAGCAGTATTCGCCCCCATCGCTGAACTCCTCCGCGCGCTCCCTCCCCCGCTTGGAGTGATGCGCCGCCTTCGCGCGGTCGGAGCTGTGGTTGCCCTCCTCCTGGGCCGACGCGAAGGGGCCGGAGCCGGCGCCGGCGCCTGCGGCCACGGCGTCTGCGAAGCAGAAGGCCTGGGCCTGCTGCGGCGGCGCGGACTGGGCGGAGGGCTGGGAAGCGGGGTGGGCGTCGTCACCGAGGAGGCCGAAGTCGTCGTCGCAGGAGGCCATGGATGGCGCTGGTGGCGGCGTTAGGGCTACGCCGCGGGCTCCGCTCCCGGCCACGGCGGCGGCGTTAGGGTGACGACGTTACCCCCCGCGCGCGCGGCATGGGGTAGCAGGTTATGGGGATGGAGCGGGCGCGACCAACGGGGCCGTTACGGCTCCGTCACCGTGGCGCGTTACACGTTGCGGGGGGAGGGTGGTGTGGGGCCCGCCTAGGAGAGGGTGCCCCGGAAAACCGGGACTCCGGGAGAAATGAAGCGGGGCCCACTGGTCGGTCCAATGGGATGAGTGGGGGCAGACTGAAGCATTGAGCAGGAAAGACTGAAACCAGCTTCTTTCTTCTTCGCCTTGTTTCGGATTTGACGTTTAGCGACAATATTTTTAGGCCCTCTTTGATTCACGTCCGGGCGGGCTGGCCTAGCCAACAGCCCAATTGGGACGGAAACAGATTGTACATGGGTGTATAATAGTTTTATTATATTTATTTTTATATTTTTTTCAGATATAGATAACTCAGATACAAATACAAATAATATCAAATACAGATATAAATCCAATACAAATTGAAACGAATACGATCACGAATATATATCGAAACATAAAAACACTTTAAATTGTGCACACAAAATGAACAAAAAAAATATAACTAGTTTATTTGATCCAAAAATTCATAAAGAATATGTAATGACTCAAGATTTGTATTCTTTGTTAAGTTATCTTTAAAATAATAAATTATGTATTTATTAGTTTTATGCATTTTAGCTATTTATTTAAAATATTTTCTATCAAGTATAATAGTGTTTGAATTTTTGACAAAAATAAAAATGGGTAAAATCTTGAAAATATTTTTTAAAATGATAGGTTGTGTTAGGAATTTCCAAAAAATTGTAATTTTTGGAGCTAATTTAATAATTGAAACTTAATGTGTGAATTAATTAAATTAGAAAGAAAATTTGAAATTCAAAAATCATTTTGGGCCAAAATAGTAGCCCTGGCCTAGCCTATGTGCATATTCAAATAATTCGGCCTATGAATATCCATATTATCTAGATCTGTATTCGCATTCGAGAGATAGTGAGTTACCGAATCCGTATTCGATAGAAAAAATCCGTATTCATTTCTGATCCGATACTATCCAACAAATTTCTGAGCTGATAGAATTCGTATCTGAAAATTATCTGGATAAGTCAAACACGATCCGATCCATTTTTCCTCCCTACTGGCCAACACACTACTAGGGATCTATTGAGGGAGCACCTAGTTGTTGCTCTGATTAGAAACCAACCAATGTTTTTTTTAATCTATCTTTGTATGAATGCAATTAGAAAAATAGTTTCCTCTCCAACCTTAAAAGCAATGGCAGGTCCGTGCTCGTGAACCACGATAAAAGCTTCCGAGCTCTAGCATTGCGGCAAGAACCTACAACATATCGAACATGTATTTCTCAGTAGGAATCTTTGTCCATTTAATTAATGATTGATTAATCAATTTCTTGACCATTAGTCCCTTAATCAATTAATTAATCCATAATTAATGATTAATTAGTCCATTTAGCTCCTACTGAGCATTTGTTGCTCAACAACTCCTACTATGGCCTCACAATGCAACATATGACACGTGTCACCTGTTGGCACTTCTACGGTTAGGAAGAGCGCTATTTTTGTAATTACATTTACACGGAGGCTAAGTTTGCAAAAAAAATTGGTCTAAGGAGGCTAGAAATGCATTGGTTTCCTCTGATTAGCTCCCTGGTTTAGCACCCCCACTAGCCCGGGCAAAAATTATCAGAATTCTAGACTAAGTGCTTATATCTCTACTACGTCTAATTAGGAGTTGGTGACAGTCGTCCGTTCTCTCTAGAGTACCTGATCCGTTGAATCTAGCACGACCGGCTAAGATGGAAAAAGATTTCCACCTTGACGCTTCAATCGCGCGCCACTATGGCCTCAATCTCCACCGCCATCGCCGCCAAGGCCTCCGCCGCCTTCGCCCACAAGGTTCGCCCCCACCCCCTCGCCTTGTCACTTCCAAACACTTCTCTCTGTTGACCCCTTCCTTGTCTTGCCCCTGTCGCAGAAGGAGCTCGCTACGACACCGCTGATGTAGCAGCAGTGTGCAAACCCGAGCCGTCGGCGAGTGCAGGCCACTGTAGGATTAAGGATAACCGACTAGAGGGGGTGAATAGGAGGTTTCTAAATTCTTTTTTTGCTCTGATTGCAATAAATAAAATTACTAAGCAAGAATTGCACTTTTTGACAATTAAACCTATATTCTCTAGGGTTCACTAAGTGCTCCAACAATCTAAGGGCTTGTTTGTTTTAGGTTTGGATTCTCTAAAAGCTGATTCTAGATTATGGTTGTAGAGAAGCTAATTCTCTAAAAGCTAAAATCCAAAAGCACATATAAAGTGGATTGTGGATTCTAGTGTATATAGGTGGGCTAGATTGTGAGAATCGAATTCTATAATCGAGATATTTATTTTTTATATAGCTTTTAGGGCTAGAATCCATAATCAAAAGCAAAAACAAACAGACCCTAAGTATGAGCAAGATATAATTATATGCACAAAATCAATACACTTAAATTGCAAGACATGTAAATTGTGCATAAGAATAGAAAATTCAAACCACAAGAGAAAGTGACACAAGAATTTATCTCGTGGTTTCGGAGACTTGTCGGTCTCCCCTAATCTAGTTGAGATAACTTGAACAATTTCAAACCAGCTCCAACCACTTGAGCCTTCCTCGATCACTTGGTAGTTCTTCCCGCTCGGTGTAGACAAACTCCGACCTTCACAAACTTGCCAGAGCTTCTCACAATCTTCGTCGAGAAGCTCACTGCACACAAATTCCTCCAAACCGTCTAGAAGGCGGCAAACTCCAAGAGTAATAAGCCTTGACGCTTGCTTAAGGTCGAATTAAGTGTCTAAAATCTCAACACTAAATGCAACACTTGAATTACTCCTAACTCTCTCAAAATGAGAATTTAATGCACACAAGAGTATTAGAGACTGCTAGAGCTTAAGAATGATTAATAAGGCTCAAGAGTTACTCTAGAATGCAAGCGGACATTTATAATTCCCACCAACAAATCTAGCCATTGAAGCAAAATTATATAAGAAATCAGGATTTCCAGTGCTACCGCCCATGTATGGCCAGTAGCACCGGCTTCAACACAACAGTCAGATTAGTGCAATAAATGCACTATCAGATCTCGTTGCTCAAAGGGTCCGATGCTACCGCTCAACTAGGACTAGTAGCACTAGGCCTTTTTTATTTTTGCTCTGCTAGAAAACATCCTCTCTGGAATTTTTACACTGGGCATATGGCCGGTGCTATCGCTCGCTTGGTAGCACTAGGCTACCATGGGCGATAGCACCGAACTACCAATTCGCCCAAGACACCCTCTCTGGTTTTTACACACCACCCTGGGGCCAGTGCTACTGCTTGGCCGGTAGCACCAGCCTCCCAGAGGCACTTCTAATATGCATAATATTTTCAATTTGAGTTTGAATATGACAGTATGAATGACTTCAAGTGAGTATAAAATTGAGCCTTTAAATCCTAAACGATGTCAAGGTAATCGCTAGGACCCCTCTTAATAGCATGGTGCTATTTCTAGTAATCTGATCTTTTCTCCAAAACTCTAAGTTCGGTAAAAAGTATAAAAAAAGGTTCTTAATTTTATACCTTTGTCATTTAGCTTGCTGCGTTAAACTTCTTTTTGCCATTTTCATACTTCCTCGATTGTTGGACTTAGGACCAACCTATTTTCAATAATCTCAAAAGAAAATATTAATCCTTTGATCATGATTGTCATTAATTATCAAAACCAAATCGAATAGGGGGCTTATATGCTTTCAATCTCCTCTTTTTGGTAATTGATGATGATCCTCATATAAGAAATGAATTGAGTTTATATTTTGAGCATTCAACTATAAGATCAAGTTGTATACTCAAAAACTTTGTTTTAACAATATCTTACTTCTTGAGATGAAATGGTGCATATGAAGCAAAATATTATTAAAACCATGATGTTTATCTTGAAAAACTCCCCGTAAATGTGTGCGTATGATTTAAGGATTGTCATTTGCACATTTGAGAATTTTTGGAAATCTTGACGGAGTTTCCTTTTAAACATCGAGTCCGATGATAACAATATATATGCAATGAATATATTAAGCATGAAAATGAGTATGAGATAACGAACCATGAGTAAGAGATATTAAAAAAGTAACCATAATCATCCAAGCCACATAAAGTGCCATGTGAGAACAACGAAGCAACCATAAACATCCAAAACACCAAATCATCCAGAGAGGGCTTAAAACTTCAATTCTTCAAATCTTCATTCTCCATACTTCTCCCCCTTTGGCATCAAATACCAAAAATGGTACTCTGGGGAAATCAAGAAGATGGAGGAGGAATACGACGAGGCCCGTAGCGATGAAATGCAACAGGAGCCTGATGAGAACGATACTCCTAAAAAGAGGTGCGAAGCTCGAAAATAGTTGAGTCAATAGGGTCCATCCGCCCTTTAACCTCCTCAACAATCTAACGGGTCTTAGATTGATACTTATCTACTCTTGTGAAATTGCTCATCATATCAGACCGAAGGCTCACAAAACTGCTCATCATGTCATTTCTTAGACTTACAAAAAACTGATCCCGGTGAGCCTGATGAGATGCCTAAGTGTTATGGCCCTCCTCTACGGTCTCCTGCCGCTGTGGCTACCGAGAAGATGACTGGCCTTTCTGACTAATGGCTTGAGGTGTCGCTTCATGAGGCCAGTATGACTTGTGAGCGCTGCCACACCCTCGTCGATATTCAGTCACCTTAATGATCATCATAATGAATGGAGCAAAAATAAATTCTCTTACCACAATCACAAGCGGAGGATGCCATCTCTCGAAGCATGAAGTCGACCACGTTGAATTTGTGCTTATACATGATCTTGTTCATTATGTTCCCAGCGTAACCTCTGATTTCGTCAAAATTGCCACTCTTGGGATGAACGGTAACTCTGACTATCCTGTTGATGAGGCTCGACGTGGGAAGAAGGTTGGCCATTTTACCTGGCCGCTTGATGGGAGCTGTTGGGTCATAAAATTCAAGTTGCCAGGGAAGAAGAATGATCCTGTCACTGTGCACTCTAGGATACCCACTGTGGTATATCCCTCAAGCCTCCTCTATCTCCTCCTTGGTTGATATGTACACTGCTGCGTCTGTCATCTAAGTTACTACATTGTATGACTCAGGAATATGCAAGGTGGCATAGAACTGTCTAATCATCTTTTCATTATAATCGCACTTGCGACTGACGAAGTCTGCAAGGCCTGCACCTTGAAATAATTCAGGTACTCCAAAAAACTGTGGAATCTTTCTTATATGCTCCCAATTTACTCACTTATGGTCAGCAAATTCCTTGTGCATGTAGACTTCATAATACACCTTCTGTTGAAAGAGGGTTTTGAAATTGTCTTTAGTAGCACTTCTAGGCAATATGTATTGATTGGCTTGTCTTAGGGAGTAATACTTTTCACCCTTAAATTTCTTTAAGTCTGTGCTAGGATCAAAATCATCGAAGTTTTCTTCCTCTTTCTTTTATCCCTCGCTATCACTTCCACCTTCATCAATATCCATGTTATTACTCTTTTCTTCCTCCTCCTCCTCGCTACTAGACTATGATTCGGGTTGCTTCCCTTTTCTTTGTCTAGAGCTGCCACCAAACTCTTCCTGCACTTTCTGCCTGATCTACAAGTCTCTTGACGCAATTGTCTCCAAATCGTCACTATCACTCACATGAGAGGGAGGAGGACCTCTATTGCAAGTGGCTTTTCAAAGCGTGCCACCACCATAAGGTTTGGGCGCATTCCTGGCTTTTGGCATGGTTGTTGGATAGACAAGGAGTACAAGGAGTGAGTTCAAAGGAATATGCCCTAGAGATGGATTAATTATGGAAAATTGACACTTTGTGTTGAGTTTGACAACAATCCCGGTGCTATCGCCTATACTGGTCCGGTAGCACCGGGCTTGGGGTGGTGCTACCGCACAGAGGCTGGTAGCACTGGCCACACGGGTGTCAAACCCTAAAGAGATGAATCCTTGAGATTTTGAGCAATATGAACAATGGAATGGTACTCATAGACATTATATGTCACTATATTGCTCAATTTAGTCAATCATTTCATTAAGAATGCACAAATTTCCCACATTTCATAAGAACCCTAGAAAACTAGAAAATGGGACTTAGGGCATGAAAATGCAAAAGATTTAAGAGGAGAAAGGTGGGGATATGATTCCTTGGAGTAGAGGATCGAGAGAGAAACAAAAGGCTTCAAGAAAAGTGCTCAAATCAACAAAAGTCTCTTGAAGGATTTGGGAGGAGGATGAAGTGAAGAGAGAGAAGGGGTAGGAAAAAGGTGGTTCGAGCAAAAGAAGAAGAGAGAGGGGCAGTTGCACTCCAATGACTTAACTCCCTATACCCCGACTAATCCAGTGCTACCGTCCTCAGGCCACTAGTATCGGATCTGATAGCTTGATAGGCTAACATAAGATCCAAAAAGTTAGAAATAGCTCTAATGTCTTCAATTTTTGATGAAAAACATATTATAAGCATTGTAACTTGATAACTCAACCAAGAAATACAACTTTTAAAATAGTTTTTACCAAAATAGACTTTTGAGAGAGAAACAATGATCTTTTTGAAAAAGAACACATGACAAGGTGATAATCTCATTTATTCACATGTTTGAGTTATAGAATACCTTTTGGAATACTAGTTATAGCAAAATCCTAGTTCCAAAGTGATAACTCACAAAGTGCATTTAAATAGGTCAATATAGACCATAGTCTTGATTTTATAAATCTTTTAAAAACAATAGGGTTTTTTTGTTCAAAACATTTTGAGTTAGTTTCAGCATAGAAGAAGTTTATTAATGTAAGAATATTAGAAAAATGAGATATATATATATACTTTGAAAATGAAAATTTTAGAGAATTAAGGGCCTGTTTAGTAGAGCTCCAGATCCTAGCTTCACCTGAGATCTGAAACTTGTAGGCTAAAATAAAGTAAATTAAGTTTATATTTTTAGTATAAAATATAAACAAGATGATCCATCTAAATACTCTTAATGTACTCACATCTCCAGCTTCACGGATATGTGGAGCTGGAGCCCTACCAAAAACACTCTAAGTCACTATGATTCAAAATAAGATATTTCAACATATTTTGATCTAGTATAACCTAGATTCTCCTTTTTGAAAAATATTTGTACTTATTTGATATTTTCACATTTCTAGGGATGTGGTATATATATGTGGTATAATACTCCCTCTTAATGTGTTGCTCATCAAAAGACTAGATAGATCAAATAAAAGCCAACAACACCAAATAGAGAAAAAACAATTAAAATGCATGCATTCAAGCTACATTTGATATATCTATGATATTTAACTCATTTCTCAATTTGCAAAAGCGAGCTTCATCTAAGAGCTTGGTGAGGATATTTGCTAATTGATTTTCGATTCTAATGTGACTAATCATAATATCATCTTTACTCACATGATCTCTTAAAAAATGGTGGCGGATATCTATATGTTTGGTTCTTGAATGTTAGATCGGGTTGTTGGCTATCTTAATGGCACTCTCATTATCACATAAAAGAGGTACATTTTTAAAATTTATTCTATAATCTATTAGAGTTTGCCTCATCCACAATAATTGAGCACAACAACTACCGATGGATATAAATATTCGGCTTCGGCGGTGGATAGGGCTACGAAATTTTATTTCTTAGAGAACCATGAAACAATAGATCTACCTAGTAATTGGTAACTTCCTAAGGTGCTATCCACTTTGCAACCCGCATAATCCAAATCTGAATATCCAACTAAATCAAATTTAGCACTTTTAAGATACCATAACCCTATATTTGAGGAATGCTTTAAATATCTTAGAATTCTCTTGATGGCTACTAAATGACACTCTTTGGGTGAAGCTTGAAAACGTGTATACGTGCAAACACTAAGCATGATATTTGGCCTATATGCAGTAAGATAAAGTAAACTACCGATCATAGAATGATAAGGTTTTAAATCTACCGGTTTACCTCTCTTATTTAGGTCTAGATGCCCATTGGATGCCATAGGAGTCTTGATGGGCTTTATGTCTTCCATGCCAAACCTCTTGAGTGGATCTTTTATATACTTGGTTTGGCTCACGAACGTCCCATTCTTGAGTTACTTAATTTGAAGTCCAAGGAAGAAGCTCAAGTCTCTGATCATAGACATCCCAAACTCTCTAGACATCATGTCACCAAATTCTTTGCAAAAATCTTCATTAGTAGAGTCAAAAATAATATCATCAACATAAATTTGACATACAAAGAGTTCTTCATCTATTATTTTAGTAAAGAGTGTTGTGTCAACTTTTCAAATTTTGAATTCTTTTGAAATTAGAAAATCACTAAGTCGCTCATACCATACTCTAGGAGCTTGTTTGAGACCATATAGCACCTTAGAGAGTTTATATAAATGATTTGGATGTTTAGGATTTTCAAAACCGGGAGATTGTTCAACAAATACCAATTCAGATATTTGTCCATTTAGAAATGTACTCTTCACATCCATTTGAAATAATTTAATATCAAAGCAAGATGCAAATGCAAGCAAGATTCGAATGGCTTCTAATTTAGCCGCAGTTGTAAAGATTTCACCAAAGTCTAATTCTTCGATTTGTGGGAAACCTTGTGACACTAATCTTGTCTTATTTCTTATCACAATACCGTTCTTATCTTATTTGTTTTGAAATACCCATTTTGTACCAATGACATTGTGATCCTTGGGTCTTTCGACTAATGTCCATACATCTTTCTGTGCGAAATTGTTTAGTTCTTCACGCATAGCATTTATCTAATTCGTATCATCTAGAGCCTCATTTACATTCAAAGGTTCAAAAGAAAACATAAAAGAGTAATATTTACAAAAACAAGTGACACGAGATCGAGTTTGAACTCCCTTGCTAACGTCACCTAATATTTGATCTATTGGATGATCCTTAGAGATTGCATGATGGATTCTTTGAGGTAGTGATTGAAATTGTTGATCATTCTTCTTTTCATTCACATTAATTGGTTGAGCTTGGCTTGGCATTACGGAGGTAGATAGTTCAACTTGAATGGATGAGAGTTGATCTTCTTTATCTACCTCTAGCTAGATGTCTCCAAGCGTTATGTTCTTCATTGCTTGTCTTAACCCTTCATTACCTACATCATCTCAATTTTCTTACTCTTCTTGAGAGCCGTAAGTCTCATCAAACTCAACATCACAATTTTTTTCAACTAAACCTTTAGTTTAGTTGAAAACACAATAAGTTTTACTATTTGATGAATAACCAAGCAAGAAACCAACATCACAATGACTTTGAATTTTTAAGATCCGAACACCCTTTTACAAAATATAATATTTGCAACCAAAAACATGAAAATACGAGATGTTCGGTTTTCTTCCAATGAGGAGCTCATAGAAAGTCTTTTTCAAAAAACAATGCAAATAAAGCCTATTTGTTGCATGGTAAGCGGTATTTATGGCTTTTGCCCAAAAACTATTGGGAGTACCATATTCATCAAGCATAATTTTGCCATTTCAATTAATGTTCAATTTTTTTGTTCCATAACTCCATTTTGTTCCAAAGTGTAGGTAGCAGAAAGTTCATGTTTTATTCCAAATTCATCATAATAATCTTTGATTCTTGTATTCTTGAATTCGGAACCATTATTACTACGGATTTTCTTTATTTTGAAATCAAATTCATTTTAAGCCCTTTTTGCAAGCTTTTAAAAATGCTGGAGGCTTTGGATTTGTCATCTAAGAAAAATACCTAAGTATATCTCAAATAATCATCTACAATGACCAAACAATAAGAATTGCTTTCGATGCTTTTATAGGTTGTCGAGCCAAATAAATCCATATGTAATAGCTCTAATGGTCTAGATATGGATATGATATTATTTGAAGGATGAGAACTAGCCACTTGCTTACCGACTTGACAAGTACTACAAAGTCTATTTTTCTCAAACTTCACATCTTTCAAATTCACAACTAAATCATTTTTGAAAAGGTTTTTAAGTTGAACCATCCCAATATGAGCTAGTCTTCTATACCATAACCACCCTAAGGAGGTTTTTGCAATTAAACAAGTTTGAAGACATGACTCATTTAAGGTGAAATCAATTAAATACAAATTTTCAAATCTAAAACCTTTGAACACCAAAAAATTATAATTTTCTTTAGAAATAACAACACCATTTTTAGAGAATGTACAAGTAAGACCAAGATCACAAATTTGAGCAATGGATATCAAATTAAAATTCAATGTTTCTACTAAAGAGACGTTTCAGATAGAAAGGTCATTTGAGATAGCGATTTTACCCAATCTTAATACCTTTCCTTTGCTATTATCACCAAATATGATTTTGTCATGTTGGCTACTCCCTACTTCAAATGTGGTGAACATTTTTCAATCGCCGATCATGTGTTGAATGCATCCACTATCCAACACCCAATGCCATCCACCGGTCTTGTATTTTACCTATAAAAGAAGATTAAACCCTTTAGGTACTCAAATTTGTTTGGGTTCTTTGAGGTTAGTAACCAAGGTTTTGGGCATCCAAATGACATTATTTCTTCAGCCAAGTATAGGAGTCCCAACAAATTTAGCAATAATTTTATCATTACTATTTTTCTTAAGGATATAGCATGGATCATAAATATTATTTTTAGATGATTTGCCCAAGGGACAATCATTTGCTATTTGTCCTATATCATGACATTTATAACAAAGCTTTCTATTTGATTTGACAAACCAAGGAGCTTTGTTACCAATTTTCTTACCTTTCTTGAGAATAAACCCAAGACCTTCTTTGTTGTAGGAACACTTTTGATTATTCAAAATTTTATGAATTGTTTCCTTACCCTTAAAATATCTATCTAAGCTTTTGCTTAGCTTATTCACTTGTTTCTTAAGCTTATTATTCTTAATAATTAAATTTTCATGACTAGAAATAGTGGTAGGACATAAACTTGAATGCACATCAAATAAATCATCATAAGAAGTAGATATGCTAGTTTTTTATATACAACATAAATCAATTTCTAAACTAAGTATATCATCAATAATATTGCGACTAATGCCAACATCAATTTGAGGCTTTGAATGCTATGACATCCTAATTTTTGACATTTTAATTATTTAATATTATTTTATTGCAATTCATGATTTTTGTGAATTTTTGGAATTTATTTGGATTTTTTGAGATTTATTTGAATTATTTGGAATTAATATATATTGCCTTTTGTTAATAAATAATTATAAAAAGAAAAGTTAAAAATAAAGTTTTGCCAAAAATATTTTATTTAAGTCCAGAATGTCTCAAGGTATTTTAAAGATTTTTCTGGGAATTTTTAGAGTATTTTTACTACCCTAAATAAATCAAATGATTTTCTAGAATTAATTTTATTGGAAAAACCCGGAAAAGTCCTGTGAACGATAATGAGCCGCGCCCATTCTTCGTGGACCGAACGGTGAAACGGGAGGGATAACGCCGACCGTTGGATCGGGATCCAAGGGTCCACATTGGTCCACGTCATTTAATGAATCCCTAGGGTTTGCAACCGTTAGATCTTGATCGCACGGTCACCATTGATCGGTACCGGTTCGGACTCCATCTTTTATCCGGACCGTCGGATGAACATCGTGCGGTCGATAGTCATCGTGTCCGAGTCGAATTCGTCGCTGCCGCCGTCCCCGATTCAAACACCGCCGCCGCTCTTCCTTCCTTGTTTTCCGCGCTTGGCCGGGTATTTAAGGAGCCCCAGACCCTTCCCAAGGATCACCTCGAGCCGTCGCCTTATTTCGCTGTCGCGCCATCGCCGGAGAAGCCTTGGAGCTCGCGCTAGCTGTCGCCGGAGTTTCCCGAGGAGGTTTCGCCGTGTTTCATCGTCACCGGTGACTCATCCGCCGCACCGAAGTCGGATTCGAGGTCGTTGCATTGCGCCGCGTCCACTACGCCACTTCTTCCTCATCGAAGCACGCCGAAACACCGTTGGAGGGATCTTCTTCTCCAAGTCCGGCCAGCTGCACCGCCGCATCTTCACTGGCGTTCGCGAGGAACATCAACCGTCGGATCTTCAACCAACGTGCCGGATTCGTCCACGTCGATTTGGGAATAGCGCTCGGCTCGGGTAAGTTCAACCGTCGGATTGAAATCGGAAGGTTAGAAGTGCGCCACGCCATTTAAGTGCACAGTAAAGTGCTCGGGTAAGCGTGGTCATCCGATCTAGATCGGATGGCTACGGTAGTGCCACGTTGATAATTTAACAGGAGCCGTTAGATTGATTTTAAGCGGTCCAGATTTCACCACGTGTTGTCCGTACAGCCCGGGGAGGGAAAATTCATATTTTTCTTTATAAAAATAATTCGGGAAAAATCAGAATTTCTAATTTCAGAATTAATTAAACTTCTAAATGCTATAACTTTTGCATATGAACTCCGATTGAAGTGATTCAAATTCCTAAAAATTTATAAAATTGAGATATATCCAATGGTGACTTTTATTTGAATTTTTTAGTTCATTTGATCTTTGGTTTTGGTGTTTATTTGCTATTTCTTCTCGATTCGCGTAGGCGTTGAATTGTGCGAGGCTTCGGAAGAGGAATTTGCAACTCAAGAACAATCTTTAGACCAAGACCAGGAGCTTAAGCAAGGCAAGTTGTGCTTTGATCATGTTGCACCCATGTTTGCAAAATTGCTATTTTGATTTACTCTATTGCATGATATTTTATGTGTACAAATGATTTCAACTTTAATTTTGGGATTAGTTAATGTACCCTTTGAATTACACCCTACCTTGCTATTTATATGCCATAATCCACTTGTCACCTTAGGTTGGTTCACTATAGTTGGTTAATAATGAAATCAACATGGATGGTTAGATCGGATTAGAATGCTTAGCCATGCCACGTCATCACATGTACATGAAATGTTGATTATTAATCTTGACTAATGGAATATGGAACAATGATGTTAATTTGTGTGTCATGTGTGGTCACACAAAGAGATTGAGTTGTCGTGGCGGGGAGGTCACGCAACGATGTTGATTTGTGAGTAGCACGTGGTGCTTGGTAACCAACCAGGTGGTAATCACTTTATGATTGAAGCAAGTGGAAGGGGCAAGTGTGCCAGGGTGGGCTCAGAGGAGCTGAGGGTTTGTGTAAGTCTTGCCATGAGACATAAAGGAGTGATGACTAGTGAAGTGGCCTCCTTGATGGCGACACCGGCGAGACCCTTCTTCCTTGAAGGTGTATCATCCTCAGAGGAGTCGGAGTCCAAATATTCTTCTTCGGAATCCCACTCTCCAATATGGGCCTCGTCTTTGTTGTCCTTGTGAAATTTCTTGAAGAGTTTCTTTTTTTGGAAGGGCTTCTTCTTCTTGGACAACTTATTCTTGTCGTCCTTCTTCTTGGAACAATGAAAGGCGATGTGCACCTTCTCATCACACTTACAACACTAGATATTTGCATATCGGTTTGTGCTATAGTGTTTTCCCTTCTTGAATTTTTGAGAAGCGCTTGAGCTTAAGCGCTTCTTCATGAATCTTGTCATTCTTCTTACAAGGTGTGCCATCTTCTTCTCAGTGTCATCATCATCAGAGTCATCAAACGCCTCATTGCTTGACTTCACTTTCGCCTTGAAGGCAATATTCTTCTTCTTCAAAGTGCTTTGCTCCAAAAGCTCTTCCTTGTCCTTCCTGTAAAGCTCATTAGTAATCAGGTTTCCAAGAAGTCCGGTGGGCGTCATCCTCGGTAACTCCGGTGAGTTGAGAAACAACGTCACCAAAGTCTCATACTTGTGCTGAAGAACCCTAAGTATCTTACGAATAACATCAAAATTAGTTAGTGACGCCCCAAGGCTCTTGAGCTTATTTACTATGTTATTTACCCATAAATAAATCTCATTGATGTTTTCATAGGGTAACATAATAAAACTCTTATACTTGATCCGAAGCATATGCAATTTAACTTCTTTGACCACAGATATTCTCTCATGAATTTTCGAGAGGGTAGTCCAAATCTCATGAGCGATTTCGAGGTTGCTCACTCGATTGAACTTATTCGCGTTCAAAGTGCCAAATAGAGCATTCATAGCTTAAGTATTTATATGAGAATTTCGCTCTTCTTGTTCTATTGTGAGTGTAGGATTTATTCCTATAACGAAACCCTCATCTACAATCATCCATATGCTCGGGTTCATGGCCTTAAGAAAAACGGTCATGTGTATTTTTCAATACGCATAATTTGTAACATCAAAAAATGGTGCTTTATCTATAGACACCCCATCACTAGTCATCCTTACTCTGTAGGCGGTAAAGCCCTAAAAGAGATTCCAAGCTCTGATACCACTTCTAGGATAAAGGACAACCAACTAGAGGGGGGGTGAATAGGAGGTTTTTAAATTTATTTTTTGGCTCTAATTGCAATAAATAAAATTACTAGGTAAGAATTGCACTTTTTGACAATTAAAGCTAAATTCTCTAGGGTTCACTAAGTGTTCCAACAATTTAAATATAAGCAAGATATAATTCTAAGCACAAGATCAATACACTTAAATTATAAGAAATATAAATTACACACAAGAATAAAAAATTCAAACCACAAGAGAAAGTGACAAGAATTTTTCCCGTGGTATCGGAGACTTGTCAGTCTCCCCAAATCCACATTAAGATGACTTGAACAACTTCAAGCTGGCTCCAACCACTTGAGCCTTCCTCATTCACTTGGTAGTTCTTCCTGCTTCCGGTAGGCGAACTCCGGTCTTCACAAACATATCGGGGCTTTTCACAATCTCCATCGAGAAGCTCATTGTGCACAAATACTTCTAAGTTGTCTAGAAGGCGGCAACCTTCAAGAGTAATAAGTCTTAACGCTTGCTTAAGACCGAATCAAGTGTATAAAGGCTCAACACTAAATACAACACTTGAATTACTCCTAACTCTCTCAAAATGAGAATTTAATGCATACAAGAGTATTGAAGATTTGCTAGAGCTCAAGAATGATTAATAAGGTCCAAGAGTTACTCTAGAATGTAAGCGGGGGGTATTTATAACCCCCACCAACAAATATAGCCGTTGGAGCAAAATTATATAAGAAATTAGGATTTGTGGTGCTACCACCCATGTAGGGCCAGTAGCACCGAGCTCCAACTCAACGGTCGGATCAGTGCAATCAACGCATTATCAGAGCCCGTTGCTCAGAGGGTCCAGTGCGATAACCAACTAGGACCGGTAGCAGCAGGCCTTTTTTATTTTTGCTCTGATAGAAAATATCCTCTCTGGAATTTTTACACGGACATGTGGCCGGTGCTACCGCTTACCCAGTAGCACCAAGTTATGGTGGGTGGTAGCACCAAACAGCCAATTCACCCAAGGACACCTTCTCTAGTTTTTACACACCGCCTAGAGGCCCATGCTACCGCTTGGCCGGTAGCACTGGGCTATCATGGTTGGTAGCACCAGCCTCCTAGAGGCACTTCTAATATGCATAATATTTTCAATTTGAGTTTGCATATGACGGTATGCATGACTTCAAGTGATCATAAAATTAATCCTTTAAACCCTAAACGACGTCAAGGTAATCATCAGGATAGCTCTTAATAGTACGACACTATTTCTATCAATCCGATCTTTTCTCTAAAACTCCAAGATTAGTAAAAGCTATAAAAAAAGGTCCTTAATTTTATACCTTCATCACTTAGCTTGATGCGTTAAGCTTCTTTTTGTCATTTTCATGCTTCCTCAATCATTGGACTTAGGACCAACCTATTTTCAATAATCTCAAAAGAAAATATTAGTCCTTTGATCATGATTGCTATTAATTACCAAAACTAAATCGAATTGGGGACCTAGATGCTTTCAGCCACTGCGTCTGCGCCGTCATCACACCCACCCAAGCGTCGCATGCCCCAGCCTCCACTGGCTTGGTACGCTTCCGAATTCCAAACTGGAATGCTCCAAGCTATCGTTCTCGTTGTTATCGTTGTATAGAAGCAGATGGGCCTCTTGTTCTGTATGGTTCAGGTAAAGAGCGTGATGACGATGATGGAGAAGATCCTAGCGCGGGTGTCAAAGCATGTGAACCTAGAGCCCGAGGAGAATGTGTGGGTAGACGTCGATGTGTTGATGACGCACGGCGTCTGCAGCCCGGGCACTATGGGGATCTTCAATCGGGAGTTCGGGGAGAATGCCAAGGTATGGGACTGTGAGAAGGTCGTCATCATCCCGGACCACTACATGTTTACCAATGATGAGTGAGCAAATCGAAATGCTGATATCTTGAGGGACTTCTATATGGTACAACAGATCAAGCACTTCTACGACATCAAGGACTTGAGTGATTTCAGGGTATGCCTATCCATTTCCTTGTCGATTCATGCAATCGATAGCTTGTTTGTTTCATATCAGACCTGTTTAAGAAAAGGAAGGTTTTTGTTTAAAAAAGTTAACATTTCAAGTTGCCTGTAGGCAAATCCAGACTACAAAGTTGTTTGCCACATTGCACTTGCCCAAGAAGGTCACTACTGACCGGGCGAGGTACTTACATACTATACCTGTTCCAATTATTGTATAGGTTCTCCTTGGCATTGATTCTCATGCATGCAATGCTAGAGCCTTTGGTCAATTTGCAACTAGAATTGGAAACATTGATGCAGGTTTTGTGATGAGCACTGGAAAGACTCTTCTCAAGGTATGCGAAAAGTTTTTACTACTTCCAGATAGAATTTGAAAATCAGTCTTACAAAAAAAAAGGATAGACATATTTTTGTGTGTATGTGAACTAAACTGTAGTTCTATATCTCATTGATGTGTTAGGTAGTTCTAGATTTGTTTCTGTTCATAATGATGAGACTTTAGCAGCCGTCAGGCTTTGTTCAAATATAAAAACTCAACATAGACATTTGATAGAAGTAGTAAAAAGTTCCTTTTTGTTTATAGGTTGGACCATCCAAATTATATTTCATCCAAGCATAAGAATAATAGAAACATCAGGTGTAGCATCTAATTAGCACTATTATACATTAGTTATGCCTTTTCTTGTCCATTTTTTGCACATTCTTTGTGCTACCCACATTTTATTAAATATATTCATAATGTGTGAAATATTGGCCTTTGGGCATACTATCTTTTTGTCATATTGTCAAGACATTTTGTTACCTCCAGAAAAAGAAAATGGTGTTTTGATCTGTTAAACTCATTTTCAGGTGCCTCCAACTATCAAGTTCATATTAGACGGAGAAATGCCACCTTATTTACTTGTGAAGTATCTGATTTCATTCTAGCATGGTCCTGTTGGATACTTTTGATCAATAGAAATAGGAGGAAAAAAGCTTATGTTGAGTAATCACTTTGTCTTATTGCTTTGTTTTGCCATTTGCTAATTGTGCTAATCACTTCAACTTATTGCTTTATCTTGCCATTTGTTATGACACCCTATCACTGTTTTTGCCTTTAGGCCACAATAGCCTAGAGGAATGCTTATCCTGAAGTGCTCGGATGTGTCAGCAATTTCATAGTTATGTTGACATTGCGTGAATGATTTGACAACAAGTGCTCTAGAGATGCGTTTCCTAGCTTCAGTCGGTTCTATTACCAATGTAATATGTGTTACAGTTTTCTTTGCCTTTTGTATGGCCAAGCTATTGTGCTTTATCGAAAAGAAAGTACAGTTCAATAAGACTGAGACACATTCTCTGTTTTTCTAATTTGAATTAACTCTTGATGATATTGATTTTTAATTAAATACTCTTTGTTTCTTTGCATTTGAATATCAAATGATGATCTTAATCAAGATATGGTCATAGCTAAGACTAATTTATGTACTTTTGTTTGTAGAATTCTTCTCCTTTTCATGTCAAAATATATAAAGCGCAATGTGCCTTCCAAGAATGCAGCTCCTAGGCCAGATGGAGGTCAAGAGCTCATTGACATGGCTTTGTTCATTTGCTTCTTTGCATAGGCTGCATATTTTGGGGTTGCCTCTAGAGATGGCTCACTGGTTATATTGATTGTCGATGTGCTTGTGAACACATATCTAGATGCTATATTCGTGGAGAATGGTGAGTTGATTCTTAATGTCAAAGCTACACTGGGTAATACTGTAGAGAATAATATTGATGTTGCGAACCAGCAGTTCAACTATTCATACAGGACGACATATTACCTAATGTGCCAAAAAAAATTGATGTTCATGGTACGGTTTGAGATCATGATTGATGATATGTTTATTGTATGGTTTGGGAATTACATTGTTTTATATGAAAAAATTATGCATTTCAAATGAGATTTTTATATAACTTTGTTTACTATTTATTGTGTTTGTACATAAGTAATACTTACGTGTATCTAAAATTTGCAAAGTATTTTGTAACGTAAAGACCTTCAGATTAAAATTTAAGATAATTTTAAGCACGAGTTTGTAAACAGATGTTTGGAATTCGTATGTTTCGATGAATTGATTTAATCATTCAACCATTGTACATTTAGAGTGAACAGTATCATTCAGACAGGGCTAGTGCTCTTTGCAAATAAATTTTTTATCGCAAATTGAGTTACAGTTGCAACGCATGGGTATATGACTAGTTTATGCACAAGCACAACACACATAAAGGTGAACAAAGGGGAGGTGCTTGTACAAATATTGATATACGTTCAAGGGATGATTCTAGCTAGATACTCCTTGAGTCCATCAAGATTAGTGCAACTCTATTAGAGGGACGGAAAACACGAAAGCACTACTTGTGAGTGATACAACCAAAAGCGGACTTCCTGCACGGTCATAAACCACAAGAAGCACACTCATCAGTAGGAATGGCTATCGAGCCAGCTCGGCTCAACTAGTGCAAGCTCATTAAAAAAATAGCTTGGCTCAGATTGGTAAGCTAATGAGCTGAAAAATCAGCTCAACTCAAGTCGATAAAAAGCTTGAGCTATTCGTGAGCATCTCACAAGCCACGTTAGTTAAGATGAACTAAACTAAGCTAAACCATGTGAGCTAGGGTAATTAGTCAGGAGCTAAGCTAAACTGCGCCACAAGCATATGCCACACATTAACACATACACATAGCAAGATGACTACATAAATGAAACCATTGCTAATTATTATCTAGCATACAAATAAAACATAGGTAATTAGTGAGGAGCCGATTAATAATCTTAACAATTATAATCCAACCTAACATAGTTACATGGATATACATCAATTTAAATATTCAACTAATTAAAAGTCTTTTACATCAAAAATCAACACGGTGAATATTTAGTTACCGAGCCTTAACGAGCTAACGAGCGGCTCATAAGTTAGCTCGTTAAGGCTCGACTCGTTAAGATAACGAGCTAGAAAGTCGGTTCAAATCGACTCATTTATTTTACGAGCTAAGCTTATAACAAACCATTGACCTTTTCTGCCCACCATACTCATCGGTCATCGCCATTCGCCACTCACCAGTCATGGAGTCAATCTTTATAGTTTCCGATGAGCTCTCTCCGCCATATACACAAGTCAAAACAACTGCTAATATATAGCAACTATGGTGCTGTGCAGCCTAAGAAGGTGTCAAAGAGTCAATGACCAAGTCGGACGCCACGCTGAATGTCCGATGATGCTGAAGTGAACAAGAGACAAAGGTACAACTGGAATTCGGAATCGCACTTGTCCTCTGCACGGATGGAGCATCAGAGTTTAGAGTTTAGTACGCAATAAGTTTGAGTGAACAGCCAGGCAGCATATATAATTCCTTGGTCCCGCAAGCCTCAAATGCGATATGATTTTAGCTATTCAGATAAGCTTTAACAAAATGTATATGGCAACAACTAAAAGAATAAATTACATGTTTAGCTGTAATTAAGATCCTCACCGTTTACCCCACCCCCATTTGAGATTTGAAAATACACTATGGCAGCACAATATATCAGCAAGGGAAGAGTTCAGTTGTCAAGCTTGCTGAATTGTGTTAATGCAGGAACTGTCAGTGGCTCAATGCTAGATAGAGATTCCAGACAGGCTAATAAATTTCATCATGTACATCTCGGTTGCTAGGGAGAGTAGGTTGACAATACAAGAAAACTAAAATATCCCAAGATAATTGAAATGACAACAAACATTGTGCCTACAATATTTGGTAGTATCTAATTACAATTGATCACCCAAAGATCAAATATTATTTTTGGGCATGGAAACTTAGATGAATTCTAAGATGAATTTATACTAAAACTGTCAGTCTCCAACGAGCCAAAAGAAAAACCTATTTGTCCTTGGAAATAATCACTGTAACAGCAATGTTTGGAACACAACAAAAATACAGCGTTTTGCTCCTCAGCATAGTCTGGAGAAAATTAGAGAACTTAGCAATAGGATTTGACATTTCAATCACTTCCAGCGTAGCAGATGAACACAAATAATTACTTACCATTTTGCATATCAACTGCTAGCATGGAGCTATGAAAATTCGCACCTTTACAGTGTTCACCAAGGTGCTAGGCGCTAGTCAGGTGATAGACCAATACCTAGTGCCTAATCGCAGCCTAGGCAGAAAAAATCGGCCAAGTGGGCAAGGCGGGAGGGTGGCGCCTAGGTGGGCTAGTTGGCCGCCTTAGAGCATATACAATGGTATAGACAACTGCTGTCTATAACAAGCTAACATGTCATTTATAGACAGCTTTAGAGACAACCTATGCAATGATATAGACAGCTCATTTATGAGTAGACAGCTTCTTTCCAGACACAACATGTCTTGGTTATCGTGCTAGAGTCGACTCTAGATTAAGAGATAGCTCAACTCTCTAGATGCATCCTCTCTCATCCACATCATTTTTTATCCTACATGGCGTAGCTTAGAGACTGCTGATATGGACTATTGTACATGCTCTTAAGGAACACTGCACCTTCAAGCTGAGACCACCAACCAATACCCAATGTCTCCACCATGGGTATATTCAATGCTACTGTTATTCATAGGGCCGTGCTTTATATTGCGATTAAGAACATTATCAGCATGGATTCTTTCCAGTTGCAGAGCCTAGAAAAAGATGCCTGCCAGAAAGAAACATACAAAACGATAACAACTCTTCAATGTCCAAAAAGCAAACTAATCACTGATCTTTGACCAAGCCACGAAACCTTCATCAGTTGAATCGATTTTTGCAAGTATGTTCTCGTGCAATTCCTAAATAGAATACTAAGCAACCTGGAATTTTCCATACTACACTTGCCATCCGATATCAACATTGTAAGCAAAATGACGCTTTCAAGTTTGAGCATCCAGGTGCAGATTTAACAGCAGTGCAAAGGTTATATATTTTGCGGCAGCTGTGAATAGTCACATGTAACACATAGCTTGTTGTGTACCTTTCATCATGGTATGCAAACAACCCTTCAAATTGGCAAATTAATTCAATTTTGATCTGATACAATTGTCAAGTACGGGCCAAAATTAAACTTCCAAAGTTCTTAGGAAGCATTTAACCTTTAGCAGCTTGACTCTCTAACAGCAGGAGTTCAACTTCTAAGATTACAAGAATAGATAGAGCACTTCAAGTCAATTCGGAACCATAGCATTATTAATGATTGTAAAAGTAAAAAAACAAAAGAACTCATTATTAATGATGGCATGTATGGAATTGCAGAGTGCTAAACTAAACAATGATGAAAAAGACACTTGAGAACTCATTGTGTCAGGCAATAGACAATGAAATGAATGCATAATACCTTTGCTAGAAACAAGAAACTTGTGCAAACATGCTGCGGTATATTTCATTTGGCGCCTTAAAAGGGGTTCACCAAGCCATTCTTGAAGGGGGGTACGGTTGTTGACTTGTAAATCATGACAGTGGCAACTCAGCGTCAGGATCAGACTGGGCATTGAGCTGGTGTACAAGGAGCAACCTCGCACGGTTAACGCCTGCGAAGTAGAGGCAGATGTGCTCCTCGAGGTCGTCGAGCTGCCGTAGCAGGCTGGGATGGTTCTTCCTGAGCTGCCGTACAACCTCCTCTATGGTGTGGTGCTGCCCCCTCCCACGATCCAGCCCCAGCCGGACCAGCCCCTTGTCGCTCTCAATGGTGGTGCGGAGCCTGCCCACCAGCCGCTCAATGGTGCCCACATCATTGTTCAACACGTAGGCGCCCCTGGCTGCATCGTCAAGCCGGTCCATGTGTTCCTGCAGGCGTTTTATCGAAGCAGCTGCTGGACAGCAGGAGCCACGCGACACCGCGCAGGTAAGGGACGCGGCAAATAACGCGGTAATGGCGTGGGTCGCGAGAACGAGGCCGGCGATTGCAACGCCAGTTGCGCAGGCGATGAGGCAGATGCCCGACCCGCGCGTCGCGCAACGCAGCAGCCGGCGCTTGCGTCGGGCCCTCAGGAGGCGCAGGTCGAGGTGGTTCTTTAGGCCAACGAAGCTACGGCGCATGCCCTGGAAGCCGACTGCAGGGGCTGGGAACGGGTTGGGCATTTGGTCGAACAGGTGGAAGGCGTCGAACGCGCAATCGCAGTGCGGCGTGGCGAGCGGCATCGCGTGCGGGATCAGCGCGAGAAGGTCCGTGATGGGCCCGTAAAGCGCCCGCGCGCGGCGGAGCTCCCGGCGGAGGGAGAGGCAGAGCAGCGACGCCTGGTGCGTGCTGCGGAGGTAGTCCGCGGCGAGGCGGGTCAGCTCCGTGTCTGGCGCTTCCGCCAGTGCGCGCTCCACCACCGCGTCCTCCGGCCGGAGCACCCCCTCCAGGGTGCCCCTGTCCTGCTCCTCCTCGTCCCCTACGGCGGTGGCGCCGTCCACTCGCTGCCCGTCCACGTCCACGTGGATCTTGGCCCAGATCTCGTGGTAAGAGCTGGTATGGATGGCGAGCATGTATTCCCGGCTGAGGTTGATTGTCGCCGTCGACAAGGGGCTGCTCCCCCGCCCCTCCGCCGCTCCCCCGTTCCGCCTCGCGCCGCTGCAAGAAGCAGTGCTCTCATTCGCGCTGCTGGTATTAGTATCCGTATTCGAGCAGCCCACCTCATGGCCTCCATCGCCGTCCGCGTCACCGCGGCACTCCCGCGGCTGCATCGATCGATCGGCCACTCTGCTCTGGTTGGTGCGCTGCGAGCGAAAGCAACGAGCGGAAACGAGGCAAGCAAGCGTGGGGGAGGAGGAGCCGAGCGCGTGGTGTGCGACGTAGAATTTTTTTATTTAATATTTATTTTAAAACATATTTTCAGAACTAGTCGCCCGCGGGAAAATTTTTCAAAATACCCGCCCGCCGCTTCGCCAGAGGGTGATCACCTGTCACAGGCGATAGCGGGTCCCACTAACGGTCGGCTAACGGCGAACACAAGCGTCGTTCGGCGTCGCGTCGGCATTGGACACGCTGTCGCCATCTGGCTATCGTCACCCGGCAGGCGATCGCCAGGCGAGCGAGCCGACCGGTCATTTAAAATACCCCCATGAGCAACAAAGTTCATTTGTTTCGACGACGCTTTCATGCAGAAGAAAGAAAGAGGAGAGGAAGAGAGAAAAAGAGGAGGAAAAAAAAAAGGAGGAAGAAAAAAAGAAGAAAAAATATCCGCTATTTTTGTAAAGGTAAGTTTGAATATTTTGTACTCATATTTTTGAAATGTTAGTATTGTGTAATTTTTGAAATGTAGAAATGTAGCATTTAGAAATGTAGAAATGTAGTATTTAGAGATTTAATGTAGTATTTAGAAATATTAGGATTGAGATGTTGAGAATTAATATAGTATTTAGAAATTTAATGTAGTTAGGATTGGATAGTACAAATATTAGGCAATGTTTAGAGATTTAATATTTAGTATTTATGTATTTAATATTTTAGAGATTTAATATTTAGTATTTGCGATGTAATATTTTAGAGATTTAATATTTAGTATTTATGGTATGTAATATAGGTAGTCGAATTACTTATTTATAGTCAATGACCGTTACAAATCGAGAGGGTAAAATTTGACGACAATATATTGTGACATTTATATAGCGGTTAGATGGAGAAATGATGTTTTTTCGGTTCGACGTTGTAGGCAGCATGTCGGAGAAATTGTATTTTCAAATATTCTATGGAGATGGGGAGATAGCACAGGGGCCGAATGGAGTCGATTTGTCGGCATTTTCAGCAGTCATATGGGGCATATCTAGGCCGAGAGATAGGACATACAGGGGTTTGTTGGAGTGGATGTTTCGGATGTTCAATCTGGATGCCCAGAGTGTTCGGCTGCGGATTAGAGCAGTAGCAAGCCGTGCGCAGGACTTTTTTTATGGAGAGTTGATTCCTATTAACGCGACATCGTCATGGAGGAGCTATCTTGGGTACGCCGTAGAGCGGGCCTGGCCGCTCATGTTGCTGGTAGATTGGTACCAGGTACCTCCATCGGTGTCGGATGTTCGTGATGTCGGGGTAGATATTACGGAGGAGGGGAATACAGATATGCAACAACGCGATGATGAAGGTGGCGAGGTTGGCGGTGCCGACGGGATCGGGGGGGCGAGGAGCCAGCCGTGGAGGCGCGGGGGGTGGCCGACGAGGGGGAGGAGGTGGAGCACATAGTTGAATTGATGGAGGAGGAGGACCGTGCGAATGAGGAAGTCCCTGATGGCGAACGCTCGGACAAGGAGGACAATACTCCTGAGGTGCATGTCCCCGGTGCGTGGACTAATTATAATTTCGAAGACCTAACAATGAATGAAGGGAACAGAGATGCATGGGAGTATCATAAGAACGAGGTCGCGCAAGGGGCCATATATAAAGACAAGGAGGCCGTGATGGATGCGGTGAAGTACTGGTCGATGTCTCTTCGGCGGCAATTCAGGGTAGTCAAGTCCAGTAAAAAAGACTACGACGTGAAGTGCGTAGTTGATTCGTGCCCATGGCGGTGCATGCATACAAGGGAAGTGGAGGGACTATCGAAATGTTCCATAGTGACGAGCATAACCGCTACTAGAGGAAGCGGGCAGAACACCGCAATCTGTCGTCCACTTGGGTGGCAAATGTGTTTATGGTCGATCGTGGACAATCCGCACTTTTCAAACCTCGATCCATTATCGAGCCGTGGAGGAGAGGTTTCATACAAGATTAGCTACGGAAAGGCATAGAGAGCAAAAAGAACACTTTTGCAAATACGGTTTGGGACATACGAGGCTTCTTACGAGAATATTCCACACTTGCTCGTGGCAATAGCAAGTAGGAATCCCAGACGGTCATTGACCTTCGGAGTTTCTGCGGATGGTGCGTCTTGTGGTAAGTGGGTCTTCTGAAGGCCTTCTTAGCCCTCGGTGCATGCATTAATGCCTTCCTAAGATCTTGCCGCCTGGGTCATTTGCATGGACGGCACATTCCTCACAGGAAATACAAGGGCGATTCTAATCGAATCGCGGTGGACGCCAACAACCGTGTTCTATCGGCCGCATTGGCCTTCGTGGGGGAAAACACGGAGAGTCGGTATCGGTTTCTTGAAAGAGTCAAGATGGCAGTTGTGCAAGACCGCCCCGATGTATGTGTCATCCATGACCGACATGCAGGGTTGCTGAGGGCGATCGTGGATATGCAACAAGGGTCCGACGTCGTGGGAGCAAAAAGTGGCTGACACAAAAGGGTGGTGCATGAGGCACATGGGTGCCAATTTTTTCCGTCGGCCAGAACAAGGAGCTTATGAACATGTTCAAGCGGTACGTACAAACAGAACCACGGAGGAAGTTCGACTCATTGTGGAGGACGTTGGATGAACTAACCAAGAAGCAATCATTGAATCAAGGATGGCGCTAGCTCGTCAAGGAACCCTATGGTGTACCACGAGCAAGGAGATGACCCCACACCTTGTGTGCGCCCCGATCGACGATTTAAACATCCGGCGAGGCGAGGGCAAGCATAAAGAGTTTCACGGAATTTGGATACGACACGAGCCGTTGGAGAAATGGTCCATTCGCATGACGAGGGCGGTTCCTCTATGGAATAATGACAACCAACTTTGCGGAGATTTACAACCGGGTAATGAAAGCGCGAGATGCCTCCGTTGGTGGGCATTGTTGAAGGTGTGTTACTAGGCACCCAAAGATATTTCGTTGAGCGGTACAAGGCCTCCGTTGCATGTATGTCGGACAATCGCTCGTCGTACTCGGCGGTTGTCTCTACGCACATGGCAAACAAGACACGGAAGGCACAGACACATCGCTGACACCGGAGAGTGGCGTGGAACGGAGGTACCACGTGCCTTTGCGGTGGCCGGGTCGAAGAGGTGCCCACCGAGAGGACTTCCCATCTGTGCATACTACGAGTCTGCGACCGCGAAAGTGCTCTGCCCGAAGCCACGCTGCTGCACTTGCCGTGCTTTCAGACGTGATTGCCGCAAAGAAAGAGACACACCGATCATGTCGTCCGTACATCTCCCACTACTACTACAAGCAAAGTGTTCTCAACACGTGGCATAACGAGGTGTACGGTCTGGGATCGATGGATCGTTCACGCGGCGCCCTCCGGGCATCGATGGGTACCGGACATCCGGATGTTGAAGCGAAGGTCGGGCGTCGAAGGACACGGCGACAGGGAACGATATGGGCGAGTCTCGGTAGCGTCGTAATTGTGGATAATGCAATTCTATGTACCAGTTATTTGTTGTCTCCGTCAATGTATTTTCGATTCTATGTACCAGTTAATGGTTGTCTCCGTCAATGTATTTTCGATTCTATGTACCAGTTAATTGTTGTCCCCGTCAATGTATTTTCGATTCTATGTACCAGTTATTTGTTATCCCCGTCAATGTATGTTCGAATCTATGTACCAGTTAATTGTTGTCCCCGTTAATGTAATATTTGAATATGGAACATTGCATTACTTTTCATTTAATTTTTTGTAGTTGCAACGTGTACCATGAATTTGCTTTGTAACCACGCAGGTACAGGCGACGATGGCGAGAGTTGGGCGTGCTGCTGACACTACTCCCGAGCTGCTAGACCAACACGTGGACTTGACCCACCGGTCTAGGTTGTCCGCAGTTGAGGGCCGGCGGCTGGGGACACTGCGGTCTCGGGTGCCGAAGGAGTTTCTTCGGATCGACCAGCTGGGTTCCACATGAAGTGCGAAGTTTTCGCACTCTTTACTTACGCTAATGGAATTTTAACAACGCTACACACTACGTGCAGGTTACGAGCTGCCGGCTTACTTCCGTTCTGCCGGATGGTGGAGCGAGCGATCGTGGAGGGCCCGCCGTCACACACGGTTCTCGTCTGACCGGTCCTGGCGACCGCTCTCGTGGACCGGTGGAGACCGGACACACACGTTCCACCGCGTGCGGAGAGATGGCTCCCACGCTGCAGGACGTGTCGTACCTCCTCGGCCTCCCCTGCACGGGTCTTGCAGTTGTGCCGCACGACGCCCCCCTCGATTGGCATGAGCAGTTGGAGGCGCGCTTCGCCCAGGTGGACCGACACCCGTGGCCCGCAGACGTCGTGCCCTACAAGATGATGATGAAGCACGGAGTCCGTAAGGCGTGGTTGCTCCGAGCCACGGTTAGTACCTCGCTCATTGCAACCGCGGATCGACCGAGTCTGCGACAATCTGTCTCAATGCCGCAGTGAGCATCTCCACTCGGAGGTCGACGAGGAGGACTGGCATGACACACAGGCGTGCACCGCTAGTCCTGTTCGGTTGGTACATGTTCCGCCTCGCCGCGGGGACACGGTGGACCGCTTTTGATCGAGTTCGCCCGGTTTATCGCCGACACCCGGCGAACCGGTAACACATTTCGTTAAAATCTCTTACGATAGGACATGTCTAACTTTGCCATTGTACACGATGGTGCGGTGGTCGGGGGCTCTGCGTGCTCACGTGCACGTCTGAGGGTCTGTCTGGTATCTCAAGGTAGGCAAAGAGGCGCTGCTGACGGGCTGCGTTCTACTCTGCGGTTGTGGTCCCGGGAGCACTTCTCCTTCTAGAGGCCCGAGGTTGACCAGGCGCCGTACTCACTCGACCTGTACCACGACCAGCCCGAGATCGACTGGCCCACTATGGGCCTCTACTGGGTTCAGCGACAGGTATGCCCCTTGTATCTAACCCCCTAATTTGGACACTTTAATAAGACGCACTACTTTTTGTTCCGCAGCGGGTGTACGCCCACCTGCAGACCAAGAAGTCGTACCCCGAGTTCGTTCGGGAGTTTGACAGGCTGCACGATGAGGATGTGCGGTGGACACCGTCTGTATGGCTGACGTCGTGTCCGAGCACCTCACGGGCTATCCAAGCTTTGCTTTGGCGTGACCATCAGCTCTGGCTCACCCGTAAGGTCCTCCTCTTTGACCTGTGCGTCGAGGAGTACTCGCCGCACCGGTCTTCTGCGCGATTCGGCCTCTTCGGACTTTCCCTTGCGGACTACTCACATTTGTCACACGCGCCGCGCACAAGTAAGTGTCCTGAGCACAATACTTACCATTCTAGCGGAATGAATGTTGTATGTAAATTATCGTTTTTGCTTTGCAGGATGACCCGGTCGGGGCATCCACTAGGCACTCCGTTCTTTGGGCGCATGATACCGTGGGTCGATGCGGTGGGACCAAAGCGGGCGGGGCGAGGTGGGCGAGACCGGCCGTCTGACCGTGCCACGCATCTGACGATTACATGGATCGGTTCGCCCGACTTCGGCTTAGGGTTGGGTACACACCGGCAGGTATGTCCTACTCCCAACATCGGTGTCGAGACGCACCCTTCACAGATGTCCTAGAGGAGAACGTTGCGGTAAGGGTCACCCCAAAACCCTACACGATGTTTTTATGTAAATTAACTCATATCAAGCCGGCATTACTTGCGAGCACGTCTTGCAGGCGGATGTACGGGAGTTCGAGTCCGTGTTGGCGGGCCTCGACGCGACGCCGTGCTCACCCCCGTTCAAAGGCGAAACAATTAGTCGGTGGCGGCGCCACGATGGGGCGGATGTGCCATCTACTCACTGCCGGGGGCCGAGACGTCTTGCCCGCCACCAAAGACCTCCCCGCCTAGTGGGGCGCGCCCACACCTCGCCCGAAGTCGGCCCACATTGCCCGACGTCACCCAAGACGCGCCCTCGTGTCCTCCTCCACGACGCAGCGGGCTACGGTGGGGTAGACGCGAGCGATCTTTCGCTCTCGCGCGGCCCGCAGTAGGCTACGGTGGGGTAGCGGGCGATCTTAAATCTCGCCTGACGCAGATGTCGAGGTGGGGTGACGCGGTCGTCCGCGACGGTCTTGTCGACTACTCGAGCTACGACAACATTGACGAGGATGAGTTTCGGCGTGGACCGTTCATGTCCACCGAGGACCACGGCCACCACCCCAGAGACACCCGAGCCGCCGACATACTCGCTACCCCGAGGAGCAGGCCGGCTAGGAGGGTCGTCCGTCGCCGTCGCCACTCACGTACCCCCACCGAAGCGGATCGAGGCGTCGCCGTGGTCGACTTATTATGCAGTTGTACTTTTATAATTTATTTATCTTCAGCACCATGTTGTCTAACTATCTGAACTAAGTGCTTGCATTTGCGTAGGTTATGTTTTCTTAGCCATGTCGTTCACTTATTTTTCGATTTTCGCAACCGTCTTTGAGCAACGTCCGCATAGCTCGACAATATATAATTGGCTATTAATAAACGATGAAAAAATAGCTTTCTTTGTGAAAATGTAAGGAGGCACACCGCTCAAGGTAAATTTCGCTACAAATGGGGCGATAGCCTGATATGTCGAGGCACACCGCCCTAGGTAAATTTTGCCCTGAAATGGGGCGATGGCCCTGATATGTCAGGAGGCACACTGCCCGAAGGTAAATATCGCCCCGAAATAGGGCGATCGCCCCATACCCAAGCGATATCTACCCTTTATAATCTTCGCTCAAGACGCCCCCTCGCATACCCAGCAGCGAGAGAACAAGAAAGAACAAGAGAGAAGGGAAGGAGAGAGAACAATGTCGTTCTACCGTCGCCTCTTCAGCAAGCAGAAGTCCTCCCACCCCGAATATCCGGATGCCAAGATGGCGTCGATGCCCCGCTTCTGCTGAGTTGCCCGACCCAAATGCGATCGCAACCTACCGCGAAGATGATGCAATCTACCCATGGAGAGACGGCGCCCGCACACTCTCATCGCTGGGCCGCACGCATACAAGGTAAACCCATCAAGGCGTCCGCAATACTGAGGTAACACTACCATCTCATGCATCGTTCTTTCTTTTCTCGGCCACGAGGGCGGTGTTGCTTCTTCCAATGGATCGACGGGCCGAACGACGTGACTACTTAATTTCTCAACAAGCGCCACGACAACTACCCCGCTTCCCGAGAACTTCACCCAGATGGGAGGCCGCCAGATATGTCCCTTTTCTAAATCGACTGAGCTTAGGGCGGTGTGCAAGGGGCCAACCGACGGTGAGTTTCATGCGACATACTCATGTTGAACTCACAAAGTAGTAGTTCTAAACCGCCATCGCACACAGAGTTCAAAAGGACACTTGCAAACATCAACAAGTCAAAGGAGGAACCTCCTCGGGGCCACCCGAAGCCCCAACGTTTGCGAACATGGCCTGGAGGCAGTGGTTGATACCTGCCACGGTGATCTAGCGGACCGGAGATTCTACCGGTGCCCCTTGCCCGAGGATGAATCGTGCGGCTACTTCAACTGGGTGGACCCGGAGACGTACCACCCACATCTCGTAACTTTGCATGGGATAACTGGGGGGAGCAACCCTCTCCGTGGTGCCACTACCGCCCAGAAAAGCCAGACCCCGAGCACGTTCACGGTGTTATGCAACCACCAAAGCGGGCATACTGCATTGACTGCAGGGCACGCTTCCGGTTGTCCAAGCATAAGCCCAACACACACCTCCTGCACCATATAGTGGAGTGCGAGCCGAAACAGAGCAGGCGTCTCCGCATGTCTCCGCCAACGGCCAACACAGCAGAGGTGCCGGAGGGTTCCTCCTCTCGAAGAAGAAGGGACAAGGGGAAGCAGCCGGCCGAGGTCCGCACCACGCAACAAATCCTCGACGCGTTGCGCGGACCATCCGGGAACCCGGGTGGTATTAACATAGGGGACGCCGGGAATCGGGATGACATGCCCATATGGGAGGGCATAAATCCACATAAAAAAGAAAAAAATTTAAATGTTACACACCCGAGACGTACGGCATAGGCCACCCAATCAGCGACAGTTGGGAGCACTGCAGATCCCCATGGAGTTCTTTCATAGTAGGGATTGAGCGGTGTCCGATGACACGTCGCAATATTAGAACGGGTCAGGTAATATGCAAAAAATGTCTTACATCATTCTGGCTGTACCCAGATAGGCGGAACGATCATTTGTTCCACCACGACGAACAAGGCTTTCCTTATTAACCTCGTCAACATTTGTAATGCCATGTAATATAATATAATCTAATCTATTGCTTATTTTATCATCCTAACATTCTTGTATGTGCCCTTATATATGTATTGTTTGAATTTTAAAAATTCCTCATATGTTAAAATCATTTGAAATTTTTATGGTAATATCACCGATTTATCGGAACCTCCATAAAAGTTTCAAAATTTTCTGACCTCGTAAAAGTTTTCATGGTTTCGTGGCCGCGAGTGCCTTTTCCGATTTTCGCAACAAAATACCGGGGTAACGTCCGGCCATCTCGCCCGTACGTAAGTGGTAGCCCGCATTGCGCAGGCCGCCCTTGATTTTTCCCGTATTTTTTTGACCATGTCCGGCTTTGTCGCGGGGCTACAAAAACCCCTAAGTGGCCACGATTTCCGTGGTTTCGTGGCATGAAAGTGCCTTTTCAGATTTTCGCAACAAAATGCAGGGCAACGTCCGGCCATCTCGCCCATACGTAAGTCGAGTTCGCATTGCGTGGGCGCCCTTGATTTTTTGTATTTTTTGACCGTGTCCGGCGTCGCATGGGCTATGAAAACACCCAAGTGGCCACGATTTACGTGGTTTCGTGGCGCGAGTGCCTTTTCCGATTTTGGTAACAAAATGCGGGCAACGTCCGCCATCTCGCTCACAATAAGTGGTATCCCACGCGTGAGCCCGCCTGCTTTTTCGTATTTTTTCGTCCAGATTCGGCGGACCCTTGAGGCTACGAAAATACCTAAGTGAGATCGTATCACTAACTAACTAAAACAATTTTTCCTGTTCATTACATGACAATAAGTTTTTTTCTAATTCGTCGGTTCAATACAACAATTATTGTACAAACAATTTACAAAAAATTCAAAAAAAATCTATAAGATCGATCGATACGCCAGGCCGGTCGTACATTTTTATATTTTTACTTCTACCGTTAGGTTCGCGAGTTTTGTTAGGCAGCACTTTGTCGCCTGTCTGAGGCGATCGCCTGGCGAAGCGACGGCGGTATTTTGAAAATTTTTCCATGGCGACTAGTTCGAAAATATGTTTTAAAATAAATATTAAATAAAAAAAAATTCGTGCGACGTAAGCCAACGGCCAATGAATGCCCCAAGGCCCATCGGGCACGAAGCGCTTTTGGGCTTTTGAGAGGACGGACGAGGAGTCGAGCCCATTCTGGGGCAAATCACGGCCCGCGCGTCGTTTCTTCGGCGGCATCGTTGTTACACCCGTGGCCTCTGAAGCTTCTCCAGGGCGTGAGTCGATCAACTCTGGAAGAAGCGGAAAGATCACAGAAGAACTCGAGAGAGAAGAAAGAAGTTGGGAGAGAGGAAAGGAGTTTCGTGTTACTCGAGTGGTGAATGAATCCTTTACGACCAGATTACCAGAGTTTTTATACTCTCAACCCTCCACCGAATCAACCCAAATCGGAACTGAGTTTTTACAATTTTAACGCAATGAAAAAGACAACCGAGACAGTTACAGTGCTTCGACAATTCCTGTTGCTCGTCGGATGACAATTGGAATACACCGGAGTATTACTCGGAGTGAAAGCTTTCAATTGAGAAACATGAAATATCGGATGAATGTGGCTGTCCGCTGGAAGATCCAATTTATAAGCAGCTTGACCAATCTTGGCTAAAATGATAAATGGACCGTAGAACTTATATGTAAGCTTTGGGTATGGTTGATTGACCAGAGACGACTGCATACAGTTGCAATTTAAACAAAACTTTCTCACCCACTTGGAATTGACGTTCTGTTCGATTTTTGTCCGCCTGAATTTTCATCCGATTTTGAGCAGCGGCCAACTGCTGCTTAATAATCTCAAGAACTGTTGTCGTTCCACTAACAACTCTTGAACATCAGCAGATTTATCTGACACCACAGGAGGAATAAGCCCGTAATTAGGTTCAGAACCATAGAGTACTTTGAATGGGGAACAACCTAAGGAGGTGTGAAAGCTTGTGTTATACTAGAATTTAGCTAGAGCTAACCATTTTTTCCATTTCCCAGGCATCTGGTGTACAAGGCGCAAATACATTTCTAGGCAATGATTACCCGCTCAGATTACCAATCGGTCTGAGGATGATATGCAGTGCTATATTGCAATTTTGTATCCATTGCCTTGAATAATTCCTTCCAAAAGCAACTTGTAAAGATCTTGTCGTGGTCAGTGGTTATTGATACTGGTACTCCATAGAGACGGACCACATGTTCCAAAAAAACATGAGCTACCTTCTGAGCTGTGAAAGGGTGTCGCAAGGGAAGAAAGTGAGAGTATTTGGATAAGCGATCGACCACCACCATGATGACATTATATCCTTCAGACAAGGGCAAACCCTCAATAAAATCCATGGTGATCTCGTGCCAGGCTACAGCTGGAATTGCAAGTGGCTGAAGAAGCCCGGCTGGTTTAAGCCGCTCTGTTTTTGCTTGTTGACATATTGCACATTGTTTCACAAAGTCTTCCACTTTCTGTTTCATACCAACCCAACGAAAAAGTTTGTTAATGCGGTGATAAGTCGCTTGTGTACCGGAATGGCCCCCGAGTGCGCTATCATGAAACATAGCGATGAGCTTGGTGTGCAGAGCCGAATTGTTGTCGAGCCAAATTTTACCATGCTATCGAATGAGTCCCTGGTGCAAGCTGAAACCCTTTTCGTCTGGGCTGCTGAGAGCCAATTGAGAAAGTTTTTGCTGGGCTACCTGGTCGGTCATATAGGAGTTGATCACCTCCTGTATCCACAATGACTGTATTTCTGTTTTGGCTTGCAGTGCCATGACCTGACCTCTACGTGATAGGGCATTGGCCACAACATTCTCTCTAACTTTTTTGTAAACGATGCGAAATTGCAATTCCATGAGACGTGTCATGGCCTTATTCTGAATATCAGACTGGAGGTGTTGGTCTTGCAGATAAGATAAGCTCTTGTGATCTGTTCGGATAATAAACTCCTGACGCTGTAAATAAGATCTCCAACGATCAACTGCAAGCATTAGGGCAAGAAACTCCTCGTAAATGGACAATCCTTGATGAACTGTGCTCAAGGCTTTGCTGTAAAAGGCTACAGGATGTCCTTGCTGTAAAAGAACTGCTCCAATCCCAAAATCGCATGCATCTGTCTCGATTTCAAAAGGCTATTCAAAATCCGGCGATTTTAAGACCGGTGTTGAAGCCATTGTCTGTTTCAACTAAAGGAATGCTGCCTCCGCGAGCTCATCCCAAGCAAAACTCTTTTTCTTCGGTAAGTTGGTGAGTGGTTTAGCGATGATTATTTTTAACGAATTTGCGATAGTATCCAGTGAGTCCCAAGAATCCACGCAATTCCGCACGTTTCGAGGTGTCGACCAGTTTGTCATGGCTTCAGTCTTCCGAGGATTAGTAGCGACACCTTGGTTAGATATGATATGGCCCAAGTACTCCAACCGTTGCTGAGCAAAGGTACATTTAGACCGTTTAACAAAGAAGTTGTGATCCTGCAATGTACGTAAGACTGCTACCAAGTGCTGAACATGTGACCTCAAATCAGGGCTGTAGATGAAAATGTCATCAAGGAATACCAACACAAATTTCCGCAAGTATGGAGCCAATATAGAGTTCATCACGCACTGAAATGTCGCTGGGGCGCTAGTCAATCCAAACAACATCACCCTAAATCCAAACGGCATCACCCTAAACTGATAGTGCCCCTGATGAGTCTTGAAAGTTGTCTTGAATTCATCTTGTTCACTCATCCGAATTTGATGATACCCGGCACGGAGGTCGAGCTTGGAAAAATACTGGGTGCCGGCGAGTTCATCTAACAGTTCATCGATGACGGGCATTGGAAATTTGTTTTTAACAGTGAGATCATTGAGTCGCCGATAATCGATGCAAAATCGCCAGATCCATCCTTTTTCTTGACTAATAATACAGGGGATGCAAAGGGACTGACACTAGGGTAATAATACCTGAAGAAAGCATTTCCTGAATCTGCCGTTCAATTTCGTTTTTGTGTAATGGGGAGTACCGGTAAGGTCGAGTATTCACGGGAATAGCACCCGGCAATAAGGGTATAGTATGATCATAAACTCGTTTGGGTGGCAGCTCTTGTGGATCAGAGAACACATCGGCATATTGTCCCAACACAGCCACCACCTCAGGTGGAAGTAATGCTTCGACATGCTGCACTTGCTGTTCCACCAGGGCCCATGCCCAAATGTTACTACCTTTTCTCCACTTCTCAATCTGAGCACTCGACACAAATTGCAAGTGAGATGGTGATCTTTACTTCATTCATTGTAGCAGAATTTGTTTCCCTTTGTGCATAAACTGCAGTGTCTTCTCAGTCAATTACAAGTCATGGGACTATGTGCCTACAGCCAGTCCATCCTGAGCACAGCATCAAAACCACTGAGCTCAAGGACCTTCAAATCTGTTCGAAACGTATGACCTTGTGTCCACTATTCCAATTGAGGTATCCAATTATCACAGGTCAAGGACTCACCATTCGCTACCTTCACTGTGATTGCCTTAGAGGCTTGTGGAACACACCCAATCCGGTGCAAGAAACGCAGGTTAATGAAACTATGGGAGCTGTCCGAGTCTACCAACACCAACATAACCTGATTCCTCACCAATGCTAGTAGTCGTACTGTTTCAGGTTTGTTAGTACCCACTAAAGCATTGAGAGATAGCTGAAACATTTCTTCCTTGTTCAAATCAGTCATTTCCAACATGTCCAACACTTCATCTGACAATATTTCCCCAGGTTCTTCTATAGTCAAAGCCTGTAGTTGGGCTGGCACCTTTTTTTTACAATGTAATTGATGATTAGGGCAAACTTTTCTCCACAGTGAAAGCATAATCCATTGATCTGGCGATACTCTCTTAATTGCCGGGCTTTCCATAATTCCCCTTGTCCCAACTTGAAAGGATTAGACTGATTTTCCTGTTTATGGCTTCCACCAGCCCTGCTTTTGTCGAATCGGACACGATCATGAATATCTTGTTGTACTCGAGCTAACAAAGCCGCGTGGTCCACTGAAGTAGGAACTTGTCCTTGCACTTTGTCTCTCAAATCGGGTTTCAACCCATTGACAAAGTGAGATACAAACAATTCCTCATCATAAAATGGGTTATGCATGGAAATATCATACATTAATGCATCAAATTGTTTCTTATAGTCCTCCACTGTACCCTCCTGTTTAAGTTCCAGTAACTCTCTTAACAACTTTCGATATCGGAGGCACCAAATTTCTTCTCTACCTCTTGTGCAAAATGTTCCCAATCTCCTAACTCATTTTTTGCTTTGTGTACCTAAAGCCAGCGAGCTGCATTTCCCTCCACGTGCAACATTGTTGTCATCACCCACAATGCTTCAGGGATGTTGAAAATCCGAAAATAATCATTACGCTTATCTATCTAGATTTTGGGATTTTCACCATCAAACTTTGGGAAGGACAACATCGGTAAAGGACTCTTCACCAAACTCCCAAAATCTTTGGAGATACGAGCATGAACTCCAGAACGTCAGGTCCCACCCCAAACAAACAGTTGGTGTGCAAACTAGAAGAAGAAGGATGTATGTCCTCTGCCAAACGTATCTGAGGTCCTGGAGCCGGAGGAGTAAGCAGAGGCTTACCGAGACCCAACAAAGATCCAACGCCTTGACGATTTACCTCGGACAAGCGATCTGCAATCAAACGGGCCACCGCTTGTCCAGTTGCCTCCATATGCTGGGATAGAAGATGCTGATCCTTGGCTTGTTGCTCAACTGCCTTGGCCGTCAACTCTGTTCGGGCTAATAATTGCTGCTGTGTTGTATCAATCGTCCTGACTTGAGCAAACAATAAATCCAGACCTTCCTTAATCGCATTCAACTTCTCTTCTGTGCACGTCCATGTTTCTTCCATCGCCTCGAGGATGAAACGGGTTTGAACGGAAGGTTTGGGAGGAGCCGTGGCGATCGATCACAAGCCAAGTCAACCAGATTTGCTGGAATCACAGGGATCATCAAAATCGCATGCGAAACTAAGTCCCCTGTTGGAATTAGTAGGTTTTTCTGGCATTTTTTAATCCATAAAGTTGTATAATAAACCATGACATATGTGATCAAGATGAACAATAATATAGTGTTAATTGTTTTGCTAGACATACCAAAGTTTGAGCAGACTATCATGCCTAGCTCGCATGATTTATAGAAAATAGAACATACAAAATAAGAGTTTAAGAAAGTACCCGATGGCGGGACCATTCACGGAGGCAATGGTGGCGCTGCTCATGAACCATCGACATTCTCGATCGCAGACTAATCGATGTAGTCGATCTTAGTTGATGCAACGTAGAGGTTCGCATCTGATCCCGAACGGACTTCGGAAGTAGAAGATGTAGTCGATCTAATCGGAGCGGCAGTAGTCGCTCCCCAAAACCCGATTGCGGCTATTTCGGCAGAACTCGCAATGGGCAAGGTTTCGAGGCTCGTCTCTCTGCTCAGGCTTTGTCTTGAAGTGAACGAGACGGAACACCGAAGCAAAGCGACAATGATGAGAGCTAGGAGGAGATGAAATGTATCTGTGGTGGTGTAATGACACAAGGTGGAGCACCTCCTTATATAGGCGCCAGGGGAGGATGCACCCAGATGTTTCGGTGGTGTAATGGGTGCCATCAAGAGACCATTAACCAAGTCAGTTACTTGCCATCAAAAGGGCCATTAACCACATCGCCATAAGTAATCGACGTCGATTCTGAGCGACCATCAACCACGTCCGTTACTAGTAACGGCCAAGAGTCTTGGTCATAAAACACCCGATTTAATTACTTTTAACAAAAAACTTGCCCAACACATCACGTCATACTCGTTCGCTTTTGACTGTAAGCCGCATCGCAGACGCAAGACGACACTTGCAAGACGGCTTGACTCGGCAGCAAGCATGTGGCACATCCAAACCCTTTTCCAACCTCACAACATATGGACACATGACTGTCTATTTAAGTTTGGTCAACCACCTCTCAATTACCCATGTGGGATTAAAGTCCTCGTAACTCCTAGTATTGCACATGAGCCTTGGGATTTATTGATTTTAATTATAAATGGACCCTAGCCCAATTATTCTAACATCCCCTACCTTTGTCTGGGATTTTACAACTCTAGATGTGATCGAAACCCAAATCTGATACCATATGTCACACCCGTGGCCTCTGAAGCTTCTCCTGGGCGTGAGTCAATCAACTCTGGAAGAACGCAGAAGATCACAGAAGAACTTGAGAGAGAGAGAAGAAAGAACTTGGCGAGAGAGGAAAGGAGTTTTGTGTTACTCAAGTCGTGAATGAATCCTTTACAACCAGATTACTAGAGTTTTTATACTAGGGCTCGTTTGGTTAGCAGGGACGATAATCCCAAGGGAAATGAAACCCCATGTGGATTTTTGTGGCCACTTGCGATCCTCGTGGAATGATACCCCGTGGCATGATCATCCCAGGGGATGTTTGGCGGAACATGGGGAACAAAATTCCATCGTCGCTATGGACTTGAGAACATCCATATCGCTGACTTATCTATCTATATCTCAAGAGCTGACATTTTGCATAGAGCTATGTACTTATCGTGACATCGTCTGCGTGTCTCCATCATTTGTTACCTCTGAATTCCATCGTTTGGCGGACATAGGAAAATGCCGACCATCCAAAAAATTGAGAAAAAAATCTAGAAAATTACAAACAAGATTGCGTGGTATTATGATTTGTCATGAAACAAGATTTGAGGAAATGTCACTTTGAAAATGTTGTTGGAACTTTAGAAAGTACATATCGATGATTGTTAAGATTTAAAATCCGGTGCCATGCTATTTCATGACAATCATAATAATACCTCAGGTCCTAATAACAAGCAACAAGCGACAACAAGGTCAAGCAAATCCGTCTTGATTCTATTACCATAAAAACTCAACAAGCGGAAGATCTTGTCATGAAATAGCATATAGAGAGCATGGTAGAAAAAGATTAAGATCATTGTTCTATTACCATATAGAGACCTAATAACAAGCGAAGAACAAGGTCTTGAATCAAGACGGACTAAGTTTAGATGGTCTTGACAAAAACAAGCAAAGAACATGGTTGTTACTTCATGACAAGACTATCATGAAATAATACATCGATGATCTTAATCTTGGCTACAAGATCTTAAGAGCATGGTAGAAAAAGGAAATTACAACCATGTTGCATATGACAATACATAATTTTTTTAAGACTAAGCGTATATAACATATATCTGGTTTGGTCATCTTCAAGGGCTCCATTCAACACCTTTTTGACATCTGCGATATAAAATTGAGAAATTCAGCAAGAATCGAAACTTGTCTTTACGGTAAGATTGTCGCTAGGTGCTAAACAAGTGGCGACTTCTAATGAACAAATTATGCATCCATAACATGTATAAATAAATTAAAAATATCGGCAAGGCTACGGGCATATAAGTAATGTTTTGGTTGCAAATACGAGAAGAAAGGGACGAATTGCGTACTAAGCAATACGAGAAAGCCGAGAAGAAGTACTAAGGAAATCATGGAGAAAGATGGATGCAGACCTTCTCCCATTTTCTCTAAAGCTGTAGAAGCTCTTTACTGACGTCACACACTCAGCATGGTAGCGGCAGCTAGTTTTTTAATCAAGGCCTTCCTTTTGATTATTCCAATCACTTGAAAACATCGAGACATTATGTGTCAGAATGGCGAAAGATTAATACATTTTGCCAAAATCATATTTTGAAATAGCAACATGTAAGGAATGAAAACGATTGGCTGATTTTCCAAATAATGCTAGAATATTTAGTAAGAACATCCTAACTTAATCTTGATAGAAAAAGAAAACAGGGGTCTGATGAATGTTGTTTCCTTGTAATACATGCATTTTATGCTGAATCTAGGAAGCTTTTGAAGATTGAGAGAGTGTTCCATAGGAAGGGAGTAAGTAACATGTGAAAATAGGATAAGCATGGCATTCCATACAAACTTATGACGGCATCAATCTGCAAGCAGTCAACCAAACGATGAACAGATTAAAAGAAGCTTTCACTTTCAAATGATCATAAAGTTCTATTTATATCTCATAAACAAGTAACTCATATTGCTCTAAACAAGTAACTTATATTGCTCAAATGCTCTAAACAAATAACTCATATCACAAATTGTCTAAATAAGCAACAAAGGAACTCATATCACAAAAAACATAGAAATCAAAGTTCAAATAATGGATCTACAATTGAACTAATGTATGAAATTTCGTCAATGTTGGTGTAGGAATTTTAATCCAAGACCACTGCAAGACACAACAGAGCCTAAAGAAAGGAGCTTTCTTCCAACTACATGGACTACTTAATTCAAATATAAAACGCTTGCTACTGCTCTTACTTTCTACCCGAATCCGAGTATTGAAGCAAACTGTTTAAACTTTTTTGCACCATAACTGAGGGCAGCATTTGTATTGAGTAATGAATATTAAGATGTGTATATGAGCTTTCCAGGGTAGCAAAATCTGACCAAACCTTAATTGCTGAAAGATATATGGTGTCAATTGATCAAGGAGACGGCTCATTCAGTGTCTGAGCTAGTTGTGAGGTCATCAACAGTAGTTTCTTTGTCACTGATGTTCTCAGAAACAGCTCCCTCACGCTTCTTAAATAAAGCAACATGCTTCCGGTAATCTTCAAACTCCTCCTCCAGCTTCTCAATAAATTGGCTGGCATGTTCACGAGATTGTTCGTACCTATATTTCTCCAAGGCCTATAGTGTACCGAAAAAATAATGTCAGTCAACTGAACTGATTGCAAGATAGTGTGCTCGTATAAAAAGAAAAATAAATGAAAGTACCATGAGAACAAACAGGTATATTCCAAAACAGCATGGTTGTAGAGAAGAAAAATAAAACAAGTAGCATGAGAACAAACAGGTATATTTGGACTTTGAGCAACCCCCCAAGCACGCCGGAACAAAGGGCCAGGGCGTGGGGAACACGCTCCGTGCAATCGCATCCACGAATCACTGATCAAGAAACGACGGAGGAATTAAACCAAAAGAGAAGAGACTGATGGAACCGTAAAGAGACAAGACAACGAACCCTGTTGAAACGCAATGAAAAAGACAATTGAGACAGCTACAGTACTTTGACAATTCCTGTTGCTCGTCAGATGACCGTTAGATGCTTTCGCGCTTAAACTCGCAAGTAATCCGAGGCCTCCATCTTCACTTACCAAAGTCGCTGAAGCGGTATCAGCATTACCGACTTCACTGTGCATCGCCTTCCTCGCCTCCGCCGCTCCGCGCGTGACAATCGTGCGGCCCGCGGTTGCGCCGGTTGCCTCCGAGGCTCCGACTCCGAGTGGTACGGGCCTTCGCCGCGTGATACAGCGCACTCGCGCTATAGAGTTGAGTAGTTGAGGGCTTGAGGCGGAGACGGAACGAGTTCTTCTTACAGTGGCAGAGTGACTGACACTGTAAGGGAGAAGACGAGGCGTGAGAGATGACAAGGATGGCATCTCCGCCGCCTGCGTCGGCCGTGCGGCTGCGGCGGCACGGCGTCCTCCTCCTCCGTGTGCCTCTTCTGGGGGTCTCGAAGAAGATTCGCGGCGACATGTGGGAGGAGCGTGAGGGGGAGGGGGACGAGGAGGAACGCCATCTCGTGCTGCTCATCCAAGGACGGGGAGGGGCCCCGCGGCGCCGCGCCTCCGACTCCCGCGGGACGGGTCCATACAGCTCTACTCCTAGATCGAGATGGATAATTCGGCCCCCATCTCTTAACCTCGCCTCGCGCTTAACCTCTTGCTTTTGCTGCCGGCGTGTAGGGTGATCACGGAGGCGGCGAAGCAGTCCAGGGAGGGCTGGGGTTCGACCGGAGATTGGACCGAAATCGAGGTGCGTTGTGGTAGCTCTCGTCTCTACTGCGATCGCCTTCTATTCTCAGTTGGATTGATTCCTATTGCTTGTCCTGGTAGGGAGCGTGGGTCTTGAGACGGACCCAAGTCCTCGGAGCCCTCGTTTATCGTTCATTTCGTTGGTGGGATTTTTGTTGGAGCCGCGCCGCAGATCACATACCGCTTCTTCCTCGAGCGTCTCGCTGACAGGTATGTTGACAAACAATGTCTAATGAGCCAAATGTGCATTTATGGGCAGTGTTATTCTTCTCAATGAATGAACCTTTGTGATCCTTGGTTGTCATGGACCGGAGTGACTTTCGATATGTAGGTACTAACTTTTCCTGTTGTTCTAAGCTGGAGATGCTTGTTCATGTAAGAAGAAGTTAGTGATACGACAATCTTTTCAAGACAACGGATTGTAACTACCTTATTTCAACATCTAACTATCAATTGCTTCTTAGTACTAGCTCTACACTTGTCTACTGCTATTATGATTTATTGTATATCACTATAGCTACTTTTTCTAGGATTCCTACTTCCAGTTCACGGATGCTGATTTTGAAATTTGAAATTCGGGGAGCTTTGGTGATTGCTAAACCATATGCTAGCGGCATTGATCATTTCTTCATCACAGATGAAGTTAAATTTAAGTTTGACAGGTGCTTGAGAAACTTGGTTGAACCTGTAAGTAGTACTGTCCAACTAGTAACTCAGGATCTTGTCCATTATACTAACCATGTGAAATTTTATTCAGGTAAATGACCTTCCTACATTTGGTGTTGGACATTCGTTGGGATCTGTCATTCATCTTCTGATTGGTACGAGTTTACCATGGATTGAACTTCAATTAGTGTGCTAATTATATATGAAGGACTACTTATTTAACCTTTTTGTTGCTGTTGTTGAAATAATTGTATAATTTATGACTTACGGTCGTTCATGTACAAGGATCAAGGTATGCTGTGCAGCGAAGTGGAAATGTACTGATGGCCTTTAACAAGAAGGTATGTTTTTCTCTCTCTCTCTCTCTCTCTCTCTCTGTGCATGTGTGCGCGCATGCTCATGTGTTTGTGTTTTGCCCTGTGTGTAGGTGTTATGGCAGGGGATTAACTGATTATTTCATTTGAGCTGCATGGATAATTACAAATGTGACACATAGTTGTAGTCTATCCTCCCAATGAAATCTCCTTAAGCGCCTTTAAATGGAGGTAGGAATGTAGGACCATACTAGTACTCTACCTGAAATCCTTACTTTTTCGCATTAGTTTGGAATTTTGGATAAGTGAAGCAGATATTCCTGATTTTGTCACTTTACTAGACAAGATATTCCTGTGTATTTTATATTGGGTGGTCATCCATCAAGGGATGCAAATGCAAAAGTGAAGTGATTTTGTATGAGTACATAAAACAGACGTTAATTGTTTAGCATGCGATGTGTCTGTTTGAATGTGGCATGCAAATCTTAGTGCTATGAACCACTTGCCGTAGGACGTTGGATGGGTTCATGCCATCTCTTTTTCCTACTTGAAGTCAGAGAAGGTGGTGCCAAGCATTGTTGTTCTTCTCAAGCTGTTCATTGTTTAAAAACCTGATACTGAAAAAACTACATGTTCAACAACGCAGGTAGACGGCATGCTTATATACACTCTGTGGAACTTATGGAAGGAACGCAATGTCAGAATCTTCAACAACATCTACCGGTCTACGGACGCGGTCCTATCTTTAATTCAGCAGGATGTTCAGAACCGGAGTTTGGCTCTACGCACCGGTTTCTTTTAGACCATTCTATCTGGATTTTGCTAGCGGAAGGGGTTTGGTGGTTTCAGTCTCCCTCCAGTTCCGGCTCTAGGTTTCAATTCGTGTAATTTTGGCTTTCTGTTGGGTTCGGTTACGTCTGGTCGACCTATTGTATGACTCTGTCGTTTGGTTATCTCTTTCTTTAATGCATGGTAGAGCTCCTGTCGTCTTTTCAAAAAAAAACTACATGTAATGTTGCTATTGTTCCTTTGCAGGAGGCAAGCTCGGCTATTCCATTATTTTCGCCTATAATTGTCCCCATGGCACAGAGTTTTGGCCCGATTTTTTCCCAGCTGACATCATATCCAACAATCCGTTTTGGGGTACGATTTGTATCCAACAATCTGTCTTTCCATGTTTACGCTATCAATTCTAACTTGGACATCTCCTGCCTTGTTTTTATGCTGCATTGTCTTTATTACTATTAATATTTCATATGCAGAAGTGTTAGGGACCATTCTAAGTGAATGTAGCTTGATTCACTTTTGTATTAACTGGAATTTCCGATTTGCTTCTAACTGAGCATTTGAGCAATGCAACTTTTACTTGATACCCCAAAACTACTAGAATGTTCAATTTTCAGGTTGTTAGGCTTTCCCTATCTCACAATTTTAAGCATGACTGGTATATGTCTGTGTTCTTCCATTGCATGGTATGATGACTGTTTTATTAAAAAAAATAACTTATGAAAAAATTATGATGACCTTATATTTGCTTTATGTAAGATCAACCTTTTCTTCATTACCTTTTGGTGTTTTGCATCTTTGTCACCATTTAGCTTCAGTACTGTGAAGGGTCATCTCGGTAACAATAGAAGGAAGTAGCTGAATATCATAGTGCTTAGAAAGGAAATTTCATCAATTAACAAGGAGTCAAAGATATAATAATAAGACTGAACATGGATTATTCCCGTTATTTTGCTTAAATATTGTTACTGATGCCACTCTCCTAAATGCATAACACATACTGCTTTGTCATGTCAAAAATACTTGGATACATGTCTTTTCCCTCTTTTTAAAATTTTTAAGCTCTGAAGCGGCTATTAAACAACTTGAGAATCTAAGCCCTCCTGTTGTTAAACAATTTCTTCCTTTAGTTCAACAACTTCATCCACTGTATATGGACTTAATAAAAGGCCGAGAAGACTTCATTCCAAAACCAGAAGAGACATGTCGGCTGGTGGTATGTTAACACTATTCTTTTATAACATTTGAAATGCTTGCATGGCATATATTGTAACATTCTGGTCCAAATTTTGTGCAATGCCTAGCCCACCCATGGGGCAGACCCGCGCACACATAGCATATCGTTTACACTTTTTCCTCACTTTGTGTAAAAGGGTTAATTCAGAGGTGCTATCTTTGGGCCTAACATGTATTATATACTATTACAACTCATTTTATGCAAGTTTAGGACTAATCTCACCACCACTCCATATAGGCCCATGGGTCTTCACATTAACGGGCCAAGACCCTTAAGGGCTGATGCCCTTGGTAGCACATTGTACACCCCTTGGTATACGTCTATGTATATAGTGCCAGCACATATGCCATGTCATGTGTCCACTTCGGGCCCACCTACGTCATGCGCATAGCTCACACCTCTGTCCTGCACGCGCCTATACAATAAAGGTTGATGCTTTGATACCATCTGCAATACCGTGGCTTAAATTTCGTTCAATGCCCAGCCCACACATAGGCGAGATCCGCACACGCATAGCACCTCGCTTACATTTTCATCCTCGCTTCGCGTAAAAGGGTTAACCCAGAGGTGCTATGTTTGGACCCAACAGGTGTCATATACTACTACTCATTTTATACAAGCAATGTGGGATTAATTCCACCACCGCTCCACATTGGCCAAATAGGTTTTCACATTAACGGGCTAGGGTATTACATATATGTTACCTCCCATGTGAAAAATAGTGCTAACTATTGTAATAATTAAAGATATAAACTAATTTACTTCTAAGATGGTGTCTTCTCTTAATTGTACCCTTTATAGGACTTGTTAAGGATAGTAGTGTAATGTGTCAAGGGTAGAAGTGTAATAGTCATGTATATTCTAGGGGTAGCTATGGAATTGTGTTCTAGTCTAGGTTTTCTCTCTTCTCTACTAAACCTAACGTGATATCATAAGTTGCTTAATTACATCACTTAGAGATAAAAAAAATTATGAATCTTATTTCAGATTGTCTTTGGTTTTGTATCATTGTATGAGTATGGCACTAGAGCTGGAGGCATCTATGTCAATATCTATTGGCAGTTATCAGAATCCTCGCCTCAAAAGTTCAAATCGTAGTTATCTTAATAGTAAACATGGGATATTTTTTGAAAGGGGTGATTGGTGATGCAGTGTATCTGTGGAGCACCCCACTTGTTTCATTCTGAGGATGTCAGGACAGACAATGAGGTAGGAATGTAATGACTGTGGGACCCGGTGTCAGTGTAAATAGGAAGAGGCTTAAAGCCAACCACCGAGACGGCCAAGGGCAGGAATGACTTGAATCAGATTTTGCCTTCTGTTCTTCTTCTCCACATCTCGGCAATCTCCGCCGGTGGCCACGGGATTTCCTCCTTCGAGAGCTTCGTCTCACGCCACGGCGATTTCCCCTCGTCGACGGCCAAGGGACATGACAAGTTGGTATCAGAGCTCACGGGGTGACGCGCGGTGGATCGTGGAGGAGCGCGTCGATGGCACGAACGTCCTGGCCAGCATCGGGCGGAGCACGATCGCCTCAGTGGTCGGCAGCTGGCTCTCCCCTCCTCGCCGCCTCCTGTCCTCTCCGTGGGCGGCCTCACCTTCCGCACCACCACCCTCAACAAGCTCGGCGGCGAGGCCTATGTCAACATCCGCAAGGGCAAGGTCATCCCGGTCGAGCTCTCCTCACCCTCTCCGGGAGGCCGAGGCCGCCATGAGTCGGGCGTTGCCAAGGTCACCGGCGTCGCCGAGGTCCCCTACCTCGCCGACGAGGATCCCAACCTCCGCGCCACCGTCCGCGGTGACGACGGGCCTCAGGCCAAGGCCAAGGACGCCACACCCGAGGCAAACCCCTAGTCCTCGAAAAGATCTCGGGAGTATGTTGCCGCCATGGCCGGCGGTCCCGCCAAGGATGAGCTAGATTCCAAGAAGACTTCCACCAAAGGCGGCGGCGGCGAGAACGGCAGTTACCTCCCGGCTCCAAAGAAGGAAAAGGAAGAGAAACTGGCGAAGATCAAAGAGAGTCTGGATCTTCTCTTTTCTCGGTTGGAGGTGTTGGAAACGACGCAACACCAACTCGTGAGCCGAACGGAGTTGATGGCGTTGGCGGTTGAGCAAGGTACTAAGGATCAACATCTTCTCGCCACCCAAATGGAGGCGACGGCTCAGGCAGTTGCGCGTCTGATGGTGGGAAGAGTTCAGGAGGAGTCATGGAAGGAAGAAGGGATGTCGGCTGCAGCGAAGAACAAGGTTACCCGTGTAGTTCCGGAGCGTTGGGCGAGACCTGAAGGGGCTGCTACCATACCGCCTGGTCTGGTGCAATCCAGGTGCTCGACAGGAGGTTCAACCGAAGTAGAGATATTAAGACCAACCAGAGAAATTGGGGGCCAGGGAAGGCATTCTCTGCCTAAATTGAATTTTCCCAAATTTGATGGAGAGAATCCCCGACTTTGGAGAGATAAGTGCATTGATTACTTCTGGATTTTTAACATTCCTGAAGCTTTGTGGGTGTCAGCCGCAACTTTGCACATGGAGGATAATGCGGCGAGATGGTTACAAATGTACAAGGCTTGGAATGATCTGGGTAATTGGGAACAATTTATGCAAGCCGTGGAAGATAAGTTTGGTGCATTTGAACAGATGAGGTTATTAATGAATCGTGGAACTCAAACAAATCAAAGTTAGCGAGTATACAACACGTTTTGAAGAATCTGGTATCACTCAAGAAAGTAGCCAAAATGGTAACTCTGTGTATGTTGAAGATGATGTTGAAATGGAATTGGGAATTAGCAGAAATGAGGTGGAAGACACTTTTGAAGAGGTTGGTATTGCTCTAGAAACCGGTCAAGATGATAAATCTTCATATGCTCGTGATGATGTTCAAAATGATTCGGGATCACCACATGCAAATTGGAAGTTGCTTCCAAGAATTTGTTATTGCTCAAGAAGTCGTAAGGATGATAACTATGCCGATGTCGGTGCTTGTGCTCAAAAGGAATCAAGATTATGGCATGTGGATCTGGAGATGCTTCAAGAAAACAAAGACTTCCCCATTGTCTTGAATCCGGTTATAGCACAAAGATATTATGTCACTTGAATATCTTGGCTCACCAAGCATTCAAGAAGGTTGTTCAAACACATGATCTTCGAGACAGAATTGATGTTTGCCTTAAAACAATAAAAATGATAAGGATTTCTTTGATTAGAGTTTAGATGAGATAAAGCTCCTGAAGTTTGTGAACAAATATGATCCATTAGATGAGCATCATGTGTTACGCCTCTATGACTACTTCTATCATCAGGAACACCTTTTTGTTGTCACCGAATTCCTGCAAGCAAATCTGTACGAGTTTCAGAAATATAACCATGAGTCTGGTGGTGAAGTGTACTTTATATTACCTAGGATACAGGCAATAGCTCAGCAGTGTTTAGAGGCTTTGGTATACTTGCATCATTTAAGGATCATCCATTGTGACCTGAAGCCAGAGAATATCCTTATCAAGAGCTACAACAGATGTGAAATTAAGTTAATTGATCTTGGAAGTAGTTGCTTCTTGACGGACAACTTATGCCTGTATGTCCAATCACGTTCTTATCGAACTCCCCGAGGTCATTCTGGCCCGCCAGATGATCGGAGGATTGACATTTGGTCTCTCGGTTGCATCCTTCTGAATTATACACTAGTGAAGCTTCGCTTTCCTAATGAACCAATTTCCATGATGCTTGCTCGAATGGTTGGGATGATTGGCCCAATTGACATGGAAATGCTAGCATTTGGACAGGAAACACAGAAGTATTTCACTGAGGATTACAACCTTTTCACCAAGAATGAGGATGACAAGTCAATAATACTTGAAATTTGGTTTTATATGCAATGGGATCCTAGAATTATGGGAGTTGTTCTTATGAATATAACGTCAGAGACTATGCTATTACTTGGGGACAAGCAATGTTTCAAGGGGGCAGTAATGTAATGACTGTGGGACCCGGTGTTAGTGTAAATAGGAAGAGGCTTAAAGCCAACCACCGAGACGGCCAAGGGCAGGAATGACTTGAATCAGATTTTGCCTTCCTGTTCTTCTTCTCCATGTCTCATCTCACGTCTCGGCAATCTCCGCTAGTGGCCATGGGATTTCCTCCTTCTTCGAGAGCTTCGTCTCATGCCACGGCGATTTCCCATCGTCGACGGCCAAGGGACATGACAAGGAACAAAGAACTTAGACAAGCTTACTGAGCAAACTTAGCGTATTTCTGTACTTGAGACCAAGGTTATCCTAGGCGTTAGGCGATAGGCAGACGCCTAGGCGGGTGAACAGAAACAACAGGGAAGCAAGAACAGCTCCAAGTAGCAGCAATAACACCAAGGCCCAAGCAGCAGCAAGCAGTAGCACATAGCAGCAACAAAGCAGCCAGCCAACAGCCATCAAGCAAACCAGGGTAGAGACGCGGTGCACAAGCAGAGCAGAGGCAGAACAGAGAGATTTCTGGAGGTTGAATCGGGCGCCGTGATGACTGAATCCGAGGTAGGGAGGGTGATTCCGACGGCAGAGAAGATGTTTTCGGTGGTGGGGAGGTTGAATCCGACCGATTGAAGCCTCAATCTAGGGCGGAGAAGAGGCAGCAGCCGGCGGTGATGTCCTCCAGTCGACAGCGACGTCGCTCTAGCCGTCGGCGATGCCTAGCGACGCGGGGAAGAGGACGAATTTGCGGCAACTGCCGAACCCTAACCGTCGAACGGGGAAGGTCACAACGCAGCTCCTTTTGTACCCCGATCGCGACGCCCGCCTTGCTCTAGGCGCTCGCCTACGCGCCGACTCGGATGCCTTGCCACCGCCGCGCCTTCCTCTGCTTGGCCGCCTAGTGTGCGCCTTGGACCCGCCTAAGCGCTCCCCTACCCAGCCAACCGATTACATCAAAATCGGGGCGGAGGGCAGCTGCTGATCGCCTAGGCGTCCAAGGGTAACACTGCATGAGACATTAGAGTACACTGTAGGCCCTGAAAATTAACCCACTTGATGCCTTCATTGTCTTTTATACAGATTCAAAATTTGAATGCAATTCTGATATTAGGTGCTTCAATTGCTTTAATTATGGACATGGACCCTTCAATTTCCTTACCTAGGAAAGAAATATATAGCAAAGAAGGGCACAAATCATGGAAATCCTGATCGACACCCTAATGTAAACACATAAAGGAAAGACTTGGAAAGTTTTCCTCGTATGGAAGTGCAGAACTCAGCTACTAACGAAACCATTGTTGGTGTTGGAAACTGAAAGGAAAATCATGTCGTTTCCTCTACTGTGTACTGACTTACATGCTAACATAAAGCATTCTGGACCAGACATAGCCTATTGAGCTTCTGATAAATCCATTGATGAGGAGTCACTACATTACAAAACTAGGTGTCCAAATTACACACCTCCCAAAGACTCCCAACTCCCAGGCTATCCTGGCAGTGCTGCAAGCCCAATATAATGGTGACTTTGTGATCTGTCTTCTGCTGCCATGGAATGATGATGCGTTTGATATCATTTAGCAGTACTTGTACTTCATAACAAAAGAAGGTATACTGGTAAACGGTAATCCCTTTGTTTCACTGTATTTGTCCGTGGCTTCGAGAGTATCCGTTTCAAAATATTTGTCCACCGAGAGGATCAAGAGTGTAGTTATTGCAATGTTTCCACTTTCTACCCCAACTTAAATGCTTTGGAAGAGGTTAAGTGGTTGTGTTATGTCATTTAATGGGGTATGTATGGTCATTTCTTATTAACTTTTTTTTTAGATTTAGTGTTTTCCTGGTCTATGCACATGGTGGTCTTTGGACAAATATTGTGAAACAGAGTATGTATCTTTGCATCTGCTTTGGGTACTGCTTTTGTCAATATCATTCATCCTTACAATAGGAACTGACAGACTTCTGGTTCACCAAAATAATAGCTGTAATCTCAGTATTGATCCAATATGCTACATCCAGAAGTTTTGAGTTAGAATTTTGTTGATTAAATCTGAAACTGCGAATTTTGATTTCAATAACTCTACTTGACATGTTGTTATGTACCTGTGACGTCATTTGATAATTGCTCTATAGTTGCTGGTTTATCAATTTTATTTTTTTGGGAGGCAGATAAAATCCTATTATGGAATTTCTCAGAACCTCTTAATAAAGTTCAAAGATGCTCAAATTGATGAAACCTCCATCCTTGCACAAGTACTAAGCTCAGAATCTGCCATTAGCTCGCTGATTGATATGCTGATTCAGTCATTTCCTGGGGGTCATGGCTTGCCATTACAATGCTGCTTTTTTTAGGTCTACATGTTTCGGAGCTGTTGACAAAGCCATTTTTTACAGCACAAAGATCTTATAATTCGAACAAAGAGTTATAAGTGTGAATTGTTATTGTTTGGGCAAAGTAAATTATGTTTGGTTTTTTCAGGTACTTCCTGATGTTCCACCTGCAATGGCTGATGCTGTGAACCGTGGAGGTGAAATCCTGGCAAATCTGACAACAGGCACACCATGGGAGGCTGTTGCTAAGGAGGTAGGTACCACTTTGGGTACTGACTCTGTAGTTTTACTAGCACAGATCTCATAGGATGTCGGCGCACTTGTTGATGTAATTGTTTCATGGATAGCTTCAAATTCTGGTCCGAGACTACGTGCATGATCACCCACGATGCTTACGGAAATGTCAATACTAGTGGACATAGCAGGATTTACAGACAAACTGTGAGTAATGAAAAATTTTATAATGCATTTCAACGCCGGCATGTTAATGGTCTAGATGCACATTGTCCAAAGAAATCGAATATGTGGTGTATGTAAATGGAGTATTTTATGAACTAAGAAGATGTTTTTGTTAAAAAAAACTTGGGATGGGATAGAAGTCAAGTGAAGTATTACGGCTGCACAAACCCGCTAACTAGTTCAAAGGAGTCATGCCCATATGCGAGATATTGGTATGTTGAGATGGCTCATCCAACAAAAGTAGTCGGTGACGTGCACGTGTGTGTGCGTTTTAGCGCTATTCTACTTCTAAGCGTAGAATACCTATTCTGCACTCTAGTCGGAGAAGGAGCACACTGTGGTAGCGTAGACGCTCCAAAATGATGTGCACGTGAGTGTGATGTTCACCCTCCGACGGCTATAGATGAGGATGTTATCGAAGAATACGAGGACAAAACCTTCGAAGGAAATCTTGTAAAACCTCATTCATCAAGGCATGAAATGTGGATGGTGCGTTGGAGAGTCCAAACAGCATAACAAGGAAATCGTAATGTCCGCGATGAGTACGGAATGCCGTTTTGTCGATGTCACCGTCATGCATTCACACCTAGTGATAACCAGAGTAGAGATCAAGTTTGGAAAAAAAAAAACTCGGCGTCGTGTAGTTATTCCAGTAATTCTTCAACGACCGGAATTGGAAATTTGTCCTTGACCGTGCGGGCGTTGAGCTCCCGGTAGTTGACGCAAAACCTCCAAGAGCCATCCCGTTTTTGAACCAACAAAAATGGCGAAGAAAAAGGTGAACGACTGTGTCAGATGATCCCTTGTTCCAACATGGAGGAACACTAGCGCTCAATTTCACCCTTCTGATGATACAGATACCGGTATGGTTGGACAACCACCGGTCCATTCCATCCTTGAGGCAAAGGCGATGGTTGCAAGCACGGTTGGGTGCACTTGATATTTTGTTAGCTAATATACCAATATCAGTATAATGACAATGTTACTAGTTATTACCCTAGGCTAATTGTGTGGGTCGCTACACAAGTATCTTGATTGTACCTCTAATCGAATATCAACTAGAATGGCATTGATTTATGACAAATTAGATCATTTGGGGGCACTTCCCTCTACTGGACATATGGTACCAATTCGGAGAACATACGCATGAAAAGGTAACAGTTATGGTATAATCCACTACAGAACACCATCATAATGATTTCAGCTAAGAAGACAACAATAAATGTCTAGCTAGATTCAAAATCACTTGATTTTAAGATGTCGACCACAGCTATCAGTACAATTGCATTGTACTTATACAAGGCCAGTTACACAGCCTAAGACAAACAGTAGGAAAGAATAACACACAAAAGTAATGGGTCAATACAAATATATAGACCACTTAGCATTGAACCATCAAGAACTTGAACGGGACACGATGTGAGCAGAGAAATCTTAAAAAGGTTATCGACACATATATGAGCATTGAGACTGGTTTTAAGCAAAGTGATGAATTATAAGCCATTAGCCCATTAACTAACACAAGATCTATAAAGCTGTGATCTAAGAATGCTAACCACCAAAAGATCGATCAATTTGTGATCCAAGAATGCTAGAACAACAAATTAACAACAAAGTGAACCATATTTAACATAGTGACCCGATTGTACTTGAATTTTCCCTTTTTTATTGATCCTAATTGTATAGGCAACTACGCAACCTATGATGAAATCAAACTATTTTGAGCAAGCACCCTCAGTTTTGTGATAGGAAATTAGGATTCATGTGATGAATGGCAAACACATGTACCTAGATGTATGTGGAAGCAAGCATTTGATCTATGAGCCAACCAATGCAAATGACGAAGGTGTTGGTAAGGGAAGAGGGAAAGACACGAGTCCCCTTGCTGCGGCCACTGCAGTCCAGAGCTGGAGGCTGATATATCCAATTCCTCAATTAACATTCTGAATTTCTGATTAAATCCATGTTTCTTTTGTGGGATCAAATCCGTGTTGTATAAACCAACCAAAGCAAAAGTAAAACCAATGGACATATAGAACAACAAAGAAATCCTGATTTGGAAGAAAAACCTCACTAAGCTCATGAGGCCAAAAAAACATATGAGGTTAAGAACAAACAAATCAAGATTTTGGAAGGTTATACAACCTTTTTTTCAAAATCTAACCACAAGATTTTGGAAGGTCATACATCCTTTTTTCAAAATCTAACCATTGATAATATACATGGGCAGATGTTTTCAAAAGCTAGCAAAAGCTGAAAGAGTAAAATCTCATATCCAAAGTATTGTTCTTGACCTTCGCTTCAGATTGTTTGTTAATATCCTATGCCAAAGACCTAAAACAATGCATTTCAGTGGTAATGATGAAACAATAAAATAATGTATAAAGGTTCAAGTAGTTAGACCTTGTTCTTGATGAAATGGGGAAAGAGAAACAATGCTCTTGAAGGCACTGAAATATTGGTCCATTACCATGAAGCACAAGCTACTTCAACCCTCAATAGCTTCTACTCCAACCCCAACACTAAAGTCTTTGTCATGCATCTACTGTACTTCTGTATGATTAGCTATTATCAAGATCAATTTGGACCAAGTGGTAGTTTCTACATTGTTTCATGTTACACAATGCTGGTATTTAATTGTGATTTTTTTGCATATATTGTGCGGTCAAACAGAAGGCACCAACGATTTTAAACATCAAGGCATCTAATTTTTCCCGATCAAAAGAAGAGAGACATACATACTTGGCTTCTCCTTCTTGTTGTCAACCCACTTGGAGATGGAGAAGTCGATCATCTCCCAAGTGTCGACCACGCATCAGAGCTATGCAGAATTGGAGTAGCCGATGTAAGTCATCTTCGCCACATGGCAGAAGGGTACTGCCTCCATTATCGCCTCCTCCTCATTCCTTTCCTTTGCTCGCACCACTGCTGGCGCTGCCGCTGATGGAGATGGAGATGGAAATGGGGAGAGGTGGGAGGTGTAGGTGGGAGAGCAAACATGGACTGGTGTCGACGTTTGTTATCGGCAATAATGATTATGAGGCTAGGCGTTGGATCCAAACTCGATGGTAACACAAGACACGGGTTTATATAGGTTCAGGCCCTCGCGGAGGAGGTAATACCCTAGTCCCGTGTTCTGGGATTATAGGGATCTCGATCTTGATGAGGATCACAATCTCGATCTTGATGTGGTGCGTGTTAATCTATGTCGAAGGGTCCCCCGCTCCCCATATATAGTGGAGGGGCGGGATTATAAGGAGGAGTCCTAGTCGGTTACAAGGTGGATATTCTATCTCTAGCCTTCCTTACCGAATACATTAGCTTCCAGGATTACGATCGTATCTTTCCTACTAATGGTCGATTTCTACCTTTAGGCCTTCCTTGTTGGATCTGGCGGTTGTAGTCCAGGTGGTGCCCGACCTCGTGTAGCTGGCTCAGCCCGTCCCCTCTTGGGCGATCCTTGCGGCCCGCCATAAAATCCCGGGGTCCATGTATTCCACAACTGGAATGCATGAAGTATGGAAGTCTAGTGAGAGAGCAAATGTGAACAGTGATGGTGGCGTAGACAAAGAAAGACGGGTGTGCGAGAAATGAGAAGGCAGTGAACGTGGTCGGAGGGCGTGGTGGCAATGGGGATTGGGAGGGGAAGCATGACGAAAGGTGAGGGCATGGTGGGAGAGATAGCCCAAATCACCCATCCCCATACATGGCACCACCCTCTTATCCATCTCCACTACGTCACTATGGTTATCCCATCGGATCCGTTCCACCAAATCTAGATCCGAGCTAATTTATACCATGCCACATAGTCGCCTTTGACTGCGGCAAGGAGGGAGAGCGCAAAGAGGAGGCAGTGTGCCAGTCAGCATGTGGCGACCATATCCACCTTAGAATCATCAGATCTAGCGCCCTCAATAGAGGGAGGAAGCGGCCTTGGTGGTGAGCGGATGGCAGTGCCTGGCAAGGATGGGTCGCACAAGGGACGAGGTGGATCGAGCGAGAGGAAGCGAACATCAGGCTGTGCTCGCACTAGGGTTTCAAGGGGTAGGGTCAATCAGTGTAGGGCTAAGATCATGCAGGCGATATGGGATGACTAACTGCTAAATCTAGATGCTCCCTATCCAATCTGACAGCCAAAAAACAGCGTGGAATGACGTGCACTCACCTAGCCCAATGTGAAGCCCTTTTCTCGCTCGCTAGGAGGAGCGTAGCCTCCTCTCCATGCTGCGTGCATCGAAAAACCGATACCTCCACACTGTCTCAATCCCCGTGAATTGTTCCCGTACGAGTAAAACACAATACTTTTTAATATCTATAATTAGACAAACAGGAAGACTCCCTACTGCTGTGGCAACTTAATAGGGAAATGCTAATATACTACAGCCTATTTCTATATAGCTCCTTCCATAATGAAGATCAGTTTTTTCTTTGGGGGAGGGGGTTGCTAACTAGTACTACATTGTTTTTGGGATTAAGTACACAAATTTCTCACCGCATGATGTTGCCTCGAATTTCACGCTCCACCTACTTCTTTGACTCTAGCGGCGGCTCCAATGAGTTAGGGTTCGAGTTGGGTTCATCGGAGCTTCTTAGATTTAGAGGGAGGCCAAGGGCAATGGCGGGGTAGCCTTGGTCACGGGCCAGAAGAGAGCGGTGGGTGGTGGAAGTCGGCGGGACGCAACAAGGACGAGTGCTTAGGAGGCGGTGGCAGATCCAACAGTTGTAGCCACCGGAGACGAGGAAGGAGGGCAGTGGTAGGGGAGCTCACCAGAATGGAGGGGGGAGGGGGGATAGCGGAGCTCGCTAGAGTGGAGGAAGGTGGGTGGCATGAGGGAGGAAGGTGACGATAGCAGCGACGATGGCTGAGGTGGAAGGCAGCTAGCATTTTGGGAGGAGAGAGGAAGTTGTATGATGGATTTTATATGGTTTTGAAGGAAATATGAAGTCCTTTAGATTTAAATTCATTAGTTAAAAATTTATGTGCGCTCCAACAGAAAAAAATATACTTACTTACCATATGAATATCTCTACTAACTTAAGATTTGTGTATATGCCGAAACCAATGTGGGGAGGCCACTAGACAGGCAAAATCACCTAGCATGCTCATGCTGGCACATGCAAGTTGCAACGAGTGATACTACAGATCATCGATCGATCGACTCCTCCCAGCAACATGTGGCTGCTGTGTTACACCAGCTGTGGAGTTGATGAGAACGACATGACATGTCCTATCCTTGCGAACGATGATGGAACAGCCAGCGATAAGCTGCTGTACTTGGTTTGCAGATTACCAGACCGTTTGGATCATCCATTTCATAGTCATGTCATGTGCATATATATACTGTGAGACTGAGACATGATGTTGGTAGCTTGCACCTTGGAGCCTTTTACAATTTATTACACTTGTAGCCTCTTACTCCTATGTCACACACGTACAGTTCATGAATTGCACGACGAGACTTGACTTAGCCTCTGTGTACTCCGCGTTGACACAGCACAACATCGGACACGACTCACGAGGACTGTTTGGTTAAAATTTGGCTGTGCCCTCGAAAATTTTGCCGTTATTTGGTTGGCGTCTAAAATAGTGATTCTTGCCAAACTCTTAGAGCATCTCCAATAGTCAAGTCTTAAAATAGAGTCCTATATCTCAAAATAGGGTCTAAACTAAAAAAATTAGGACCCAAAATAGCTATTGACTCCAGCAATTAGACCCTAAATCTCCAATCCTTCATTCATCCCTTCATTAGGGCGGAGAGGAGAGTTGCTAAATATAGCAACAGGGCTCCGAGTCCTAAACCTATTTTGATAATTTTTCTCAAAATACAACCTTTGTTGGAGTGCTTTTTTTCCATCAAAGCCCTATAATTACAATTAGCAACCTATTTAGGGCTCTTCTTGGAGATACTCTTAGTCGTTACTGAGCGGCCAATTCCTTCGCCCCGAAATTGGTAGGGCAGCTCGTGGATTCTCCGGTGGCTAGTGCTGCCTATCGAGCTTAATGATCTATTTTTGAGCTTTGTATTCTATGTAAAGTTATTTTATTTATTATTTGAGTGGTTATTTTAAATTTAAGCTAACGAGTCACTATCGATCCGAGTCTCGTTAACTTTTTTCAGTTAAAATAGACTCATTTCAATTTTAAACCTATTGTTTGCACCCAAATTTGGTAAGACATGGTTTATTTGTCATGCTAAAGGATAAAATAGATATTTCTGGCCGATATCAATTAGAAAAGAAAAGTCACGTCAAAAATAGGATTATGGCTGATGTTGTTTCAAAGATGGAATTTTATCTGTACAAAGTTTGATACGGATCATAAATAGCAAAGCATTAGAGAAACATTCTTTCCCTAACCCCATGCATTGATGTATATATTAATGTATATTGGGCTACTAAAGTATCATGTAAATGTGTTAGGCCAAAATCACTACTACAGCGAGGCTTATATCAGACGCACGATCACAGACGGTTTTTCAAAACCGTCTGTGATATGGAACATCATGACGGTTATGTACTCAAACCGTCTGTAGATATCACAGACGGTTTTATATTGCGGTAAATGCAGTGATGCAAGAAATATCACAGACGGCTTCTAAATATGACCGTCTGTGATAGCTACAGATACTCATTACAGAGCGGTTTCTAAGTAAAACCGCTCAGGAAATCCTGACGGTTATATAACACAACCGCCTCGTAATATCTGATAGTCATTACGAGACGGTTATATTTAGAAACCGTCTGTAATATTTCTTACATCACGACGGTTGTAATATAAAACCGTCATAATGAGGTGAACACCACAAAGTGGTTCTAGCCAAAAAGCGTCGTGATGTTCACCACATCACGACGGTTTTAATTTGAAACCGCTACAAATAATAAAAATAGAAAATTTTAAATATTGATAATTACCTCTCTTGCCTTCTAATTTGAAAGAATTAAAATTAAATAATATTATATTTGAAATAATTGGAACTAATATTCCATTTGCAATAATTAAAAAAGCAGTAAAAACAGATTCAAAACTTCGGAGGCCGTTTTGAGGCCCTAAACGACCTTTTTTTGGAATTCCGTCGCCGCGCACGCACTCGCACAAACCAGCAGGATCCGACCATCTGATTTTGGCACACTTGTGAAATTCGGGTACTACTTTTCGTTATCTTTCAAACGAGCCAAAGAACGCCCCGATCGGAGTTACGAGTCAAAAGTTATGAACATTTTAACAAAAGTGCTTGGATTTCTTATTTGCAAACTAGAATCGGTGCCCAAAAGAATATAATCAGAGAGCTCATCGTGTGATGATTCCGAAAGCTCAAGAACACCAAAATCGAAGGTACGAGTCAAAAGTTATGGTGTTTTACAAGTTCCGTGAATAGTAAGAGCATATATATTGCAAGCATCATTAATAGTCAAAAGTATGGAAAATAAATTTGAAAGCTTTAAATTTTGCTAATTACCTCCATAGTTTGCTAATTTGAAATAATTGGAAATCGGTGTTCGGGTACTTCACGGGGTTAAAAGAATGAGGGAGGCATAATATGTCAGATGTTATCATACCACCACTAAAATACTGGATCTTATAAGAACTCGAAGTTAAGCGTCTTAGACGAGAGTAGTAATAGGATGGGTGACCTCCGGAAGACCACATATGTGGTGTTAAAATGTGCGGGAAGACCAGGCGCCTAGTAATTAGGACCGGGTAGTATTAGTAGTATTAAGATGGGTGAAATCTCCCTAATTTAGTATTTTTAAATTACCAAGTAAGAACAGGTGCGATGACTTATTATAGACGGTTCTAACTTAGAACCGCGTGATAAGGGCTCATCCTGACGGTTCTAGCCTAGAACCGCTGTGAGGAGTTTTATCACGAGCGGTTCTAAGTTAGAACCGTCTGTGATGTTAATTGTTACCGATTGCTCGTAACCCGCTCTGTGATGATCTATTGTTATCATCGACCCTTTGATATGCATTTGTTCACAAAACCGTCGTGATGTGCTTTGTGAACCGTCTGTAATGTGGTTTTTTGTAGTAGTGAATAGGGGATATATGTTACAAATATCCAGCTCCTGAATATATACGGATCCGTATTTGTCTTTGATGAATAGTAAGCAGTAAGCTATTGAATCCATATTCGTATTTGGTAGAAATTAAAAATCAATATTCACTTTTGGATTTAATATTATCCAATAAATATCCAAACTGATAAAATCCGTACTTAAGAATAGCCTAGATCATCGAAAACTATCCAAATTGTTTTTACCCTAATTGCAACTAGCAAGGATGATACCCACCCCTACTTGCTACTTGCTTCAGCAATAGACTTGCGGTAATGCTACCCATATACTCCACATATAAGGCTATATGTACTATAGCTTACAATAACGTGTGAACTGTTCACTAATCTAAACCCTCTTTTATTTTTACAAAAAAACTCCTTTCCAAACATTACAAAAATGACCTACTTTCCCACCGCAGAAGGAGAGGAGGTGACATCTAACACCTTCCACACACAGGGGACCGTGCGAGGGCCAGATACCACAGATGTATAGCCTGGGAGGCGAGTAGCGTGGCAACTTAGCAGGAGTGCGGGAGCAACAACTTGTCGCGCTTCTAGAGTGCGAAAAGCGTGGTTGCAGGCTTGCAGTGGTGCAAGACGAGGCACGGTGTGCCCGGGACGTGACGTGTCACACGTGAGAGGAGAGGTGCTGTGGAATGGTACCGCGGGTGGTCCTTCTCCAATTTTTGTGGAATGGTACCGCGGGTGGTCCTTCTCCAATTTTTATGGAGCTATTTTTATAATTTTATTTAAGAAAAGTTATTTTCAAAAAAATAGTAAAGAAGACCCAGAGTTCGTAATTAGCAGCCGTCAACAAAAACCCTACTGTCCTACATGTCTCGTTCTTTCCACCGAACTTTTTTCTCGAAGGAACACCCGTTGTTACTTCTACGGTTCTACCTTATTACACTGTAGTGCATCAAGTGAGGAAATGGATTAGTTTTCTAAATACATAGAAGATTCAGCATTTTGCATTGCAAGCATTCACTGCAAATTTTATTTTTGATCCAGTGGTTACGAGATAAATGTACACGAGTACATCACACATGCTGCATCTCAGCAGCACCGTAAATTTGATCGGGGCCGTGTCGCGGCTACCGAAGTCCGAACTGCGAGATTTTTTTTTTTGGCGACTTGCATCTTTTTAAAAGAATCTGACTCTTTTCTGTGTATTTTTTAAAAAATAGTTCACTTCTTGATCACGGAAAGTAACAATGCTACCGCTAGCGACATCTTTGAGTTCGGCAAGTCACCCATTACATAGCATGAGTAGAGATGTCCAAACGAACCGGCCCGAGGCACGACACTATTTGCCCGGCCCGAGCATGACACGACCCCAACTGTAAACGGGTCATGCCGGCACGGCCCACTCACCCGTGCTATGCTTAGGCCGACACTACGGCATGGTGAGTCGGCACGGCACGGTCTGAGCCCGACACGGCACAGCACGATGTGGCCTGACACGATTAAGGGCAGGCACGGCCCGTTTAGTTTTTCTAATTATTCTAAATTTTTCATTTTTTCTGCATTTTTTCATACTTTTCTTTTTTTCTAATTTTTTTGAACTTTTTAAATTTTTTTAATGCTAACGGGCCGACACGGCTTGTTAGACCCGTGCTGGCATAGCACGGCCCATTAGCCCCGCGAGCCGTGCTTAGGCCAGCTCCTCGGCACGTGAGCCGGTACGGCACGGCACGGCCCGTTTATTAGTTGGGCCGTGTCGAAACGAACCGTGTCGGATCGCTCATTTGGGTATGTCTGAGCACAAGTTCAGGAATAATGATCTACCGAGCAATCCTAACTCGGCACTAACTCGGTAGGTAGGTGCCGAGTAAGCCTAGCTCAATAGCGTCTTAATTAGTAAGTTAATTGAGTAAATTAACCTAATTAGTGATTTAATTAAATGATAAAAATAAGTAAAAGTGATTAATTAAGAGACTAATCATGGTACTTAACCAATAAACATGGCGAGGAAAAGTTGCTCCATTGCAAAATATGCGCTATAGGTGATACATGTCATATTTTACATCTGAAAAGAGTTATTTTTTAAATTTACTCGAAACGGCGTGAGATTTGAAAGAAAAAAGTAGAACATTCAGGGCTAGAAAAGAAAGAAGGCTTCGCGAACTGCACAAGCCGGACAAAAAGGAACAGGCGGAAGTGGCGCTAAAATAAGGCGCAGAGAAGCAGGGCGCCATACCGCCTCTGCCTCCTCTGCTCTCCCCTGCCCCGCATCCGCCTGTGCGGCCGTGCCATCCCTCACTCCGTACGTTCCCCACTCTCCCGATCCACCCCTCGTCCTACGCCTCGTTTGCACGTTCGCTCGTGCATCAGCGGCAGATCGAGATCAAGAGGAGCTGAGCTTTTGTGGTGGAAGCGGATTTGTTCGTGTCCAAGAAAGAGCGAGCGAGTTCACCAAGTCAGCGATTTGGAGGGTGGTCGCTTAGCCGAGATCCAGCAGCGCGGCAGAGCTTACCAGGATCAGAGGAGGTGAGGAGAGTGGGCGGGTTCAAGAATGGAGGAGAAAGCGGCGGAGACGACGGTGGCGGCGGCAGTGGCGGCGGCGGCTGATCAGGACAGCTTGACGTACTGCAGTGAGCATCCCTACCCGCCCGGCGCGGCGGCCGCGGCTGCTGGGGTGGCTGCCAGCGGCGGCATCTGCGCCTTCTGCCTGCAGGAGAAACTTGGCATACTGGTCTCGTCGTCCAAGTCCAGCCCCTTCCACCCGCCGCCTGCCTCCGCCTCACCGTCCTCCCCTCCGTCCAACCGCCCCGCCTCTGAGCCGCCACTGCCTCTCCACCCTTCCGCGGCCTCGCGCAAGGCGATCCCGTCGCAGAAGGCGAAGACTTCATCCTCGTTGGCCGCCCCGGTGGCGGCTGGGCTCAAGAGGAGCAAGTCTGTGGCTCCGCGACCGGAGGAGCCGCCGCTGGCGCCCGCTCCGTCCGCGGTCACCGGCGACAGCCCCCGCAAGAAGAGTTTCTGGTCCTTCCTCTACTCCTCTTCCTCGTCCAGCAGCCACCAGAACGCGACCTCCTCTTTGGCCAGCGGAGGCGGCGCGGCGTCGGCGAGGAGGAAGTCGGTGTCCGTCGCGTCGTCGTCGGCGTCGTCGCTGGGGCGGAGGATGGAGGCGATAGTGGAGCCGGAGAGCCCGGGCCGCCGGAGCGAGGGATCGTCGTCATCGTCGTTCGGGAGGAAGGTTGCACGGTCGCGCTCCGTGGGGTGCGGCAGCCGCAGCTTCTCCGGGGACTTCCTGGAGCGCATCTCCACCGGCTTAGGCGACTGCGCGCTCCGGCGCGTTGAGTCCCACCGCGAGCCCAAGCCCAAGGCGGACGCGCTCGGCCACCTGGGCGGCGCCCACGACGACGGCGACGAGGAGTACGAGTACGCGCAACAGCACCGGATCAAGTGCGCCGGGTTCTTCGGCGGCCTCGGCCCCACGCCAGCGCCCTCGTCCTCCTACTGGCTCTCCGCGGCCGATGACGCCAGCAGCGCCAGCGCCGGCGGCAGCACGAGGGTGCCTGGAGCGCGGAGCCACCGGAGCTGGGCTTGGGCGCTCGCGAGCCCCATGAGAGCGCTGAGGCCGACGAGCTCCACGTCCAACAAGACCATCATGGCCGCGCCCCAGAACCGCGCGGTCGGCGACAACGGCAACGGCAACATGCCGACGATGACGGCATTCTCCACATCGGCGACGGCTCCTTCAGCGGCGGTGGCTACGAGTTAGCTTCATCGGTTTGCGGCTGCATCCTGCGTGATCAATGGTCACTGGCCAGTTCATCATCCTCCTCCTTGAACTTTGCTACGTCATAAATTTCTCTTCCCAGCCAATTTCTTGGTTTTCTTGTGTCCATTCATATGTCTTAAGAAGCTACTCCCTAGGTGATATGTGGTGTGGATCTATAAGCTCTAGCAGGATTGTAGCTCCGCTCTAAGCCAATTGAAAAAAAAAAAAACTTTGGAAATAATTTGTTGATCTTTTTAATTGTCTTCTAGTAAATGCATAAATCGTTGATCTGTTTAATTGTCTTCTAGTAAGTGCATAAATCGTTGATCTGTTTTATGGCTTCATACTCATTTACCATGATCGTGATTCCTGATATCCCCTAGTTAATTGTCTCCTCCCTAGTACTCCTAGTCCTAGAAGTTGTTTCTGCCTTTCGTGGTAATCCCTTGGAAGAGGCATGTGCCATTGTGGTATTGTGGTGATTGAATGCAATGACGAGTGAATGTAATATTGCAATTACTAGCTACTGTTTTGTTGTTGGGAACAGTAACTAATCATCCAAGGATATTTACTCGCGCGGGGGCATGCAAAACTGTGAACTACTTTGTCAGCAAGCAGGCAGCAGCAGAGCAGCTACTCATACGTTGCGTGGTACCGGCCCGTGTATGCAGGTTCGACTCCATAGTCCATACGCCTGACCACCATTGGCCGCCTCGCCGTCGGCGTCGTCTGCTCTGCCGCCTGCTGCCGTTGGCGCGTCTGCACTCACACTCTTGCGACCTTTTTTTACCCCTTCGTACGCTAGTCCCAGCGTACCACATGTCACGTGACTCCGCGCGCGAGCAGCACGCGCTGGTGCTGCACTGCGCACGCCGCACGGCCCGGCGCCAACCAACCGCGCCGTGCCGACCGCCGATACGTGCGCTGGTTTGCACTGCTCCCGAAGATGAACGACCGAAAAGCAAGGGCGGATGGGACGCGCGCGCGCGCGTCTCGACAGTTGACACCGGGCATGCGACCCCCCGGTGGTACCGTACGTCACCGCACTGTTCTTTCGCCCCTGCTGTAAAAGGAGTCACGGGCACTGCCACACTGGGACACGTCGCAGACTTGCAGAGTTGCAGTGCAGTGCAGTAGTGGTGCCTTGCGAGGGCCGGGGCGTACGTGAGTGCGACTGGGACTAGGGAGTTACCCCAGCCCCTGGATCGTTAAGCGACTAGACTTGGGAATAATTAACTATTTGTCACCCTTACAGAGTTCACGATGATATGAGTCATTTGACACGCCATGATGATATGAGTCATCGACGCAAGAAATCTACTACCGACCCGTAAGAGTGGCAAATAGTTAAAAGCCCCCTAGACTTGTGATTCTATGGATGAAGGATCAGATTCGCCGCTACATACTACATAGTAAATACTTAAGTGAACTTATCAGTGCTTGAATTGAATCTTTTTTTTTGATAAAGGAAGCAAAGTTTTATTAATACCAAGTACAATACATCAAGAAGATACAAAGCGCTTCTAAGACACTTCCCATTTTGAAACACACACCATGAAAAGAAAGAAGAAAAAGAAGACAAAATAAGAGATAGACACACTCTAGTGATCTGCAATCCGAAGACTAGACCGCCACCCATGTGCCTGGGAGAAAGAAACCTTGGCCACTTGCACCAAAAGTTGTGACCCCTGAGTAACCCACACCTGTAAGTCCTCCCGCTGTAGAATAGCCCAACTGGAGAGCCAGTAAGCCACCGAGTGGATAACCTGTAAAGGAGAAACCAAAGACTTCTTTTTAAAAACCATATCATTTCAAATCCAAAGTGACCAAAGACAAAGCCGCCGCTCCAAGCAGAAGTAGAGGTTTTGAATCCTTATTGAAACCATGAAGCCAATTCCCAAACAAATGTTCCACACTATCAGGTTGTTTTAGCCCGATTGCTAAATGAAGGACACTCCAAACAGACCGAGCGAAGCGGCATTCAAAGAACAAATGATTGATTGTCTCGTTTTTATGGCAAAAAACACATGACAAATTACCCTTCCAATTTCTTTTAGCTAAATTATCTTTTGTAAGCACTACACCCTGTCGTAAGTACCACAAGAAAATTTTAATCTTCAAAGGAGCTTTTAGCTTCCACAAATTTCTATTCTTATTGGGGATGTTTTTAATCATTAAGGCAAAGATAGTGAGATTTTACCGAGAATTGACCATTAGAGGTTAAGTTCCAAAAAAGCTATCTGATCTTGCGATAGAACAACTCCTTCAATGCGCGCTAATAAATCATTCCAAGCGACTAGCTTTGGACCAATGAGAGGTCTTCGCCAAGAGAAACTTGGAGGTGAAGAGCTCAACGATCTGAAATCGTTATAAATTTTGGTCAGGCAATGTTATATAGGGAAGGATATTGATCTCTTAAAGGTGATCCATCCATCCAGTTGTCTTCCCAAAAGCGAACTTGTGATCCATCCTTTATAAGAAAGGTTCCAAAACGAAGAAAGTCTCGTTTTACCTTCATTAGACAGGACCAAAAGTGAGAATCCCCGAATTTCCATTCCACTTGGGCCAAAGGCTTCGAACCCAAGTACTTATTTCGGAGAATTTGTTGCCATAGGCCATCTGAAGTAAGCAACTTATACAACCATTTGCTAAGAAGGGCAATATTTTTTATATTTAGATCATGAATCCCGAGACCTCCTTGTTCTTTTGGTTGGCACAACATACTCCATTTGGTAAGTCTATATTTCTTTTTATGTTCGTCTCCTTGCCAGTAAAATCTAGAGCGAAAATAATCCAGTTTTTTAAGGACTCCTTTGGGTAAAGAGAAGAAGGACATCATGTACATCGGAAGGCTCTTGAGCACCGAGTTAATCAAAACTAAGCGCCCGATAGAGAGATTCTTCCTTTCCAACTCATCGAGTCTTTTTCAACACGCTCTTCAACCTTCTTCCAATCGCAATTTCTTAGCTTCCTATAGTGGATTGGAATGCCAAGGTAGCAGATCGGAAAGTTACCAGCTTTGCACCCAAATAAGTTAGTGTAGTATCCTAGATGCTCTTGGGCACTCCCAAAGCAAAAAACCTCACTCTTATGAAAGTTGATCTTAAGACCCGATGCCTGCTCGAACGCATACAAAAGTAGCTTCATGTTACAAGCTTTATCCGGATCATGATCCAAAAAAAGTATAGTATCATCTGCATACTGAAGGATCGAAAGTCCTCCATCAACTAGGTGGGGAATTATTCCATCAAATTGCCCATCTAGTTTAGCTCTACTTATAAGCACTTTTAATATATCTGCTGTCGCACGGCTTGATGTCGATAATGTAACTTTTTTAAGTTACAGTCGCACGGCTTTATAGGATCCTTGTCCAGACTCCAGAGTTACCCTGCTTGGTGTAATGTACTGGTATTCTGCTACGGGCCGTACGGTATGCATGGGTTGATAGCTTGATGCTGCATGTGCCCGTACATGTAGACTGGTCATTTTAAGATGATGTTATGGACCGGCCTTAATGTCCCGGACAATGCATGTGTGATCGTGATAGGCTGATTAACAAATTGGCCGTCACCTGGTTGGTCTGCTTGACGCCTTGACCGTAGAGCGCTCTCTCTCTTTATATAATATCTCTCTCTCCAATAATAGAATCAAATACCGTTCCTGTAGCATGCCCACAGCTGGCACTGCCGGGCACGTGAAGCACATGCTATCGCTTGTCTTGTTCCAAAGTCCACACGATCCCTTGCAAGCACGCCCAATAAAAGCCTTGCAATGGCTTTCAGCTCGTCCCTACGAGCTTAGCCATTCTACCGAATCTAATTAGCAAAATACATACCTGCAGTGTGCGTGGGCATGGTAATCTGACTGTCAGATAAAATCATATGCAGCAATGCAGAAGTTTAACTGAATCAATTTCTACCTGCAGTAGAAAACATGCCAATAAAGTTTTTGAACTAGAGCATGACTGTTTGCACGAATGATACGCAAGTATAGGAGTTGTGGCAACACAGATGGCAATTGCAATGCAGCCGCAGAGATCACATTTCACATCACATGCATGCAGCAGCGAGAGGCGCGACCGCGCGAGTGCATCAACAGTGGCAAATCACAAGGTGGGTGGAAGTGGAACTGAAGTGTACTAGTGCAGCTAGACAGTGAAGTGATGATGGGAGCAGTGGCGTATTTACAGAGGGCGTAGGTGGGCTGGAGCCTCATCCGTACCCCCTAAGTTAGACAATAAATTTAGGGAAAACTCATCTACAAATTTATGGAAGTTATCAAGTTAAATAATCGGTTCAGTGAATCTTCGATAGAGTTTTTGAAATGCATTGTTTGTCTAGACCCAGGAGATTTATTTGTAAATTTTGAACATGGTAGGCTTCTTCGGCTTTCAGAGATTTATTCAGATAATTTCTTATCATATGATCATGTGGTTTTGGAAGCACAACTTGACTTATTCATTGATGACTTGAGAAGAGAAAAATTTTCGAGTTGTGATGATCTTGCTAGTCTCGCGGTGATGATGGTTGAAGCAAAAAAGTATATTGTTTATCCATTAGTCTATAGGCTGATTGAATTAGCATTAGTTTTACCTGTGGGTACAGCTACAGTTGAAAGGGCTTTCTCGGCAATGAAGATTATTAAGACAGATTCGCGTAATAAGATAAATGATGACTAGTTAAATGATCTCATGGTATACTACATCGAGCGAGACATATTTTCCAAGATAGACATGGAAGATATTTTGCAACGTTTTCAAAACATAAAAACCCATAAATATCAACGACCAACTCTTAAGAAGTAATGATTGGTACGTTTTTTTCTTTGTAATATTAAGTATTTATATTATATGCGATTGTTAGATAAGTGTTGGTATTTTTATATTATATATATCATTCTGTCATATTCTATATTCCGAAAAAATACTATATATATATATATATATATATATATTAGTTTGGAAGTCTCAATTTTAGCCCCATCATTTCTAAGTTTCGGATACACCAACGATAGGAGAGAGAAATAATGAATATGTAAATATAATCAATGGACAAGAGATGATGTCCAAATTAATTTTTGTTAGAAATAACCTAGCAAATGATGAAGATCTATGAGAGTGGAAACCCAAATCAGGAAAAACCATAACGCACAAAGGCATGATCAACTATACGAGGAGAGAAAGCAACGGAAAATCTAAAACAAGGCATATCTCTTATCACTAAGACCAGGGCTAGAAAAAACCTTAAGGCTCAAGAGCTTACTCACTTTAAGCTCGATTTGAGCTCAACTCAAGCTCTAAACAAATAGAACTTGAACTTGATCCATGCCCACGAGCTTGAATGAGCTAAGCTCGTCAAGGCAGGTAAATTTACTATACGTTGTGTATCACTTGTTGAATATTACTCTATATTAACTTTTACTAAGTTTACTCTAGCCAAGCTTGAGTTTTTTCTTATTGTTGAAAATTATTGTACGTTGAATTGTTAAATGTTACAGAGCTTACTTGAGCTTGGATTGAGCCGAACTAGAGCTCAGACCTAGACTCGGACTTCAACTCAAGCTCACTCGAGTTTGACTCATTTACAGTCACATCTACAGCTACAAGTGGTATATATATAAAGGCAACATATCCTGTGCAAGCCTTCCGTATACACACCGTACCAACTAACAAAAGTCACGAAAATTTTTGAAAAAATTGTAGATGTACTTCATAGATTGCCCTACCTATGTATGAAATTTCAAGATCAAATTCATTATATATCGAGAGTTACAAAAAAGAGAAAATTCTGTCAAGTTTAGTCTATAATGAATTTGATCTTGAAATTTCATACATAGGTAGGGCAATCTATGAAGTACATCTACAATTTTTTTCAGAATTTTTCGTGACTTTTGTTAGTTGGTAATATGTCTGTATAAGGAAGCTATGTGCTTGAGATACGCCATTTATATATAAAGGGTTCAAAGTAACTTTAGGAGGAATACGGAAACAAGAGAACATCTAATTCGTGCGGGTCGATAAGATGCAAAACTCACGTGCGTCCCATTTCCTTTTGCACCTCCAACGCCCTCTCCCTTTCATCTTCCTCCTTCCCCCACCTTTTGCAGAAAATTTTCAATTCAAAAATTGAATAACTTTCAAATCAGGACTGAAACTTTCAATTTCGGGATGAAAAATTTGAACATAAAATTCGAAAACCTTTCAAACCTTGACTGAAACTTTCGGTCCGAGAAGTTAAGGAAACTTTCGACTCGGGAAAGAAAATTTTCAATCCAGGATTGAAAACTTTTGATGCGAAACTGAAGAAATTTTCAAATCCAATATGAAACCTTTTCAATTCGGGATAATTGGAGATTCATTAAAGTTTTCACTTGGGCTAGCTCCGAGAGGCAACACTCCAACGGGCAACGGCTTGCTGCTCATGGTGCGCCAGCACGGGCAGCGGTGGGTCATGTCGTACCTCTAGACGTGGACGGGAGAGGGAAGCGCTTGCCTACAACTACAAGCGTCCCCTACCTGCTGCTCCTTGCCTCTCCAATGGCCACCGATCTTGTTGTTTGTGCCAAACCACCGCCGCAAAGAATGGAAGGGGGACAGAGAAGTGAAAGGATGGAAGTCGCGGACAGTTTCGTTTCCACCACGTGTGTGATTGTGTGAATCAGCGGCTAATCGCCTCTCACACGAATCCTGCTGTTCAGGTGTATCCGCGACAAGTCATGGGCGTCCGTTAAATAGCAAATTCAACAAATCCTCCGGCCACGCTCCCACGAGCCGAGACGTGACTTTGACGATTATTTTTTATAACGTTATCTTATTACTTCCCTCTATCGTAAATACATGTCATTTTATCTTATTACTTTCATCAGTCACAAATACATGTTATTTTGGATATTAGCATGATCTTCGAAACATAACTTTGATCACTAATTTCTATTGTAATATATTTATAAAATCTAATAAAATTATAATATTATAAAATTACTTTTCGAGACAAATCTAACCCATATGTTTTTATGTATCCAATTTAAATATTTAAAAAGTATAGATAGTTAAAGTTTTAAAAGTTTGACTACATTTATATCCAAAACGACATGTATATGTGACTAGAGAGAGTAAATACTAGTAACATTGTAATATCATGAAAGTGTTTTTACTTATAAATTTAATAATTTTTATATCATCAATCTAGATAACATTGTGTGAAACTTTCCACAAAAATTTACAGGGAGGTGCTTCCATAATTTTCTTTTTGATATTTATGCGTGAATTAAAAATAGATGATGATTATTTATCATTTAGTTTACTTTTAAATTTGTATAACTTATAGAAGGGAAAGCAATTTACGGCACACACTCGGAATTAACGGAGTTAGCAAGTATTTGCGCCCGTCTGAACACGCAGCCCAACGATGCGCCGGCCCAGACGAACCGGCCCACGTGATCCACGAGAGAGGGTTTTGGGGTTTGGTAGAACCGTGGAACGGATCGAGAGAAAAATTAGGCGAGGCCCCGAGGGTGAGGAGGGAGGGGGATAAAGCAGCAGCAAGTAACCCAACTCAACAGCTCTCTCCGCCGCCTCCTCTTCTCCCCCAACATTTCCAAACATCGCAGAGGGGAGCGGACAGCTCCGAGATGGAAAGGATCGGGCAGAAGAGGCGGCCGCTGGTGGTGATGCCCTCCTCTTCATCCGGCGCGACGGCGCAGGCGGCGGCGCGGGGCGGGGCCAACCCGCTGGCCGAGTGGGGCGACCGCGTCAGGTCGCTGGAGGCTGGGCTGCGCGCGTGGCTGGCGAAGCAGCCCACGCACGTCGAGGCCGTCGTCACCACGGTGGTTGGCGCCGTGCAGGGCGCCGCGCTCGGTGGGCTGATGGGCACGCTAACGCCGGATGGAGGGGCGCCGTTCCCCGTGCCGCAGCCGCCGCCCGGGGCCGACCCCAAGGCCATGGCCTCCTTCAAGCAAGCGCAGGTCTCCTCCTCCCCACATGTAGCCCCTCCCGTGGATACAAATTTAATTAGATATGCAGGGTTCGCGACTTGGTATTTCGATATTTGACACTCAATTCGCATGCCTTTCAAACTCTGTGTATGATATGTGGGTCCATCTGAGTCAATGACAGTGTGCCAGGGTGTCAAATATTGAAAAATTCGTTTTTAAAGGGTGTCAAATTTCAAAATCTCTCAGCGAACAAGTGCGAACTGAAGTCAAGATGCCTTCATTTTGGCTAATTTGCGTGGATATCTCTTTAGAATAAAAATGATTAACCTTACTCATAAATTACAAAACACCGACAGTCTCTGACTCTTGTATGAATCAACAGTGACACGGTTCTGTTGTTCAGACTTAGATTGATGGATTTGTCATTTGGAAGGAAGCAAACTTTATTAAAGATCAAAGTAGCATACCTGCTTTTTGTATGCATGTGATGACATTTTTAAGAAAGCAAACAATCTTCTTTTGATTGTAGTGTGGCAAAGTCATTCTTGTTCCTTAAGGCTGTCTGGCACAGAGGAGCCAAAAAGATGCATTATGCATCGATTACATTGCACATATAATCTAATACGTAAAAAATTATTGTGCCACATGCAAAGAAAAGTAAGAGCATCGTTCTTTATTTTCCTCTGGGCATTCAGATTAACAGAAAGGTTTGATTTGCAGGCATTGGCAGGTGGACCGCTGGTGCAAGCCCGAAACTTTGCAGTCATGACTGGTGCAAACGCAGGCATATCTTGTGTTATGAGAAGGATAAGAGGAGTGGAGGATGTCCAGGGAAGGTGAGGGTTCAATAAGTTACTGTTTCTTGTTATGTAAATATTTGCAAGTAACAGGTAACCATCACATTTTTATGTTACTATTTGAAATTTTGAACACTCATTCCCAAAATTTAAGTGAAAAGGCTAATAAAATCACAATATTGTTACATGTGTCGTCTATGTACAAAATGTTTATATTCTTCCTTTGTATACAGAAACGTACAATTGGCCAACTAGTCTATATTAAGAAAATTAGCCAACTCAAAAGCATTGCTTGGCCTGAAAGAACATGACAAGCCAATCAAAGAGACATGGAAGGGAAGGCTAAAGCAAAAAAATAAAAAAGTGTGACCTTGAGGCAAAGAGAGAACAGATCATCACCACCACCAAATGGATCTTTTTAAGTAGTAAAGATAAAGATCACACATTAATGAAGCAAATGCTCCTTCCACGCAAAATTATTTATAGTACTTAGAAAGATCGAGTAAGAGGTGATGGTGATAGATTCTCCCGCCTCCATCCACCTAGAGGATCTTTTGTAGCTGGATCTGTCATGCTTCTCATGCATGCTCATATGCCTTGGAGGATCTTATATGGAGGATGGGGCTATGTGTGCATATGTGTATGCATATGGCTTGTGGTATAACTAGCTTGCTGATCAGATACAAATTTTCTATGCAATTTACTGATTTAGGGATAATCACTTGTCCGCGAAATATAGGCTTTTGGGTACTATGTTAGCTAATTGATTATTGGTGCATGATGAATTTCGTATGGTTGCTTTAGTATATTGATTTAATGCAAATTTTGAGATTCTGTTGCAAAGCACAAGCAACCTACCCATGTCTACAGGGAAACACATTGTTTTTTTTTTTTTAAGACATTAAAACTTGTATCTTTTGTTTGAGATCCGTTGTAAGGCATGGTCACTGGCTAGTATCTGTAAGAATCTTTGTTTGTAGCTGTGTTGGACAGAAAATAATTCTGTACAGCTTTTAGTTGGCCTTACTAGGACTTCATTCAGAAGGCTGAGGTTTTTTTTTTGGGGGTCTGAACAAGGGATAAACCCCTATCCCTTTATTACTGGAAACAGAATCAGCCACACCTGAGCCCAACTGGTGCAAGCACGTTTTCTGATCTTGCAACCAATGCAAGATAGAAACAGCAAAACAACATCTTATGTTAAGATGAACATGAAATACTTACATGTTCATAAAACAATAAAAACTAGTAGAGGGAAAACATATAGGGAAATCACACCCTGCATCTTCATCTCAAGTCAATCCAATTCAGCGCATTGCAAGTTCAAAAGGCTGATTGTTTACCAGATGAATATAATTTTTATAGAGTTTTTTCCCTGCATGATTGACAAACCTTGGCTTTGATTGGGTTTCTTTGCTACTTGCTAGCCTACCCTAACATGTTTGGGACAAAAGGATTGGTTATTGTTGTTGTATTGACAAACCTCCATTTATAGCATGGCAGCAGCTTTTGGTTCAGGTGCTTTGTTCTCCATTGTGAGTGGAATGGGAACTCCAAATCCAGTTGCTAATGCAATTACAACTGGTGTTGCTTTTGCAGTATTTCAAGGTGGCTTTTTCATGGTAAGAACTTTTGGACATTTTGTTCCACTTGAATTATGTCTCTAGAATTTAGTACTGGATGTGTTAGTTAGTTGCCAATGCTGTCCCTGTACTTGTCATGAAGGTTCATGATGGGGTAAATACCATATAGAAGAGAGCCATGACACTAGCCTAGATCAGTGCAGTGTAACTTCACAAATATTTATGTTGATATCTTGTCAGTGGAGTAGGGCCAATTGGTATAACTTCTGATCCAGTATTGTTATGTTGTTCTAATTCTTATTGTCAATCTATTTATTTTGTAGATTGGGCAGAAATTTTCACAGCCACATAGTGAAGATATCTACTATTCTCGTGCAAGAAATATGTTGAAAGAATTAGGCCTTCAGAACTATGAAAAGAATTTTAAGAAAGGTCTTCTGACTGATCAAACATTGCCCCTCCTCAATGACAGGTACATGTTTTTTGTTTGGTTTAATTAATTTCCTGAGACAATTCAGAATATTATTTTGGATTGAGTTAATTTCCTAAACTCAGAAGAAAAAATCTTAAAGAAGATGGTCATATGCTTATGGAAACAATGAAATTTGGCCATACGCTTAATGAAATTCTACATTTGTATTGCTCCAGTGCACTCAGAGATGTGAAGATCCCACCTGGCCCGAGACTTCTCATACTTGATCACATTAAAAGGTTTGGAATGATTCCATAAATTTCTGGTGTCTAGCGTTAGTTTCCTTGATCTAATATCATACTCTTCACAAATATTTGCAGAGATTCTGAGTTGATGAAATCAAATTGAAGTGATTGATTGCCACTGCCTGTTGGCACCAGTTTTTTCCCCCTCAAGTTGCATAAATCATGTTCTCGGAAGTCCAATCTAGCTATTTCAAGATGAGCTCTTTAGGCAGTAGTATGATTGCAAAAGATAATTAGTAGTGTTTTGTACTCATTAGACTATGATTAATTTACATCCATCTATCTGTCAGTGGAACTACTCTATGCTCTTGTTATGGCCCAAAAAAAAAAAATCGTTCGAACGTTTGAAGCTTATGCTGAGTAATCGAGATTTCCATTTACAAGTGAAGATAGAAGGACTTGTGCATGTTAGTTAGACTAGGTTGGTAGCCGCTCTATCGCCTCGCTGGTCCCTAAAATGCTAGCCAATTCAAAGAGGTCATCATGTACAACAGAACACAGACACCTGTCACTGGAAGCTCGCTATTGTGGCATATATTTTTCATCATTACATTTATAAAATCAGAGTGAATTCCTCACATTTACAAGGATAGTTCTAACTGCTATTGCTACATTGAGATAGCCGGTGTGAACTTGAGGATCTACAATCCATATTCTTGTAATTTTTTTATGGTGATTTACAATATAATGCAAGTGAAACCATGTACAAATATACATAACTTCCTGGTACAGCTTTACTACTCAAAACCCTTTTTTACCAGCAAGATGAGTGTGACTCCTCTAATCCCTCCATTATCAAAGCATAAGCACAACATGATCATCATCATTAGTCTTAAGCATGTATTAAGATAGTACTAATTAAGCATGAGCATCTACTAATTAATCGTGTGCATAGTCGATTGCATAAGCATGGCATTCATACCTGGAAGTAGGGGTGAAAACGGGACGGATAATTCCCGCCCGATCCGGAGCCGGATCCGGTTCTAACCGGATCCGGGAAGCAAAACGGATATTGGGTCGGATCCGGATCCGGATATTTGAAAACGGATACCGGATCGGATTCGGGTCGCCTACTATCCGGAAAATATGGGTCGGGAAACGGATATCGGGTATTCGGTAATTCGGATATCCGGATTGTCTCGTATGCGTCATGGTCGTCATGTCCCCTCACCAGTCACCCCGTCAGGCCGCACCTTAGCCCTACTCACCCGTGAGCCCGAGTGCCTGACTCCCATCTCTCTCCCTGTCTCTCAGACTCCCGTCCAGATCTGGACCGCCTCCCTTCCCAAAGACCGTGGCCGGCTCTCCTCCCCGACCGGCGGTCCCCCAGCAGGCGCTCCACGTAGCCACTCTTCCCGTTTTCCGGTCTTCCCCACGTAGCCACTCCGCCAGACACCAGTCCGCCCCCCATGGCCCCCCTCGCCTCGATCTCCTTCGTCGCATCCCCATCCCCCGGTGCCGGCCGATCTCCGTGGCTCCGCTCCCGACAGATCTCTGCCCCAGGTCACCTCCTCGCTCTTGTGGCCGCGTCTTTGCCCCAGCTGAGCATCATCTCCGCCCCCCGGTTGCGTCTCCCCGGCCTCCGGCCATTTCCATGCTCTTGCGACCGCGTCCTTCACCCCAACCGCCGCGCTCGCCCGGCGGCGTCGTCTTCGCCCATTGCGCCTCCTCCGCCTAAGTGCCTCCTCTCTCGAGAAACTCCACCAGAGGGCCTCCCCCACAGTCGCGTCTCAGCCCCTGGCCGAGCGTCTCCACCGCCCCCACTGCGCCTCCGCCCGAATGCCTCCCTCCGCCCAAGCGACAAGGTACTAGTTCTGTTCAACCATACCATAAGCCCTTCTTGTTTTGATACTTGTGGTACATTTTCGTTAGGGAAAACTGCAACCTACAACAACCAATAAGCATGATAAAAGAAGATATCATTTTTGCCAGATTAATTTTGTGCCTAATAAAATTATAAGACAGCAACATTTTCATTTGATCAGTCCTAAATCCATGTACCAGTCCTATAGGCTGAACTGGATACAAAACAAAGGGTGAAGGTTTAACACACTTCAAAATAATAGCAAGAGAACCAAGTTCAGTACCATGATACTCGGCATTTTTGTATGAATGACATATCATTTTCAGAGTTTCTGCGAGTCATGACATTAAAATGGGTCATCCAAATAGTTGGGACATTTCATTATTGTTGAGATAGATAAAGCACATCAATATTCCGTTGGAGCAGATAGAAGGAGAGAGCATGAAAGAGAGTAGAAAACGAGGGAAGAGAATACAAATGAGTCTTTTCTCCCATTTGCCCATTTATGAGAAAATAGGGTAGGAGTAGTTTCAGTTTTGCCATCTACATTTCTGCTGGCACAATATTAGCTGCTTCGCCTCATCTAACGTTGAACACAACTGATATACTTCCTTTAATTTAAAGATGCGCAATTCTTCTGCATGTTCTCGGAAAGAAATGTATTCAACAAAACTTGCCCTGGCATGAATTTTTATAAAATAAATCTATGTATTTATGAAGAGATTAGGCAATATTCAGTGTTCTTCTTTTCATGTCCGGCATAGGGTTTGTTGTGTGTGGACTATATATGCAGTAATACCACCTTCTTTAGTTGATAGAATTACTATGTAGTCACTTTCCTGTAGAACTACCAAATTTTCGGTTGTTCAAGTTGCCATCCTTTGTATACAGGTATGTAGGTACAGAACACATTCTAATTTGTAAATCACATGTTTCCATTCTTAATTCTCACAGATCTGTTGGTCGTTGTTTTCCTTGTGTGTTTGTTATCAGAGTTGCTTGATGTTTTCTGTATAAGCAACAAAAGATACCATTATATGATAGTAAGCATGTATTTATGTGATTTGATTTGCCATATATTACTCAATGTATGCGTGTGTTATCCGTATATCTCTATCCGTTCCTGATCCGAATCCGTCACATATCCGACCCGTATCCGTATCCCGAATTATCCGGATTCATATCCGGATCCGGCTAACCCGTATCCGGTTCCGAATCCGGGAAAAAAATATAGGTTAGGATACGGGAAGAGCAATATCCGCCCGTATCCGACCCGTTTTCACCCCTACCTGGAAGCAACATTGAAAAGAAAGCAGTGTAGAATGGTAAAGCAGTAAAAAGGTAAAGGTAAAATGGGAAAAGGGTAAAGCCCCAATGCAATCAAAGCCCAAGGCACGAGAATGCATCTCCCTTTTCTCACTCACCATACTCGAGAGAGCCAAACCAGCAAGCCAGCTTCTAATACATTTCACCTCACCACAATCATTCATTAAGCCCATACTTGCTCAGCTGGGTTTTCGACCAAAAGCTAGACAAAGGGGAGGCAAGGTTTAGCCCCTCAGCCATTTTTCAAACCAGCAAGGCAACAACTGCAGCCCTCCAATTCGGGAAAAAACTGCAGCCCTCCAATTCGGGAAAATACGATGTATGACACTCAATTCGTTAGCCTCGCGCAGAATGATATTAAATTGGGACGTCTAATACGAAACAACACCGTGCCATCCAATTTCTCCCTCCAGGGACATTCTGCCTATTGAATTGACGGAAATGCCCTTGGGTATTGGCCAGTCAGCATCCATTTCAAGAGCAGTACGCCAACCTGAGGGATTTTATTTGGAGTTTTAAGCTTTTCTTTTTGGATGAGAATAAATGTTTTTGCAGTCGGGTCAACATCCAACATTCCGATGCCTACGTGTCGGGCACCGAAAAAATTATTTCTGTAGAAGATAATATTTCGTGAATTCAATTCCTGGGCCCATTTGATACATGATACTCCGGTCATAAATAGTTATTGCTTTGGATATTGATACGGTATTTAAAATATATTTTTTGATCACTAATTTTTTATTATAAAATATTTATAAAACCCAATAAAATTATAATATTATAAAAGTACTTTTTAGATAAACCTACATACATGATTTCCATGTATCCAAATTAAATATTTAAAAAGATTTTAATGCTTAAATTTCCGTGTTCGGAATTATATTATTTGCTTCGTCGTTTGTGAATATATTTCCGCGTGTAATTCTATTAACACAGTAGCGCGGAATGCATGTATAACTAAGCCTTAAAAGATTTTAATAGTTAAATTCTATTAACACAGTCACGCGGAATGCATGTATAACGCGGAATTAAAATCTTTTAACATTAAATTCTATTAACACAGTTACGCGGAAGGCATGTATAACAGCTGATATTAAATTCCGAATGCTTAGGGCATCCGCAATGGTGTCTAGTCAGCTATCTATAAGAAGTCCATATCAGCATCTATCCTATATGGCAAGCAATTAAATGAAGAGAGAGAGCGCTGCTATCTACAGATCTGTAGATTGTCTATTAATTAAATGAAGAAAGAGAGAGAGCACTCTATTAATTAAAAATAGCTATAGACATCTATATAGATTCACCATTGCAAGAGCTTACTATAGCATAGTATATAGATGATATGGATCTTACTATAGAGAGCAATTATCTTTAACCATTGCGGATGCCCTTAGTTATACATGCATTTTAACAGTAACGCGGAAATTCTATTAACACAGTTCGGAATTATATTATTTTAACAGCTGACTGGCCAATACCCAAGGGCATTTCCGTCAATTCAATAGGCAGAAGTCACTGGAGGGAGAAATTGGATGACACGGTGTTGTTTCGTATCAGACGTCCCAATTTAATATCATTCTACACGAGGCCAACGAATTGAGTGTCATACATCGTATTTTCCCCTCCAATTCTAGCAAAGCCAACCAGCCACCCTATTCCCAAGCCAAATCGAAAGCCAGAGAAGGAGCAAGGAAGAATATGAGGTCCCAGTCGAGCCAATCAAGAAGCAAAAGGGAGGAGCTGGGCCAAGGAGCTAGGAGGAGACCGGATCTCGAGCAAGAGATCGGCCACCTTCATCCTCTACCTCAACCCAACCATCAACTCCTCCATCAGCTAAACACCAAACCAGCTGGGACCTCAAGTAAGCAATCTACTGCCAATAGAGTAGTAGCAGCAGAGTAGCAGTAGGTGGGGTGGAAAGGAATGGTCTCGATAGGGTGAGCCCTGGTAGCTCATGAGAAAACGTCCTAGCCAAGCCAGTGTGACGTCCTCATCCCCCAACCTAGAGCTCAACCCTAGAAATCATCATTGGCCCTTACCTGTATTTAATCTTACCTCAAGAGCCCGTAGCTCAATAGATCAAAATCAAAGAAGAGCACAAAAATCCTTTTCTCGCATGAGCTAGGGTTAGCTCATGAACCCATAGAGGGCTTTGGCCACACTACTACAGAAATGCTTTTCACAGGCGGGTGGTAACCCATCTTCTCAGTGTTTTGCTCCACTTTGTCTGCTGAAGGTCTTTGGAAATCGCTAACTTTGCACAGGCGTTTCTACGAGCCGTCTGTAAAATACATTTATGCAGTGAGACGGCTTAAGAAACCGCTTTGTACAAATTGCATAAATGACGGCTTAAGAACCCTTTGCACAAGTGCTTATTTATGCAGGCGGTTTCTTAAGCCGTTCACTGCATGAATCAAGAGAATCTTTTTAATAATGTTATGTTAATTATATTATAATATTAATAAATGCATACATTCTATCAATCACATCAACTTTCAAAGACAAATCCATACATAACAATGACAAGGTTATATATACAAAGCACATATAAATCATAATTGCATTATGTGTATATATATACACAAGGTTATATATATACTCCTCGATATTCTCCTTGTAAAACTCTCCAGTGCGATATCTGCGCTATGTACTCCTCTGATATTCTCTATCTAATATAAATTACAGCTCTGCTGTCTTTCAAAAAAAAATATATACACAAGGTTATTATATATACATCAGTGTTCACGGTCCGTTTATCCTCGTCTCCCAATTACAAAGTTTAGGATGCTTCGCCACTTCACCTTCAGAGTAAAAGAAACTACCTCTCTCATGGATGACTTCACGACGAATGAACTGGCACATGTCCTTTTGCACATTGCAAAGGTCATCATTAGTGAGTGCCAAAGTGGTCTTTGCAATCTTCACCTGCGATAATAAAGTAGGCAATAAAGAGGTTAAACAATAGTGAAATCGAGAATCAGACAATAAATAATCTTGAATCACCAATTTGTATAGGCTTACGTCCTGGGGGTTGCTTCTGTACCTCCCGTTGATCCTGAGGAACTCGCAGACGTAGTATCCACAAAGAACACTGCCTGGAGGTTGCTTGTGGCACTTCAAATCAAATAATAATGTATGGAATTAGTACAGTTGGTAATACCTTTCCTTACTAGTGCAATTATGTTGAAGCATTACAAGTGTCTTCTTACCCATGGGTGGACATAGCAAAGCATCTTATCTGACCCCTTCGCAGGATCATGTTGCCCCCGCTTTTTGTTCGCGTAATTCTTGAAAGCCCTACTCGAATGTCAACAACAACAAGTAACTATCATATCATAAAATAAATTACGTTATGTTATGTATGTTTGTGTATATATATTTCTTATGCATTTAAGACGCGGGTGAATTCATTGTAAGATTCCGGTGGGGTACTGGATGAGTCAAGGACCATATATCTGCTCTGCTTGGGGTACAGCATGAAACAAATAAAGTGATCGCTGCAACGAAAACTTATATATGTAAGTTTCACGAGTGATTATGGTGCAAACTAAGCTTTTAGCAACGATTGAAGATTACTTAAAATTGTAGGAGCCATTATGACGCCCTTGTCTTGCATCCGAACATTGCTTTTGATATGTATAGCCCCACATGTACTTGGCGATCTCGGTCGTGGACTTTCGCTTTTCTTCTATCTCTGTTTCCGTCATCCCTTATTCTTCAACGTCTTTTCATTGAGTCTGACTCTTAAGCTCGGTGGCTAATCCGTGAGGGGTCAAGGAACCCGACACGTTTTCCCATCTTTTAGCATCGGTATATTGCATTCTACACGTAAGACAATGGTCAATGCGCCAATTTATATCTTGAATCTTTGGGAAACATGACATTTTTGGCAAATATCGATTTTGGCAAAATGCATCTTGTTCGACAGATTTGGCAGAAGTTAACTTTACTAAAAAGGAAAAAACCACACTAAAATCGGCCAACTTACGATTTACTGAAAATTATATGGATTCTACCAATTTTTGAATGATCTAACAAGCTATTACTATAAAGAGGAACTCAACTTGGCACTCAACTGCTATACATTTGGGGTTTTCTTTATTATGCTATCAGAATGCAATATAATGATATGTTGTCATAATTAGTTATATCGGCACTTGCTACTGCAAGAGCCGATATAATTAACAATGTAAGGGTAGGTCAATGGCCAACTTACAGCACCACACGCGATCATGTTGATGTCGAGTTTTCTAAAACGGAACATCTGCTGCAAGTCACCAAAATCGATCCGCACGTAGTGAGTATCCTCGTGTTTGTAGATATCCGGAGGGACGGCGGCTTGAATGCCCTTCACCCCAAGACGAGATGCCCTCAAGTACCGATCATGGAATCTCTTCAACTCCCATGGTCCTTTGTTGATCTGCTCCATGGGGAGAAATGGCTTGCCATGCTCATAAGTCTCTAGTGAAGGCATGGTGCAGACCGAGTGGAGTTGGCACTCTGCTTGACTTGGTGGTACTCCGTTGATTGCAATCTACTTCTTTGTTTTCTTTGCAACCAAAGAACGGAGATGCTGTATTTGTGGTGAAGGTGCCACGCCATGAGAAGATGTGCGTTGTGGTGAAGGTGCATGGCAGAAGATCTGCGTTATGGTGAAGGTGCCACCATGCGAGAAGATGTGCGTTGTGGTGAAGCAGCCCGGAGAAGATGCGGTTTGTGGTGTAGGCAATTTTGGAAGAGGTAGGACGCCTTGATTTGTCACTGGCGTCTCGACCTCTCTTGTATCAATGCAATATCTTCCTTGGGCCATACAATAAATGACCCAATCGCATCTTGGATGGTCTCTACATCATCGGGGTGCTGAATGGTAGCTTCCACAAGCCAAGGCACGAACAAGCACGATGTCCACTTGCACCTTTGCGTGACCAATCGGACAAAGTTGGTTGTGTATCACAGTGCCGAATATGCCATGCCCTCGCAAGCTCGACGACCAAGCCCCTTGCTCCAGATGTGCACAGAGCTTGCACTTGGTTGCCTCTGTGATATCATCCACAGGATATCGAGGCGTTGGGATTGGTGCGGACCCGACGCTACTCCGGATGCGGGCCGGGCTCGGGTTGTCATCCGACCGCGCTTGTAACGCCCTTTCTGCCTCCTTCTCTTCCCACAGTCTTAAAAACTCTTGTTGGGCCAGTTGTCTTATTGTATCAGCCATGGTCCTCTTATATCTTTGACGCGACTTGTATTGGTCTTGATATTCCGGGAACCCATGCTTGAAGCCCACTCGACTTCCGACGCCACGAGTGCGACCTGGGTGTTCCTTGGTTCCCAACGCCGTCGTTAGGTCGTCATTCTCCCTGTCTGGCACGAAAGATCCCTCCGCTTGCTCGTGCGAGATCTTCAGCAGCTTGGCCGAAACTTCCAGGACCGCAGGGTCCACCGTGCTTTTGCGACCCTTCTTGTTGTTGGGTTGGCGAGTTAGAACCCAATTTCTGCCTCGCTCGCTACAGCTCGTCAATGGGTTCTCTATCCCAGCACGGGCTTCCTCTTCTTCTTTACTCCTCCACTCAACAATCTTAGGGGCATACCCACCTGTGCCCAGGTGATGGGGGTACTTGTTCTTCTTCGCGAGGTCACTGTACACCTCGCTCAATGCTACGGCTTCGCTTGTGGTCTTCTGCCGGACAAACTCAGCCCATTCACCCACGGTGATTTTTCCATATTTCGGAATGGTGCCCGCTCCGTCTTCACAAAGTACTTGTTCACTCATACCTCCGATTCGAAGCTCTTCCCCATCACATCCAAGGCATTCTTCTTAGCGATGGCCTCATACTTTGGGGAACCTTATGATTTTCTGCAGCTCGGTCCACAGTGCGCCTTTGTCGCGTCGGCCACCTTTGTCCGATTATCAATCGTGATGGAGACATTGTCCTTGACAAGACAAATGCAACTATTTGAACTTGGATAGTGCCTCACGAGGTGCTAGGGGCTCTCCTAAAGGACCGACCTCCGTGATATACCAAGTCCTCGCCAGAACTTGTTCCTACTTTCCCCTCGTTTTCGTTTATGCGAAGTCGTGGTTGTTGCAGCAGAGAATCCATGGGAACATGCCCGAGGTATCTTCAATTACCTCTTGAATCGCAGCTAGTCGGCGTGATCGCCTTTCCGGCCTCTTCATAGAAATAAACACGAGGAATACGCAAACATAAGGAAATGCAATTATGTCCACGCCAAGCTACAAATAAAACAAGCTCACTCTTCTTAATACCTCTTCATTGGGATCGTGAGTCGAGTCGATTTCCCCACGCCGCCGTTCGGTCGTGGGCATGGAACTGGCTAGGGCTCTTGTACGATGACGAGGAACCATCGCCGCCAAGGACAACAATGGGCTCGGTGTTCTTTCCAGCGTGGGTCGCATCATCCTTCTCGGCCAAGTCTTGTCGCCTTCCTAATCGCCCTCCTCTTGCAATGGCGATATCACCGAGCTCGCAAGGTGCTCCTCTTCGCGCCTTCTTGTCGAGCAATTCTTTATCTCCCATCTTACTACAAAATGAAGGTTTAATCCTCAATGGTTTGATGAGTTTGGGAGTTGGCTTGAGTATAGCAAATCCAAAGATAGAGCATCTTGCTTTTGTTGTTTCTTATTTAGGGACCGCAACAAGAAGGAAGTGGGTATGATGCATTTGTTATAAATGGTTGGAATAGCTTTGGAATAAAAAAGCAAAACTAAAAGAGCATGTAGGAGGTGTCAATAGTGTTCACAACAATGCATTGAAATATTGCATCGATTTGTTAAAAGAGACCAAGACATTGATGTTGCTAAATGCTATCCACACACAGAGTGAAGCTGCTAAGATTGCTTATTTCGCTCAACTAAGGGCATCAGTTGATGTTGCTCGTCTGTTATTAAAACAAGGATTACCTTTTAGAGGACATGATGAGTCAAAGGAGTCCTATAACAAAGGTAACTTCTTAGAAATTCATGGGTGGAAATATAGCAAAGATAAAAATGCCGCTGGGAATAGTCTTATGATATCTCCTCCTATTCAGAAGGAAATTGTTCATTGTTTTGCAAAGGAAATATTGCAGTCAATTCTACAGGAAATTGGACATGATGTATTTTGTTTGCTAGTTGATGAGTCCAGGGATGTCTCAGGTAAAGAGCAGATGGCAGTTGTTCTGCGATATGTTGATAGTTGTGGAATTGTGAAAGAGAGATTTGTTGGTCTAGTTCATGTAAAAGAGACTACTTCTTCCTATCTCAAGTCTTCTATTGACTCGCTATTTGTAGAATATAAGTTAAGCTTGAAGCAAGTTAGGGGCCAAGGTTATGATGGCGCAAGCAATATGCGATGTGAGTTTAATGGCTTGAAATCATTGATTATGAGAGAAAATAGTACAGCATACTATGTCCATTGTTTTGCTCATCAACTTCAGTTAGTGATTATGGCTGTTGTAAGAAAGCATAAAGGAATCTGTCCTAGGTGAAGTATATGCCTTTTGTGAGAAATATGACATCCCTAAGTTAGAAATGGAAGAAACCTACATTAATCCAAAGAAGCAACGAAAAAAAATTGGAATTACCAATAAGCATCATTTGAAGTGGATTGTTTCAATGATGTTTTTGATTGGCTACGCCAAGAGCTTGACAGTCGTTTCAATGAGACCACATCCAATTTGCATGTTTGGTCAGCTTCTTTAAGTCCAAGAGACTCATTTCATGATTTCAACTTGGATAATCGATGAGCTTAGCTAAACTCTATCCAAATGATTTTAATTCTTTGGAATTGATCGTTTACAACATGCGGTTCAAAAAACTATCCGTAGAGTATTCATACGTCCATCCAAACCGACTCCACAAACTTTGGTAACTCCAACTTCAACTTCGATTTTATTAATTACTACTTATGATATCTCAAAAGAATTGCTCTATGTTCGTGTGAGACTCATACTCTATCAATCACCATCCACTTTAGACATATCTTCCAAACTTTTTTCGCAAAGATAACAAGATATAAGGGTGGTGGGATGCACTTGCCTTGCTAGGCCGAGCGAGGCGGCGGGGCGAAGGCTTGGGGCTTGGGGCTTAGCATGACGCACGGAAAGTTCATCGGAGGAGCGAGGTCAGCGGAGAGGTCACGGAGCGAGGCGACGGGACGAAGGGGGCAACGGCGCGGCGGACGGTAGTCGAGGCGCGAGCTCGCGGAGAGGTCACCGAGCGCCGAACGGTTGTCGGGCGCGAGCCGAGGATGTCACCGATGGCGGCAGCGTGGAGGTGTCGACGGGGAAATTTGGCTTTGCCGCTTGGACGGGGAGCAATTCGATCTCCGCCTAGAGATTTTAGGGTTAGGAATTTCCACAGCGGTGCACAAGATTTACACAAAGGTTCCAACGATTTCTCAAAGATGGCGTCGTATATCAAAGCGAGACGATTGCCTGAGCCGGATGGTCCGTCCATAGTTTGGGGAGAGATTTGGTTATTTGCCACTTTAAACATGTGGCTTTAAAATTGCCATCGGACCTACATTTCATTGACTCATACGGTCCCATATTTTATTAGCTCAAGTGGCATCATATCCAAAAGGTCAAATCTTTAAGTGGCAAATGGACAAAAAGCCTTCAAAATGCGACCTCTCCCATGAGTACAAACCGGAAGATCTGTCTAGTCAAATCTTTAAGTGGCAAATGGACAAAAAAGCCTTCGAAATGCGACCTCTCCCAGTAGTACAAAGAGGATGATCCTGTCTAGCACTCTGTATCGTCGTTAGTCTGGACTCTGAGTCCAGACGACCGAGAGAAACACGATCTTGAAATAGATGTATACTTCGCTGTGGGGTACCCCTGGTAGGAGTATTCGTCATGTCTTTATCATATAAATACTTGAAAAGACTCAATAACTTAATTAATATGAGAACTAATTAAATGTCACATGATCCATAAAAGACATTGGTCAGTATATAGTCATGAAGCATTTAATTAATCATAATCACATTGTCTCAAAGTAGAATACATTAATAAGAGACAAAATTAATCACATGATCAAAATTACTAAGCATTAAACATCAAGTGCTAAATTGCGGAAGCATAAACAATTAATAATTAATGAGCAGTAAATTAAATGCTAAATTAAAAATAAGGGAGAAACTTAAGTTCAAAATTTAGGGCATAAGAAATTACAACATATGAACAACTCAGGTAGAAACATAGTATTTAACTAATCCCATCTTAGCTTATTCTCGAAATGCACTAAGCGTTATTTGTGGCCTATCTGAGACAACATCCAAAAACCATCCAAAAACTTATGCCTAAAGATGGGCTCATTAATAATGCATGATTTAGGATCTAAAACATGTCATCAGTGGGCAATAAATTTTGACAATTCATGATCATAAACAACCATGGTCAGAAATACAACCATGAAAAGTCAACACTTAAGTATATTAATGTCCAAAACTTGACTATAGTCCCAAATCAAAATTTCATGTTGGTTCTATTTTTGATTTGAGACAAACTTAATCATAATTGGCTAGAAAATATTAATTAACTTTGTGCATTCCTCAATTATCATAATTGCATCACTTAGGACAACTAAACATTAACCAAAATGATGTATAAAATGATGCATTATTACTGGGCAATTGACATTAATTATTGCAGTGCATAAAGAAGAACAACATTAATTATAAGAAAATGCACTGAAATTAATTAAAGCCCAAAATTTAACTTATGCCTTGCTCATTTCATTTCAAAATCGAACTCTACGTAGGTTTGATTAATAATCATGCTAATGATAGGAAAAATTTAAAGTTCTATTTCGCATCACCGTAAGCGTAAACGAAAAGAACTAAATTATCTTATGGGTGACACATGTTCATAAACAACGTTGGTCAAGATATGATCATGGTCATAACATAATCCCAATTTTAAACATTAAACAATAATCTCTAATTAAAATTTCCCGTTGATTCCATTTTAATTAGAGATATTGCTAAGAATAATCATCATATACAAATTAATTGCCATATTAGTTAATTTGAACAGAAAAACAATCATCAAATTAATCATAACATAATTGCCCAGGAATTAGATAACAACCAATACTTATTGCTGAAATTAAATATAGCAGGAAGAAATAAACAAAGGATAATTCTACTGATTTCAACAGCCCAAAGCCAAAAGCCCAGCGTAGAAATGTGGCGCACCAGAGCTTGAGCGAAGCCCAACCATCAGCTGGCCCGCGCGTAGAAGATCTCGGCCGCTAATCGTGATGGACGGCTGAGATCGCATGCGACTGGAACAAAAATGCCGCGGCGGGAGGTGATGGCGCACAGAAGCGGCGATGGCGCACGGAGCGAGCGGAGGGAAAGCGGCGGTGGCGGCGATCTGATCCCGTGCGGGCTCTAGCTAGGCGGGAACATCGGCGATGGTCTCGCGCAGCCGAGCTGAAGCCATGCGCGGCGGCGAAGACGAACACGGGTCGAGGTCGCCGGTGCAAAACCCGCGGCCAAGAGGCACTCAGCGGTGACAGGAACATCAAGGTGAGCATCAAAACACCGCATTACATTCTAGCGTTAGGAATTTTGGGGAAAAACAGGGCTGGGGTTCTTCGGATTTTGGGGATTTCCATTTAGGATTTCATGATTTCAATCGAATCCCCTCCTTCTATGTGCTAACCTGAGCTAAAACATTCCGGACTGACCATAAACCGATGAACACAAGGCCAAATTGAGACTAATCCGGGCTTAACAGGAATTATACTAAGGCTAGGGGTGCTCTGATACCAAATGTTAGCAACTAAATATGAACATGATCATCTAGCCTTAAGTATAATCACAGACGTAATGCGGAAAAGAATTGTTAGATCACTGAGCCGGTGAGGTGGAAGATGCCATTAGCGTTCGGTTGTGTCAGTGATGTGCTTGAGTGAGTGTCGATGATGAAGTTGCACCAACGCGCGATGAAGAGACTGGGAGCACCGTGATCTTCACGGTGAAGGTTAAGGCCTTCGGTAACCTTGCACCAAACCCTTGATCGGAAGGGATGTACAAGAGATAGCAAAGCTCTAGTTTTTTCTCTTAACTCTTGAGCGCTCAGCCTCATCCTATCTTATATGGCGCAGGTTATCGGGACCAAAACCATAGCTATTAAAAATGCTCCCGATCAGAGCGCGAGATTATGGGTCAATCCCAAATTTTTCGGATCTTTTCCTTAATTTTTGGACTTTTTTTTAACCGAAGATCATTACCAACAAGAGACAGTTATTGTATAAGCTGACTTTTAGTTATTGTATAAGCTGATTTTTAGCTTACTATTAGCCAGTAGTGAGCTTTACTCTTGTACTTGCCCTAATTGACATACCTAAGGCTTCAGGCTGGCTTTTCTTATTGGAGCTAGGGGCTAGCCACAATGCCACATAGGTTGTTCAAATCGGACAGGGGGCTGCTATTGCAGAATAAGGGCCCATTTGGAAACACGGATCCCGGCTGGGATCCCAACCTGTTTCCGGGGTTGGAAACCCACCGGGCTAATTTCGCTAGGGCTGGATGAATGCGCGTTTGGATGCCCATCACGCGAGGAGATTTCGGCCCTTTCCACGCCAATTCCGCGGGCGAAAAACCCTCGTCTCCTCGCACCGGGCTAGGTTTCCCATCCTCTCGCCTCGTGCTCTCGCGGCGGCGCCTCGTGCTCTTGCAGTCTCGCGACCTCGCCTCCTCCGTTCGTGCTTCCTCTCTCGCGACGGCGCTTGTCCTCTCGCTTGTTTAGCCCTCCGCCGCCACCGCCTTTGCCTCTTTATGCTCGTCTGCCTCCGCCAAGGCCTCTCGCTCCTCCGGCAGCACCCACCCCACTCCCTCCTTCCGCTCCCGCCCCGCCCCTCTCGTCTCCTCCTCCTTTTCTCCCTCCACTTCTCCACCGCCGCCGCCGCGATGGGAGAGAACTCCGCTGCCGGTAAGGATTCGAAGGGGAAGGCGTCGGCCCCGCCCCGACCGTCGTGCCGGACGAGGCCTACCTATAGGCGGTGACGCAGAAGCGGATCCACTTGTTTGAGGAGATCCAGGCGAGGCAAGCCCTTGAGCGCCTCAACATCGGCGGCCAGCCCATCAAGTGAGTTCTCTCGCGAATCTGCTTGGATGTCTGTTGTAAATTAGCGACATGGATCAACGGGGAACGGTTGAATCGGGAGTTGTGTAGCAATTTGGGTGTGCCGCACGTTATGAGACGAAGAGGGGGTGGGTAGATGGAGGGCAGATACATTAGGCATTGAGATATAACGCAGCAGGGGAATTCGATGGGTGCACTTTCTGCTGCATATTTCAGATCATCTTTTGAAGTAGTTTGCTAGAGCAGTTGATTGTTGATGAGATATTAGAATTATGCTATTGCTGAGAAAGAAAACTACCCGAACTGCTGCATGGTTACATGCATTATCTACCTAGGCTAAGTAGGCTTACACTAGTGGTTCATATGATTTTGATCCTCAACATCCATCCTACATTGTGAAAAACATGGACTGCAGGCATATGTTCCGCCTAAATCATGTAACATACAATGCAATTCCCTTATTTTTTTCTTTGCAGTGTAAATTTTTCGGGAGCAAAAACTTTAAGTACATGCTCAATCATCTGGTTTACATAATGGCAATGAGATCTTCATTTGTAATGTTGTTTTTCCTGCAATGTCCTGCAGGATAATTTTGCCTGATGGTGCAGTCAAGGACGGCAAGAAGTGGATATCAACCCCAATGGACATTGCTAAGGAGATATCGAGTGGATTAGCTGCTAGCTGTTTGATAGCTCAAGTGAATGGAACACTGGGATATGGCGAGGCCACTGGAAGGTGGCTGTGAATTGAAGTTGTTCAAGTTCGATAGCAATGAAGGGCGTGACAACTTTTGGCACTCAAGTGCTCATATTCTTGGAGAAGTGAGTTAAAGCTTCACATGATATCTTTGAGCATGATTTTTTCTTTATGAGAAAATTTTGTGTTAGTTTCATAGTGTTTGATTTTAATCATTTAATAATTATGTGTCTTATCTGTTATAATTCATTTACAATTCGATTTTTTTAATTTAAGGTTACATTTGCAGTCTCTTGAAAGGGCATATGGCTGCAAGCTGTGTATTGGGCCTTGTACTACAAGAGGGGAGGTATGGAATTAGGCTTACATGGGGTTAGCGCAAGAAAATGGGGTTAGGCTTAAATATTTTTTAACTACATGTTGGAGAAGAAGACCTAATCCTGCCTCCATGCTACTTGTTCTTTCCACTGTTAAATGTGGTCTTTTCAGCTCATTTTGCTGTTTCTTGTACTTGGTGTGCTTACCTTTTTGCTGGACTGGAGATTTGTTTCTTTGGCTACTGCAAGTAAGATGAGAATGTGTGCTAAGTACTAAAGTGTTTCAGAGTACAATGCAATATCTAGTTGGCTACTGTCATCCATTTCTATTTTATTGTAAAACCATTCTGAAATGTAATAATTCTGAAATGTGCAGATGTAAGTATCTTGTCAAATGTTTTTCCCTGAATTTTTTGAATTTTTTCTGATTTTTTTGATATAGTTTTTAATGCCCGGGATTTTCATCCCGTGTCTTCCAAATGGTGACAGGGAATATTTCCCGGTCGGGATTATTGTCCCAAGGGAACAAGAGGGATTCTATGTGCCCATCAAAATCCCCTTTGGGATTTTGTTCCCTAGGATTTACTCCTCTAACATCCAAACAAGCCCTAAAAAATGGTATGCGAATTAGGAGGAATCGAAATGAAATGGACAACCAACCAAGAATCCACAACAGGCAAAACCAAAAGAAACCACACATGGGAAGCATAAATGAATGAACGGCGACCTTGAAGTATAAGCGAAGGAAGAAACGGCACCTCCCAACAAGCACACCAAGGTTACTGTCGAAGAAACCACGCAGGCGAACCGCATGAAGCAAGGAACCAAGCGTTTATCCTCTCCCTGTCGCAGCCGGCCCCAGGAGCACCGCCAGGGCGCAGCAATAGGAAAGGCGTCATACCACTGCCGCCCAACACCCAAGGACGCGGAGACCATGATGATGACACAACTCCATGGGCCAAAGCCACGTCCACCGACACCAACGGAAGCATGGCTTGCACCTCCGAACGCCAAATCGATGGCAGAGAAAGAACCATCGGCACCACAAACGACAGGAGTCCCGTTGGTGAATTTGCGGAACTGTAGATCTATTTTATTAAAATACTAGTGGAAAGATCTATCCACGATTTCGGAATTTTTGAAGTCATTTTCATAAAAAAAGTGAGGTAGAGGCTTCCTCTACGGAATTTTTCCGGACATAATATATAGTACTAGGTGTGGATGCGAGCGGTGCCACGCCGCGTGATGGCAATGGTCCATGGAGCGGGTTTTAGCAAGAACAAGCATCCCTAGAGTACTATCAAATACTGTGATTTTTACCATACGAAGAGCAAATCTACCAGAGGTTGCAACTCCAAATAAAATAGAATTAAGCAAGATAATGTAGAAAACCTGGCCTTTCCTCTCCAAATCCAACCAGAATCAGTTATAACACAAATGAAAGGAAGTAAAAATATTTTATGAAAATGACAAATTTAGTAAAATCTCTACTTTTCAAAGGTACAAAGCAATTGATTTGTAATGATTTGATTAGTGTAATTCTTACCTTAAAAAACTCTTGCCACAAAGATTTGATTTACCTTCAAAAAAGTCCAATTGCTGCGAAGCTGCCCTTCTTCTCTTGTCAGTTATTACTGCATCTGTACATCCATCTAATAAGCTCTAAAAATAAGCTCATTTGATTTGTCATTGCAAACTGAGATCTCTATCTGTTCATCAAGAGAAGGTGTGTGTGTGTCGCATGTGAGAAGCTGAAACGCATGATTGTTTTAATAAATCAAAAAGGGGCAAGCTTGCGTTTTCTAATGTTTACATTGATTTGAGTGAATTCCTACAAATTCAGAGCCTCAGCATGAAGAACCATGCAAAGAGTAGCCCTTTATTCCTACATGTTATCATTCACATCTACCGCTTAATATAATTAACAAAGGATAAGTTATTATAAAACTAGAACTCAGCTAATAGGAAAATAAATTATTCACAACAACTGATGAGCTATTGCGTCACATTAATAATGAAAATGCGTATTGGTGACAGTAAGCTACAAGCCTTTTGTATATGCGAAGTTGAAGTCTCAAAATGTTCTCATGTGTTGTTCATATGTCTCCTATAGAATTTTTTTCAGGGGCTATGAGGTGAACGGTTGCAAGTTGCAACATGTAGCATGCATGCACTACGCACGTATTGATTCCATGCAAATCCAGCTGCCCTGTCTCACTGCGCACGTATTGATTCCATGCGAATCCAGCTGCCCTGTCTACCATCAGCCCCTCATAAACCATTCAGTTACAAGATGCGTCTGGGTTACAGTTTGATGCAGATCTATAATGTATAGACCGGAGGTCAAGTGATATCTATCGACGCCCTCCAACTTAGTCTACATAGTTGCTTTAATATATAGGTATATGATAATCTTATTACAAATTACATATTAGTATTACGAGTTTGTATTGACCCTGGCGACCTCGGTGATGTCCTGTCCTAGATCCGCTCCTGGTTCAAGTAAGAGGATCGTAATAACATGCATATAACAATGTTTTTTTAAAAAAAAATTGGCTAGGAGCTCTGGCATTCACTAAATAAGAAGAACAACAAATTGAGCTATAAATGCACACCCTTAACACACCCACTCCCACACACGCACCCCCACACACACACGTACGAATGCGCTCGTGCGCTTGCACTCGGCTACGTGAGTGCATGCGTCAAGTGAGGCTTGAACGTAGACGGGTAAGACATGTAGTGGCGCCCTCACCAACTGAGCTGAGCTTGGCCTCGGCCCTTGTATAACTATGTTGATTGTGTTATCATATAAAATCTACTATTGTTGGGATGTGCGCCGTGTCTACCGCCACCTCAACACGCGGCATTTTCCCTATACATTCTACAGTGAAAAGCTAGGTAGGTTCATGTATTTGTTGCCCATCCCATGACACACATGGCACCTAGCTTAGATGGCAGATGCTTGCGATGTCCAGTGTGAGGTCACGGGTTTGAATGCCTACAGAACCAATTTTTCTCAGATTTTTTTCATCAAGTTTCTTTATTTAATTAGACTATTAAATCATGTTGTAAATTTTTAAAACTTTTTAAAAGGGTCCTCAGAGCATGCTTAACTTACTATAAAAAATTCGGATCATGTCAAACTTGTGCGATTTTTAAAAGTTCTGACAATACTACTAATGCATTTAGAGCAGTGCATCAACTTCACCAATTTGATTGAGCTATTAAATCATATTGTAAATTTTAGAACCTTTTTGAGAAGTGTCCTTAGAGAATGTCATAAAACATGTGTGTTTTTAAAAATGTTGGCAATGCTATTAATGCAATTAAAGCAACTTTATTGATTTAATTGAGCTATTAAAGTTACAAATTCTTGAAAAAATTTGGAGGGTCTTGAGAGCATGCGTACACTACCGTAAAAATTTTAGATCATGATTAAACTTTTGTGTTTTTTAAAAATTCTATGAATGCTTCTTATACATTTCAAGCGACTTCACTGTTTTAATTCAGCTACTAAGTTTACAAGTTCTTGAAAATTTGTGAGAAGACTACTAAGAGCATACCTATGCTACCATAAAAATTTGGATCATCATCAAACTTTTGCGATTTGTAAAAAATCACTTTTACGCAATAGATCCCGAGGTTGAGTCTCAACCAAAGTAGTTTGTTTTTTGAAAAAAGAATTCTATATTTTTTTAGAGAGAATAGGTTTTCTTTTTTTATTTTTTAAAAGGTTTTCTCTCTGTTAAAATTGCCAGCACACCTGTCCGCAGCAACGCGCGTGATGTCAGCTAGTACATGTACATGTTGGGGAAATGGGGATCCAAGGATTCAAATCTCACCGAAATTTCGTGAGATTTCACCAAGATCTCGGTTTCCAGACATGGACGATTTTTGAAATGTTGATCGGAGTAAAAAAATTCAAAAAAATTAAATTGCTATAGTAATCTCGCCAAATCTTGGTGAGATCTCACATTTGTTTATCGGAATTTGATGTTTGATGACCGTGTTTGATAGTAAATTGATCAATAACCCTTCAAAAAGTCATCTCCTATAAAAATTTGTTGAAAAATTGAATTTTTGAGACATCTTTTAAAAACTTTAGAAACACTATCAGATTTTTATAAAATTATATGTGCCTTGTCATGATGTGAAAATTTTATGTTACCATCCTAAGAAGTGTAGGATCTTTCATAAAAATTATCAAAATAATTGAACTTAATTTGTTTTCTTTAAAAAATAAAAACAAAATGAACATAATTGGGACAATAACATTGTCGAATTTTATAAATTTTCTCGAGTGTGATCATGATCTAAAATTTTTATGAGAGATTAATAATTGACTCAGTACCATTCTATAAAATTTTAAAAAATTAAACTTTTTTTTTTGCTCAATAAAATCTATGTATGCATTGAACTTCATTTGTTATATTTCAAAAATCAAAAACAGAAAGAACATAAATGGTACACTGTACTTGTAAGAATTTTATAAATTCACTAGAGTGTGATCATGATTTTGAATTTTTAAAAATTACTCAGATTTGATAATCATCTAAAATTTTTATGGGAATATCATTGATGTGTCAGGAATCTCCAAAAAAGTTTTTAAATTTTTTGACATCGTTTGAGCTATTTTTTTTGCACCATTCAATTTTGCCAAGATCTCAACAATTTTGCCTGAGATCTTGAAAATCTCGCCTCAAGACAACTCAGATTCGAAATTTTGTTTTTCCAGTTCATTAAAAATTTATCCAAAATTTTTAAATCTCTCCAAGATTTCAAGCGAAAACAAGATTTCAATTCTTGTGGGGATCGAGATTCTTTGAATCCTTGTCCTTCCTTGTTTGGAGTTTCCTAGTCCCTTGCATTAATACAATTATACGTGTTTAGATGATATCATCCGTTTGAATCACTATCTTTTGTACTTTTTTAGAGTAGTTTATCATTATACCATCATTGATGATGAGTTGGAAGGTCATAGGTAGGGCTGTAAAAAAAGCTCGAGACTCGCTCGAGCTCGCGAGCCTAACCGAGCCGAGCTCGAATAGTTCGTGAGCCTACTCGAGCCTGGATTGAGCTTGCTTAAATCGAGTTTTCTCGAGCTTGTTACCGAGCTTTCTCGAGTCGAGCTTACAAAATAACCGAGCTTACTCGAGCTTCCCGAGCTTATCGAGCTTAGTCAAGCCGAGCTCGAGCCTGGACCGAGCCGAGCTCGAGTCTGAGTCCAGACTCGAACCCAAACTCGAGCTCGAGCCGAGCCTTACCGAGCTCGAGCCTGGAGGGCCAGGCTCGCTCGAGCTCGTCTCGTTCTGACCCTAGTCACAGGGAGTGAGGCCTATTTGCCGAGATGAGGGCCATGAGGCCACAGGCCTAATCTACCACAGCCTTCTCATTTCCAAGATCTGAGTTAATTTTTATTTAATATTTATTTTAAATCTTTTTTTCAAAACTAATCGGCGGGATGAAAAATTTGCGAAAATACCCTGTCGCCCAATGACGGGCGATCGCTTCTTTGAGGCGGCAGTATAATGCCTAACGGCAAAAGTCCAAAATTTTAACGGCAAATCAAAAAAATTCGAAAAATAGAGCTATCGCCCCTGGGGCGATAGGTACTGTAGCACGCGAAATACTGTAGCAAATTTTTTTTTCCATTTTTTAAATTTTTTTTTACAATATTTGTTGGGGCCTTTGGGCCAAGGAATTTTGAAAAATCACATTCAAACGACGTCGAAAAATTTTGAAATTTTTTTTGTAGGTTCCTGACACATTAGAGATGTTCTCATAAAAATTTCAGGTGATTCTCAGATCTGTGGAATTTTTAAAAATTCAAACATTGATACTATGTAGATAAAACGTTGATCGGCAAGTTTGAACCGGATGAAAAATAGTACAAACGATGTTAGAACATTCTGAAATTTTTATGGAGATTCCTAACATATTTTTTATATTTTGGTAAAATTTCAGATGATTATCAAATATGAGGAATTTTTAAAAATTAAAACATTGGTACTGTCTTGGTAAAGCGCTGAGCGGCAAGTTTCATCCGAATGAAAATTAGAACAAACGAGCTTGTAAAATTTTGAAAATTTTTCTGGATGGTCCTGACACATCCGTAATATTCTCATAAAATTTTCATATGATGATCAAGTGTCATGAATTTTAAAAATGGGAAAAGTGCTACTATCCCGTTAACGGACCGATGATCAATACAAAGATTTAATTTAGCAATAAAAAGGTCTAAATTTTTTAAAAATTTTACATAAGGGTGGGAAGGAAATTTTTAATATCTCATAAAAATTTTAAATCATGATCAAGCTCCAGTGAATTTATAAAATTCGTAGAAAGCACAGTGCCATTTATGTTCTTTCTCTGTTTGATTTTTGAAACATAATACAACAAATTAAGTTCAGTGCTTACTGCATTGATAGATTTTATTGAGCAAACCAAGAAATTTGAATTTTTTTTAAAATTTTATATTATATTCACCAGCGATAAATGCATCAACAGAAAAAATATCAGAAATTAATAAATTAATTTAAGATATTTAAAAATTCAAAACAGAGAAAGTTAAAAACTAGTACTTTGAATGTCGAATTGTTATAAATTCCTGGGGAAATATTTTGAGCTGAAAATTTTACATAAGAATCGTTAGCTCAAGTAAATTTGAAAAACAAAATTTCAAAAAGTTATAAAAATATTTGAATTGCCTGATAAATCCTTAGCTCAAATGAATTGATTTTTGAAATATAATACAACAAATTAAGTTTAGTGCTTATTGTATTGATAGATTTTATTGAGCAAACCAAGAAAGTTGATTTTTTTTGAAAATTTTACAGAATGGTACTGAGGAAGTTCTTAATCTTTTATAAAAATTTTAGATGATGATCACACTCGAGAAAATTTATAAAAATCTAACAAGTTTACTGTCCCAATTATGTCCATTCTGTTTTTGATTTTTGAAGATAACAAATGATGCTAAATTATTTTGAAAATTTTTGTGTATGATCCCAAACAACAAGGGATGGTACCATAATTTTTTCGGATGATTATCTGGCTTGTAATTTTTTTTAAAAATCTGACAGTGTACAAAAAATTACCAAAAAAAGAAAAAAAAATTTGCTACAGTGTTTCACGTGCTACAGTAACCTATCGCCCGAATTTTTTTGGTTTGCCGTTAAAATTTTGGACTTTCGCCGTTAGGCAGGGCGCCTGTCGCCCCAGTAGGGGGCGATCGCCCCGTACTGGGGCGACAGAGGGGTAATTTCGCAAATTTTTCATCCCGCCGATTAGTTTTGAAAAAAAGATTTAAAATAAATATTAAATAAAAAAAAATTCAGATCCAAGATCTAACCAAGGCCATGGTTCTTGTGGGCGAGAAAACTCAGCGTGTGGCCCAAAAAAAAGTTCACGGAGGCCTAATTAGTACCCTGCCTGGACGGGCGCGTTGCGTACAAACAGGCCTCTCAATTTACCTCCGCTTAGCCTTTTCAAGGCCCAAATTCTAAAAGAGCACAGAGATGCGGTGAACGAAGTAATGAAGTACTGAAACACGATCGTGCTATGGTGGCCGAAAACATTGGATCTCGACAGCACCATGTGTTCCGTTCACTAGGCCAGGACGTTCGGTTTAACCAAAAAATTTGGTTTCGGTTTTCGATTTTTTAGGAAATTCAGTTATTTCAAAAATGAAACCGAAATATATTTAAAGATTTCGGAAACCGACAATTCGGTTAACCGATAATTCGGTTTCGGTTTCGGTTTTAAACCGAATTAACCAGAATTTGATTGTTAGGATTCAGAATCACCAGTTCACCACAATCCACAAAGAACAAATTGTCTGACAGAAACAAAAATTGCGCACATTATTGAGAATTAAATGAGGCTGCGAACAAAACAATATAAGTTTGTGTAAATCACCTGTTGACATTATTGAGAATTGCTTGAATTAAATATGAGAATTGGAAGAAAATTTAAGTCCCTAAGAGCATCTCCAAGAGGAGCTCTAAATAGGTTGCTAATTGTAATTATAGGGTTTTGATGAAAAAAAAGCACTCCAACAGAGGTTGTATTTTGAGAAAAATTATCAAAATAGATTTAGGACTCGGAGCCCTGTTGTTATATTTAGCAGCGCCTCTCGACCCTAAAGAAGGGATGAATGAAGGATTGGAGATTTAGGGTCTAATTGCTTGAGTCAATAGCTATCTTGGGTCCTAATTTTTTTAGTTTAGACCCTATTTTGAGGTATAGGACTCTATTTTAAGGCTTGACTATTGGAGATGCTCTAAGGGAAGGTGGTTCAGAGCATCCTTAACACATGGAGAAGCAGATAGGAGAAGCGCATATGAAACAATCAGCAAATGAGCAAGGAAATACGAGATGCTGCCTACTAAATACCACTAAGTAATTATAGTTCGGTTAACCGATGTATAAAACCGAATAAACCGAAATAAATTCAGTTATTTCAGACAGATAACCGAATTAACAACCGAATAATTCGGTTTCGGTTTTTTCGGTGTCGGTTTTCGGTTTCCGGTTTATTTGCCCAGCCCTACCGTTCATATCCGATTGGCCGCGCAGTACGGCCTCCGAGAGATCTTGTCTCGCGATCTATGCCTTCTGCGATGTGGTATGATGCTACCAAGATTTTTTCGATAAAGGAAGCTTTTATTAATCTTAGTAAATTACATCAAGGTGATACAATTATACTAAGAAGACTCTACCTCTACGCTTAGGGTGTACACAGCCAAACACACACACACAAGAAAAGGCAAAGGAACCGTCGCGGCAAACTACATCACGCAATATTGTCTTCAAGGCTATCTACCATCATAGCAACACTTGGACCGCGATAAAAGCTCTCCAATGACAACGCCTCCAAAAAGGACTCGATACGCACACGCACCGCTATTGGCATGATCCAACTAGCGAATGCCAGACCAAAGGTTTTCACCTCGGAGAGTAAATCCTCAGACAACAAAACAATGCCTTCAACAAGGCCATTGCCAGGCACAACCAACTAAGGTCGACCTAGGGATTTCTCATTTGAAGTCAATCATCGGAGATCCCAAATAAGCAACCACCCTCATTCCAAACTAAGCGCCACCATACCACTTAATCTTAGCCAATAGCAACGGCCACCTTCTCAAGGCCGGACAAACAATTTTAGATGTTCGACTCTCACGATATGATTCATGAGTTAGCCAATAGGCACACGATCATCAAGTCCATAGAGTGCATCTAAAAAATGAGTTGTGTCGCCTAAGAAAAGCGAATCCGCGAATCGATGCTAAGATGACATAGGTCAAAAGAAATGTATGAACAACGCTAGTAAGAGATGAAGACGCTGAAGCGAAGAGTAGTCACCTAGATCACCCATCATCCACAAGTTGCCGAAGCCAGCCACCAGCACCAGTGTTGGCAACAACAAGTGAGGGGATCCAACCTAAACCACCATAAGGCACCCTCCACCAAGCGCCCAGGCCGTGCTGGCCACCACCGGCGAGAGAGGTGGTGCATCTGGCCGCGGGGCACCAGATCCGGCCCCCGCCAGCCCGGCAGCACCGGATCCCGAGCCTTGAAGCACGCGCGAGGATCTGCGACGATCTAGAAGGATGCGGCTTGGTGGGATCCCGTCACCAAGCCCGGCGCGATGGAGCAGTGAGATGAGCAGCCGAAGAGCGGGAGATCTGAACCCGCAGCCGATGAAGCGTCGCGACGAAGAAGACTGGGCGGCGCGCGCGACGATGAAGTCCGGGCGATCTGGACGACGCAAGCCTTGCTGCTGGAGAGCGAGCGGTTGACGGCGAGGGGACGGCAACGGCCGAGCGCAGTACGATCGAGGAGGAAGCCGATCCGAAGAGACTGCGCGCGATGATCCGCGGAGCACGCGTCCAGCGGTGCGAACTCTAGTTTGCAGTAAAAAAAAACGCTTGATTTTGATCCAAAGAAAAGCAAACAGCCGCAGCCAGAACAACAAATATCACAAGTTCATAACCTTCGTATGCCGTACGGACACGAGAGGATGCCAGGCCGGACGCAAAGCATCCGACTGCCCGTTTCGTCTCCAACTTTAAGGACATCTACTACTGTGATATAACTTATCTGTCCTTGAACCTATGCTGCTTAAGATTTGAAGTGATACGAAAGAGAGGAAGATGTTGACGTGTACATAGCTTATAGACGGCTTTATATTGTATGCAATATTGTATAGTTAATTTATTAATTATATAAGAGGTCATTATAAACAACTACATAAACAATCAATTGTACAAACTGTCTTGAATCCTATCTATAGATGATATAAAGATGTATTACATATAAGCGCCGTACATACATGTATAAGAGAGCCCTCTCACAACCTCAACACTTATGCATGGGACCAGACGACCGGGAGGAGATCGATCGATCACCGATCGGAACGGCAGGTTGGCACGCGATCGAAGCGACGAGACTGACTCGGAGCAATACTGCCTCGACACAGATAAAGATCCATCGGAGACGGAAAAGCGAAACGGAGGGAGAACACGAGCCATATATACCCGCCCGTCCGGCAATCTCGCGCCGAAGTTTTACAGGAAACGATCGTACACAGAGCAGAGCAGAGCAGCAGAAGCGGCGCGCGGCAGTTAACACGAACCGGAAGGAGAGACACGCGAGGAGAGGAGAGGAGAGGGAGGAAGGCGAGCGGTTGTGCAGTCAGGTGAGCCGGCGCCTTCCGCGCCTCATCTTGTCACGCACTTGTTGTTGTCGCTGCTCCTGCTGCTGTTGTTCCGGCGGGGCGCTGGAAGTGATGGGCGCTGTGGCCAATGCAGGGGGGTCGGCGGGGTCGTGCCGCGGCCGGCAGAGGGCGGCGGCGGGGATGGGGGGCTACGAGCTCGTCCGGAGCGACGACGCGGCCGGCCCCGTGGTGGATCTAGAGGCAGGCCGGTGCGGCTACCCCAAGGGCGGTGCAGCCGGCGCTGGCCTCCCCCCATCGGCGGATCGGCCTTCGTCTCCGGCGGCAGCACGGCAGCGGCTCGTCTCGCTCGACGTGTTCCGGGGATCACCGTACTGGTACGTGTGATACAAATCTTTTTATTTCTTTAATCTGTTTGCTCTTTTTTTTTCTCCCGTTAATCCGTTTCAAAAAAATAAAATTGTCCTGTTATTATCACTTCTTTTTTGCTGTGCTTTACGACAAGATAAAAATCTACCAAATCGAATTGCTTGCTGGGTGGGTATCTGCCTGCGTGTGATCATCGATCATGTGGTGGTCTTGGTGCCAACCAAACATGCTCCATGAATCATGATGCACGGTCGCAGCAGTAGTTAACTTTCCTTTCTTTTCCTTTTCCTTTTCCTTTCTAAAATTGCAAGAAGCCGGACGTTCGATTTTTCTAGACACTGTAACATTTATTTTCTATTTGTAAAATATTTTTTTCTACGTGTGAAACATTTTCTTTCTATAACAGTAGAAATATCGATCCAGATCGCTGTAACATTTTTTTCCTACACATAAAACATTTTTTTCCTATGTGTGAAACATTTTCCTTCAATAATAGTAAAAATGTGCGCGTGAAAAAAATATTGTACATGTTGAAAAAAAATATTACACACGTTGAAAAAAATGATGCACCAAATGTCCGATACAACATACTCAGATCGGACGTGCTACTAGTTCTTCCTTTCTTTTCTTCTCTTTCCTCTTTTCCTTTCCTTTTCTTTTCTTCTCTTCTCCCTTTTTGTTCGTATTTAAACCAGAGTAACCCAAATAAAGCAGAGTTGCTTAAGCTAACCTACCAATACAAACTTTAGCTTTAGGAATATCACCAGCCAGCGAGGCCCGTACGGATGGACGTGACAGCGCTCGCTCTTGTACTCATCATGCAGTCATGCTGCCACAAGCATAGCTCTAGCTCTTGTTCTTCTTCAGAACAGTGATATGCCTATTTTTCCTATACTCTCCGCTACGTAGATAACCATTGTTGTCATTATAGTAGAAGCGTAGATCATCAAACAGCACATCTTGATCCTAGCTATGGAGATATGGTTCTTTAGAACTGACGTCCATTAACAATTACCGGCCTGGCTCGTCAGAGTCTCAAGAGTGCTCCTATCCCATCACCCACCGAACGGGGGTAAAGAACCGTCGGTGCTCGTGGCCCTCCCGTTCGCCATAAGAAATGCCCTTCTGGTATTACCACTGAGACTGCACGGCTCAACTCATTAGAATACTAGTTTCAGTTTATATTGGCTTTGTGTTGCATGGTTACTTGCATTAGTTGGGTGTGCTCTATTATGATACACTAACTTTAGTACGAATCGTTCATACTTTTCGATTCAATAGATCTGATTAGTTAGAATTTATTTATATTTTCTCTGATAATAGACTAATAGAAATATTCTTAATAAATCAACGACTACATCTGATTCTACTATCCGCTATATGGTACTGTTATAATACACCGTAAAATTTCTCTAGTTGGATAGAAAAAGTGTACATGTCAACTCTTGCTCACTGATCCGTGTAAGCTAAGATTAGTAGATGAGCGCATGTATGATGTGTGCTTATACTTTTGACAGATGGTTGAGCTCATGTATCCTGTAATTGGCGCTTAAAAAAGGATGCCGCGTACACATTCAGATGCAGCTATTGCAGCACGCGAATAGAAGCTCTAACGGTAGAAATATTCTTGTGCAATCAGCAACAATAACTGCTCCACTGTATTAGGTTGAAGGGCCCCGATTAGAAGCCGAGGAAGAGTCCAAGATCAAGGATAGAATTGAGTATAAATAAGATGCTATTAGTAGTGTGAGACCGGCGGCTCCTTTTGTTTGGCGCTTTTAGTTGGAATACGAAGATTTTTTTTTTTCATAATCTCGCGGAAACCAAACTGTTCCACACTTTCATATATATGAAAAATTCATGCGCTCCAAACCGATCCAACCATTCTCAAACCAGAGAAACCATCTTAATTAGACGTGGGATCAGATTTGCAAGATGGACAGAAAGGAGCGAATGTTAGGTAGATGCCCAATTTAGCAAGCAGGAGCAGCACGTGTACAGTCGTAAGAATTACATGCGGCGTCTCGTCAATATTCTCTGCCCCAGGAGGCGGCATATGCGTCGGCGGGTGGACTCTCCACGTCGAGACAGGCCCATGAGACGAGCCATGCCTTTTGCATGCGACGGACGCGCGGCGTCGCAAGGAATCTGGCTCCCCTCCGCTTTACATCACGCGGTCGGTGCCCCTCCCCGGCGTGCATGCGTAAGTGTCGCGCCGGCGCGCGCGGAGACCCAACCCAAGTACCCAACCGGCCGGCCGCAAGCCAAGAGTAAGCTTGAGAGGAGCAGAAATTAAAGCTAGTAACTTCAGAGCTCTCTGGGCTACGCTAATTCTTTTTATCTAATTGGTCTGATTAATTAGTACTTATTTATACCATCTTTTGTAGTAGGTTAATAGAAATATTTTCAACAAATCAATGTCACCAGTTATATATTACTAGTATAATGTAACATAAAATTTCTTAAACTTTTAGCCTTAGCTCCTTAGCTCGCAGTGGTTGGGACGTTGTTGGTGGGTGACTAGGCTCTGATCGACGGATCGGCCGCGCGTCATCTAGAAAAGAGGCCAAAGGCGTGTCGTTGCACGGCCGGTGCAGTTGTGGGCTTGCGACTGGCGGATCGGTTCCACCCGTCGCACCACCGGCACATCTGCTCCACATGTTCTTGCCCTCCATATTTTTTTTACACCTTTCCTTTAGTTTTCTTTTGCTTGTTTGGCCCGCGACGTCGATCGCCTGCACGCGCGGATCGATCGGCGAGCCGACACGCCGCTCCGAACCACCGGCCTGAAGCCAGGGGCCGGATTCGCAAGACGAGGCCGAGGCAGAGGGAGATTTAGAGAGAATCTCGCTGTTTTCTTGGATCGTGGTGTGTGCATGATGACCAAGCGGCAAGCTAAGTTAATCGTGTGGTGTCGAGGGGCGTACGGAGTCACCAACGCCAAACAAACCAAACCTAGCCTGTCCCGTCTCTGGCAAAAGTAGATCGTGTAGCGTGATACGGTTGCCCTACTACTGCCTGGAATGGTAGTTTCCCCTCGTTTTAAAGGTCCCGTACGTCATCCGTGACCGTGACGCGGCCAGTGATTTCCCAGCTTCTGTTGTCGTGGATTATGGGAGAAGAAATAGGAGTAAACAAGAGCGATGTCGGTGTCAGACTAACACTGCGCAACCATGGGAATAATGGACGCGACCACACAAAATGATAATATGCACGTGTTGAAGTATAAGTAAAATGCTTAATTTTTCTCCTTAGTTTAAGCTTTTGACTGAACTAATTGGTGTATGTAATTCAAAATTATATCAGAGTCAAGAGATTCTGAGTTTAAGATCTGTTTGGCGTAATTAAAAAATATACAACCTATTTCTATTCTACATATTGCTCATTTTTGCTCATCAGTTTAACCTTTTGGGTGAACTAATTAGTGCATGTAACTCAATACCGTGTTTTAAATGCAGAGGCAAGATCCACTAAGTTTGAACCTAATGTGGCAGATGTTAACGCCCCAACTAAGACGTTTTTGTATCAATCCTTCCTGGGACAAGGTTGTCCAATGGATCGAAAATTACAGCTAGCCCTGTGTGAGGAGTACCACACGTATATATTGGGCTTAAGCTAGCTCTAGCCTAGCTCCAGCCGACCACGCGTTCTCCAAATATCGAGCAATTCGATTCAGTTTTGCAACAAAAAAAAGAGCACCACTAGTACGGTATTAAAAGAAGATCTTAGTGGTAGCTTATAGGATGGAGCACGTCAAGGCATGGCCAATGAGGCGAGGTTACGCATGTTGAGCTGGCTAGTTGAGTAGTGTTTGCTGGGTGTCCCACTTAATTTCTTTCGTCTACTCCACCACTGCGTGAAAGCATGCCAAGAGAACGTTAGGTTCCCGTCGCTGTAAACCTTCGTGATTCACCTCTCCACCTATTGCTCTTTAATAACAAGATGCAAATTTAATAAGGTGCTTCGTTCTATGCTTGGACAGCAGGAAGCTCTATTCTGGCAGTGAAAACCGAGTTGTAGACGGCTCAGACGAATAGTCATCAGCTGAAAGAAGTTTGTAGGATTACTGTGGTCTCGTTGTTGCCGTGGTGCTGCCCATCTTTCATGGTAGCTGGCCAAAGAATAATAACTAATGGCAAGGAGTTCACGTGTCGGATTCAGATTGATGTTGAGGCCGGGCAATGGCTAACGTGCATCCATCATCTTATCAAGGGGACTTCCGAACTAGGATATGTGGCTCTCTAGGTGAAATGTATTTGGTGATCGAATCTGATGCCAACCCACCATCATGTGAAGTCGCTATATATGATTATAAGCATCGTATTCTTCCTAAGATATTTATAGTGGACTTTTTAAGGGCGTTAATTATGCGAGAACCACAAATTATAGTATATCATAACATTGACAGAGCGGGATCATATCTGATTCCGGTTTGCTTTTGTAGCATGATCAGATCTGATCGATCTGTAACAAGTGGATTTTGCTTGCAGCCTCTCATAGATTTGTATTTGGAGGGGTGCTTTGGTGCATCTCTTTTTAAAAGCTACAAATATTAAATCATGATTAAATGATGCATGGATGTTAGTAATTACTTATCCTTTAGTTTGCTTTAAAATTTATACAATTTGCATTAGGAGGAAATACATAATTTTAGCCAGTTGAAACTTGAAAGTACTGTCCCGGTACAAAAAAAACTCGAAAGTACTAAACACTACGACTAGTGACTTCGGAAATTTTCTTATGGTCTCAAAGTCATTTTCATTGCATCTTTAGTGCAAGGAAAAAAAAACAAAACCAGGACCCTTGTCGCGTGATGTTCTATCTGGTGACAAAATGTATGAGATATAGCTTTGCAAAATAACAACTAAGATTAATTGTTACTTTCCTTGCTGCAGCTTATGATCATCGTGGATGACGCTGGAGCATTTCTTCCAGCGATGAACCACTCCCCATGGGACGGTGTAACTGTAGCTGATTTCGTCATGCCTTTTTTCCTTTTCATAGTTGGAGTCGCTCTAGCTCTAGCGTACAAGGTACACACCGACAAAGCAAGACTCTTGACCTTCGTTCTGAAACTAACGCCAGTGACCTCTACTACTGCTTGAACCTAATTGCGTCACCTTATGCAGAGAGTACCAGACAAATTGGAGGCAACTAGAAAGGCAATACTTCGTGCACTGAAGCTGTTCTGTGTTGGTCTAGTTCTCCAAGGTATTATAATGGCTATTATTCTTTAATTGAACGAAAAAAAACACCTAATGTGACAAAATATTTGATGTTTAATCTCTCTTGCTGCTATATTACGTACACAGGTGGGTTTTTCCATGGTGTTCGTAGCCTAACTTTTGGGGTTGATATTAAAAAAATACGGTTAATGGGTATACTACAGGTATGCGACATGCATCACTTTATACGATAATTGTCCATCAGCAACAGAACTCACTGTTTGATAAGTGTACAATGTCTCATCTCCTTGGTTGCAGAGAATTGCCATAGCTTATCTTGTGACAGCACTCTGCGAAATTTGGCTCAAGGGAGATGACGATGTAGATTCTGGATTCGATTTGCTGAAGAGATACCGCTACCAACTGTGAGTTTACACTAAAATTATTCCCCATGTTATTCTTCCTCACATAATCACGTTGACGAGAATAGGCAATATGTGACTGCACAATGGGAGAGACCGATGAGTGTTAATTACTCTCTGGTCCGAAGGGTCCTACTGCGATTCATAACTTCGTTACCATTTCCATATCATTTTGGTCGCTTTGATCTACATGTCATAAGAATTAGAAGCAACATGAACAATTTTGTTGGTTTTTCTGAAAAAAATCGTTATTGTTCTGCTAGGTTCATAGGATTGTTCGTCGCAATCACATACATGGTCCTCTTATATGGCACCTACATTCCTGACTGGGAGTATCAGATATCCGGTCCTGATTCCACAGAGAAATCTTTATATGTAAGTGCCACTTCACTCTATCTCTATGCTACGAAATATTCGGTATTATACATGAAAGGGGGAACTGATGAACTTCAAATCTCATAACCTTTGTCAGGTGAAATGCGGTGTAAGAGGCGACACTGGGCCAGGTTGCAACGCGGTTGGCATGATTGACCGCAAAATCTTAGGCATCCAACATCTCTACGGTCGACCGGTTTATGCACGATCTAAGGTTCTAATTGAGTGCAACAGCTTGCATAATGTTTATTTCTCATGTTCACTCGGTCTATATTAACTGTTCTCTCCTGTGGCAGCAATGCAGCATAAATTCACCAGAAAATGGACCACTTCCTCCTGATGCTCCTTCATGGTGTCAGGCCCCTTTTGATCCTGAAGGCCTTCTCAGGTCAGGAAACTCTTCATCGTTGCTTCAACCTTTATCTTTTAAACGTCAATACAGGGTTTTGCAAAAAATTCTGACTGTTCTTCCTCTTCGCGCTCGCCAGTTCTGTGATGGCCATTGTCACATGCTTGATCGGTCTCCAGTACGGGCACATAATTGTACATTTTCAGGTACAATACCTGCTTGCAATGCCAGTTTGGTGAGCACGACCTTGTGGGTAAATGCAACATATTCTGATTTTTTTTTGTCTCCTGAATTGATTTGCAGAAACACAAGCAAAGAATCGTGAACTGGCTAATCCCTTCCTTCAGCATGCTATTCCTAGCCTTCTCAATGGACTTCTTTGGTAAGGATTTCATGAACATTAATATTTTATTCCTAATTATGAAAAACATTAACATTGATTGACCACTATGCTGGCGATCTTTCCAGGAATGCACATGAACAAGCCATTGTACACTGCAAGTTACACTCTTGCCACTGCCGGCGCCGCAGGGCTCCTTTTCGCCGGAATCTACGCGCTGGTCGATCTGTATGGGTACCGTCGGCCGACCGTCGCCATGGAATGGATGGGAACGCACGCGCTGATGATATATGTCCTGATCGCGTGCAACATCCTGCCCATTTTCATCCACGGCTTCTACTGGGGGGAGCCCAAGAACAACCTTGTAAGTCGACGTAGATAATAATGTACTTTTCAATCAGATTCCACCGAAAACAACCGAAATCGTTGGTTCGATCTTGACATCTAACGCACTTGCCGGGTTGGCTCTACATTTGCAGCTGAAGTTCATTGGAGTTGGAGCGTGAGGCTCACGATCTTCGACCAGCCGGCACCGTGGATGATGGTAGCTAGAAGACACGGATAGAGATATTCTAGGACTCTATTTGCACAGCGATAGCGAGATGTATGCAGGCCTAGTTTTGCTGTACGGCCAGGGCATCGTCATGTGCAGCTAGCTGCCTGTTCGACACGCACGGTGGGGAACAGTTGCTGCACAGGTTGCTTCCTCTGAGGGCTCTTTGTATATGGTAAAGAAGCTTTGTGTACATGATAAACAATTACGTTTTTAAAGGAATTATAGCAGTACAGAGATTTTTCGGTTTGAAACACGAGCGAGTGAAAATGGAGTATCGGTATCACCCACAGGGAAGCCAAGCCAGGGATGCGATTAATTTGGTTAAATCTGGCCCAATTTCGGCCGAATTATTTGGGCTAGGCGCAAAAACTGATTACTCTCTCTATAAAAAATAATAATAAAATAAACTCACAAGTGCGTCACGTAAAATTGCAGAGTCCAGTCTGCCTTGTTTGGTTTGATGCACTTGCTCTGTTTAAGGCCAAGGACCGAGTTCCGCAGAACCCGTAGCAAAAATGTGATCCATCGCCCCACAAAAAAAAAAGGTGATTTATGGCATTACACATTGGGCCGGGTTGCCTATACAACATTCACATGGTTTTTCTCCCATTTATGTAACCAATGCATACATTTTATACTCAACACTCAGCAACTTATCTGCTGTGAAGCCTGTGATCCAACAATTTACAGAGGCACCGCACCAAGCCACTAGGATTATTGCATCTCACTCTGACTTGCAACACCCAGAGGCACGAAATAAGGGTGTGTTTGGCTGAAAGTCACAGGTGAAAAAATTAACCGTCCTCATAGAAATCCGAGAAGTGATTCATGTTTTTGACTTGCAGCCTGGTCCAAAACAACATGCTCCCCACCGATTCACAACCTCCTTATGAACCTCTCCCCAAGTTCATAACTATTTGCCTGGAGAATCACTTCCGCAGAATTGATTCCATAGAGAATCAGAAGCTGGAGCTAGAGAATCATGATCTAAAACTCTGTCAAACAGACCCTAAATCAGGGGAATCGTGAGCCACGCGCGGCACATAAATGTGCCACGCGCGCCACAAAAAAAGACATGATGTGTTATGTTGAGGAGAAAACTCTCCCAAGAGAAAATATTCCATCCACTCTCAAAAGAAAATGTTGAAAATATCCCAATTAGAGCATATTGCAGGTCACATCATTGAAAAAACATGAGAAGATTTAATTATTAATCAGGTTGTTTTGCCATCACAAATGGACCTTTTCCAGTAGTTCTATCACTATAAGAAACTGTCAGAAGAAATACCTGGCTTCGGACCGTCATATTGAGGCGTTTCCGTAGATCATCGCTGTAAGGAACACCATCCACCAAAGTTACAAAAGCACATATTACCTGGCCTTTAACCTGGAGCATGTAATTATTTATTTAAGACCTGGGTACGATGAAACTAGGGGAATCAAGATATGGAGCAGAAAGGAGGAAGAACAGGTTCTGGACTAGACCTCATGATCAATACCTACAACAGCGGCCTCAGCACATTTTGGACGTGAAACCAGAGCAGACTCACCTCTGCTGTCCCGATTCACCCACACTTCCTAGGACTCGGAGAGACTTACAAGAGTACCGAGAAACATACTGCAAAACACATCAGAAAATCAAAAGGGATATACAAAAGAGAGAACACATCTTAGACAATATTAGCTAGAATTAACTATTTCTCTGAATTCTAGAATGTATCACATGTTATACTCTGATACCATTCTTATGCATAGTAGCCCCTATATTGGATCAGAGTTTTGTGAGATACGGCACGGACGTGCACGGTATCAAGAATGAAAAGGATGAATCTTGTAGCGAACTAAAATAATGTGTTGTGGATCGTCAGGGTGTTGCTGGGAGTAAGCGCGAGTTCCCGGTTTAAGCCCCGGACGGCCGTGCGACGATGAAGCCGCCAGGGTACAGGCTGTACGGAGCCACCGGCCGGTTATCGACGGCAGCGCCTGAGACTTGATTTGTGGTACTGTAAGCGTACCTTTTCTCCTTTCTGGTTCTGCCTTTTATTAGCCATCTTAGGCAACTCCATAATCCTAACAATCAAGAGACTAAGAGATATAAACGGACTCAACATGGAAACAGACTCATACTTGGAAACGGACTAAATCCTAACCCTTAACCAACAAAGAGATAATGCTTAAAAGAATTAAGGCGCGGCCGGCAGTAAGCAACTAAGCCCGTGCCTGGCCGTTGGCCTGACCACCCTGCCGCCTAACATATATTCGATCCATAACATCACTTCCCCCCTGAAGACCAAGCTTGTCCTCAAGCTTGAAGTCGGGATGAGTGCGCCGGAGGACAATGGCATCCACCCAAGTTGCTTCGGAAGCCGGTTCGCCTGTCCAATGGACCAAGAACTGCCGGTGACCCCGACGAAGCGCTGAGCCAAAAGGGCAAAAGGCTCGGGTCGGTTGGTTGGACTGGCAACAGAGAGATCATCCGGAAGTGGTGGCGCTGCAGAGGGAGGTTCTCCATGGAACGGTTTGAGCAATGAAACATGGAAGACGTTGTGGATGCATGCGGTTGAAGGCAGATCAAGCCGGTATGCAACCGTGCCCACACGGTCAAGGACCTGATATGGGCCGACGAACCTTGGTGACAGCTTGTGTTGCCCAGTTGCACGAAGGGAGAGTTGCCGGTGTGGCTGAAGACGTAACCAAACCCACGACCAGTGAAAACGAAACTTCCGATGTTGGCGTCATCATCTGCTGCTTCATTCGATTTTGTGCTGGAGAAGATGACGGCGAGCTTGGGCCAGCAGGCGTCGTGGTCGACGGTGACAATCAACAGCGTCAATGGAAGTGGCCCCTTGGTTGTATGGAAGAATGCTTGGGGGTGGCCGCCCATAGACCAATTCGAAGGAGCCATCCAAAGCCGAGTGGTATGAAGTATTGTAGCAAAACTCCGCCCACGGTAACCACTTGACCCAAGAAGATGGGTTATCCGTAGCTAGACAACGCAGTACATCTCGAGGTTCATTAACCACCTCCGTCGACCGTCCGTTTGGGGATGGTAAGCGGACGATGTGAACAGCCGAGTGTCGCACCTCTTGAAAAGGTCTTGCCAGAAGGCGCTGGTGAAGACAGGGTCGCGGTCGGAGACGATGGACTTAGGCATCCCATGGAGACGAACCACCTGATCAAAGAAGATGTTGGCGACCGCCTAGGCTGTCGTAGACCGTTTGAGGGCGATGAAGTGCCCATACTTGGAAAGGCGGTCGACAATGACCAAGATGACTGACATGCCCTGGGACTTAGGAAGGCCCACGATGAAGTCCATTGAAATGTCGGACCAGACATGTTGCGGAATGGCCAAAGGTTGTAGAAGTCCCGCGGGCGACAACGTACTGATCTTATGTTGTTGGCAGATATGGCATTGTCGGATATACTCCTCTACAGTGTGTCGTTGGTTGGTCCACGTGAAATGCTGGCGCACTCGATGAAGAGTTTTGTGTATTCCTTCGTGCGTTAGATCATGGTAGGCTCCCACCACCTGCCGGCCAAGGGGCGACGAAGCAGGGACATACAGGCGACCATGGTGGAAGAGGAGACCATCTTCTGTGGTCCATTCTGCCGAGTCGGCCGAGGTACCAGTAGTTCGCAAGGGTCCTGTGGCCTGTAGCTCCGAGCAGCGACGTTGAATCTCCTGGTCCTGGCGCAGAAGAGAGCGCCATTTGTCCATGATCGACCCAGCTGGAACAGAGAGGGCCGCACACAAAGGTTCCTTCTCGAACATACGAGAAAGAGCGTCAGCGGCCCGATTGGTACGTCCCGGCTTATGCTCTACTCGGAAATCGAAGCCCATCAACTTACTAAGCCAATGCTGTTGAGGCGGCATCACCAGGGCTTGTTCCAGAAGATACTTGAGGCTTGCATGGTCGGTGCGGACGAGAAACGGTTGCCCCCACAGATACGGCCGCCAATGGCGGATGGCTTTAGACAAGCCGATGAGTTCCCGTTCATATGCTGCCAAGCGACTATGCCGATCTGCCAACCGCCGACTGTAATATGCCACCGGGTGACCCTCCTGGTGAAGGATAGTGCCGATGCCTGAACTGGACGCGTCACACTCCACCACGAAGGTAACAGTGAAGTCCGGTAGGCGAAATCGGGCCGATCGAGGCGAGCCAGCGCTGGAAGGCTCGCAAGACATCTGGTGTCCATCGAAAATCTCGGCGGCAGTGCATGCATTCATGACTCGGCAATGGAAGCATATCTGCTAATAAACCGCTGGTAGTACCCTGCAAGGCCGAGAAAGCTGCGGACGCCTGTGACGGATGACAGTGATGGCCAATCGGCAATAGCCTGAAGCTTCTTGGGGTCGGCAGCCACTTCGCGGCAAGAGATGATATGGCCCAAATAACCAATCTCTGGTTGCGCAAAGGCGCATTTGGAATGTTTAAGGAAGAGGTTATGGAGACGCAGACGCTCCATCACCTGGCGAAGGTGTTGAAGATGTTCTACCATGGAAGTACTGTAGATCAAAATGTCATAAAAAAAGACAAGGACAAACTTGCGGAGAAAATCAGTGAGGACTTCATTCATGAGCGCTTGGAAGGTGGACGGTGCATTACACAACCCGAACGCCATGACCAAAAATTCGAAGTGGCCATGATGGGTGTGAAACGCCGTCTTGTTGATGTCGTCCTCCGCCATACGGATTTGGTGATAACCCGATCGGAGGTCAAGCTTGGAGAAAATTTGAGCGCCATGCAACTCATCAAGGAGCTACTCCACCACTGGAATAGGAAATTTGTCTTTGATCGTCTTGGCGTTGAGGGCGCGGTAATCCACGCAAAAGCGCCATGACCCATCGGTCTTGGCCACCAAGAGAACCGGAGAGGAAAATGGGGACCGACTGGGACGGATGATTCCTTGTGCTAACATGGCCTCGCACTGCCGTTCAATTTCATCCTTTTGTCGGAAGGGTAGCGATAAGGCGAACCACTCTGGGATCGATGCCTTCACGGAGCAGATGTGATGATCACAAGCCCGAGAGGAGGCGGACCTTGGGGTTCCAGAAATAAATCAGAAAAGTCTTCGAGGAGAGTTTTCAGCCCATCTGGTTGTGTTGCCACCTGCAACGTATGAAGGTCAACGGGAGCCGAATTGCTGCCTTGCAAGGAAATGTGCCTCCCTTTAGCAGTGAAGGACATCCTCATGGACTCAAAATTCCACTTGATATCTCCGAAGGGTTTAAGCCACTGTACTCCCAATACCACGCCGAATCCCTCCAGAGGAATGATCAAGAACGGCGCTTGAAACACATAAGCCTCCACTATAAAATCTTCGGTGCAACGGCCCAAGCACGGCAGCTGTGCGCCATTGGCCACCCTCACCTGCTGCCTAGTCCCCGGACCATGCCGAATGCCCAACCGCTCATGGCAATAATCCATGATGAAATTATGAGTACTTCCCGTGTCCACCAATGCATGCGAGAGATTGGCCCCGCATGATCATGATCGATTGCATGGTATTCTTTGTGCGAGGTCCTTCAAAGCCGGTAGCAACATACCGGCCTCCTCCTCTGTTTCAACTGCTTCGATCGTGTCTTCTTCATCTTCATGCATAACTTCCAGATAAAATAATCTCTTACAGCGGTGCCCCCGAGTGAAGACTTCATCACAAGTGAAGCATAATCCCTTTGCTCTTCTCTCCGCTATCTCATCCGCACTAAGCCGACGACGGAATGGAGAAGTTGCCGAAGAAGAGCCCTGAGACGCTCCGGCAGTCGCGCGACTTCCTTGAGCCGGTGGCGACGCCGTGCCATTGGGACGCGCCCACGGACCGTTATGCTTTACGCGCGCCATTGAAAAAAAACGGTAGCAGATTCGCCACGATCATGGATGTTGGTGCTCTTGATGCGCCTCGAAAGCCGGCGTCGCATCCCAGTGATGAAGCGCCTTGAGCTGCTCGGGCAATCCAGGCGTCCTCCCGCCGCTCTGCCTCCCGGGCCAGCCCCACCGCTTCTGCCAGATCACGCGGTCGATCCCTCCTCACATCTGCCGCCAGAGTGAGGGACAATCCGGCTGTGAACGTCTCGATTTGGTCGCCTCGTTTCATGCGCGGTGCACGCGCTAATAAGCGCTGGAATTCATGGGCATAATCATCCACTCGACTGTCGCCCTGCTTCAGATTGACAAGATCGCCAAGGGGTCCTGCCGAGGCATGGCGGGTGAAACGCTGCACAAACGTTTCATAAAAATCCTCCCATGCGATATAACCTTCTTCCATCTCCCAATTGTCGAGAACTTCCTGAGCCTCACCACGTAGATGCAGACCAGCCATCTGTACGTACTTGCGACACGGTATGTCGTAGGCTCGAGCAAACCGCTCGCAGTGACGCAGCCAAAGCAATGGATCCTCTGTTCCATCGTACAGGGAAAGCTCATAGCACGGCGCTCTGGGGACCAGAGGTTCCTCGTCTCCACCGTTGAGTCTTCGCGTTCCCCTGCGATGGGCACCAAAATCATCGGGCATACGGGCAGGGAGGCCTTTGGACGCGCGCGTATCACGATCGCCCTGATCGGAGTACTCGCGGTCATGCGCCCCGCCGCCTTCTTCTTCGTCCTCCAGCTTTTTGCCTTGCGATTTGACCAAGTCTGCCAGAGTCTTCTGGATCTCTGTTAGCGATAACTTCAGCTTTCCATGTCGCCGGTCGAGACGGAACGCCATTCTTCTTCCTCTCTCGCCATGGCTTTGGCGGAAGCGATTACGTCTTCGCGGGATGGGATCGACCGCTCGATACCGGTTGTTGTGGATCGTCGAGTGTTCTTTGGGAGTAAGCGAGTTCGGTTTAAGCCGGGCGAGCGTCGACGATAAACGCCAGTGCAATTTCATCTGAACCACCGGCGTTATCGGCAACGGCGTCGAGACTTGATTTGTGGTACTGTAAGCGTACCTTTTCTCCTTTCTGGTTCTACCTTTTATTAGCCATCTTAGGCAACTCCATAATCCTAGCAATCAAGAGACTAAGAGACATAAATGGACTCAACATGGAAACAGACTCATACTTGGAAACGGACTAAATCCTAACCCTTAACCAACAAAGAGATAATGCTTAAAAGAATTAAAGTAGCGGCGGCGATAAGCAACTAAGCTCAGGTGCTGGCCGTTGGCCTGACCACCCTGCCGCCTAACATATATTCGATCCATAACATAATGACGTTGAAGCAACCACGATGGGAGACAAAGATTTGACGAAACCAATTGCAAATTCTTTAAACACAACCTCAAAAGAGTACAAGGGATTGCTACTCTCACAACCTTCAAATTCAAATGACCTCATAGATATTAAATTCTTTTTTAAGCCGAGAACATATCGAACTTCTGTCAATATGAGATGTACTCCATCATACATCTCTAATGTAACTATTCCTACCTCAATAATTGTATACTCCTTGCAATTAGCTAAGTGAATAGTTCCACGCACCAAGCGTAGAGATCCATCGTCAAATATCTCCTACTCCAAACATATATGAAAATAGCAATCTAAATTTAATATCCATACATAAGAAGTACTTGACTGACAACAAGTACGTCTAAATCATCTTTTACTACCACTATTAAACATACACCCTTCATTTGCTTCAAACTTAGATAGTCCTTTATCATATGACCTTTCTCGTAACATAGATAGCATACATGTGTGTTCTTGCTTTTGTCCTTCTTTTTCCTATAACTCTTGCTTTTGCATGCATCGCCTACTGTAGCCAATGCTTGATCATCCGAGAATGAAGATTTCGATAGCTTTTTCACATACTGCCTCCAATAGATTGCAACTTCCTCATTAAAGTTGAGAATGCTTTTCCTGACGAGACTATTCATCACTAATTGCTCCCAAGATGGTGGTAGAGATGATACCAATATGATAATCTTATCGCTCTCCTCAATTTTCTCATCCACACTAGTTAGCTGTGTGATAAGTTTGTTGAAAATATTGAGATGGTCAACGAACCGTGTACCTTCTTCCATGTGCAACACGTAAAGTTGTTGCTTTAGCACCCACCAATTTGTTAGCAATTTTGCCATATACGATTCTTCCAAGTCCTTCCATAATTTCTTCAGCGAATTCTCCTTGATGACCGAGTAATTACCTTATCGGTGAGATATAGATAGATTGTACTAACAGCCTTCCACTCCATCACCTTCTAGTCTTCAACAGACGTCTTATCCAATTTGCCCCCTTCAAAAGCAATGATTAACTCTTGTTGGACAAGCACATCATTCATCACATATTGCCACAAGTAGAGATTTTCTCCGCCGTCAAATTTCTCCACTTGATTCCACATCGTCAAACTGATCTTGATTTTGTACTACTTGATGCTTTACCTTCTCACAAATATGATTAATTCGGCATTAGTTCTAATATCACTTGTTATAATCTGATACCTCTTCTTATACGTAGCAACCCCCAAATCAAATCAAAGTTTTGTGAAATACGACATGGGTGTGCACGGTCTAAAGAACGAAAAAGATGAATCTCATAGATAGAATTAAAATAATGAAGTTGAAGCAACCACAATAAGAGAGAAAGATGTAGTTAAGCCGACCATAAATTCTTTAAGCACAATCTCAAAAGAGTACAAGGGATTGTTACTCTCTCACAACCTTTCGAACCTTTTAAGACCCTTAGATTCTTGTTCTATACAAGAATCTATTACTAAAGAATAACCTAGCCTTTAATCCTCATGTGCACTTTTTACTTTCGATGAATTGGTTTGTTGCTTCTTGGTTGCTTTGATTTTCCATGACCAACTTATGGGTTTAGATAAGCACCCTTCGTCCTCCTCCAAAGCAAGTAGAATACTACTGTAAAAGATAGTAGGAATCTTAATTCTATTAGAATTCATTTAGCACACTTTTTCAAATCTTAAAATACTATATATGAGTTACCTAATTAACATCACCAAAATCATAGACATCAATTACAGATTTCAATCTGAGAGAAATGTTTTTGTCCTATTTTTGTTGTAAACGATAAGGATTCTGCAGTTGATAAAGCTTCCTGCTATGCCAACCATATTCATTCTGTGAAAAAAATGCCATGTGCGGACCAGAGGTTCTATGGGCAGAAGATAAATGAGAAACATATAATAAAATGCATGCAAGCTCCATATAGCAAACTGACAAAAGTCGAGGAAAGCAGCTGAAATAAAATTGGTACTTAACCAGCTGAACACTGTTAAACAATGTAAAGGGTAAAGGATATGGTAACAAGAGTATCGACGTATTCCACGAATGACATGTGCCCCGATCTCTGACCGGGTTTTGTTCGATGGGAGGCGTCTCTGCTGCTAGCAAACCCCGACGAGGGAAACCTAAAACCCCACGAAGGACTATGGTGCTCTTGAACTGCGTTGAAAGCGGTGATTTTACCTGTGTTCAGCCCCGGACCAGGTAATAGCCTATACTTCTCTTTGGATTTTATGTAGAGTGTTTTAAGCAAGTACAGAGCTTGGGGATTACAAGTTCTTCCTAAGGCTCTATTGCTCGAAATCTCGATTCTCCGTTTCTCAAATGCTCTCTCCCCTTTCCCATGCACCGACGGCCCTTATATAGGCGGGCTAACGGGTAGGTAAAGGGGTCATCATCTTGATCTATACACATTTATTAGCCCTTTTCGTCTTTGTCCGTTCCTTGACCTCATTAAATGCCGACGATGGCCGCCTTGCCGGGATGGGACCCTCTGCTGACGGGTTGGTGGCGGGCGCCAGAGGATTGGGCTGCAGCGGACTTCCTCGCAATCAACGAATCGACATCGCTGCGCCGTGCACGTACAATGGAGGAAGGCGGCTTCGAGGTGAAGGAACCTCGCACCACCTTTTTGCTGCGGGCGGGCGAGCAGCGTCCCTCGCCCACCGCTCGCCGAACACCACGTGGCGGGCACTGGCGGGAGGCGTGCTTTCGCCACCGCCGCCAAGCCGCCACGTGGGCGGGCGCCGCCGCGGCGGTGTCTTGCTCACTGCCGCCCGAACGCCACGTGGGCGGCACTGGCGACGACGCCTTCGCCCACCCGCCGCCAAAGCCGCCACGCGGGCTAAACGCACCGGCGGCGAGGCATCTCGCCACTGCCGCCGAACGCCACGTGGCGGCACTGGCGGATAGGGCGTGCTTTCGCCCACCGCCGCCAAGCCGCCACGGGGCTGGTGTGCGGCGGCGAGGCGTCTCGCCCACTGCCGCCCGAACGCCACGTGGGCCGCGCTGGCGACGTGCTTTCGCCCACCGCCGCCAAGCCGCCACGTGGGGCTGGGCGCCGGCGGCAGGCGTCTCGCCCACCGCTTCGCCAACGCCATGTGGGCCAACGCCTGGCGGACAGGGCGTGCTCGCCCACCTGTTCGCCAAGCCGCCACGTGGGCCACGCATGCCTTTGTGCGGCGGAGAGGGTACCCTGGCGTAAAGTACGCCGACAAAGAGTTTGTTAGGAAGTTTCTGATGCTGTAGTTGATTTCCTATGATTGTTGTAATCGGTATCGTGCTCCTAACAGACTCTGCTGATGTAAGCCCTGATGACGGCTATTGTCATCCTATATTAACATGCAAAGCGCCCTCGAGAGAGGTGGAACGCTTCCTGCTCCTCTGATAGTTTCATATGGTATCAGAGCGAAATTAATCTCCTTCCGAGCGTCATGGCCCAATTCTCCAATACTGCTGCCATTGTCAATCCTCTTGTCGGCAATGTCATCTCAGAGAAGCTTAGCAAAACCAATCATGCACTCTGGAAGGCCCAGATTCTTGCGGTGGTTTGAGGTGCTCGCCTAGAAGGGCATCTCACCGGTGCAACACAAGCGCCGGCCGCCACCAAGAAGGAGAAGAAGAGGGATGCTGAAGTCATCGTTCCCAATCCAGAATTCGAAGGATGGTATGCCACCTATCAACAAGTCCTGGCGTATTTACTTTCATCCCTGTCGAAGGAGGTTCTATCCCAAGTCGCCGCTTGCACCACGGCGGCCATTGCCTGGGCAACCATCGAAGGCATGTTCACTTCCATGACTAGGGCACGATGTGTTAATACTCGCATTGCCCTAGCCACTATGAAGAAGGGCGATTCTTCCATTGCAGAATATGTTGGGAAGGCACGGGCACTTGCAGATGAGATGGCATTCTCCGGCAAAGCCATCGATGATGAAAAATTGATTCTTATATCCTTACCGGTCTTGATTCTGAATATAATCCCATTGTTTCGGCTTTGGTTGCAAGATCAGATCCGATCACTGTTGGGGAAGTTTACTCCCAACTTCTCAGCTTTGAACAGAGAATGGAGCTTCAGCATGGAGGTGATTGGTATCCATCGGCAAATGCAGCAAATCGCAGACGCGGAGGCCAGCGTGGATGCGGCAATGCCCGTCGACGTGGTGGTCGTGCGCGAGGGCGTGGCGCCATCAACGCTCCTACGACACGCTCACAACCCAGTAACAATAACAATATATGAAACAGTGGTACCGCCGACAACAGACCTAAGTGCCAAGTTTGCTTCAAGAGAGGGCATCTGGCACCGGACTGCTAGCACAGGTTTGATGAAAGTTTTGTTCCTGATGAGAGATATGCTGGCGCTGCCACCACATCGTACACAGTAGATAACAATTGGTACACTGATACTGGTGCAACGGATCATATCACGGGCGAACTTGAAAAGTTGGCTGTCAGAGATAGATACAAGGGGCATGACCAAGTTCACACTGCAAGTGGCACAGGTATGAAGATCAGTCATATTGGTCATTCAGTTATTACAACTCCTAGCTGTAATTTGTCTTTAAATAATATTCTCTATGTGCCCAAAGCTAGCAAAAATCTTGTATCTGTTCATCGCCTTGCCAAAGATAATTCAGAATTTCTAGAATTTCACCCAAATTTCTTTTTCATTAAGGATCAGGCCACGAGGAAAACTCTGCTTAAGGGAAGATGTCATCAAGGGTTATATCCTCTTCCTCCTACGTCATCCATAAAACAAGCTTTTGGAGTCTTCAGGCCATCTTTTTCAAGATGGCACAGTCATTTAGGTCATCCTTCAATTCCAATTGTTGAGAAAGTCATTAGCAATTTCAATCTTCCTTGTTTAGCTGAGTCAAATAAACAGTCAGTCTGTAATGCCTGTCAGCAGGCAAAGAGTCATCAATTACCATATCCTACATCTTGTAGCGTGTCTAATCATCCTTTGGAGCTTATCTTTTCTGATGTCTGGGATCCTGCCCTTAGTTCTATTGGTGGACAAAAATATTATGTCTCATTCATTGATGATTATAGCAAATTTACCTGGATTTATCCTCTTAAGTTTAAATCTCAGGTGTTTCAGAAATTTCATGAGTTTCAAAAACTTGTTGAGCGCTTGTTTAATAGAAAAATTGTCACCATGCAGACTGACTGGGGAGGCGGATATCAAAAACTTCATTCCTTCTTTACTCAAGTAGGTATCACACATCATGTTTCTTGTCCCTATGCGCATCAGCAGAATGGTTCTGCAGAACGCAAACACCGACACATCACTCTATGCCATTGAAATTTTGGGATGAAGCTTTTTCCACGGCTGTCTATTTGATTAATCGCACACCTAGTCGCCTCCTTAATTACCTCACTCCTCTTGAGCGTCTGTTCAAACAAACTCCAGATTACTCGTCCCTGTCGTTTGGCTGCGCTTGTTGGCCAAACTTGCATCCATATAACACTCATAAGCTTCAATTCCGCTCTAAACAGTGTACCTTTCTAGGGTATAGCACCATGCACAAGGGCTTCAAGTGCCTTGATCCTTCCACCGGTCGTATGTATATCTCCAGGGACGTAGTTTTTGATGAAGACATTTTTCCATTCTCCAACCTCCACCCAAACGCCGGTGCCAAACTTTGCTCTGAAGTCCTTCTGTTTCCCAGCTTATTTCCTCCCTTTCCCGGCCATAATGGAGCTAATAACTGAATTGATCTTATGCCTGATTCTTCTGGTTTGCCTGATACTAATTCGCCTGGTGAAGAATCTATGCAAACTTCAGCTTCTGCAGGTTCAGAAACTGTTTTTCACGAGGAAACAGCTCAGCTGTCTGGAGACATTCCGGCCTCTGGGTCAGGTGCTCCGGTCCTTGTTCTTTCACCGGCTGCTGGCGAACCATTCCCTCCCGAGCCATCCACTATCGTCGTTACACCGGCTGCTGGCAGTCCTTTGCCGGCTGAATCTAAGCATGCAGGTGCTGCCGTGTCTACTGCTTCAAGTGCCGCGTTCACTCCGGGTTCGGTGCTCGGACCGTCTGCGGCAACGGGGGAACAACAGCAGCAGCGACCTCACACACGTCTTCAAAGTGGTATCCGTAAGGAAAAGATTTACACCGATGGTACTGTCAAATATGGTCTTCTTCTGTCTAATGGTGAGCCGTCTGATTTACATGAAGCATTGCAGACTGCACATTGGAAGGAAGCTATGGATGCAGAATATATGGCCTTGCTAAAAAATAACACTTGGCACTTTGTTCCTCCCAAAAAAGGTACAAATGTTATAGATTGCTAATGGGTCTACAAAATTAAAAGAAAGCAAGATGAAAGTCTAGATAGGTATAAAACTCGTCTAGTTGCGAAAGGTTTTAAACAAAGATATAGTGTAGATTATGAGGATACTTTCAGCCCTGTTGTTAAAGCATCTACTATCAGAATTGTTCTTTCCATTGCAATATCCAGGGGCTGGACTCTGAGGCAGCTCGATGTCCAAAATGCATTTCTTCATGGCATTCTTGAAGAAGAAGTTTACATGAAGCAGCCACATGGGTATGAAGATCAAAAGTTCCCAGGTTATGTGTGCAAACTAGATAAAGCATTATATGGACTTAAGCAGGTGCCCAGGGCTTGGTATTCTCGGCCGAGTAAGAAACTTTGTGATCTTGATTTTAAAAGTTCAAAAGCTGATACATCCCTATTCTTCTATAGAAATGGAGAAACTGTGATCTTCATCCTTATTTATGTTGATGACATTATTGTTGTGAGCTCCAAACAAGAGGCAATATTGGCCCTACTACAGGATCTTCAGAAGGATTTCGCACTAAAGGATCTGGGTGATTTGCACTACTTTCTGGGTATTGAGGTGAGTAAAATTCATAATGGTATTATTCTCACACAAGATAAGTATGCTTCTGATTTTTTAAGGAAAGTTGGCATGTTTGATTGCAAGCCTGTGAGCACACCATTATCCACTAGTGAAAAACTGTCTGTACATGAAGGAGAACTATTGGGGCCGAATGATGCAACAAATTATAGAAGTGTGGTGGGCGCTTTACAATATTTGACATTAACCAGACCCGATATTGCTTTCCCAGTTAATAAAGTATGTCAATTTCTACATGCTCCCACTACAGTTCATTGGGCAGCAGTAAAAAGGATCCTGAGATATATATCTCAAGTCTTGCACCAGACTTGGTTTAAAATTGTGTAAGTCATCTTCTATGTTAGTAAGTGCTTATTCAGATGCAGATTGGGCTGGATGTCTTGATGATAGAAGATCAACTGGGGGCTTTGCTGTGTACTTAGGATCCAACCTTATTTCCTGGAATGCAAGAAAACAAAGTACTGTGTCAAGGTCAAGCTCAAGCACTGAATCAGAGTATAAGGCGCTAGCTAATGCCACTGCTGAGATCATGTGGGTTCAGACTCTGCTGCAAGAATTGAAGATCGAAAGTCCTCCCACTGCACGATTATGGTGTGACAATATGGGGGCAAAATATCTCTCTTCTAATCCTGTTTTCCATGCCAGAACAAAGCATATTAAGGTTGACTATCATTTTGTGAGAGAAAGAGTAACAAGGAATTTATTAGAGATAGATTTTGTGCCTTCTGGAGATCAAGTAGCAGATGGGTTTACTAAAGCTCTTCCTGTGTGTCAGCTAGAGAATTTCAAGAACAATCTCAACTTAGGGAAGTTGTGATTGACGGGGGCTGTTAAACAATGTAAAGGGTAAAGGATATGGTAACAAGAGTTTGTTAGGAAGTTTCTGATGCTGTAGTTGATTTCCTATGATTGTTGTAATCGGTATCGTGCTCCTAACAGACTCTGCTGATGTAAGCCCTGATGACGGCTATTGTCATCCTATATTAACACGCAAAACGGCCTCGAGAGAGGTGGAACGCTTCCTGCTCCTCTGATAGTTTCATAAACACTACAAATTAAAGCTTCACCATGGTTGTGTTATGGCTATGGGCCAGGGGGAGCCACGGCTGACGCATATGGCCAGCCGACACTAAATAAGGGATTAGGATTTAGGAGGATTAGCTTCAATGTTTGTTATTTCCTTTTGAGTAGTTGCTACCTTTGGGGTTTGTTTCTAACTTTTAGGATTTACCCCTCTACATAAGGAGGACAATTGTATTTGTTATTGGAAGAAAAAGAAAGAATAGGATTCATCCCAGTCTTAGTCATCTCTCTCCCAAGTCCCAACCACGCCGTTCACCGTCCGGCCATCCTCTCGGCAGTGTTTACCCGTTATGGTCTAAGCAAGCCCATAACAACTTAGTATCAGAGCCACCCTCCATGGCTTCTATTGCTGAGATTATTGAGAATTCATGAGGCTCGCGATGGAGGACAAGGCCTCGCTAATGGTGAAGGAAATGCAGTGTAACGCTGCGCAGGCTATGCAACCATTGGCAGTGACAACACCTCCTCTCTCGGCCTTGCTTCCTGTGGCAGCGCCAATGGGTGCCCTTGCCGAGAAAGAAGGCTGCCATCCAGCGGACAACTTCTCCACACGGTCGGACGATGGCATGCCATTGGAGATGCAGTGCGCAGCAGGTGATGAGGGGAAGGTCGCAACAACGTTGCATTCCACCCACCCTCGTCATGGCTCATCTCACAAGAGGGGTGCAGTTGCTGTCCCCAGCCGGCTGCCCTCGTCAACATTGGATTGGTCGACGACGGACAACACTAAACCCTCACGCATTTGCCATCAATCGTTGTCCTCATGCAGCTGTCCACCCGCGTGAGGGGGAGCCACGGCCAGCGCATATGGCAGCCGACTCTAAATAAGGGATTAGGAGGGGTAGTTGCTAGCTTTGGGGTTGTTTCTATCTTTTAAGAGAGGGCCATATGTCACATAACTATGTCCAGTAATCCAGCCACAGTGTGCAGTACACCTGATGTAAGTGAAACAGGGGGACATTAGTCAGAAAAAAGCAGCTTGTAGACAAGTTTCCCATAACATTAGGAACACGTTTTTGCCACCCAATGGCCTCACCCACAACAAAAAAAAAGTACCTTACCAGTGTATGTCTGTTGGCTTGTAATCAAATGCATGCTTAAATGTTGTTGAAGTGTACAGCGTATAGCCCCCAGTTGTATGCAATGTTGGGCCTGTTTTTGGACACTGATTTCGCTTTTCTTGAGAAAGTTATTGCGACACTGCTTGATTGCCAATAAGACCTTCGGCCTACAGTACATCACTGTTTGCCCAAACCCAGTTTATCTATCAGCCTCTATAGTAATGCACGTGTTTCTCCAGCCCATCAAACTATTTCTCGGCCCGAATACGGTTCATCAGGATCCATGAGTCTTAAACAGTTTTTTAAATGTGTTTAACTGTGTCAAAATCACCAACTTTTGACCCAAACTATATATACAAGAGTGTATGGATTGTCACGTGTTTTAACTTTTAGGGTAATGCTATATATAATACAGATGTCCAATAACACTAAAAAGTATCAAACGTTACCCTGTCTCACCCAGCTATGTCTTCGCGCCTTCCTCCTCAAGTCCCCTCACTCTCTCTCCTCCTACATCCATACCCTCTCACAAATCCTCTCATCCTCTCTCCTATCTCCAAATCCTGCCCCAAATGCCTGTATCTCTTCCATCTCTAGGCCTTCCTGCTCAATCTCATGGCATAAAGAGTTCTGTCCTTGGTAGCGGCATCCGTGAGCACCACTCAAGCTCCTCGCACCACGAACCACATTGGCGTTGCCGAGCTCTTTGGAGCGGCCTCCAAAAGTGCCACAGCCGCAGGGCGCTACCTCCACAAGTGCCATCGTCGTTCCGTAGCCCAGTGCCACTTCCACCCCACCAGATTTGGGCCTACCAGCGATAAAACGCTGGATTTGGCCAGACATTGCCTCCTCCTTCGTGCTCGTCCGAATTGTTGCAACAAGTAAGTTGAGTTGTTACGGCAAATCTTTCCTATATTGCAATACCTCTTCTAAAACGTTGCATTTGTTCCGGTGAGTATTTCACTTGCTACTACATCTTTTTTGTTGGGGTAGTTTTCTTGTATTGATGTACAAATCATACCTATATTAAATGTCGTAGATTTGCCGGCCTCTCAGCGATTTGAGCCAAGCCCGTCGCACGCGGCTCGTTTTTGTTTTTTCGTGTTTACGTCCTTTAAAAAATACGTAATTATGTGTAGGTCCTTCCCATGGTTTTTTATGAAAAGGGTCTTCTAGTTCCAAAAAATCTTGAATCTTTCATGAAAGGATCCTAAATAAATACCAAAAAAGAGCGTAGTTACGTTTAGATCATTCCAGCTATTTTTCGTGAAGAGGACCTTTCGATTTAGAGCCTGATTTTTTTTTCATAGAAGACCCCAAGCTTTTTTTCGTTTGATTTTTGAAGCCCAATTTTTTACGGAAAGGCACTCGAATGTTTGCGCAAACCCTCCGAATCTTCCGAAGATTATTTTTCGCACATCGTTTCGTACAGGGAGGCACTCCAGTTTTACATGGACCCTTCGGAGCTTCCGAATTTATTTTTAGCATGTCGTTACAAAGAGGCACTCCAATTTTTGCATAGATCCTTTGGAGCTTCTAGAATTTATTTTTTAGTGCGTCGTTTTTTCAGACATTTGCTTGAAATTTTTTGAAATTATATATTTATCCATTTTCCCCCTATTAGTACTCAAAACTCATGTGATTTTTTTTTTGCTTAGCTTGCAACGGTCGGCGTGACGTGCGCCGTGGCAACGTGTCTAGTAATTCCCATTTGTTACAATTTTGGGTCGTGTTTTATGTTTATTACAACATCTTATTTTTGTTGTGCTAGTTTTCTTGTATCGTTGTTTAGGGTTGTGTTTTGTGTTTGTTGCATATGAGACGAGTGTTTGTTGCAAGCTCATTATAAATTGTTTCGTCCCATGATTTTTGTTGTATAAATTAAAAGGCTAGGATTTACGTATTTAAAGTGCCATCCGATAATAGAGAGTAACCTACATTCGGGCGCTAGCAAGTAGCAACACGCGACTTTTATCTCAGAAGAAAGGCTCGCACATGAGATAACGCCGCCGCCGTAGAAACTGAAGTGGTGTCTTTTCAGTTTTCGCCTGCAAGATAGGCGCACTAGGGTTTCTCCCGGAAAATATCGAAGCCCACTATTCCGGGCGAGCGAGCGGCGCCAACGTGATGCACCCCTCCGGCGGCGCAACACCACTCGTGCGCCTCCGTCTGCACGTCATCCTTCATTATCTCGCTGTGCACTGTCGAATTGAGCTTGCTTTCCGGGGATACGCCCTGTATCCGCGAAGATCGCGTCCGGGTTTTTAAAGAGGAATATAACACACACAAGCCCACGTTTATGGCCGCCCACATGCTGTTATGCCGTCAAAGTGCGTACCTACACGGACTCGGATCGACTACAGTGGTGCGGCCATTACAGTGCCGTGCAGTACTAGCTTCCCCAGCAAACAAGAAGATCACTCCAAGTCCTGCTCTGTTTTGACATAAAATCATTCCATACTGGACGGGCCAGTTTGAGGCCCTGTTTGTTTCAGCTGGGAATTGTGGAAAGCAGCTTTTAAAAACTAGATTGTAAAAGCTGGATTGTTAAAAAGCTAGAGGTTGAAAGCTCATGGTTGTTTGGTAACCCAGATTATAGTGGGGGCAATAGTGGGTAATTTTAATTGAAGTTGGGGAAAGCTGGGGAAAGCTGGGGGCAATGGTGAGTAATTTTGGTTGAAGTTGGATGGGTATTGTGGTCTTTTGCAAAAAAAAAGCTGGGGAAAGCTGGGGAAGAGTGGATTGTGGAATTGCTATAATCTGGCCTCCAGATTGTTATAATCTAGATTAAAAGTTTGCTGTTTGTTGCCCTTCCAACTTTTAAAAGCTGCTTTCCACAATCTCCAGCTGAAACAAACAGGGCCTGAATCGTCCCATAGATTCTACAGGTATTATATTTTTCATGCCTGCCTACGTTCCAAACATTCCATATAAGTTACATATAACTCTTATTTGTCCGATTTAGTTAAATACCATTAGCCAACCTCAAGGTTTTAAATCATAATTTTCGTGGTTTCGACAAGGTCACAGAAAAGCTACAGCAATTATCGCGAAAACTATCATTCATCGTGTTTTTAGTATTACAAAATTAAATATCTATATATTATAAGTCACCTCCAAACAAATCATTAAACCATGTTACTTTAGAAGGTATTAATTTTTATAATAAGAAAATGAGTCAAAGTTCGAAATCAACAAATATGGTAATACATGTCAAAGGCCATAACTGATAACTATATCATAATATTCTTAACAATAAATATTTAATCACTAAGAAATATGAATAGTGGATTATTGAAAAATGGTGAGATAGTTCTTTACTAGGCTTTCTCATAGTTCTGAGCTGTGCTAGTTATAACGCTTGTAGATAATATAGCGAAATATTGGCATGTAGCCGCATTTAAGGTCTAAAAAAGCTATAGTTAGCTATCTAGAACACTAGCCAACCTAAATCTTTACTGCCGCTTACCCTCCCACTGAACCCTTTAGCTTGACATGGTTAGTAAAATACCACTCAAAGTTTGCTTTATTAGTAATTCTATTGTTTAGTTCATCTCTATCCTCCTAAGAATAATTCAAAAACATCGTAATCCTATGTCTACCATTCTGCTTCTTCAGCATCCTCTTACCCTTCCAACCCCTAGGATTTCGCCATAGATATGGAGCGGCAGCAAATCGTGTTAGCGTCTGTTTGAAGTAGCTGTAGCTTTTTTGAAAAGCTGTTTTTTGACGTTTTGAGCTAAAAAACAGTTGTAGCTTTTTATAAGAGACTGTTTAATAAATAGCTAATTTCTCTTAGTAATAAGATACAAAAACAGGTTCAGCCTAGCTTTCAGTTTTGGCTTTTGTTAGTTATATATGATTTTTTTAGTTTATATTGAAAGCCACTTAAAACCTAAGCTGTTTGGAAGGCTTACTGGGTTTTTAGCAACCGGCTTTAAGCTCTCAAACACGACCTTAATTAGGAAGTTTAAAGTGTGGTGATCGTACTGCTAGTGGTGATCACTGATGTCATTGGTGGGCGTGGCCAACGATGATCTGCTCCACCAGGATATTGTCGCAAGGCCTTCCACCGTTATCGTCTACTACGCAGCCAAGATTCAACATATGCACGATGTAATAAACAAATAGTTACCAATATCAAAGGGGTTTATTTCCTTAAAGTCTTTGATGTGTTAATTCTTTTCATAAATAATACTATTTTCTTGTTTCTTTTTCCAAAAAGCTAGCTATGGGTCTATACCGAGGTTTTAAATCATGATTTTCGCTGCTTCACGATAAGGTCCTAAAAAAGCTACAGTAGCTATTACGAAAGCTACAGTAGCTATTACGAAAGCTATCTTTAATAGAGTTTTCAATATTAATTTTTTTTAAAATTAAATATGTATATAATATGAATCACCTCCAAACAAATCATAAAACCATAATACTTTAAAATGTATTAATATTTGTATAATAAGAATGTGAGTCAAGTCAGGAATCAACAAATATACTAATACATGTTAAAGACCATAATTGATAACTTTTTTTTTGGATGAAGGAAGATTTTATTAATTTTAAGAACATTACATCAAGATGATACAAGTCCTTAAAATTTCTCCCGGCCTCTGCTTAACAAGAAGCACACAGCCCTTAAACAAAATAAAAAAGGAAAAAAGAGAAGCCTTGATTGCTATCAGCCTAGATCGCAGAGCTCTCCCCCTTTTCATTGTATTGCTTAGCGAAAACATCATCAGAAATCTTTTCCGCGTAAGCAATCCGTGACCTGGTTTCCAACATTACAGGCGCCACAATCTGGCGACCTGGTTTCCAACATTCAGGCGCCACCACCAAAAACACCGTGGCTATTTGAATCATTAAGCCCTCCAAAATCTTGAGCGATCATGGACTCCATACCGTCCATGACCACCAACATGAAATCTTGGGGGCGAAGACCACCACGAAAGGGATGAAGTGGACCACCATAGGCTGCGACCATTAAATCGATCGCCACCAAAGAACTCAGGAACAAGGCGGCATTATTGCAAGAGGATGGAATTTGCCTCCGGCAAAAGGAGCCGAAAATCTCATGACAGATGCATCTTCTCCAAATTTGAAGAAGAAAGACGATACCTTGCACAATCCAACTCACCTGCAATTGCACCTCCTTACATCAAAGCAGATTTCGCAAGGAAGGCGAAGTCGGCGTCGCTCCGAGGTCGTCAGAGATTAAGCGCCGTGTCGCGCGACTCGATGGCGTGATGCCGATCGGCGAGCAATTTGGGATGGCAACGGATGGTGGCATGCAGAACCGAGCGCGGAGGACGGCGACAACCGGTGCGGAGTAGCTGAAGACGACCAATGGTCGGGACAGTACTTAGCAACAAGTACTTAATCACTAAGAAAAATAAACGATGGATTATTGAAAAATGGCAAGATGGGATCTTTTATTAGGTTTTTTCATAGTTCAGACTTACACACTATTATAAAAGGATTCATATTAGACCCCTCATCATTGGTGGTTTTCAAAAACCATCCATGATGGCTGATCATCACTGACGGTTTTTTGCAAAAGCAGTCAGTGATGAGTTCCATTGTTAATACAGATGGTTTTTGGCTAAAACCATCTGTGATGAGGTCCACATCACATACGGTTTGTTTTTGGCTAAAATTGTCTGTAATGAGGGCCATATCACATATGGTTTTAACCAAAAAGCTGCGCATGTGATGAGCTTTTCTTATAAATAAGTACATAGAGCCCCAACCTCCCTATGTTTTTAGAGTTTTTCAAGCTATTTTTGAGGTGGCTACGATTGAGGCAATTTGGTGAAAAGAGACTATGGATTTGGAAGTGTGATTATAGATCCTTTTATTCTAAGTGATCTAAGTTTAGTAATTGGTTCTAATTTGTATTATATTCAAGATCTAGCTTAGTAAAGAGGGAAATAAAGATAGGTTAGATCTAACTTGGTGCAGATTTATTTGTTCTTTGTGATCTAAAGTAGTAATTGGTTCTAATTGTATTATACTCAAGTGTGAGACCCCGGACTTACCATCCGAATCCTCAGATTTAACCGTACTAGTCCCAGATCAGTTACTAGTACACACAGTGAAACAGTGACAATCATAACCAGAACAATATATTTAAACGGTAATAAATGAAGTAATGGCCATATGGCCACTTATTACAACTACAGGTCGCAAGACCTGGAACACATACACAGACAACGGAAGCAAAAGAAACGAGCGAGCCACAAGCTCCAAAGGCAGACGACGGAGAAATGCGCGCCTAGCTAACAGGACTGCCTTCTTCGAAAACCCCTTCGAAGAACTCAACAGTAGGCTCAGCATCTTGGAAGACTTCTGAAGAATTGATTGGTAGCAAATGAGTACAAAAGTACTCAGCAAGACTGGTAATTATGTATGATGAAAGGCTTACCAAAGGTGGCTTAGTATGGTTCTTTCTGCACAAAGCAAATTTTATTAAACATTACATGTAATAATTTTTGTAAAGCAGTTTTATCAATTATTTGTAACATTGGAATTTATGTATAACTCTAGTGAAGGTTCCATCCACCAATCACTAGCTAACAGGCTCTATCTGCCACAATTTAAAATGATCAGGGTTTCATCCACCATAGATTACAAAACAGTTTCAACTACCTGACTGGCTCAGCCGCTAGAGGCACACCCAAAAGTTCCATCCACTTTCGAATTCCCAAAACTCATTTTTGAAAAGAAAACATAAGACTACCAATGTGAAAGCATCCTTCGCCCACCTTTGACCATAGGCACGGCTATTCAAATAGTTTGTTAACACTCTGCAGAGTTTCTACACTTTACCCACAAGAGATATTTCACTTTTATTGTCGGCCATAACACGCTTCCTTAGGCGTGCGACAAAGTGAATATCACAAGGCCTTTACAATGCAATAATCTAACTCGACTCTACCTACTAAGGTTTCACCGCTGAAGAGTTCCATCCACCCAGTCAGAAGCCCTCTCTTGCGCCGTGTGGGAAAAACAAACTTACCTCCATCTGACACCCACATTCAACCATCAAGCGAGTCTAAGTTAGATTATTACAAATTACTTAGCCAGGTCGTACCCATTTTGACATGTGGTTGTACTGTTGTACTTAGTTTGGACAATCACAAGCATCGGTCCTTAAATTGATTTGGGCGGCTTTCACAAACCAGGACCAGTTCTCCATCCGCACCCGCCCGACAAACCATTATGCCCTAATCTAAACCATTTTTATTTTATTTTTATTTTGCAATCACAGCTGCAATTAAGTTACTACAATTTTGTTAAAACACATTTTAACAACATTTTAGAATTTATCCCACCATAGGCATTTTTTATCAATACAACCCTAAGCATAATCTAACGTACTAAACAAGTTTAATCACATGATATATGATTTTATGATTAGTCAAAACTTAAGGTTGCAAAGGCATGGTAATCAAACAACAAGAATGTCATTTCGGAATAGGTATAACTAACATCCTACATTTTAACATTATTGTTTTATATAATTAGCCATGCAAGTTGTAAACAATTTTATCAAAACAGTTATAAATAATAGGATCAACGTGTGTCAAGGAGACTTGCCTTCGTCGACGAGGAGTGATGCGCAGCTCAGAAGATCTTCTCCTTCGTCGGCAACGTCGACTGATTCTTCGACTACGCACAAAACGGAGCACGAAATAAATAACAGAAAAACAAATAAAATCTAAAAATTATAAAATTAGAACTGGCAAATAGATCATGAATTTAGATGAATTTAGGAATTTGAATAAGCCCAAACGGAGATACGTCGGAGGAGAAACAATTGATTGAATTCTCTCGTTTTGAAAAAATAGAAAGACTAGAATATTCCTTTGGCATTTTTCTTTTCTCAATTTTTTTTGATTTTCCCGTGTCTCTAGCAAATGGACCCCACACGTCATTGCCTCAAGGTCTTCTTCTCCAAATGCACAAAACAGAGGAAGCTCTTGGAGGGCGGCGGGCCGTGAGGGGCTTCGCCGGTGCGCCACAAATGCCCGATCGGAGGGAGGCGGTTGACGTGGGTGCCGAGTGGTGGCACGGTGCTAAGCGGTGGGGCAGGCAGCGCTAAGATGTCGGCGCTATCTTGGCGCTTCGGAGGTGGTGGTGGAGGGCGCGAGGGTGCGATGAGGCTACGGTGGCGGGCGCCTGGCGGCGGCACGGGAAGCGATGGCGGCGGCGTGACGATTCCGACGGTGACCAAACTCGGGCCGACGGCATGACGGCCAAAAATGCTCAGAAACGTGAAATTTCTCGAAATTGAAAGGAGCACCGGATAGTTAGCAACAAGAGGAACCTATGGATGCAAGGAATTGGATTGAATCATACCAAATCGGGAGAAATCAACAACGAACGGAACGATGCCCGACGATGAACAAACGCAAAATTCGGAGTCAATTTGCAACAAAAATCAAATCCGATTGAAGGGTATTGATCATGGAGACAAGGCGTACAAGGTGACGCAGGTGGTTTGCCGATGTCTTTGGAGTGCGCCGAGCGACAGCTTTCGCGAGTTTTGGTGAGGAAAATAGAACTGAATCAATGGGGAATGGTGAGCACGGGGTAGAGGACATCAAGATGCAACTTCTAAGTGCTCACACGTCTAGTGGGGTGAAGAAACGCCCGCGATAATGGCCGGGCAATGAATTGCCATTAGAGGTTAATTGCGGCCGTTTCACTCGGATTAAGGATGGGTAATAGTAGGAGAATGAATCCTCATATCAATATCTTCATAATGCTTTAGATCCCAACCGTTTTGGATAATTATGGTGGAAGTTATGAGTGAATGAATATTTTGTTTGCCATGGGTAAGAACTTGACCAAGAACATGAATTTTTGAGCAAGATGAACAGTGTTTCGGGATTGGGCTTGGCCCACTAGGGAGAGAAGGTGAATTTCGAATTTTGGAGAATTTTAGAAATTGATTTGGAATTTCAAATGAAGATTAGATTTGAAATTTTAAATTAGAATTGAGCCGGATAAAATAATAATCCAAATAAAATTCAAATTTTGAATTATTAATTTTTGGATAAACAGAAAAACTAGGATGTTACAAACCTACCCCCGTTAGAGAGAATCTCGGCCCCGAGATTCATACGAAGAAGGAAAAAGATCAGGAAACTCTGCTCTCAGATCCTCTTCTCGCTCCCAAGTTGCTTCCTTCTCAGAATGGTTGCTCCACTGAACCTTGCAAAACTTGATTACACAGCTCCTTGTTCAACGCTCTGCTTCATTCAAAATCCTGACTAGAATCTCTGGATAGGTGAGATCCTCCTTTAATTCCATTTCTTCAAACGACATCTGATTTTCTGGAACTCTGAGACATTTCTTCAACTGAGACACATAGAAGACATCATGCACATCTGACAACTGTGGAGGAAGTTCTAATTTATACGCAACTTCTCCTTTTCTGACAATCACTGGAAATGGACCGATGTAGCGAGGTGCAAGCTTCCCACTGACTCTGAAATGACGCATTACTTTGAGAGGTGAAATCTTTAGATATACATTATCACCTGGTGCAAAACTCAAATTCCTACGACGATTATCAGCATAGCTTTTCTGCCTCGACTGAGCTATTTTAAGATTTTCTCGAATTGTCCGAACTTTCTCTTCTGCTTCTTTTAGGATATCAGGTCCAATAATTTGACCACCATCTGCTTCTTTCCGGTACAGGGGTGTTCGACACTTTCTCCCATAAAGAGCTTCGAACGGTGCCATTTTCAAACTTGATTGATAACTGTTGTTGTAGGAGAATTCTGCATATGGCAAATTTTGATCCCAAGATGCACTGTAGGTCAAAGCACAAGCCCTCAACATATCCTCGAGTATTTGATTTACCCTTTCTGTTTGACCATCTATCTGAGGATGGTAGGCAGTACTTAAGTTCAAATTTGTACCCAAAATCTCATGCAATTTCTGCCAAAACCTCGAGGTAAACTGAGAACCTCGATCTGACACGATCTTATTTGACACTCGATGCAAACACACAATTTTAGCCATGTATATTTCTGCAAGTTTATCGTCAAAATAAGTTGTCTTCACAGGAATAAAATGTGCTACTTTTGTTAACCGATCCACAATGACCCAAATAGAATCATAACCAAACTTGGTTTTTGGAAGTCCAGTAATGAAGTCCATTCCAATTTCTTCCCATTTCCAAATAGGAACCTGCAAAGGTTGTAACAATCCTGCTGGCTTTTGATGTTCCGCTTTAACTAACTGATAAATATCACAAAGAGCCACAAATTCAGTGACTTCTCTTTTCATATTTGACCACCAATATTTTTCTTTTAACTCTAAGTACATTTTCGTACTTCCCGGATGAATAGAGTAAATAAAATCATGAGATTCTTTTAAAATCAGATCCTTGATTTCTTTCTGATTAGGAACTACAATTCTTTTTCCAAACCAAATGGTTCTTTTCTCGTCCTCAAAAAATCCTGAAGGTTTTCCTTCCTTGAGACCCTTCTTAATTACTGCAATACCACTGTCATCCTTTTGAGCTTCTCTGATTTGATCCTCCAAAGTTGAGTACACTTCCAAACCATACACACAACCTTCCTTTACTAATTCTAAATTGAAACGTTGGAATTCTTTATAAAACGCTGGCTGATTTTCTTGAACCATAGTATTTATTACAATAGCTCTTTCTATCTTTCTACTCAAGGCATCTGCAACAACATTGGCTTTGCCTGGGTGATAATGTATACCGATATCATAATCTTTAATTAATTCCAACCATCTTCTCTGCCTTAAATTGAGATCTGACTATGTGAAAATGTATTTCAAACTCTTGTAATCCGTATAGATCTCACATCGATTATCGATAAGATAATGCCTCCATAACTTGAGAGCATGTACAACTGCAGCTAATTCCAAGTCATGAGTTGGGTAGCTTTCCTCATGAGGTCGCAGTTGTCTTGAGGCTTAGGCTATAACCTTTCCTTCTTGCATAAGAACACAACCAAGTCCTTGCTTTGATGCATCACAGAAAACTTCAAAATCCTTTCGAATATCCGGAAGAACAAGCACTGGTGCTAAAGTTAGCCTCTTCTTTAATTCTTGAAAACTCTGTTCACAAGATTTAGTCCACTCAAACTTCTTCTCCTTCTTCAGAAGTTGGGTGAGTGGTCTGGCTATCTTGGAAAAACCTTCAATAAATCGTCGATAATAGCCTGCTAGACCAAGAAAACTTCTGATATCCGGAATGGACTTGGGTTGCTCCCAATTTAGCACGTCCTTCACTTTAGTAGGATCAACTGCTACTTCTCCAGCCGAGATGACATGACCCAAGAAAGCAACTTCTTTTAACCAAAATTCACACTTGTTGTATTTAGCGTATAGCTGATGCTCTCTTAGCTTCTCTAAGACTAGCCTCAGATGACCCTCATGCTCCTTCATACTCTTGGAATAGACAAGAATGTCATCAATAAAGACAACCACAAACTTATCCAAACACTCCATAAACACCTTATTCATCAGATTCATGAAATAGGAAGGTGCGTTAGTCAAACCAAAAGACATTACTGTAAACTCATATAATCCATAACGAGTAGTGAAAGCTGTCTTTGGGATATCTTCTTTTCTGATCTTAAGCTGATGATATCCTGATCTCAAATCAATTTTTGAGAAGACACATGCTTCTTTCAACTGATCAAACAGATCATCAATCCTTGGCAAATGATACTTATTTTTAATTGTGACTTCATTTAGCGATCTGTAGTCCACACACATTCTCAAACTGCCATCCTTCTTCTTCACAAAGATTACGGGCGATCCCCAGGGAGAAGAACTTGGTCTGATAAATCCTTTCTCTTGTAGTTCTTCAATCTGCTGCTTCATCTCGGTTAACTCATTGGTGGGTAGCCGATAAGGTCTTTTTGATATAGGAGCGGTACCAGGTGCTAGCTCAATTATGAACTCAATGTCTCAGTCTGGTGGCATATCAGACAAATCTTTTGGGAATACATCTGGGTATTCGTTTACTATAGACACATTTTGTAAGGATGTACCTTTAAGACGGTTCAGAGTACTACCCTTCTTCGAGGAAAGATTGGACAAGAATTCTACAAATTCATACGAATAGTAAGGAGATAGTTCAACTAGCACAGTCTATCTGACCTTTATGCTGGGTTAACCAATCCATCCTAAGGATTATTTCTATACCCTTGTTATCCAATAATATTAAATTCGCTAGGAACTTTATCCCATTTATAACTATTTCCATTTTTGGGCAAACAGCAGTAGTTCTCAATTCTTTTCTAGGAGATTGAACTAACAAAGGATTTTTAAGCTGAACTGTATCCCAATCATGCTTTTTAACTAAATACTCTTATATGAATGAATGCGTAGCACCAGAATCGAACAATACTGAAGCAGGTACTGAGTTGACAAAGAACTTACCATACACCACATCAGGTGCATTCCTAACCTCTTCAGTTGTGATGTGATTAATACGTCCTCTTCAATAGTCTTGCGAGTCACGTGGGGTCTGCAGGTGCTCCTCTTCCCAGTGTTGGTCTTTGGGCCTTGTTGGTGTAGTCCCCAAGTTGAAGCGGACAGGAGTCACAGCTTGGCGCTTATGAGGACAATTATTAGCATAATGTCCAAATTTCTTGCAGTTAAAACACTGAATGCCTGCTGTAGCTGTGTTGCTCTTTTGAATCTGACCCCCTAAATTGGTAGGAGTTTGAACAAACTGGCGGGGTGTTGAAGTTGGAGTTCTGGCGGCACTAGACGCTGCTGGCCTGCTTGATTGAGACTGAAAGAAACAAGGCCTGGAACTACTGGCACCACGTTGAGCTTGATAGATCATCTTTCTCTTCCTTGACTCATAAAGCTGACTCTGAGCATCCTCTTGAACCAAAGCCTTATTCACCATGTGCTGGAACGAGGGGAAGTCATTAGAGACCAATTGAACTTTGATATTAGGGTCAAGACCCTCCATGAAACGCCAGATCTTTGCCTCATCAGTTGATACATCCTCTGCAGCCTACCTAGAAAGCTGGGTGAACCTGACAGAAAGATTGCCTTGCTGCAACTTATGAAACTCTCTCCTCTTCATCTCCATAATTCCCTTAGGAATATGGGTAGCACGAAGTGCTTCAACGAACTCATCCCAATTGATTGCTTGTGCCTCTTCATGGGCAGCATGATAATTCTCCCACCAACTTGCGGCAGTACCCTTCAGTTGATGAGTGGCAAACAGAACACTCTCAAGCTCATCACCCTGGGCTAAGTATAGCTTCTTTTGTATCTCTTTCAACTAATCATCAGCCTCCAAAAGGTCGATTGATCCTGCGAAAGTCGGGGGTCTGGTCCTCATGAATTCCCGAACTTAGGCTGGGGTGGCTGAGCTTAGGGGTGAAAATGGGTCAGATACGGTCAGATAGTAGGTCATCTGTATCCTACCTAATAATTTTTTAGGATCACGTGCAGTGCGGATAGTGGAAAATTGGGTAGGATACGGATCTGGTCACGGATATTTATGAGCGGGTAGAAAGCGGATACCGGATATTATACTGGGCCGGGTACAATACGGATACTTGGTGCTTAGTCGAATAGTACACAAATTACCTAGGATCAAAGTATGTGATAAAAATAATTTAACTAACACATGTGGTCCAATTATCACACATAATTCAACACATAGAGCCAAATTAAGATATAAGACAACACATAGAATAGAATAAACGCACGTACTCCAACATAGAGTCTAATTAATGTATAATCTAACACATAGAGTCCAATAAACACACATAGTCCAACATAGAGTCTAATTAATACATAATTCAACACATAAAGTCCAATAAATATGCATAGTTCAACATAAAGCCCAATTAACACATATAGTCTAACATAGGGAGTGCAATTCACACATAGACTTCGGCACACATAGTTCAACATATAGAGTACAGTTAACAAACAAAATAAAGTTCATTATGCGTGCATGAAGGTCTCAATTTGTATAGTGTTAGGATCATGTGTTGATCCTTACATAGCTAGAGGATTGATCTCATAGTTTCTCAGTTTATATGCAAATGTGTTTTGCAAAATTGTATGGCTCAATATTGGATCTTATTGACTCTTGATAGTTTATAGTCACACTTTTGATCAAGTCTTTGTGAAGGATTTTGAAAATCAGATTTTAGGCTTAAGTGATTACATTAGAGTCCGTGTTTTTATGATATTTAAAAATATCTATGGTTGCTTAAATCTTAAAAATGGGTGTAGATTATAGCCCTCTTGATAAGCTTCGCATAGAATCCAAAATCACCTAAATCGGAGTTCGGGGTAAAAAGTTATGATTGTTTGAGTTGGGAGTCGGGAGTGGCAGTTTTACCGGGTACCCGATTGTAATTACCCGGTGAGTACCCGTATCCGACCCGTTTTCGTCGGGTATTTTCTATCCCGTATCCGATCCATATCTAAACAAAAATTATCCGGGTAGTACCCGAATCCGTACCCGAACCAAAAGTACCCGAATCCGTACCCACAATTTCAGATAAATTTATCCCAGATACGGATATTACCCGACCCATTTGCGCCCCTGGCTGAGCTGTTACCTGCACTGGGACTGCTTGGGGTGGATTGAGAGCATTCTATGCTAGAGCTTGTAGAATTTGAAGTTGCATGGCCATCAATTGCTCCATGCTTGGTGGTTGAGCTGGCGGTGGGGGTGGCACTTGGTTCTGCTGCGCTGGAGACGGTGGCACTTGGTCACCTTCCTGAAACTGCTGCTCTACAGGAACTTCATCTTGAAACTGCACTCTACCATGACCACAACCACCTCTCCTTCCTCTGCCACGACCTCTGCCTGGGTTCTCCATCTGGAACAGAGAACAAGAACAACATAAGAAAAGAGGGAAAAGCAAAGATAAGAGGACAAGGGAACTAAACAACACCCTAGACAAGAACAGGAACAACAGCACAGAAAGAAACACCAACTGAAATCTCAAATAAAATCAAATAGTTTTGATAAGATGGCTGTATCACAAGTGCATAAAGCATGATACAGTCCATCACACATATTTATTAACGTTCTAACGTAGACAAAAGAAAGGACGGTGCTACTGACAAAAACTAAAACTAACTATTCCCTTCACCCTCCTCAGAAACACGAGGGGAAGGATCCTCTTCACTAGGCTCCTCACTCTTGTGAATGCTCCTGCGGCTGGGATGGACTGGCTCTCCCAGAGCAGCCAAGAATCCCTAATAAGCCTCCATGGAACCCTCTGAATGCTCCACCACACGACACACTGACTTGCACGCAGTCATCCTGATCAATGGACCACAGTGACGCTTGACCCATGGGGCATCTGGGGTCAACCCCCGAGGTGGAAGGTCCTCCTGGACAGGGGCTGGCGGGGGTGGTGCAGTCTGCTGTGCCTCTTGCACAGGAACTGGTGGAGGTGGAGAGGCTACCTGCTGCGCTTCCTTCATCTTGAAGATTTCCAACCTGGCCGCGGCAAGGTCCTTATAGGCATCCCGAAGCTCATAAGACATGTGGATATAGGCCTCATCCTGCGCCTGGATGAGAGAACCCATATGCACAATTGTAGGGTCTGACTCCAACTCCAAACTCCTGAATCGGTTGTACCTCTCCCCCTTCTGAAGGTAGGGAAAAAGATGGTACGGAGTAGCATCCAACTAGTCGCGATAAGCCCTGCCCAGATGAATGAGAGCCTGCCTTGCTACGTCCTGCATAGCATCACCAATCTTCTGCCTATCCATCGTGAAGTAGTAAGGGCAGTCACTCTCCTCGTGGCCCTTGGCAAAAATGAGCAGCTTCACCCTCCACATTTTCATGCCAAAGCTAATGACAGAAAGGCAATGGTACTCAGGACGACGGGTGTAACCTAGCTCTTGAAGCATTAGGGACAGCTCCTCTCAAAAACCTCCCTCCTTCTCGGCAAACGAGGTATAGAAAGGCATCTACAAATTTTGAAAAAGACAAAGTTAGCAACCAATTTTTAAATAAAAGACAAAACAAGAGCAAGATGCTAAGATAGAAAAGACAGTAGCAAAGGAATTTAAGAGTTCAAAAATATATTTTTATATAAATAATCATCCTTAAGGCTTTGCCATTCTAATTTGGTTGTGTCCTACAGTCGTCATGGCTCTGATACCACCTCTGTGAGACCCTAGACTTACCATCCGAAATCCCCTGTGTTTAACCGTACTAGTCCCAGATCAGTTGCTAGTACACACAGTGAAACAATTATAATCATAACCAGAACAATATATTTAAACGGTAATAACTGAAGTACTGGCCATATGGCCACTTATTACAATCTGCAGTCATGAGACGAGAACACCTGAGACAGTGGAAGCAAAAGCGAAGCGAGCCACAAGCTCCTGGCAAGGGCAACGACAGAGAAATGCGCGCCTAGCTAACAGGACTGCCTTCCTCGAAAACCCCTTCGAAGAACTCACCACCAGGCTCAGCATCTTGGAAGACTTCTGAAGAATTGATTTGTAGCAAAGGAGTACAAAAGTACTAAGCAAGTCTGGTAATTATGCATGATGAAAGGCTTACCAAAGGTGGCTTAGTATGGTTCTTTTTGCACAAAGCAAATTTTATTAAACGTTACATGTAATAATTTTTGTAAAGCAGTTTTATCAATTATTTGTAACATTGAAATTTATGTATAACTCTAGTGAAGGTTCCATCCACCAATCACTAGCTAATAGGCTCTATCCGTCACAATTTAAAATGATCAGGGTTCCATCCACCATAGATTACAAAACAGTTTCAACTACCTGACTGGCTCTAGCCGCCAGAGGCACACCCGAAAGTTCCATCTACTTTCGGATTCCCAAAGCTCATTTTTGAAAAGAAAACATAAGACTACCAATGTGAAAGCATCCTTCACTCGCCTTTGACCGTAGGCACGGCTATTCGAATAGTTTGTTAACACTCTGCAGAGTTTGTACACTTTACCCACAAGAGATATTTCACTTTTATTGTCGGTCATAACACGCTTCCTTAGGCGTGCGACAAAGTGAATATCTCAAGGCCTTTACAAAGCAATAATCTAATCTGACTCTACCCGCTAAGGTTTCACCGCTGAAGGGTTCCATCCACCCAGTCAGAAACCCCCTCTTGCGCCGTGTGGGAAAAACAAACTTACCTCCATCCGGCATCCACATTCAACCATCAGATGAGTCTAAGTTAGACTATTACAAATTACTTAACCAGGTCGTGCCCATTTTGACATGTGGTTGTACTGTTGTGCTTAGTTTGGACAATCACAAGCGTCGGTCCTTAAATTGATTAGGGCGGCTTTCACAAATCAGGACCAGTGCTCCATCCGTACCCACCCGACAAACCATTCTGCCCTAATCTAAACTATTTTTATTTTATTTTTATTTTGCAATCACAGAAGCAATTAACTTGCTACAATTTAGTTAAAACACATTTTAATAACATTTTAGAATTTATCCACCATAGGCATTTTTGATCAATACAACCCTAAGCATAATTTAACGTACTAAACAAGTTTAATCACATGATATATGATTTCATGATTAGTCAAAACCTAAGGTTGCAAAGGCATGGTAATCAAACAGCAAGGATGTCATTTCGGAATAGATATAACTAACATCCTACATTTTAACATCATCGTTTTATATAATTAGCCTTGCAAGTTGTAAACAATTTTATCAAAATAGTTATAAATAATAGGATCAACGTGCGTCAAGGATACTTGCGTTCGTTGATGAGGTGTGATGCGCTGCTATGAAGATCTTCTCCTTCGTTGGTGACGTCGACTGATTCTTCGACTACGCGCAAAACGGAGTATGAAATAAATAACAGAAAAACAAATAAAATCTAAAAATTATAAAATTAGTATTGGCAGATAGATCATGAATTTAGATGAATTTAGGAATTTGAATGAGCCCAAACGGAGTTACGACGGAGGAGAAACAATTGATTGAATTCTCTCGGTTTGAAAAAATAGAAAGACTAGAATATTCCTTTGGCATTTTTTGTTTTCTCAATTTTTTTCTGATTTTCCTGTGTCCCTAGCAAATGGACCCCACACGTCATTGCCTCAAGGTCTTCTCCAAATGCACAAAACAGAGGAAGCTCCTGGAGGGGCGTCGATGGCCGGCGGGAGAGGCTCGCCGGCGTGCCTGAGTGGCCGGCGAGGGCCCCGGCGGCATGGTGCTAAGCGGTGGGACAGCGGCACTTGCGCAGCGGCGCATGGCGGGGAGGCGACCGCCGAGGGGTGGCGAAGTGCGACGAGGCAACACAATGTGGTGGGAGCACAAGCCGGTGGTGGCAGGGAAGCCAGTGGTGGCGGCGGCGCGACGATTCCGACAGCGACCAAACTCGGGCCGGCGGCATGACAGCCAAAAATGCTCGGAAATGCGAAATTTCTTGAAATCGAAAGGAGCACCGGATAGCTAGCGACAAGTGGAACCTATGGATGCAAGGAATTGGATTGAATCATACCAAATCGGGAGAAATCGACAACGAACGGAACGATGGCCGATGATGAACAAATGCAAAATTCAGAGTCAATCTTCAATGAAAATCAAATCCGATTGAAGGGTATTGATCATGGAGGCAAGGTGCACAAGGTGACGCAGGTGGTTTACCCAAAAGCTCATTGGAGCAAAAGTTGGCTCGCCGGTGTCTTTGGAGTGCGCCGAGCGACAGTTTTTACGAGTTTTGGTGAGGAAAACAGAACTGAATCAATGGGAAATGGTGAGCACGGGGTAGAGGACATCAAGACGCAACTTCTAAGTGCTCACACATCCGATGGGGTGAAGAAACGCCCGCGATAATGGCCGGGCAATGAATTGCCATTAGAGGTTAATTGCGGCCGTTTCACTCAGATTAAGGATGGGTAACAGCAGGAGAATGAATGCTCATATCAATATCTTCATAATGCTTTAGATCCTAACCGTTTTGGATAATTATGGTGGAAGTTATGAGTGAATGAATATTTTGCTTGCCATGGGTAAGAACTTGACCAAGAGCAGGAATTTTTTAGGAAGATGAACAGTGTTTCGGGATTGGGCTTGGCCCACTAGGGAGAGAAGGTGAATTTCGAATTTTGGAGAATTTTAGAAATTGATTTGGAATTTCAAATGAAGTTTAGAATTGAATTTTTAAATTAGAATTGAGCCTGATAAAATAATAATCCAATTAAAATCCAAATTTTGAATTAATTAATTTTAAAATTAATTTTTGGATAAACAGAAAACTGGGATGTTACATCAAGAAATAGCTAGTTAGGTAAAGAGAGAATTGAAGATTGTATGGTCATCTAACATTAACAATTGGTTCTAATTGCATTATATTGAAGATCTAGCTTGGTAAAGAGGGAATAGAAGATGCTTTTAATCTAGCTTGGTGTAGATCCATTTGTTCTTTGTGACCTAAAGTAGTAATTGGTTCTAATTGCATTATGATCAAGATGTAGCTAGCTATGGAAAGAGAGAATTGAAGATGATGAGTTTATATATATATATATATATATATATATATATATATATATGAAATATTTGGTGGAAACCACCAATTCCATGAAAACTCCGTGAAAACCACCTGTAGAAGTTTTGAAAAATTCTCAAAAAAATTACCATATGTAGGGGAGGTGAACCTCTAAAATCTTGCAAAATTTGAAGATGAAACTCAATCGCATTTGAAAGATATGAAAAAGACAAACAATAAAAAGAATAGTGCCAAAACAGTAAAAATTACTATTTATGCTGACTTTGTCTTTTTCATATCTTTCAAATGCGATTGAGTTTCAACTTCAAATTTTGCAGTATTGTAGAGGTTCACCTCCCCTACATGTGATAATTTTTTGAGAATTTTTCAAAACTTCTACAGGTGGTTTCCACGGAGTTTTCATGGAATTAGTGGTTTTCACCAAATATTTCGCATATATATATATATATCCATTTGTTCTTTGTGATCTAAGGAGCTATATAGGTTAATTGGCAAGTTTAAATGTATCTTATATGTAGAATATTGTAGATCCATTTGTTCTTTAGATCTAATATGGTTTATGATTTAGGGTAAGATTTTAGCTAGTTAATCTATACTCCAATTTAAGGATATGTGCATGTGCACTTCTAGTGTACTTATATATGCATGTGCACTTCTAGTGTACTTAGTTCATTATTTAACACTTATTGTTATATACGTAGCGTAGATGGACCAAACCTGGATGTACACTGAGAACCATGTGAGTGCCGAGTACATTAATAACGTCTCTGCTTTTAGAAGAGCTATAGAGGAGGATATGTTGAATAAGGAGGCATAATTTATGCTTTCTCTATGCATTGACTGCGAGAATCTGAGAATGTTTTGAAACTCAACGTAGACCAAAGCACACTTAATTTTAAGGGGTTTCAAAAGGGGGTATACATGTAGACCAGTCAGGGTGAAGAGCAAATTATATAAGAAGCAAGTAGTATTAACATCATCAACGAAGTTAACTATACATCGGATGATATCGATTGTGCTTTCAATAAGGATAGGTTTCACGATGACAATCTGGATCAGATGCTGCGTGATGCAGAAGGAAACCATGATGAGCTGGAGTATGTAATATTCTAGGGCTTGATGGACTACTCAGAGAAAACTTTGTTCGCGGTCTGCAAGTCCAAATACACAAGGTTGTCATCCATACTTGAACTGCTGAAATTAAAAGCAAGCAATGGTTGGTCTGATAAAAGTTTCATAGTGTTGTTAGGTCTATTAGCGGATATGCTTCCGGAGGGAAATGAGTTGCCAACAACCACCTACAAAGCTAAGAAGGTTCTTTGTCCCTTTGGAATAGAAGTAGAAAGAGCACACAAAGAGTACACAAATTTGCATATATGTCTGGTGTGCAATGCATCCCTTACAAGCATAAAGATCAATTAGATATAACGATGAGGGCATTGAGTGAAGAAAAGGAGCTCCTTCTAAGGTGGCATGGTATCTGCTTATAATTTCCTGTTTGATGCGTTTATTTGCGAACCCAAAGGGGTCAAAACTGCTTTGGTGGCACTCAAATGAGTGTAAGAATGATAGAATGCTAAGACACCTTGTTAATTCCACCCGTGTAGAAACATCGATAGGAAATTTCAAGAATTCACTGCGAATCCAAGAAATAAATGGTTTGGATTGAATATAGATGGATTGAATCCTTTTGTTAACATGAGTAGTCATCATAGCACGAGTTGCCTCCTATTGGAATGGCATCACGGTGCAGGAAGAACAACCTGAGGAAACTAGTTACACAAGCCTCGATCATCATGAATGGCTAATTTTTATACAAAAGAATAAGCAAGTGGAGTTATGATTTTAAGTGTACTCTCCAGCATAATAAAGTTGTTTATAATGAAATGCTCAAAAGTTGAAATAGTTTTGTGTATTAGTCTGATTTTTTAAATTAGGTTACTGTTGTGCTACTTTTTGAAAAATATTAAAGACTCCATCAAAACAAGATCTGAAATAAGATCTGTTTTTTTGAAAAAGGACAAAAACAACAAAGTTAACAAAAGGGAAACTTGTGTCGGACTAAACCTACCCTTATCATCATAGATATTTTAGCTTTACTATGAATTATGCCTACATAAACAAAAGCCTTTTGTGCCCTTGAACTAAGTATTTGCGACTGGAGAGAATATATGTGTGTGTGTGTGTTAAATAACTAAATTACATTGCCACAAACTTTTTTGATTCTCTTGTAATACTTTGTTAATATCATGACTGATATGAAAGTATGAAAATCATATAATTTGGTAGTTGATGGAAATTCTAGCATAAGAAATATTAACTTGAGCAAAAAACCTCATTACAAACGATTATGGGCTTGAACCATCTGTGATGAGTTCATAACAAACGGTTCAAACCTAGAACCGTATGTGGTGAGTTCACTTGGCCCATAATCCCAAGCTACATGCTGTCAGCCTCACACTGCCCTTGCCCTCCACACACCCGCACTTGCCTCCAAACCCCAGCAATGACCTCTCCCCTCGGTGCCGCCCACTCCCCCTCAGTGGTGCCCACTTCCCCTCACTGCAACCCCTCCCCCTCCGGTGAGTCCTTGTCCCTAATACCCTGGGCCCCCTTGCGTCCTTGTCCTTAAAACCCTAGCTACCCCTTCCATCCTCCGATGATGACATGTTTGTCAATGTCCTTAAACTCGGAAAATATATTTTGGGATTTATGTTTAAGTGGAATCACTAATTTGACAGTGCCCTGTAATTTGGAACCTACATTCCCAAATGTAGTACTACCTTTATGCTACAATATGCTTAACGCTGCTTGGACTATTATCATCATATTTACAATCCACCTGTTTATTTCTAAAAAAATGAATATGTATGAGTTTTTTTTCTACAAAAATCTTAGAATGCCGAAAATGGTTACTTATCTATTTCTTATCTTCTCTCATTGCCATCCATTTCTGTAATTCCTAACTAGCATATCTTTGAGTTCTATTTGATCACGATTAGACAATTGTGAGTATCTTAATGTGTTAGTATTTGGCACTTAGGCTCCTAGAGAATACCTCTTGAGCAACTCTACTCAACTGCTTTAGGTTCTCTGATATTAAGAAGATTGTCCTGTGCTTTTCATGTCAACTCTGACCATGATATTGCTACCTTATTTGTAAGTAACATCATCTTCAATCTTAGGACCGTAAATGTTAAATGTGAAAATGTCAGTCCAAAGTCCCATACAAGAATTAATATTTAATGAATTGTCTTCTCCTTGTTTTCTTGAGGGACATAAAATTTTGCCTCTTTCTTAGAAGTGGTTGACGAATCATAATTATCTATAATTCTTAGATTTACAGAAGTACATTTGCATTTTCTGTTATATTTTCTCAAAGCAGTCTATCGGATGTTATGCATAAACACTTCATCGACAATCCACATATCAAAGACCTGGCCCTTTCACATCTTCACTATTAAGAAATCACATAAAGACTTTAGGTTTGAATTTGCCTATTATTGAATTTCCACTTGCAAAGTGCTTTATTCTCATTGAGCTTTAGTTTACTTTTGATATTTTTATTTAATACTTGTGTATATAAATTCCTCCTACATGGCCTCCTACATCTTTAGCCGAGTTGATTGAATCCAGTTGACTGTTTGAGTCAAAGTATTGCTACAGGATCCTTTTGTTAATTAGTAGTTTGTTTCTATGCCTGAATTAGAGTTATTAGCTGGTTGATTGTGAAATTTCTTTTCTAGCGTCCTAGCAGGTTCCTTTTTTGTATGATATGAAATCTGTAGTAATTGTTCTTGACTCTCCTCCTACCTGGACTGGAAGGTCCTGTTCTGGACTGTTTGTAGTATGTTCACTGTTTGACCTTTTTTGCACTTGTGTGGAAAATGACTGATTCTATACAATAATATCACTTGGAAAATGACCCTTTTTTTTGCACCTATTGAGCATCATACTAGTTTTGAGCTTTCAAGATCTATGACTAAAGAAAAGCAACAAATAACTTAAAATGATAACAAATAACTTGTGAGCCAATTTTCCCTTGCTGAAAATAACCAACAAATGTCTTCAAAAATTCATAGACAAACAACATTTCATAGTATGCCACCCAAGGATTCAAATTTCATTTTTGGATGAAATCTCTCTGGTGACCAAAATCTGAAATCCCACTGAGATATTGGAATTTTGAATAAATCTCAGAAGAAATTAAAAAAAATTCAAATCCGATTTTATTTCTACTGGGAAAAAGAAATTTCGAATGAAATTCCTAAAAACTCAATGAGATTTGCTGAGATTTTGGTTAATTTGCACTCAATGAAAAATAGGTCAAACGACATCTAAAAATTTCAAATCTTTTTTGTGGTGGTTCCTTACATATTATTATCAAATTTGACGAATTTTTAAAAATTAAACATTGCTACTGCCTTGATAAAATGCTAACCAACAAGTTTGAGCCGAATCAGCTTAAAATCGAGCAATTTTCCATGGTTTTTGGAACCTGCACGTAGGTACAACAAGAACACTGGCACAAACAGGAACGGTCGTTCACTACTACAATGAGGCTTATATCAGACACACAATCACAGACGGTTCTAAAAAACCGTCTGTGATATGGAACATCACAGACGGTTATGTACTCAAACCGTCAGTGTATATGTCACAGACGGTTTTATATTACAGCCGTCTGTGATGCAAGAAATATCACAGACATTTTCTAAATATAACCGTCTATGATGGCGATAAGATCATTACGAGCGGTTTCTAAATAAAACCGCTCAGTGAAATCATAGACGGTTATATAACACAACCGTCTGTAATATCTACAGTAGTCATTACAGACTGTTATATTTACAAACCGTCTGTGATATTTCTTACATCACAGACGGCTGTAATATAAAACCGTCTGTGATATCTCACATACAAACAGAGCCTCCAGCCACTTCGTTTATAGGGTTTCGGTTTCTATCCTGAGACTAGCGGCTGTGGAAGTGAGGCAATTTTATGAAAGAAGGCCATTGATTTTGAAGGGTGATATTAGATTCATTTGATTTTGGTGATCTAAGGTTAGTAATGAGTTCTAATTGCACGCATCCAATTCAATATCTAGGTTGGTTAGGAGATAATTAATTTAAAGATTGTTTGATTAGATCTAGCTTGTAGCTGGATCCATATGTTGTTTGTGATATTTGGTTAGTAATGTATTTTAATTGCGTTATATTCAACATCTAGTTTGATAAGGAAGAAATTTGATGATTTTTTAGATCTAGCTTGTAGAACCATGTGTTGGTTGTTTGATCTAAGGTTAGCTAGTAATGGTTCTATTTGCATAATATTATATTCGATCATGATGTAGCTAGCTAGCTTGTTAAGGATAGAATTTAAAGATTGTTTAGATCTAGCTTATAGATCAATTCAAGTCTTTTGGTGATCTAAGGTTAGTAATGGATTCTAATTTCATTATATTGAAGATTAATTTGAATTGTGTTAATTATTTCTTTGTGATGTAATTAAGGTATGTAATTGCATAATTAGTTTAAGAATGTGTGCATCGCACTACACTTGGTGCATAATATTTAACACTAAGTGTTACATGTGTAGCGTAGATGGATTGAAGCTGGATGTCTGGCGAGAACGTCATTTAGTGTTGAGTACCTTAATGGCGTCTCCACTTTTAAAAGAGTCACAGAGGAGGATATGTTTAATAAGGGGTGCAATTCATGTCATGTCCGTGCATTGATTGCGAAAATCTAAAGATGTTTGAAACTTCAGTATGATCGAAGCACACTTGATTCGGAGGGTTTCAAAGGGGCTATACATATTGGACCGATCATGGCGAAGAGCATAATATACGAGAAGCACAAGTAGTGTTAATATCGTCGTGAAGTCAATGATATGTCGGATGGTCATATCAATTGTGCTTCCGATGAGGACAGGTTGCGAGATGACAATTTGGATCGAGATCTTTGATGCGAATGAAACCTTGATGACGGGGAATATGGAAAGTTCGAGGCTTGATGGAGGACTCGGAGAAACCTTTGTTCGCGGGTGCAAGTTGAAATACACAAGGTTATCATCCGTGCTTGAACTACTCAAATTGAAGGCAAGCAACGGTTGGTCCGACAAGAGTTTCACAAATATTTCGTCTATTGGCGGACATGTTTCGAGGGAAACGAGTTGCCGACAACCACCTACAAAGCCAAGAAGGTTCTTTGTCCTTGGGAATGGAAGTAGAAAGAATACATGCATGTCCAAGCGATTGTATCTGTCTTAGTAAAGAGTACACAAACTTGCATATATGTCCGATTATTGCAGCGTGTAACATCCCAAAAATTGAGTTTTGGTATGTTTAAAATCAAAAATAAACCATTTGCATTTTCTTGGAATTAATTGAAGCTTAATATGAATTTTCCAATAATGAAAAGATTTAATTTGAATAATCTAGGCACCAAATCAATATGAATTTTTTTGTATTTTTGGAGATTTTTCTGAATTTATTTGCTATTTATTTGAATTTATTTGGAGTTATTTGAATTTCTGGAATTTATTAAATTGGAAAAAACATTTTAATTTCCAAAATTCCTTGGGCTGAAATTGCCTCGGCCCATTTCTATTCATGCCCGCCCACTCATGGCCAAGACCGCATCCGTCCGATCCGCGCCCAGCGTCCGGCTGGATCACGCCAAGATCGCTCAGCGACCGCGCGTGCGCCAAACCCTAAACCTAGCGCCGCCTTTTGGCGTTCGTGCTGCCCCGCCTCCTAGGCCTATTTAAAACGGCCGACCTCATCCCGAGGTTCCCGCTCCACGCCGCACGCCGCCTCCTTCCTCGTCGCCCGAGGCGCGCCACCAGGAGAACAGCTCGCCGAAGTATCGCCGCCCTCCCGAGACCTTCCACCGCCATTTGCTCCCTCTCCGGTGGGTCTCCGCCGTGATCGGTGGCACCATCGAGTCCGTCGCGTCGCGCTCTCCCAGACTCGCATTCTCTTCCGTCCGATCCGGCCCTCCTCCGCCATCTACGGTGTCGTCATCCTCGGCTCCGGCGGAATAGCGCCGCCACTCACCGGTGAGCATCTCCTCTCGCCCTCAGCCGTCCGATCGTTCGCCAACGATCCAGATCGCGCCGCGTCTCCTCGTCGCATCTTCATCCCGTGGCCGTCCGATGCGGAGCCAACGCCTCGGATTCGCCACGTAGCAAACCCGCCCCATCTTGCGTCGGCGCCACGCCACCGCCACATCGCCGCCATGTCATCGGCCCTAAGCCGCGTGGCATGCCCGCGTCGACGCGATGCGCGATCACCGAAGGTCGCCTCGGTGCGCTTGTTCATCAGGGACCGAGTCTCGACTCGTGGGTCCCACATGTCAGCGAAAATTTCATTTTCTTTTCTGATTTTCTGAAAAACCGAAAATCCCAGCCAATCGGAAGCTGACACGTGTCACCCTTTGCGAATTTTCTGATTTTCTCTGAATTAAATCTTCCGAAGGCCCGTTCTCCTTCATCCGAACTCCGATTGAGCCGATTCAAATTTCTAAATTTTTCTAAAATCAAGCTCTACATTCCAGAGCCATTTATTTTCAATTTTGAGCTTGTTTTCCTCTCTGTTTTGTATTTATTTTGCTTTGTTGTTTTATTTTCCGGTAGACGCGAATTCCGAAGGAGCGAACGGAGATTTCGAAGACCAAGAATCAGCACTTGAACAACAAGGCAAGTCGTAGACCTTTGATTATATTGAACCCATGTTTGCAAAAGTATTTTGTTTTATACAATTACATGCTATTTGTGTATCAATGCTAGTTTATGAGAGTAGCTATTCACGATTGAGTATGCCCTTTGATTATTGGAATGCCATGAATCCATTGTTAACCCTAGGGTGGTACATTACTAGTTGGACATAATCATTATACCAACATTGGGTTAACGTAGCTATGTAGCCATGCTTAGTTGTCCGATGGGATTCATATCATCTGTGAATTAATGTTAATCTTGACTTAATGAGATATGGAATTGTGGTCGTTGACCCTTGTTGTAAAACTTGTTGTACCATGGCAAGGATGCCATTGGTTTTGGGTTGAACAAAATGTTTCCCACGGGCAAGTGATCGTGCGATAAAGGGGTGCTTTCTAGCACATTGGGATGTGGGTTGTCTTGCTCGAGATAATTTAAGGACTTAATCTTGTGCGCCATTGAACTGGGCCTAACCGTGCAACCACAAGTCCGGTATGGGGCGGACTTAGTGATTAATTTGCAATGTCTAGTCTTGAGTCTTTGCCACGTGTTGGTGTGGGTTCCGGGTGGACGGGTAGACTCACATGGCTCAAGAGGGGCCCCGAGGGCTAAACCTTAGAGGGCAAGATGGGTTTAGACATGCATTGTAAAGGCTTTGTACTGATATCTCTGCGACACACCAAAGGAAGTGTGTTAATATCGATTGCACCAAGAGATGTTCAGGTCTTGTGGGTAAAGCTGTACAACCTCTGCAGAGTGTCAAACTATTCGAATAGTCGTGTCCGCGGTCATGGACAAGCACGGGAATTTCACACGGGGTATAGGGTGTTTTCTTGAAATGTGGAATTGTTGGGATGTGAACGGGGAGTTCACTGTTGTTTTGTTGTCTCAAGCTATCTTTGTTGAATTGTGTGGTTGATACTTGTTTGAATGATGTAGGGTGATACCTCGTCATTACTCGTTCATGTTGTGTACCATTGATTTACCGATTAATTATTATTGTTCTTATCAATCGCCTTCAATCTATTTATTGTATTTAAATTCAAATTCTTGCTTTCGCAAATGAACCATATAACTATCCTTTGTCAAGCCGTGCATGAATATATTGCATCATTTCCCTACGGCTTGTTGAGTACGTTTTGTACTCACGGCTTTATGCCCCCTTGTTCGATTCTTGAGGAAGGACCAGGTAATGAGTATCAAGAGGAGGAGTACTATGAAGACTACGCCGACTAGGAAGGCGTTTCCCCAGACGATTGCCTGTGGCATGTCGAATGGCCCAAGTTATTTTATTTCCGCTGCAACAGTTTTTATTTGTTTCCTTAAGCCAAGAGGCATTGGTGTATGAACCGTGACCGTAAGGTCGTTTGCTTTATTCAATAACAATTTGCTTCTTCTTAGTTATTTCGATGTATGGAATGAAATGTCATCTATGTTTCCACTGTGTACACTAGCGTGATCCTGGACTAGTGCAGTATACACAGAGGGTTTCGGATTTGCATATCCGGGTCCCGACACAACGCATCCCGGTATAAGCGTAAGAGTCATTCAGATGATGATGGCGAGAGCATTGAGGTAAAAAAAGGACTTCCTGCTAAGGTGGCATGGTATCTACCTGTAATTCCCCGTTTGAAGCATTTGTTTGCGAACCCAAAGGAGGCAAAACTATTGCGTTGGCACTTTGAGGAGCGTAAGAATGATGGAATGCTAAGGCACCCTGCTGATTCCATCCAATGGAGAAACATCGATAGGAGCTTTCAAGAATTGGTGCGGATCCAGAAATATAAGGTTTGGATTGAGTCAGATGGAATGAATCTTTTCGGTAACATGAGCAGCAGGCATAGCACTTGGCCCATAAATCTCTATCTACAACCTTCCCCTTGGTTGTGTATGAAGCGTAGTACATTTTATTGTCTCAGTGCTTATCCAAGGACCGAAACAACACAGGAACGATATTGATGTGTACCTAGCTCCATTGGTGGAAGATCTAAAACACTGTGGGTTACCGGTACACGTATGGGATACGTACAAACGAGAGAACTTTAATTTGCACTGCTTGTTATTCTGCACCATAAATGATTACCTTGCCCTTGCTAACCTGTCAGGCCAGAGTACAAAAGGAACTAAAGCCTGCACTCACTGCTTAGATAATACCGAGAGTTTATGGCTGAATCACTCCCGCAAAACCGTGTATATGCGTCACCGTAGGTTCTTTTGGAGGAATCACCCATATCGCAAGATGAAGCAACTTTTTGATGGAAGGAACGAAAATGGTTCAGCTCCAAGGCGTTTGAGCGGGAGAGATGTTCATGACATTGTTAAGGATTTGGATGTTGCGTATGAAAAGGGATGTAAATCAAGTACCCGTGAAAAGAGTATGTGGAAGAAGAGATCAATATTCTGGGACCTACCTTACTGGGAGCACCTAGAAGTTCGCCATTTGCATCGATGTCATGCGTGAGAAGAATATCTGTGACAATGTGATTGGTCTCTTACTCAACATTAAGGGTAAAACAAAGAATGGTATCAACGCACGGCTTGACTTGGTCAATATGGGCATAAGACCTGAGTTAGCACCGAAAGAGACTGATAAAGGCCGTACGTACTTGGAACCTGCTTGTTATACTCTGTCAAAGGCCGAAAGAACTGAACTGTGCTAGTGCTTGCATGGTGTGAAAGTTCCGTCCGGTTACTCCTCCAACATGAAGAGACTTGTTTCGTTGGAAGATTTGAAATTAACCGGCATGAAGTCTCATGATTGTCATGTGCTGATGACACAGATGCTCCCTATCGCAATTAGAAATATTTTGCCAGTCAAGGTCCGAGAGACAATCGCTAGGCTGTGTTATTTCTTTAACACAATCGCTCAGAAGGTCATCGATCCCGAAGGACTAGATGCTCTGCAAGCTGAGGTGGTAATGACTCTATGTAATCTTGAGATGTATTTCCCTCCATCATTTTTCGATATCATGGTCCATCTCATTGTCCACCTTGTGACAGAGATAAAGATATGCGGGCCAGTGTTCATATGTAGCATGTACCCGTTCGAGAGGTACAAGGGAATTATCAAGTCTTACGTACGGAATCGATCTCGTCCGGAGGGTAGCATTGTCGAAGGTTATGCAATAGAAGAGGCCGTCGAGTTCTGCGTCGATTACATGGCCCAGGTCGAACCGATAGGTATGCCTCGATCTTGCCATGAGGGGAGGCTCCAGGTTATCGGGACCATCGGAAGGAAAGCAATCACGCCTGATTCGGTTGCGTATGCTCGAGCCCATTTCACGGTTTTGCAACACATGGTCGTAGTGTCCGCCTATATCGTCGAGCACAAGCAATGGCTAAGGCAAGAGAATCCAACCTGGCGAGTCTTGAATCACGAGGCAACATAACCTTCGGTTCAACAAATGGTTGAAGGAGCGACCTATCCTGGGAGCTCGTCGGATGACACTGTGACATGGTTGGCAAAGGACCAACTTTTACGGTTGTCACATGGAAAGGATATGACTTAAATGGTTACACATTTTACGAGAGATCGGGATATGAAGAGCACAAACCAGAACAGCGGTGTCCGCATAGATGCATTCAATAATACCGCTGGGTTGACGAGGAGCTCCTACTATGGGTTCATAGAGGAGATATGGGAGCTCGACTACGTACTTTTCAAGATTCCCCTATTTCGGTGCCGTTGGGTCCACCTCCAGCACGTGAAGGTTGACAAGAATGGCATCACTACTGTGGACCTCGAACGTGTCGGATACCAAGATGAACCATTCGTACTCGCTAATCAAGTTGTTCAAGTCTTCTATGTAACCGACCCGTCCAACAAGAAGCGCCACGTAATTCTTCAGGGAAAAAGGAGAATTGTCGGAGTTGAGAATGTAGATGAGGAAGAGTACAATCAATTTGATGAGTTGCCACCTATCGGAAATGACATCCTGGTCCCAAAAGAACAACATGAGGAAGCAAGCTACACACGCGTCGACCATCATGAAGGGCTAATTTTCATACAAAAGAATAAGCATGTGGTGGAGTAGTTATGAGAAGGGTGCATTGTCATCATGTTTACTAATTTTCATGTGTAATAATATTACATTAATGCTATTGTAAGGATAATACGACCCATCATGCTTTGTACATATGATTGTGATGATCTTTGTAAGTAGCTTGTGAAGCATCTGAATTTTGTATATAGGATTGTGATGATCTTTGTAAGTAGCTTGTGAAGCATCTGAATTATGTCAGTGAATAGTATATATCACAGACGGTTCTATAACATAACAGTCTGTGATGTTAATTATCACAGACGGTTCTATTATATAACCATCTGTGATAACTTAATATCACAGACGGTTCTATTATATAACCGTCTATGATAGCTTAACATCACAGACTGTTATGTTATACAACCGTCTGTGATAACTACATCACAGATATATATCTCCCGCGCGTAGACCTTATTCACAGCGCGCCAAACCCTAACCCTCTGTGACATTTTGTCTCCCGCGGCGGCCTCCCCCTCGGCGTACGTGCTTCCGCGGCGGCCGCCCCCTCTCGGCGTCCTCCCCGGCATCGACCTCCCCCTCGGTGTCCTCCCCGGCATCAACCTCCCCCTCGTTGTCCTCCCCCGCAGCGACATGCTCCCCATCGTTGTCCTCCCCCGCAGCGACGTGCTCCCCATCGTTGTCCTCCCCCTGTTGTAAGTTTTCCAGTACTGCACTTGTTTCTTAAGTCTTGCTAGCTGAAAGGGAGGTATTGCTCTGTGATGATCTAGGGTTTATATGAGTAGAACATTTATTCTGTGATCTGGGCCTTGAACTGGTAGACATACATGCTAGGAAGTTTGTTTACTGCTCATTGATATAATCAATCCTCAATTTGTTCAGTTGGTATATGCGCTTCTGTCAATATTAAGTTTTGGTGAGTCTTTGAAAAAAGCGATAGATCGATGTTGATATTTATTCAGTGCGTGATCTGTTAAAACTGAACATAGCAAACACATTTAATTGCTACTAGTTAGAACTTAACTGGTGGTTCGGTTGGTGAATGCATTTGCTCATTGATCCGAGGTTGTTTGCTTGTTCGAGAGAAACAGATTATTGGTGATATTGTAACATCCCCAATTTCGGGTTTCTGCTAAAAGTTAATTTAAATTAATTAATTTCAAATTTGGTTTTTCCTCAGTGTTCTAACTAACCTGGCATCCATATCCTTCCGAAATTGAAATTCAATCCTTTACCGTTCGCAAAATCAAATTCTCAATTCCGGTCCTTATTCGAAATTTCACCCGAGTTCCAAAATACTTCAAAAATCTCAAAACCCACTAAAATAGATTCCAAATATTCTATAATGATTTTGGGAATTTTTTCAAGATTTATAGAATCCCTTTGGTATTTTATCTCTCACACTTTATTCAAATCCATTTAATTTGTCCCGAAATAATCTAAATTCAAAAATTTATCCAAAAATAGTGAAACCAATTTTATTATTTAGGATTTTTAGAATCTTTTCCGGAATTTTTAGATCTCGTTTGCTATTTTATCTCGCGCTTTAAGGAAAACACTTGTTCATCTTCAGTTCGACATCCTTGTTCATCTTCCCGTTTGACACTGTGTACATGTTTCAACCCTTTTGCAAGCTCCAACTTCAAATGCTCATAACTCCTCCACGATTATCGAATCCGTGAAATTTGAAGCGTTACTGCGGCGTCGTAATGGAGATTGATTATCCGAAATCAAGCGAAAATCATTGCAATCAATTCTTTGCCGTTTCTTGTTTTAGCCATAACTCTTCCGTTTCTTCATCTCTCTCGGCGTGTGAGTACTTCAAACAAGCATATTGAAGTCCTCTACACCGTGCTCCCCTTGCCCCTTTGGTTCGTGTGGTTTGCCATCCCAAAACTCAAGAAAACATGCGTCGTCCTCCAAAGACACCGGCGAGCCATCTTTGCTCGGTGAGTTTTCCGCAAACCAACGCGTCACTTTGTGCCTTTTGCTTCCGTGATCACAACCATTCAATCGGGTTTGATTTTCGTTGCAGTTTGACTCCGAATTTCAAGTTTGTTCGTCGTCGGCCGTCGCTCCGTTCGTCGATGATTTCTTCCGTTTGGGTACAAACCAATTCAATTCCTTGGACCCGTAGACTCCCCTCGATGCTAGCTATCCGATGCTCACGTTAGTTTCAAGAAATTTCAAGTTTTGGTGTTTTTAACCGTCATGCCATGGCTCGTTTTTGCCTCGTCACCCGCCTTGCCGTTGCCGACTTTCTCGTCGGCTAGATCTGCGTGCGCCTGCCCTTGCCTCACCTCGCCCGAACCTTTTCCGGCCCCGCAGCACCGAAGTGCCCATGCTTCGCCCGTGCCGCCTGCGCGGCATGACGCTTGCACTGCCGAGCCACCTCTGGTGCCGCCGCCTCTGGCCGACTCCAATGAGCCTACTCCATGAGTTCTTTTTCATTTGGCAGCAGCTCCTTTCTTTGGTTGGTTCTTCCATGGCGTTGCTTCTCTCCGGAAATCCTCTGACTGAGCAATGTTGAAGAAAGTAATAGCCTATGACGTGTGGGGCCCAACTGTAATGGCGAGACAAGAAAATCAGAAATTGGAGAAAAAGAAAGATTCCAAAGGAATATTCCTCGGTTTTCCAATTTTCAGAATTTTGAGAATTCAAACAATTGTTTCTCCTCCGTCGTAACTCCGAATCGAGTGATTCCAATTGCTAAATTCATCTAAATTCATCCTCTATCTGCCAGTATTTTTATTATAATTTTTAGTTTCTTATAAATTTATTTTATTCTTTTCGTGTACCGTTTTGCGCGTAGTCGAAGAAGCGGTCGTCGTCGCCAACGAGGGAGAAGATTTTCAGAGTAGCACATCACACCTCATCGACGAAGGCAAGTCGTAGTCCTTTGATCATATTGAACCCATGTTTGCAAAAGTACTTTGTTTCATACAATTGCATGCTATTTGTGTATCAATGCTAGTTTATGGGAGTAGCTATTCACCTGATTGCCAGTATGCCACCTTGATTATTGGAATGCCGTGTATCCATTGTCAACTCTAGGTTGGGTTGTTTACTAGTTGGACTTAATTGTAGTACCAACATTGGGTTAACGTAGCTATACTTAGACCTGCTTAGTCGTACGTCGGGATTCATATCACCTGTGAACTAAAGTTAAACTTGACCTAATGAGATATTGAATTGTGGCTGTTGACCACTGTTGTAAAACTTGTTGTACCATGGCAAGGGATGCCATTGGTCTTGGTTGAACAAAATGTTTTCCCTCGAGCAAGTGATCGTGCAGTAAAGGGGGTGCTGTCTAGCACATTGGGATGTGGTTGTCTTGCTTGAGATAATTTAAGGACTTAATCTTGTATGCCATTGAACTGGGCCTAACCGTGCAACCACAGGTCTGGTATGGGACAGACTTAGCTGATTAATTTGCATTGTTTACTCTTGAGTACTGCCAATTGGATGTGTGGGTTCCGGGATAGACGGGTAGATTCATTTGGCTCAAGAGGAGGCCCCGAGGGGCGAAACCTTAGAGGGCAATACCGAGTTTAGACATGCATTGTAAAGGCTTTATCATGATTTCTCTGCCGGCACACCAAAGGAAGTGTTCTAATGGCCAGGCGCAAGGAGAATATCATGTCTTGTGGGTAAAGCTGTACAACCTCTGCAGAGTGTAAAACTATTCGAATAGCCGTGTCCGCGGTCATGGACAAGCCCGGGAATTTCACACGGGGTATAGAGTGTTTTCATGAAATGTGGAATTGTTGGAATGTGAACGGGAGTTCCTTTGTTATTCGTTGTCTAAAACTATCTTGTTGAATTGTGTGGTTGAAACTTGTTTTAAATGATGTAGGGTGATGCCTCGTCATTCTGTTCATGTTGTCTACCATTGATTTACCAGTTATTTATTATTGTTTTATCAATTTGCCTTCAATCTATTTATTGTATTTAAATTCAAGTTATTGCTTTCTGCAAATGAACCATATGACTATCCTTTGTCAAGCTGTGCATGAATATATTGCATCATTTCCCTACGGCTTGTTGAGTACGTTTTGTACTCACGGCTTTATGCCCCTGTTGTTCAGTTGCTGAGGAAGGACCAGGTAATGAATATCAAGAGGAGAATACTATGAAGACTACGTGGACTAGGAAGGCGTTCCCAAGACGATTGCCTGTGGCATGTCGAATGGCCTAAGTTATTATGTTTCCGCTGCAACAGTTTCACTTGTTTCTTAAGCCAAGAGGCGTTGGTGTATGAACCTTGACCATAAGGTTGTTTGCTTTATTCAATAATAATTTGTTTCTTCTTAGTTATTTCGATGAATGGAATGATATGTCATCTATGTTTCCACTTGTGTGCACTAGCGTGATCTGGACTAGTGCAAGATATACACTGAGGGTTTGGATTGCATATCCGGGTCCCGACAGAGATGGTATCGAGCCATATCGTATCGTAGGTCGCTCTCTTAGTTAGCTTGGTTTTCAAAATTATTTTCTAAATCAAACCAACTAATTGATATTTAATAGTTTGTCTCCTCTCATCTTATTCCTAGGTTCCTACTCATCATCTTTGCTAAAATATTGCTTTGAAATTTAAATTGATCTTATCTCATGAAACATCTCAAAGCCATGGATCTTCTGCAATAAAACAAATCAAGGGAGGCAATGATCAAGTCGTCAAAGAGTATGTCCGAGAAGACTACCATATAAGATAGGTTAAGGTGCTCCGTGGGTTGGAATATTCTATTTCTTGTCAGTTTGGCTACGTTAGTATGCGTATACTAGGATTTTTGTTGCTTGCGTGCCGGGTAGGTTGTACACTTGCCTCTAGCATAGTGTTGCAACCATACCTTAAGTTGAAAGTTTTAATTGGCTCTTTATTTTGTAGCCTTTTCGGCTATGTCTTTGGTTGGCCTTTGTTCTTGGGTCTTACCTTCTCCCCTAGATGACCTTACCACTTATCTATTGCTTTTCCTCTTACCTATCAAACCCTTGTGCTGCGTCATGAATGGTTGATACTCGTTCTGGAGCCGGTCGCAGTTCGCCAAGGGATGCTAATGCTAATGCCAGTGCTAGCGCCAACCCACCACCACCTCCTGTTGTGACGGATCAGAACATGAGACATTTTCTAGCAGCGCAGACCCAACTCATGAATACCATGATGCAAAATATGAATATATGATGAATCAGCAGAACCAGACTGCTGTTGCCCTGGCTAATTTGTTGAACCAGCAAAATCAAGCTGCTTGTTCTTTGCACCTCCTCAAGCTTCGTCCATGATCCAAATTGGCGAAATTTATGAGGACTTGTCCGCCTACCTTCTCTAACTCTTCAGAACCCTTGGACGTAGATGATTGGATTCGCTCTATTGAGAAGAAGCTTGCCATTGCCCAGTGTACAGACCATGAGAAGGTTCTTTATGCTGCTCATCAGTTAAAGGGCACCGCCGCAGAATGATGGGAGAACTACATTGCCGCCCATGATGACCCCCAAACCATCACCTGGTTCGGATTTGAGTATGAACCAAGGCTGCCCCGAAGTTAAGATATTAATCGGAGGGGTAGAATTCCTAGCCAACCTCATTGTCCTAGACACCAAGTCCCTATATGTGATCCTAGGCATGGATTGGCTCTCCAAGAACCAAGCAGTTTTGGAATGTGGAAATAGAGAGATCACATTAACCAGTCCAGATGGAGTTAAGTTAAAGTTTCAAGCTGCCGCAGATAAGATCGAAGGGATAAAAGTTTGTAGTGCCAAAGGAATAAGCTTGGAAGATGTGCCAATTGCCCGAGATTTTCCTGATGTGTTTCTAGATGAGTTGCACGGTATACCACGGATAGAGATATAGAATTCTTGATTGAGCTAGTTCTGGAATGCCACCCATTTGCAAGAGGCAGAGTATAGGATGCTGCTAATGAGTTAGGCAGAAGTGAAGAGGCAGATTAAAGAGCTGCAAGATCAAGGTTTTGTTAGACCGAGTTCTTCGCCATGGGGAGCCCCAGTTCTTCTAGTAGAAAAGAAGGATGGAACTCAGAGGCTGTGTGTAGATTATCGTGCTCTCAATGAAGTCACCATCAAGAATAAGTACCCTCTGCCAAGAATTGATGATTTGTTTGACCAGCTTCAAGGAGCAGGAGTGTTCTCAAAAATTGACTTGAGATCAGGTTACCATCAGATGAAAATTCGTAAAGAGGATATCCCCAAAACAACTTTCGTGACTCGGTATGGACGATATGAGTATACAGTGATGTCTTTTAGTTTGACCAATGCCCTTGCCTATTTCATGACCCTGATGAATAAAGTATTTATGGAATATCTAGACAAGTTTGTCGTTGTCTTTATTGATGACATTCTGGTCTACTCCAAGAGTGAGGAAGAGCATGAGGATCACCTGCGGAAAGTATTGACGAAGCTAAGAGAACATCAACTCTATGCCAAGTTTAGTAAATGTGAGTTCTGGATGAAAGAAGTTGCTTTCCTAGGTCATGTTATATCCGCGGAAGGAGTCGCTATTGACCCAGGTAAGGTACGAGATGTGCTCAATTGGGAGTCGCCCAAAACGGTAACCCAAGTCAGAAGTTTCCTTTGAATGGCGGGATATTATCGCCGTTTTATAGAAGGTTTTTCCAGAAAAGCTAGACCGCTCACTCAGCTTCTTAAAAAGGAGAAGAAATTTGCTTGAACATCAGAGTGTGAGCGAAGTTTTCAAGAGCTAAAGAAGTGTTTGACAACTGCCCCAGTGCTTATTTTGCCAGATATCAGGAATGATTTTGAGATATTTTGTGATGCATCCCGTCAAGGACTCGGTTGTGTGCTGATGCAAGATAAGGTTGTGGCATATGCTTCGCGTCAACTAAGGCCACATGAAGTCAACTATCCGACCCATGATTTGGAATTGGCTGCCGTAGTGCATGCTTTAAAGATTTGGCGCCATTATCTCATCGATGTCGTTGTGAGGTTTATCTGGATCACAAGAGCACGAAGTACATTTTTACCGGTGATCTCAATATGAGGCAAAGAAGATGGATGGAATTGATCAAGGATTATGACATTGGTATTCATTATCATCCGGCAAAGCCAATGTTGTAGGTGATGCTTTGAGTAGAAAGAGTTCTTTGCAATACCCTCGATGATTAAAGCAAGCCACCCGACTCTTTATGATGAATTTGACTCGATCGGAAGTGGTTCGGAAGGATACTTGGCTACTTTGGAAGTGCGTCCAACATTGGAAGATCAGATTCGAGAAGCCCAAGTTGATGATGCTGATATCAAAGAGATCAAGAGTAATATGAAGAAAGGAAAAGCCCTAGGTTTCACCGAGGATGAAAGAGGTACCATTTGGTATGAGAATCGTATCTGTGTACCTGATCAGAAAGAGCTCAAGGAGTTGTTACTCAAAGAAGCGTAGGGAGAAAGATGCACTGTCTATGGCCTTGGGAAACAAGGAACACCCTGGTCGTACACGAGGCAAAGGGGTTTTTGTTCCATGGAAAACTGGATTCCCAGACAACTCGGACAAATACCGAAATAAGAAGAGAACTAAAAAGCGGTAGCGAGTCAAAGCTTATAAAGAATTTGGAGGAGAAGTTGAGAGGAGAGTTGAGAGAAGAGTTGAGGAGAACTGAGAGAAGAATTTTATGATATGATAAGAAGCCTCGAGGAAAGGCTCAACAATCAAGAAAGAAATCTTGCACAAGCCCAGTATGTCATAAAGTCATTACTTGCCCATAAGAGTAGGCGTGCATCCGCCCTAACATAGATGAACATAGCGGAATTATCCTGTATGTGACATTAAGGTGGCCACATTGCAATCTCCAAGTGAGAATTAACAATGGCACCGTTCCTCTTCACGGTGGCAGGGCATCGTATCCATCCACTAAGGGACCATGGTGCAGGTACCATGATAGCGCGGGTTTCACCAAGGTCAATGTGGATGGGGTATTTGATAGTTTCAAGATTGTCGATCTCTGAAGCCGTAAGCGGCGAGATCGTGGCGGGGATGCCATTGGCACATTCATCCAATGGCCTAGCGACATCTCCTGAGTGCGTCCCTTACGTCATGCAACAAGCGCAGCGATCGATTCGCCTATTGTATCGATCGGTTGGCTACCAAATCGCGATCGTAGCCGACTCCACTTGAAGTACATAATGTTGACTTCTTTCCGCCCATTCCTCTCGTGAAGGCTTCATACAATACAAAAGAAAGGCAAGGTCAAGCGAGAAGAAAGAAAGGCAAGAACAAATCGACTATCAAATGCGCTAAGTTGGCTAAACAATACAAGCTAGGAGAGCGGATTAATAGCATAAGACATCCTAAATTCACTTAGTATGTCTTGCAAGCGATTCATTGTGGTACACCCAACAAGTGGAAAGCCAAAGCATGAATGTACAACAAGTATCACGGTTAGGTTCGATATAAACATCTATTCAACGAGTCGGGGGGCTTCTTGGCAGTCGATTTTACGGACTTGTTCCATCTCTACAACCTCGACGCCCTCGACGCCGCACTCATGAGATGCTGGACATTATAAGTGTGTGCTATCACAGTCTACATTCGTCTAATATTGATAAATATCCTCCAATATATATATAATTCGCCTTTATATATATAGATACATGGTACTTGAAGCGACAAATAAGAAACAATCGTTCGGTTTCCTCGATCCATATATAGTCTCAAAGCAAACAATGAATGAAGATATAAACATGGTCGAAATACGTGACCTGAGCATTGCTAGCACAAAAGATAAAGAATTCATACTTATACCCCATAACCCGGGGTAAGTGCTACACCACATGCTATACTTTGGTTTGTCTTGTGCAAACAACTCTGTTTAGTTCATTGTCCATTGTGATATATCGTGTGTAGGTTTCATTGGGTTCTAATTATGGCCTGAACCACCACAAACCGAGTTAAGTACCTTGATTCCGCACATATGCGGAAATCACGACTTAGTACCTATCGCAAAATTACTCGGCGGGTAATCACGTTTCCTCCGTACATAACGTACATGGTCGTGTAAGTTGTTTCAGGTTTATATTGCTATTGGAATGGTTTATGCTAACCTTTTGCAATCTCGTAGAGCGTACAAAGTGTTCAAGGACGGGACTAAACTACAGCATGATTTTGCCTTTCCGGTATCCGCTATACACAATAATCCTATATCAAACCCCGTAATAGTGACTCTAGAACTAACCTATTTTTTATTTGCAGTGCCACCAGCAAGGTCAGGGAAATAACCTATGTGGATTTTATGTTTGCCACAACATGCAAACCATCGTCAATACAAAAAATAGCGTCTGATTCTGGTGCGTTGGCCGAGAACCATTTGAGCATCATTAGAGGAGACTTTATTTCTTCACCTCGGCAAAAGTAATAAATAAAAAAGGCACGTTCCACGCAGACTGCTAACTTCTGGAGTTGTATAATTATCAAATGGTATTCATTCGGAAAATATGTCAAAAACTTGCGGTTATTCTTGTTTGTATGATTCATTGTATTGTCACATGACATTATCCTTAATACATATTTGCTCATCTTGAATGCAACAACTTAACAATGTCTTGCTTGTTAAAACTAGATGTTTTTCCTATACCCTCAGCAGAACCTCCATTATTTATGGTTTGTTGTTCGAAATTTTCATCTACTTAGGTATTTCTGCAACAATATTTACGAGACACGATTAGTTATAGATTTTGTAATTGAATATCTACACTTCCTATATGCATTGAGGCATAGATTTATCACGATCAGGATAGACTTAAAATATAAACATTTATAGCGCTTTTTCTCCTTCTTATGATAATGTTGATGGAACTCGACTAATAAATCAACCAAGACACTTACATGGACATGGCGAGTGAGCAAACAACCACGATGCCTTGATCGAACTTGACACATTGGAGTGTGTGATTTGTTTCATGCCATCGAAGTGGCCTTGCGCAGCGATCACCGTCGTGCCACGGTCACGAGTGCGGACGACATGCTCTTCTGCATGTGTCAGCGTCGTGCCACGGTGGGAAAACATGGTACTTTGAAAAAAATTGTAGATGTACTTCATAGATTACTCTAGGTAGCTAGAGTAATCTATGAAGTACATCTACAATTTTTTTCAAAGTACTCTAGGTTTTTTTGTGGATGTATCGCTCATATTCAAGGAAGGTGCATGCATATCAAGGCACAATCTAGCGGCTTTGACATTATCTTTGGTTCTATCAGCTATGTAGAAGTTACGTCTTTGAAGATGGACTTCGCTCACATTTCTCTCTGATGCATCGAGATCAAGGTTATGAGGCGTTTCAAGTCCTTTGCGTAAGGAAGACTATAAATACTACACTTGTGAGTCCAATGGTGTTGCTCACCGTAACCTTCATAACCATTAGGAGTGCCTTTGAGATTATTTTGCCTAGCAATGATGTCAACGACCATAAGCGTTTTGGTGGACCTTCTTTTATCACCTTTCCTTTACGAATGCATTTGTCTGTCTCTGGATGGGTGGCTTGAAGATAAGAACCGCGGTGACAATCGAAGAAACATGTTTTGCCACCATTCGCAATTGAAAAGCACATGTGTCATCCATGCATATGGGGCAAGACAATCTCCATGAGTGCTCCATCCACGAAAACATACCATATCTTGGAAATCATGAATGGACCACGGGTAAGAAGCGCGCATCCTGAAATTCTTCTTCGTTGAGCTATCATATGTCAAGACACCATTTGTCCACAACTCTCTTAGCTCAGCAATGAGTGGTTGCATCAACAAATCCAAGTGCTTCCCAGGATGGCTAGGCCTGGTATGATCGGAGAAAGGAACATATATTCCTCTTTCATGCAGCGTTCGGAGGGAGGTTATACTGAATGGTAAATCTGAGGCCAACATGAATATGATTGTGCGCTCATGTTGAAGGGTGTGAACCCATCATGCCATAAGACCAATCGCGCATTTCTTGGATCTCTTGCAAAATCAGGATTCATTTCATCAAAGTACTTCCAAGCTTCACCATCGGATGGATGAACCATGACACCTTCTTTCACACGTTTTCCTTCTTTGTGCCACCTCATATGCTTCATTGTCTCTTCCAACATAAACAACGCTGCAAGCGTTGAGTAATTGAAAAGTAATGCAACGTTTTCTTGGCCTATACCTTCATCTGTTTTGTGTTACCATCTTTGTCGGTAACCCGACATACCTAGACTCTCCACAATGATCGCGATGGGTCTTTTTTGCGTGCTCCTTCCAGAATATTAGGCAATATCGAGGACAATAATTTATTTTCTCGTACGGCATTCCTAGACCACTTAGAATTTTCTTCGAATCATACAAGTTTCGTGGCATTTTGTGGTCTTCGGGGAAAGGCTGCAAATAAGCTTCACTAAGTCATTGTAGCATTTGGTCGAGAAATTATGCTTTGACTTAATTGCGATAAGACGTGCGACAGCCGCAAGGAGCGTCACGTTTGTTTTCTCATGCAACGGCTCTGAAGCGGCCTTCAGAAGCTTTAAGAAATCTGTTGCAAGTGGGGTAGGCACTTCCTCTTGTGGGAGATCTAACCCCTGACCAATGTTGTCCACCATCTCTTCCATTCTGTCAATTTCATCGTAACCTTCGACAATATTGGAGGGTTGTACTATAACAGAACTAGATGGTCCACCTCGCACGCTCTCGCCATGATCAACCCATCTATAATAATTTGCTTTGAAGCCATTCTTACAAAGATGCATCTCCATTTCTGCCCGACATCTCTTCAGGCTATTACCACGAGAGGCGCGGGGCATCTCATTCTGCCATGTCCAACACAAAGGCGTCGACCCAAAAGCCTGACGGATAAAATCTTTCGTGCCCTCCTTCCACTCGACAGAGTGCCGTCCATTCTTATTCCAACCGTCATACATCCACCTCAGGAATTTTCCATAATGAGTGAAAGAATGTAACAAGAACCATCAATTCAGATTTGTATGGACCATGCACTATCCGTGCTTGGATTTCGATTGGAAGATCGAGAAAAAGGACTAAATATGCACAAGCATGTAGGTTTGATGTGGAAATCAGATATGTATATCAACTGCTTTGCTTCTTCAAGGAAAACAAGGAGATGATAGCCACTACAAGGTTATAGGGCCGTCCACCATAAGCCGCCGGAAGTAAGTGGTCGACAATAATATTAAATTCGACGGGCGGGCTGTCCACCCTATTAGGGTCGACAGCCAAATATAGGCCGTCCACTCTAGACTAGCTAAGGTCGACGGGCAAAAGTAATTGTCCACTCTAGACTAGGGTGGACGGCCTTTTCTTAGCTGTCGACTATAATAATATTAGGGTGGACGGCCTTTTTCACGTGGCCGTCCACCCTAAGCTAGGCCGAGCTTAGGGTGGACGGCCACGTGGAAAAAGCTGTCGACCCTAATCTCAGGGTGGACGGCCACGTGGAAAAATGCCGTCCACCCTAATTAATCGGCATTAAAAAAACAGTCGCCCGATTGGCATTCAGTTTACATGAAACAGATAACATCCATTCTTCAGTTTACAGAAAAGCCTTAAACGATCTCCAAAAAAAGAACCTAAACATCACAGATCAGCTTCATCAAGTAGTACTTATCAGAATCTCTGTCTGAAGACATGCACATCATTTCAACACATTCTTTCCAACTTTGGCACTTCGTATGATGCCATTATTTCACCCTTATCAGTGGCTATTTTAAACTTATATAAGTCAAATGTCGAAAGATCAAAGGGATAAAAGGTCATGGAGTTCAAGATAACAATGTAACAATCAAATATATAAACTATGTCATAAATTGAGTCAACCTTCCAGCAATTAGGTGACCACAAATCTAGTCCAAAATAATATGCTAGTTCAAAAATGCAAGCATCATGTTGTGTTTCAGCAAGGAAGTAAAATAGTACATTTAGATTTAAACAATTAATAAAATTAGCCAAGAGAATTAAAGGAAAGAAGGCCAAGATGATTTAGTAGCTCAAGTATTACAACATAGTAAAAAGTCACGGCCAGGAGATACCGAGATAACACATGTCCTAATCTTCTAACAGCAGAAACTTGTACCACAAAGTACTCCTGTTTTGGAAACAATCCATTTCTAGCTTAATCATTTTGAAGAGATTAACTAGATAATGCCCATATGCTTTAATTGAATGGTGTTGTTTGTCTGACTCATATTTGTGATGAGAATCATACAAATTTCATATTAATACATCAGAAGCATGTGCTCTAGACATATGGTTGCGATTCTTACAACATATAGCCATTCTAACATCAATTTTGAGAATGCGTGTGTATCGTAATGTTGTAATCAATACGATGCGAGAACCAAGCGGAACAAGAATAAAGACAAAATCCTTATTTGTTGGTCTACCATTAGAAGAACAAAAAATCATATTCCATTTAAATTCGAGTTAGCGTGTACTTTCAGTTTTCCGACAACCTAGGAACATTTTAAATAAGCAACCAAAACATCACTTCAATTCTCTAAGCCCACTATCCTATATGGAATAAACACTCCAAGGCTTCACGGATATCCATTCATGTCCGTCCGAAAAATATGGTAAATAGCAATTCCTACACCACATAATTTCTATGCGTTAAAATACCTAATCCAGAAATTATGATTTCATGCCTCTTTAGAAAATTTGAATCATGATAATGAATATATGAATTTGACATTAAAATTTCAAAATCTTCCACACTTCTACAACGCGAAAGCGCCTACCGTGGTCCAAGAGTGAGGTAGATTCGACGGATTGTTAAGCCCCCAAAGCATGATAGGCATTTCTGCGATTAGAAATAGTATTTTTGCAATGGCATTTGGAGAAGAAAAGTGATGAACTCCTCTTTTGTACCGTACACGTCACACACCGGCCACTTGTCACCGCCGTCCGCACGTGCCGCACCGGTTATATACGCGCACCGATCCCAAGAGACGAGTACTGCACGCACACTCAAGTCACTCAAACCTGCAGACTGATCACCTGGTGTTAGCTAACTTACCGTGGCTTGTGCAAACTAGTCGCGACAGTACTCATCGTGACGCTTTGGCGAGTAGCCATGGCTGCACAGGTCAGCTTCGTCGTGGTCGCCACAGTGGTGGCGGTTGCGCTCTGCGGCGGCGTCAGCAGGGCGCAGGATATGGACAACGAATGGGCGCCGTACCGCGGGTTCTACGGCGGCGGCGGCGCCACGCTGCTACCGCAGTCGGACGTGGACCTGCTGGAGTTTCCGCTGAACCTGGAGTACCTGGAGGCGGAGTTCTTCTGCTGGTCGGCGCTGGGCTACGGTCTCGACGGCATCGACATCAGCCTCACGGGCGGCGGGCCGCCCCCCATCGGTGGCCAGACCGCCGCCCTCAACCCCTTCGTCCGCGACGTCGCCCTCCAGTTCTGCTACCAAGAAGTCGGCCACCTCAGGTACGTAATTACCTCCCTATTCGATCAGTATCTCTCAAAATTTACCAACAGCCTGCAGAGGAGTAGCATGTGATCATCGACTGTGCGTATGCGTGCAGGGCGATCAAGCTGAGCGTGAGGGGGTTCCCGCGGCCGCAGCTGGACATCAGCGCGGCCAACTTCGGCAAGATCGTGGAGCAGGCGATGAACACGACGCTGGACCCGCCCTTCAACCCCTACGAAAACAGCCAAAACTTCCTCATCGCCTCCTACATCATCCCCTACGTCGGCCTCACCGGCTACGTCGGCGCCAACCCCAAGCTCCTCACCCCTCAGGCCAGGAAGGTACTATGCTACACCACACGCATGACCACTCTGCTCATCACCTATCGCACCCACTGCATGCATGCATGCGCAAGTCGTGACTCATGTTGTGCTGTGACGGACTGACGACGGTCGATGTTGCAGCTGGTGGCGGGGCTGCTGGGCGTGGAGTCGGCGCAGGACGCCGTGATCCGGGCGCTGCTGTACGAGCGCGGGCTGTCGCGGGTGGCGAGCTACGGCGTCGGGGTGGCGGAGCTGACGGCGCACATCTCCGAGCTGCGAAACGAGCTGGGGAGGAAGGGGGTCAAGGACGAGGGGCTGGTGGTGCCGCTGGGGCAGGGGCCCGAGGGGCAGACCGTGGGGAACATCATCGCCGGCGACCGCTTCTCGCTGGCCTACGACCGCACGCCCGAGGAGATCCTCGGCGTCGTGTACGGCACCGGCAACCCCGCCCAGGCCGGCGGGTTCTTCCCCCAGGGTGCCGACGGCCGCATCGCCAGGGGGTTCCTTGTGCAGTGAATCAATCGAGGGACATGAATACCAATCGTCAGAATTGTTCTTCTTGCAAGCAAGATGTAGACTATATACATCATACGTGATGTGTGTGTGCATGTGCTGTTGTGTTCCCTTGGAGTATGGGTGAATTGGATACATACAAGCATGCTCGATGCTAATAATCAATAAAAGGGACGTATGCAATGCAAAATGTTTATAGGAGTCTGTGCTTGATGTCTCGCACTAGGCGTTTCCTCTCTGCATATATAGTTTCATTTACATATGGAATCGAGGGATCTGTGTTGATCAAGTTCTGTTTAGGGGAACTACTCTGCAGGTACTGAACATCCGGACGTCTTTTGTTGGATCTCTAGCCCCAAACAGATCAAACTTTCGAAAGAGAAAAAGAGTGAAAGTCCATTTTAAGGCTGAGCTCAATGTTGGACTGGGCTATCATTGCTCTAGCTAGATGGACTTAAATCTATGGTGGATGTGCGGGAAAAGAAGAAGAAAAGGGGTTGTTGGTGTTCTCATGGAGATGACCAAACTAAATGGCCTAAAAGGAATAATGTTCTGTTAATTAGGTAATCGTCGTGGTGTCAAGAATTGTGAATCCGTAGATTTTTTTATTTTTTATTTTTTGACGGGAACAATAGGGAAGGAACTTACTGATAATTTTTAATTAATTAATATATAGCACATAATTACAAAAAAGATCCACCGGATCCAAACAACCTCTAACATAGTTTAGCTACTTCTCAAAGTAACCAATTACGAAATAAACTAATTTATTTAATTTCTACTAATTCAATTTTCCAAAGCATCAACCATCTTAGAAGGAATTCTGAATTTCAATAATTCCAAATCCATTAGCAAGAACCTCTTCCACCTGAACTTGATGGGAGGAATGTTTTGATCAAGAATACACTTGTTTCTTTGAGTCCATATGTTCCAACAACAAGTAATAAGTTCCTTGACAAATAATCCAAGCAGATCCAGTTTGAGTGTGTTTGGTTGCTTGCACTACCCTAGCCTATCTTATATGAATCATCCAGGCTAGCCTTGCCCTGATTGAATAGATGCAAGTTGATTTGTTTAGTTGCTTGTTTATGCATCTCACGAGCCTGCATTGGAGAGAAGCTCAATCTCTGTATTTCCTCCAACCTGCATGAGTGGTTGCAATTACATCCACTTGGCCTAGACAAACAGGAAATCAAATACATGTCTAACAAGATATAGTTGTATCCACTCATACGATTTAGCCACCATACAGGCAACCAAACACACCCTTTGTGACTTAGCAGGAGACAATATATCGATAATCTCTAAAAAAAAGTATTCCAATTGATGTGAATCAAAGTTCAACACTCTAAATTGGCACTCAGAAAAGATGCCTCCACTCCTCCAGAACTTGATTGTTACAGTCACAGAGCACACAGTGAACACCATTGCCTTTAAAGTTTTTTTTGAAACATCACACCTCTGGTGTTAATTTTTCCATAAAGAAGACACTACGAGACGATTTTATTAGATTGATTCCTCTCAATGGGCATACAATGCTACATGTAGTACGTTCTAGCAGGAGTCCTAATATCCGCAAAACTGGTCAGAATAGGAGTTCGTTTACAATAAAATGAAATTTTCTGGAAATGACAATAATACCCTTTGGCTTTTACAAGGACGCTCTGGAGCCGGCGAAGAGAAGGCGCGGATTACTGGGGGCCCGTTCGAAACACACGGAAGTTAGCGAAATCTGCCGTGGGCTCTAACGGGCCTGCATGTCGGGCTGGCCTAACGAGGCAAATGTCCCAGGCTCCCAGCATCTTGACTGCTCTGAACGCGTCGTACTCAGCTTTCGTTATGAGCCGCTACACTGTCGAAAGTTGCTTTGCTTAATTGCTTGCTTCAAGGATGGCAAAAGGCAGCGACAGATTCCAACCAATGATTGGAGGACGTTTCCAATCATACGAACAGAGGATATTTTCTTCAACCAGGAGAAATTTCAGCACAAGTAGTCCAGAGTGCTGACTGTTGATCCTGGGGAATGAGATGCTTATTGCTTAGTATTAAAAAGCTGATGTGCGAAAGAACAACACAGCCACTCGGACGAAGAACACAGCTTAGAGCTAGCTGCCTTCGAACCCTTCGGAATCCCACACGGAAGCACTCGCATCGATCTTACGATAAATACTAGTTTGCCACTGGGAGATTTTCTATCGCATACTGACCTGATCTTACATCTTGCTTTCTCGGTCTCGGCGCACACCGATTTGGGAATTGATGGCTGATATGCTTGCGCCTGATTTTGCATTGGCAAATTCTAATGTTCGGCATCATATTGGACCAACCAGGAATAAATCGGCGGCGGCACTTTACAGATTGGTCGGTACCAAATCCTGATTCAAACGGCGATGGAGCCGATTGGCCGTAATCTTCATAACCATACACGTACGACAGCTCCCATGTCGGTCTAAGAGCATCTCCAATAGTCAAGTCTTAAAATAGAGTCCTATATCTCAAAATAGGGTCTAAGCTAAAAAAATTAGGACCCAAGATAGCTATTGACTCCAGCAATTAGACCCTAAATCTCCAATCCTTCATTCATCCATGCGTCTTCACGACGAGAGGACTCCTCACCTGATGATTCCCGTCGGACTAAACAATGGCGCCGAACGTGTAGTCCGCGGGCGAAGCTTACCTGGAACTCCTTCTCTGCCCACGCTCCCGAACGCCAGGCGTCGTGGGTCATCACACCTGACGCTCGGTTCCTGGACGACGACGGCCAGTACGTGTTCCGTGGCCTCGACATTCTTGACCTCGTCGCCGTCGTCGCTGCCGGGCCGCCAGTCGTACACGGTGATGGAAGGGTAGTTGAGGTCCTACATACCGAGGGGGCACCGGCACTGCACGGGCGCCTCATTGAAGAGCTCCATCGATGGGGCCCGAGAGGAGAGTTGCTAAATATAACAACAGGGCTCTGAGTCCTAAACCTATTTTGATAATTTTTCTCAAAATACAACCTCTATTGGAGTGCTTTTTTTTCATCAAAGCCCTATAATTACAATTAACAACCTATTTAGGACTCCTCTTGGAGATGCTCTAATATCCTTGAGCAGTCCCAATGCATATAGTTTCTATAACTTCCATATCATCTAGACACTACATGTAGAAACTATGCTCCCAATTGATAGTTTCTTCAAAATAAACTCTCATCCAATCTCCTTTTTTCTCTTATTTTCTCACCCAATCCCCTTTTCCCCTTTCTTGGTACTTGTGTAGAAATGGTTTCTTGCATGAGAAATAGTTTCCTTCTCTTTCATCATTAACTCTACCTCTATATCACCATTTTACTTACATGGTAACCTAATTAATGCTATGGAAACTATTCTAGTCATCCCATTGGGACTGCCCTGATAATTCAGGTGCAACTAGTAATGATTGGAGCGTACGGAAGATAAAATTAGTGCGCGCTTGATCACATGAAGCGCCGCGTGATCCTCGCCGGCTTTAGTTATAGACACGCCTCCCGCCGACTCGTATGTAAATCATCTCTGCTCATCGATCATTGGTCTTTATCTCAAGAGTCCAAACTATTTACCCTAAAATTGCTATGTTCAGGTGGCAACAATACTTACGTAGTGTAATCGAAAACAAAAATTTCCTAGAGCGAGCTTGTGGCAGCGATGTATTTGCAACAGCAGCCGAGTTTTGATGGTAGTTGTTTCTCGTTGAATCTATAATCGGGGATGCGTAAGTTCAAACCATCTTTATCATGTAAACTCTGTAAAATGAGAGATACTTTCATACTTTTCTTTTTAACAGTTGTATAAATATGAAAGTATGAATAAAAGAAAGATAGTGATTACTCACCCCTTCATTTGCTTCAAGATTTATACAATTTGTATTGTGAGTAAAAGTATTGAAGTACTGCTCAAAAGGTTACTATACGTAGGGAGGCTAGCTTCTACAGCTCTATAAATTTGAAAACCAAATTTCAATCGTATTTAAAAGATATGAAATTGACAAACAGAAGGCTGCATAGTGATGAACAGAGGAAATAACTATTTATGCTGAATTTGTCTTTTTCATATTTTTCAAATACGATTAAGTTTGGTTTTAAAATTTTTATAGAATTGTGAAAACTAACCTCTCGTACCTATGTTTTTTTTAAGAATTTTTAAAAGTTTTTATATATGATTTTTATGAAGTTTACAAAATAAAGATGGTTTGCACATGATATCTTACCATCCATAAACTATCTTCCTTTTCACTCTTGCGAGGATTCATGTTTCATTCGTGACAAAGAGCGATAAGATTCTTATCTGTTCATATAAGAGTGGTAAGTTAAACAAGCTTAACTTAGTACATCGTCGACTTCCTCCTGTATCGGAAATGGTATTTCGTCCTCACCTCTCGTATACTCCGCACCTATATCTGTTAGCTAGCGTGCCGAACAAACTAGTACTCCGTAATGTATACACACGTCTCAAGCTGCCGTTGAAAATCTTTGATTAGGAGAATAATTAGCACCTCTACATTTACACCCGAATTTGGCAAAATAGGACCAATTTATCAGGCTGAAAGTAAAAAGGATATTTTTGGCTAATATTGGGTCATAAAAGGAAAGTTAAATTAAGGATAGAATTATGACCGATATTAGTTGAGAAATAGGATTATCCGTACAAAAACTGATACGGATCATGATCGACAATATATCGAAAAGAGATACGATCAATCAATGCACTATAAAGAAATAGTCAAGGGCGAGCAACCCCAATCAATCAAACAACTCACATTAACTTTTTATTTACTTTCTTGTTAACTAGAGTAGCTTTGTAATTTAGAATCCTCTTTATAATCCGATTTTGATCAATAAAGTTGCACATCGTCGATTGTTGATCTTCTTTGATTACGCCAAATTTAATTTTCTCCGATCTCGTTATGCATCGCCTTTTTGGAAAGTCTACCTATATCCAGTGGCGGAGCCAGAAAGTTTCAAAGAGGGGGCTCATGGTTCGCATGAAAACGTGATCAATGAGGCAATACCACCATGACATAAAAACAACTCGCTATGACGCCGCTACAAATAACCAATCATATATATATATATATATATCCTCGAGAAGACAAGGTTGATGCAGCCAAAATTGAAGACTTTGTCAAGAAAATATCGACCTTCTTCACATAGAAAGAGATGTAGAGTTGAAATTCACTCGGAAGAGTTGAATGCCACCTCATCAATAGATAGTAAGTCAAAGCAAATGCAAGCCAATCGAGTACTTAGTGACCTATGGTCGTGCACAATAAGAGCAAGTATGACAACATTTGCAATCTAGGTATTATAAGTAGTTCAACCTGGTTAGTGTGCTTTATTTTTATTATGTTGTTAGCGGGTTAGTTATTACAAATATGATTGTGAGGGAGTGATGTTTGTCAACAGAGTTATTTTGTTAGGCACTGGTGGGTGGGGCGGGTGGGCTCCACCCACTCAAATTTCCCACCAGCTCCGCCTCGCCTATATCTACCATCTAATCAGTTCTAATCGGATGTTTAGACTTATCGTTATCTTTGATTTGATTGCTTTTTATAGCTGTTTAGATTTTTGCCGATTGTCACACTAGATTGGTTTTGAGCGTATTTTTTCATCTATCTTACCGACTGCAGGATCAAATCGGCTGGCACGTCTTGAGCCCTTTGAACCCATTGTTCTTATGTGTTTGAATCGATCAATCATTCATCATATTTTTCAGCGTAACACCCTCCTTTTGTTAAGTATACTCCCGTTCAATTTGACTTGATTTATTTTTCTAAGCACTCTCATACGAAATGCTTGTGCCTATCGCAGGCTTGTACGAGACAACACTCGATAATACACCCAGGTGAAGAATCATATGGGATTGTCGTAACGTGGGATGGTTGATTGCAATCTTTGATTCATCGCGGATATATCCTCTCTGAAACGAAGATAAGCGAACTATGACTAAACTCGACCGAGCAGATTACATTGTTTTTTTTAAAAAAAAAAATTGGTCAGGAGCTCTGACAATGCATTACAGAAGAGAGAAACAACAAACGAGCGACATATACATACACACGCACCCCACCTACACACACCCCCGTGCAGCCCTCGCCTCATGCGTGACCGCGAGAGCCGAAGCTCGAACGCGGCCGGACGGAATGAGCTTCGCTCGCTCACGCCAACACGCCGCCAAGGCGCCGTTCGCGCAGATTACATTGTGATATGGCGTTCTGCGATTAGGTATCTGTTTTTATTTATTCATGCGATGTACAAACAGTACAAGAGCTTTGATCTATCCAATCGATGGTCGTGGCCTGTTGCTTTCGTTCCCAATCAAGATTGATAACTTCCCTAAGGAAAAGTCCTAGATAAGGTTAATTGTATAGTGGTCAGATTATTCCGTCAGATGTTCACATTTCCTTGAAAATTCCACCGGTGCAATATTATAGCGCTTGTCCTTTAAACTTCGTGAAGAAGATGAAATATCATACTAGCTTGATACTAGCTAACTAACTACGAGGCTAAATGCACCCTGATTACACAAAGCTGGGTGCTTGTAGTCATCTCATCCGCCAGCTGCACAACCTTCGGGATGCGTTCTTGTTAGAGAGTACGTCTGAAGTATTTGGCACAGGTTCAAAGCTTAGATCAAACTGGAGTAACAACTCTCTGCCTTGAAAAGATCTGCGAAGTTTATTTGTTTCAAAAGGTACATGAGAATATGGGATACACCCGAAAGCGATTAGCTGATAAAGGCGGATCGTTTTTATGGAGAAGCAAAGAGAATCAAACAACTGTGCTGTAATTGTCAAGAAAACAAATAATTGTGGATCTTTACAAAACACGGAGCCGATTGCTTTGACGAAAGCTAAATGAACTGTGACAACTGACAAGTCGACTGAGGTGTGCAGGGGAGAAAAGAGCAGCAGATAGCAAGTCGTCGTTGCAACATGTCGACATGGGAGAACATGGGGGCTCATTTGCGATTATTTTGCACACAAGGCAATGGCCACGTCTCTCGCTGACATTCTGGCAGCTGGGCCCGGGGCTAATAATGAAGGCCGGTGCGAAAGAGATAGGGGTTTGGTCGTGGTGGGGTTAAGGTGTTTACACTTTGTTTCAGTGTCTCTGGATCAAAGGGGAAGTACCTAAAATGAATGGACTGATGGGTGACGAATGACCTCTGAGTCCTGGTCTCCGTAGGATGACTCAGGAATCCTCGGGACGTGCTGTCGATGTGGCGCACCATGCATTGCATGGCACGTCCTCTGAATTCGCCGTAGAGTGTAGTATTGTTTCGGGGGTTCAACGTGGTATGACCACCGTTCCGTTTCGACGCTTTCTTCGATTCGCAGTGCTTGCCGTACGATCCACAGATCCACTCAAGGGCAACCTCGCCTGATGCCAAACCCCCCAACCCCTCCCCCAAGTTCCCCAACAACAACACACATCGAAGCAAACAAAATCACTAAACTAGAAGCTGCGACGTTCGCGGCAGCAACTATCCGGCCACATGGACGAGCTCACAGTTGACACGCTATGCAAGAAGCCAAAGAACAGAAGCTTTAACTCCACACGGAGAAGTATCAGTTCCCGTCGCGTCGGACGTAGCCAACACGGCCCGCGCCCCGAATTCGCCAGGCCTTGCGATTCCCCCCACGCCTTGGAGTCGCACGGTGAACAAGCGCGCGAGCGACGCACCGGGTTGACGTCGAAGCCTGCGAGTCGACCCTGCGTTGGCGCGGCGCGGAAGAAGTCGCCCATCAAATCAGAACCACTAGCACCCTCTCCCACGCACGCAGAGATCTTTATCCTCGGCTCGCGCCACAGGCTGCCGTGCGCGCTTGCTTGCTTGCTTCTCCGTCTCGGTTTCCTTCGTTGGATCCTTTCGCGAGGCGCCGCGGAGAGTTTGAGCACCGCGCGCCACGCGCTGCTCTCGATTTGCTCGTCGTCTTGCGTACGTTCCGTCCCGTGCGTCGCCACGCCGGGTGTGACTTGGGCAGAATCTCCCCTAACGTGGCAAGGCGTGCGAGGCGTACCACTGGTACACGTGCCGCGGCACCGGGGAACCTGAGGGCAGTGCAATAAGCTACCTCAGCTTACTATGGTTCAGTTTGTTTAGATTGAATAGAGTTTATTTGAGCCTACACCTACATGCCATGCTCAAAACAAACAAAGATTTTTCCAAATGACGGAGAGAAAAGCTTTTCTAAAATTTAATTTGCACTCTACGAGAGCGAGAAGCGAAAACGACGCTTCTGGGTGGTGAACTTCTAAAAATCCCACTTCCCCAGACTTTACAACTTAACTATTATTTACTTAAAAATTGCCATCCTCATCCAAATTCCAAATAGCTTTCTTCCAAATTCAACCAAATAAGCTCAAACTCCAAATTTAAAACAAACTCAAATTTATGAGTACATACACATCACTTTTACCTATATGGAAGAGCTAGAAAAGAAAGGTGAATTGACTCTCATGCAGTAGTTAGCATCACATAAAAAATAACGTGCTATAGCCAACTAAAAGCCTGTGTTAGAGCAAATATGTTTACTCTAAATGACATACACGAGAGATAGTTATTGTATAAGCTTTAATATTATAACTAAAAGTGTTTCTTTAGACACAATCTTTAAAGATAGTTATTGTACATAAGGTTTCAAATTTTGTTTTTGAATTATATCTCGGAGGTGGCTAAAATCCAAAATTTTGTCGATAATTTAGAATTTCGGCCACATCAAAAAAACCAAATTTGAAATTCGGTAATTTCGTGACCGAGAAAACCAAATTTGAAATTCGGTAATTTCGTGACCGAGAAAACCAAAATTTTGGCAAAATTGGCTGAAATTTCGGCAATTTTCAAACCCTTGATTTATGTTCTCTGGAGGCTAGAAAATTTTTAAAAATATGAGAAAAAATTATGCAAGCATTTGTTATCATTTACAAGTAAATGACAGCAATTTGAACTATAGCATGTTTGACATTCAAATAGTAAATGGATGATCTAACAATACAACACCTCAGTGAGCTCTTAAATGCAAAATACACCCAGACAACCATGTCAAAAATACACCATGACAACCAAACAACTTCTAGCAGTGAGCTCCAGCCAGCACCGGCTTACCTTTGAACAGTGAGCTCCTGAATCTTGCCTGGGACTTTGAATCTCGTCACTGGCTGAAAAATCTGAAATTCACCGGGATTTTGAATCTTAATTATACAAACTAAATTTATTGTTTACTTTAGAAGATATAAATAAGATATAGAGTAAATAGTGAGTTGTATTATTATACCCACTCTAAAATGAGTAGATGTTGCAAATAGTAAGCTTTGTTATTGTATCCGCTCGAGACGAGTCGATGTTGCATGTGTAGCAGCATGTCACGAGTTCGCGTCCCCGCGCGCGCGGGGTGGGGTAGTCCGTGGGCGTACCGGGTTGGCGCCATTCCGCTCCTGTGCGCTTCCTACTCCCAAGCCCACAGAAATAGAACAAGGACGAACGAACTTCCAGAACCGTCTGCGCGCGCGTGAGATCTTGGCCGCGCTCGGCACACCACAGCACCGTGGACAGAGGCAAATGCGTGCGCGCACAACCGACGCGATCGGGCCAGCTGCGCAAACCGCCAACCGCTACCAAATCCATCCCATTGTTTTGCCGCCATCCCGAAGAAAACGCCGTGTTTTCACGCAATGTCGAGACGGGCCGTGCCGAGACGAAGGCACGGGCGTCACTTCCCATGGACGGGAGTTACCACTAGGAAAGCAAGCTTTGGCTTTTTAACCTCTTGACCCAATTTTTTAATGTTTAGTCCAACTGTAAATTTGGTATATTTCCGTTGCAAAAGCAAACGACAGTCACCTAATACGCTTCCACACCATAGCTGGTGGATTGTATATCATGATAATCTATCAAGAATGAGACTAGATTTCTAATTTGGTTCGCATAAAATTAAAGTCTTATTTGCAACAGCTTTTAATTGTGTAGATTCTAAATTCTCTAAGAATCAGATAGATGATAGCTTTTGATTCTCTAAGAATCTAGATTTTGGATTCACCGAAAAACTTCTTCCACAATCAAAAGTAGATTTGTATATAAAATCAAAAACTATTATTTACCGAATTCTTAAAGATTTAAAATCTATACGTTAGAAACTGTCCTAAACAAATCTAAATACGCAAATAAAAAACAAAGGGGACAATTTGGCCGGGCTTGTGGGAACGCCCAGTGACGTCTCGCTTTGCTTACAGGATTACAAAACTGCCCGCCGAGATGGTGGGTAGGGCCGGCGGGTGTGGTGGGGCCCACGTTTTTGGGGTGCGGGAGGAATCCCGGGCAGAGGCCCGTCCTGCCCGCGGGCAGGGCCTCCCCGTATAAAGCGAGGGGTTTTCGCCCGGGTAACGCAGTTTGCCGCTCTCGGCAGCACCTCGCCGCCTCGGTCCTCACCCAAGTCGTCCTGCTCGTCCGCTGTTTTCCCTTCCGGTAAGCTCCTGGATTGGATAGAATAGCGTCTCTGCAAGCATCTCCTTTTTATTTCTTCTACTCTACCTAGGAGAAGTGCGTAGTGATATTTTGTATCCATTTTTTATCATATTTGTATGTGATGGTTGGTTTCGAACCTAAAACTGATCACCAACTGGATGAGTTGTTGATAACTTGGACAAAGGGTGGCTGGTAACATGTTATCTGTGTGCTAAACCAGCAGTTCTTGTGTGTATTTAAATCTAGATTTGTTTCGTCTAATGAAAGGTCCAATCTTGTTAGTATTTAATCCAGGTAAAAAAAAGATCTTGTATTTGCTCGCTCATTAAAAGCATCCTTTGATGACGGCCGCGCAGAGACAGGGGCGGACTGATGGCGTCCAACTACGTGGACACTACGGGGAGGAAGGCAGGTTCCACGGCCACCACAGCAGCACGACGCCGACCGGCGCGGCGGCGTCGCCGAAGACGATGCGCAGGAGCTGGTCGTCGTCTGCGTCAGCGTCGTCCGGAGGCGGCCACGGTGCCGCGCCCAAGTGCGTCTGCGCGCCGGCTACTCACGCCGGTTCATTCAAGTGCCGGCTTCACCGCAGCAGCTCGCACGGCCACGGCCAACACCCGTCGTGCCCTCCCTCCCAGGCCACCGCAGCGCCGCCGCCGGCCGTGCCTTCGTCGTCCTCCCGCACCGTCGCGGCGCAGTGACGCAACGCAAGCATCGGTCTCGAGAATCAAGAAATGCCCGACATCAAGAGGAGAGGAGAAGAAAAGGAAGGAACATATACTTATGTCATCATAAAGGGACCTTATTTGTTCCTCCCTTGAGATGTCACTGGAAAATTCCTACTATTTCCTTTCTCTTTTTCCCCTCCCGTGTTTTGTTTGGGATCTCCCTTGAATGGCCTTTCCGCCGTAAGAAGAAACTCCCCTGCTTCTACTAGGTATCCTGCGTTCCGCTTCCCTCGACCCTCCTCTATTGAAATGGAAGCGCTAGTCCTATTGTTAAGAGTATGTGTGGTGTTCTCTTATGTAATTACCATTTCAGTAAAATCCATGCTTGCTGCAAGAGTTGATATCTTGTTGGGTTGATTTATTGTTCATCAGTAAGGACATCTTGGAAGAGCATATATTAATACAGACAGATTTACTAATACAAATGACCCAGTCAAGGATAACTAGGTAGTAGAAATGGATTACTCATGAGATGTAGATTTGTTGGGCGACGGAACGTAGCAGTCCCAGAAGCCCAGTACCATGATGCTAGGGGTTTGTTGGTGGTTCAGTTCACTTTGTCGATTCTGCTGTTTCAGTTTAGCTTTTGTTTCATCATGGATTGGGTTTATTGAGTTCTTTCTTCAGGGTTTATCCCTTGATTTGTGTCATTTCAATATTATCATGTGATATTTGTGCAACTTTCTGACAAACCTAGCACGGATCCATCCCGATGTGTAGATGGAATGTACGCCATTTCCCCATTTTATTACTTCTACCTGCAGTCACTTCTGTACTTCTAATCTGCTGCCACGTTATTCTGTTGGTATGCTAGTAGCTGAACAACAACACAACTTAATCGCTTGTGATACGCCAGTTATAGTAAAATTGTTGACGATCTGCACTCAGGAGTTAGCACTTAGCAGGAGTCGGTTCGTATGTCATGATCCGCAGTTGCCCTCAATTTTCTATAGACCAATCTTTCTTTTACGAGCATAGCAAGTCCTGGTATGTCATCACAATACGGTTAAATGTGTAATTGTTGGCAGGGTTCCAAATATCAACGATAATCAAGCAAAAATCACAATTTTCGTGTGTATCGAGACAGTTTGGGATTAAAAATTGCTTATTACCCGGTCAAGTTCAAATTTAAATTAAAAAAAATAGAGAAATTTATCAAAAAGTGTTAAATTATTTTTTTGATATTTATTGTGTGAGGTCCTGAGGTAATGTAAAATTTTTAAATCATTATCAGACATATGTATTTTTAAAAAATTCTAAAAATACTACTATGTTTGTATATGCTCTTCGGTTTTTATTTTTAGGGTAATAAATGAAGTCTAATATTTATAAAAAAATTGTGACGTCTTGAGAAAATTATAATGATTATATAAATTCTTGAAGAATTTAAAATCTATACTATTAGAAACTGCCTAAACAACTCTAAATACACAAATAATATCTATCTTTATAGTGCTTGAGGATTGGAGGCCTGGGAGGCATGCCACATCAGACGCTTTGCAAAAGGTCCTCCTGAATTGTGAAATTGCATTTAGGTCTTTCGATCGGCTTTTAAATAAAATAGACCGAAAAAATTAAAATTACGTTTAGGTCCCTCCAATCTCTATATTTAAGCCTTTTGCGCTCCCGAAGAAAACGGACCGTTTAAAAAAATAGATTACTAGATCGCCTCACGAGTACGATTTAGCCATCGGGCGTCACTTCCATGGAACGGAGTTACTAGGAAAGCAAAATTATGGCTTTTTAACCTCTTGACCCAAACTTATTTAATCGGTTTAGTAGCCAACTGTAATTTGCGTATGGATCCTACGATTGCTTAAAAGCAAACGACAGTCACCAAAATACATTAAAGCTGGTGGATTGTATATAAACATGATACATCTATCAAGAATTGAGACTAGATTTCTAATTTGGTCTACGCATCAAAAAATTCATCGAAGTCTTATTTAGCATTATTAATTGCCATGTCCAGCGACCATTTTTAAAAAATTTCAAGTAAATACAACCAAATTTCTAGATGATAAACTTCTGTTCTTTAAAAATCTAGATTCATGAAGATTTATACGAATAAACTTCTTCCGATGGATCCTAAAGTAGCCATTTTTATAAAATCAAAACTATTATTTACCGAAAATTAAAGCCAATTTATCAAATCTATATCGTTAGAAACTGTCACTAACAAATCTAAATACGCAAATAAAAACAAAGGGACAATTTGGCCGGGCTTGTGGGAACGCCCAGTGACGTCTCGCTTTGCTTACAGGGATTACAAAACTGCCCGCCGAGATGGTGGGTAGGGCCGGCGGGGTGGTGGGGCCCACGTTTTTGGGGTGCGGAGGAATCCCGGGCAGAGGCCCGTCCTGCCCGCGGGCAGGGCCTCCCCGTATAAAGCGAGGGTTTTCGCCCGGTAACGCAGTTTGCCGCTCTCGGCAGCACCTCGCCGCCTCGGTCCTTACCCAAGTCGTCCTGCTCGTCCGCTGTTTTCCCTTCCGGTAAGCTCCTGGATTGGTTAGAATACCGTCTCTGCAAGCATCTCCTTTTTATTTCTTCTACTCTACCTAGGAGAAGTGCGTAGTGATATTTTGTATCCATTTTTTATCATATTTGTATGTGATGGTTGGTTTCGAACCTAAAACTGATCACCAACTGGATGAGTTGTTGATAACTTGGACAAAAAGGGTGGCTGGTAACATGTTATCTGTGGGCTAAACCAGAAGTTCTTGTGTGCATTTAAATCTAGATTTGTTTCGTCTAATGAAAGGTCCAATCTTGTTAGTATTTAATCCAGGTAAAAAAAAGATCTTGTATTTGCTCGCTCATTAAAAGCATCCTTTTGATGACGGCCGCGCAGAGACAGGGGGCGGGACTGATGGCGTCCAACTACGTGGACACTACGGGGGAGGAAGGCAGGTTCCACGGCCACCACAGCAGCACGACGCCGACCGGCGCGGCGGCGTCGCCGAAGACGATGCGCAGGAGCTGGTCGTCGTCTGCGTCAGCGTCGTCCGGAGGCGGCCACGGTGCCGCGCCCAAGTGCGTCTGCGCGCCGGCTACTCACGCCGGTTCATTCAAGTGCCGGCTTCACCGCAGCAGCTCGCACGGCCACGGCCAACACCCGTCGTGCCCTCCCTCCCAGGCCACCGCAGCGCCGCCGCCGGCCGTGCCTTCGTCGTCCTCCCGCACCGTCGCGGCGCAGTGACGCAACGCAAGCATCGGTCTCGAGAATCAAGAAATGCCCAACATCAAGAGGAGAGGAGAAGAAAAGGAAGGAACATATACTTATGTCATCATAAAGGGACCTTATCTATATTCCTCCCATTGAAGAGTGTCAAATCTGGAAAATTCCTACTATGTACATCTCATCTTACCCTCACGTGTAAAATTTCGTTTGGGATCTCCTCTGAAGTGCAAAATTTTATCCGCCGTAAGAATGAAACTCCTTCTGACTTCTACTAGGTATCCTGCGTTCCGCTTCCTCGACCTACTATTTGTTCCTCTATTGAGATGTCACTGGAAAATTCCTACTAGTCCTTTCTATTGTCCTAAGAGTTTTGTTTGGTGATCTCCTTATGTAATTACCATTTCCGCCATAAGAAGAAACTCCCATGCTTGCTACAAGAGTTGATCCTGCCTTCGCTTGGGTCGATCCTCTATTGTTCATCAGTAAGCGACTAGTCCATTGGAGTATGTGTGAGTCTCATATAATTACCATTACAGTAAAATCCATGCTTGCTGCAAGCTGATATCTTGTTGGGTTGATTTATTGTTCATCAGTCAAGGACTAACTAGGAAGAGCATAGATTAATACAGACAGATTTACTAATACAAATGACCCAGTCAGGATAACTAGGTAGTAGAAATGGATTACTATGAGATCTAGATTTGTTGGGACGGTAGCAGTCCCAGAAGCCCAGTACCATGATGCTAGGGGTTTGTTGGTGGTTCAGTTCACTTTGTCGATTCTGCTGTTTCAGTTTAGCTTTTGTTTCATCATGGATTGGGTTTATTGAGTTCTTTCTTCAGGGTTTATCCCTTGATTTTTGTCATTTCAATATTATCATGTGATATTTGTGCAACTTTCTGACAAACCTAGCACGGATCCATCCCGATGTGTAGATGGAATGTACGCCATTTCCCCATTTTATTACTTCTACCCGCAGTCACTTCTGTACTTCTAATCTGCTGCCACGTTATTCTGTTGGTATGCTAGTAGCTGAACAACAACACAACTTAATCCCTTGTGATACGCCAGTTATAGTAAAATTGTTGACGATCTGCACTCAGGAGTTAGCACTTAGCAGGAGTCGGTTCGTATGTCATGATCCGCAGTTGCCCTCAATTTTCTATAGACCAATCTTTCTTTTACGAGCATAGCAAGTCCTGGTATGTCATCACAATACGGTTAAATGTGTAATTGTTGGCAGGGTTCCAAATATCAACGATAATCAAGCAAAAATCACAATTTTCGTGTGTATCGAGATCGCTTAGTAACCCGGTCAAGTTCAAATTTAAATTCAAAAAAATTAGAGAAATTTATCAAAAAGTGTTTTTTTTATATATATTTATTGTGTGAGGTCCTGAGGTAATGCTAATGATTCTGTAAAATTTTTAAATCATTATCAGACATATGTATTTTAAAAAAATTCTAAAAATACTACTATGTTTGTATATGCTCTTCGGTTTTTATTTTTAGGGTAATAAATGAAGTCTAATATTTATAAAAAAATTGTGACGTCTTGAGAAAATTATAATGATTATATAAAATTTTAGATGATGATCAAACCTATATATTTTTAAAAATTTCCATGTTACTCTTGTCGAATATATCTTTCTTTTTTTATTTTATAGAGGTAGTAAATGAAGTCTAATATTTCTAAAAATTCTACTACATGATACTTGGTCACTAGTTATGATTACATTAGAATTTTAGAGCATAATCAAGCGTGAAATGTTTATAAAAATCTGACACTGTCTCTGTTCCTTTTCATCAATTGTTGTTTTTGATTTTTTAAAGCACTAAATGAATTCAAAAATATTGTTATTTCTCTGAGGTGTTTTATAGATTAATTGGGATCTATATGATTTTATGCAATTTTTACAAATTTTTCCAATTTTTTCAATTTTCCTTGATTATGCAGAAAATCAAATAAAATCGCTTAAAAATCAAAAATAGGTGAAATCCATTGATTTTCAATTTTTTGATAAAGTTTGATCACCGATTTTTTTTAAAAAAAAGACTTTAAACTCATTCAATTTTTACCGATTTTTCAGCTGGGATTTTCGTTTTTTTTTCGAAAACACTGTTCATTCAAAAAAATCATGATATCGATATTTGGAACCCTAATTGTTGGTTGGGTGCTGGTCCTGTTTTTGTGGCTGCTGAACAGGAACAACCACTCTGGTGATTTGTGCCGATTCGGATTATGTTTTTGGTGCTCGTGGTCTAGAGCAAGAAGTCAGTCAAATAGGTTCTCTCTCTTTTTTTTTAATGTGTTTACATTTGTTTTGACCGAACCAGCAGGAGCAGTGCTATTTTTCATTTAAGAAGAGTAAAGAAGTTAATTGCAGGAGGCTCCCGTGGACGGGAGCAAGCTAGACGGTTGCTGGAAACGTGGACGCAAAAGAAAGACGACCAAAAACTCAGCAGCGTAGCACTTAGTTGTCCTTTTGGTTACGAGTTCATATTTCAGAATCGGCTGCAGAGTTTGTGGCTTTCCAGAAGGCATGTGATGTAAAAGTCGCATTAAAAAAGCATGATGATGATGATCATGTACGTACTAAACGGCCCTTGCCTCAAGGCAACAGATGTGGGCTAAAATCAGATCGCGATCCTTTGCAGAATTGGCGCCCGATATGAGTTCAAGATAAAGGTTCTAAGATTCATGCTCTAGCTGATCCTCGAGGGAGAATTGTTCGTCATGTCAAGGCGGAAGAGAAATTCTAGGCGATTTTTGATCAGATGGCCTATGACCATGATATATGAATCCCGTGCAAGATGGCCTATGACCTCGGGTTCGTGGATCAGGGTATATAATATACTCAAGAAACTAATGGTGTGCTAAATGATACATGTGAGTGCAGATCGAGAATGGCGTGTTAATCCTCGGCAACTACAGCACGAAGCCTGTGGTGCTTGCCGGTAACTTTATCATTGTTTTCCAAGTGAAACCAATCAATTGGCAGAGGTTCTTCTGGTCTGAAATTGAAAATAGGATTGTTTGTTCACCATCTCAAAAAGGTGTGATATGAACGATATCTGATAGCAGGCAACTGGTTACTGATCAAACAAAAGGTTGATCGGATGAGCAGCCAGGGGATTCTATAGATCCCAAATGGAGCACTAGTTGGTTTGAGCTGGAATCGTCAGGAAATATATCCATCCTACTAATTGCGAACAGAAGTGTTCAAGGGAAGCCCAACCCGATTTTCCTGGGTTCGTGCGTGGCCCAAAACCCCAAAAAATTACATGATAAAAATATTTTATAAAACAATTAAAAATTTAATTCATAAAACAATTTTAAAATGAATTTCTTATTGTCGGAAAATGGGATTGTTGGGCTTGGTATATGTTGGGCCAGGCGTGTGCTCAGGCCGGACTTTTCCAGGCCCGACCCGGCCTGGCCTTTGAACAAGTCTAACTGCGAAATGAAAATGCTGGGAACTATGAGCTGTACTTGGTTCAACGAGTGATTAGAGCCATGCTTTGGATGCCATCATTTCAAAGAATATTTAATTTAGCATGAGCTCCTCACAAAATGATTACGCATAACTTACTAACGTTCTTCTCCTGAATAATCGAAAATAGAGTCTCCAAATTACCCGTACTACTCTTTCTTTTGGGCACGACGGCGTCGCCAACAGCCACGCACCTGTTCTGCCGAAGGTCACTGATTGTTGGGCATGGAGTGATTTGTAGACTAGACACGATCACATGACCACACCGTTGCCTACGGTGCTTCGCATGTGTCATCGCAGAGGACCGGATCGATGATTCCTTAGCACTGATCCATCCATCGTTCGAGGAGCCGCGAATAGAGCAAGGTGAATAAACGAACAGCATACCATCGCGACGCACACGGTGACCAAGAAAAGATGCTCTGAAGTATGAACAGTAGGTATCTGCTTCTGCTTTGTTCTGTGTTCTGTTTGCCATCCGCATTCCTGCAAGCCATTTGTTCTCTCGAGATACCTCTCGTGTTCTTTGTTGTAGACTTGTAATTCAGGCTGCAGGTCGCCTATTTTAGCTGCTGTCACAGTGTGGAAGGAGCCGTTGTGGGTAAGGAAAGATTGCAGATTCGCAGCTAATGTGGAGTCATCCGCTGATTTGATCCGCGCACTGCGGAAATGACACGGCGCGTCGTGGTTGTGTAGAGACGACACAGGAACGATCTTTTTTTTTTTTTTGCTGGAACTGCTCTCCTTTCCGGGCAAAAGTAAGGAAGAGGGGTGTGTGGTGGTGGAGGTATGATTCCATGTTCAGGTACTGTGTTACTGTGAGGTAGGATGATTGGAGCCATCTGTGCCTGCCTGCTTTGCTATTCTGTCCACAAACATGCGATCTTGTGTCACTGAATAGTATGATTCTGTGGCCTCTCCTTTTCAGTGGAAAGTTTCAGTTCTTTATTGGCGACAGCGAGGCGAATCAAGGTCTTCGTTAACAAAAGGAAGGGTTCCTCCTTTCTCTGAAGATCATGTGTTGTTAGCTTGAATGCTTGATTCTTCTGCGGTGCATGCACTGCCATGACCTTTTTTTTGTCTGAACTGAAAACAGCAGGGCGGGAAGCCTGCTGGGATTTTATTAACCAAACGAAAGAAGGAACAAAACGAAGAAAAACAAAAGACAGAGCTGGTGAGAAGTCAGCCCAGCAAAAAAGCCAACCAGATTAAGCTAGTCTAGAACCCCAGGCAATCAAACCAGGTCTATGATTAACCATAAACCTAAATGACTGCAAGTGGATTTCTGCAAGAAACCACTCCTTCCAAGCATTATGACCTGCAGGCCTAGATCTAAAAATCATATCGTTTCGCTGCTTCCAAATACCCCAAGAAGCAATCATGAAAACATCCAAGAAGAAGGGGTCTCCATCAGACAAGCAAGCATCACTGATCCTCTGAAAAATTCCCGCCTCCGGCTCCCAGGAGATGTACAGAGCATTCCAACAACTTATGCTGAATGGACAAGCAAAGAAGAGATGATCTCTTGTCTCTTCAGTGTTTAGGTCGCAAAGCACACAATTATAATTATTTCCTTAGATGGGGCAATTCTTCCTCTTAAGCAAATTTCTTGTATTAAACCGATCCCAACACATCAGCCAGGTAAAAATTTTCAGTTTTAGAGAGCATTTAGCCTTCCAGATCTAAAAAATTGGTCTTGGGACTGAGATATAATTGAAGACCAATTTATAAAACTTGCTCGATGCATATTCCTTTGGATTCCATTTATAGTGCCATTCATCCCTGGTTTCGTTCCTCAACGTTAAAGCAGAAATATTTCTGTGCAGATCTTGAAGCTCTTCAAAAGCTTGTTCAGATAGGGGCAAATGAAAATGTCTAGATATTCCTGGGTGATCAAGGAAGGAAGCAACGCTGGTCTTTTCATCCTTGACAAAAGAAACTAGATGCTGGTATTTTGATCTCATATGCATATCATTCCACACATCATCCCTAAAAAGAGCAGTATCACCCCGTCCAATGTGATAGTGAGCAATCCCCCTGAATTAATCGAGAAAAACTAACACATCTTTCCACCAAAATAAGCCCTTCTTCACTGAAGCCTGAGGGATTTGAGTTTGATAATACGAGGACCAAATCAATTGCACCCAAGGAATATCTTTTTTATTGTAAAACTTGTACAACAACTTAAGCAATAGGGAAATATTTTGCAATCTCAAATTAATCACTCCCAAACCACCTTTGTTTTTAGGTATACACATCTTCTGCCATTTAACTAAAGATTTGCTTCTGCCATTGATCTTATTCTTACCCCAGAGGCAAATTTTCCTTGCATTGTCAATTCTGTTGATTACTGCTGCAGCAGGAACACTCAAAGTACACATTGTGTAGGTAGTAATTGAAGATACAATTGAATTCACCAGCTGCAGCCTACCGCCATAAGATAGCAAAGAAGAGAACGAAGTAATTCTTCTGTTGATCCTATTAACCAGGTTTTTGAAATCTTTTATTTGTGGTCTTGTGGAACCCATAGGAAGGCTCAAATCAGTGAAGGGTAATTTCTCTATTTACAGCCAAACAAATCAGCTAGAGGTTCAACTTCTTTCTCCAACATATTGATGGGCAGCATACCTGATTTGTTGTAATTAATTTTGAGGCCAATGGCTGCAACAAATGATTGCAATATACATTTAAGCTTAAAGAGTTCTTTCTGGCAGCCCTTGATGAAGATTATCGTGTCATCTGCGTACTGAATCACAGGGAATTCAGCATGTTGACCCAATTTCAAAGATAAAGAAAGGATACCAATTTGCCTAGCTCTGTTAAGGATATGTTGAAGCAAATCAGCAGCCACTGCAAATAAAAGGGGAGAAATAGGATCTCCTTGTCAACTCCTCTCCTGCACTTGAAGAGAGGTCCAGGAACCCCATTCAATAAGATAGAGGTGGATGCATATCCTAATATTTCAGCCATCCAGATGAGCCATTTGTCTAAAAAGCCCAAAGCTTTAAATATGCTGATGTGCTCTATTGTGTCAAAAGCTTTAGCAAAGTCAAGTTTGATTAACATAATTTTCTCTTTGGAGCATTGACAATAATGTATATATTTATAAGTCCATGCCAATCAGTCTTGAATGGTTCTCCCTTTTATAAATCCATATTGATTCTTATGGACCACTGCAGTGATGACAGAGTTAAGCCTAGAGGCTAGTAGCTTCGTGATCAGCTTCACACTCAGATTAAGCAATAATATTGGTCTGTAATCGCTCGGAGATTCAGGGTTGTTGTTTTTTGGTATTAAAACTATGAAAGATTGATTAATGGATGTTAGGGATAAGGACCCTTCCTGGAAATTCGAGCAAAGCTTGTAGAAGTCATCTTTGATAATATGCCAGCATTTCTTATAAAATTGCCCATTAAAACCATCAGGACCTGGAGCATTGTCTGAGTGAAATTGGGCCACCACTTCATCAATCTCTTGTTTAGAGAAGGGAGAGTCAAGCCAGAGAAGGGAGAGTCAAGCCAGTCCAAGCCATCAGATTGGGGAATTAGATTCTCTAAGTCAAAAATCATGACAGGATTATCTGGCAGTCCTATTCTAGCAAAGAAAGTGTTGAAGAGCAGCTAGTTTTAGCATTATGCTCATAGAGAATATCCCCATTTTCGTGATAAGAGAAGTGATTAAGTTTTGTTTATATCTTTCTATGGCTTTGGCATGAAAAAATTTGGTATTTTCATCCCTAGTTGAATCCAATGAATAGTGCGGCGTTTCTTCGGTAAGCATTTTGAATAGCTAATAGAGACAAGAGACAACCGATGTTTTTCCGTGGTGTTGGAGACTTGCCGGTCTCCTAGTCCACGTTGAGGCTAGCCCACACTTGGACCGGCTCCGCTCGAGCACCGCCTCTTTCCACTAGTCGTGGTTTTCACGCTCGTAGGCTCAACCCGAACCTTCACAAACTTGCCGGGGCATCTCACACCTCGAGAGCTCCCGCGCACGACGCCTACGCTGTCTAGGAGTCGGCAACCTCCAAGAGAATAGGCCGCTCCTCCGCTTGACCTTCACCGAGCACAACACATGCGCTCCGGTGATCACCAAGTGCAACACATGCACAAGGACCTCACTCAAGTGCAACACATGCACAAGAGCTCACTCAACCTACTCCTAATTGCAACACATGCAATTAGTCCACTCTTTAGCTCAAGAATCAAATGTGAGTGTGCAACACATGCAACACCTCACCCAAATGCTAAAACACAGCAACCAACCTCCTGCCCAAGCCCCTAAGGGGTGTATTTATAGCCCCCACAAGAAAACTAGCCGTTTGGGGGCAAAATGGGCGAACTTCAAGAAAACCCGTCCAACCGGACCTACCCGGTCCGACGCCTCACGCAACAGGTCGGATTTCGATGTTACAGCCGGTCCGACCGCACAACTCCCGGTCGAACCGCGGTCCGTCGCCGCCCTCAGCTTCGCCGCCGCTCGCACAAAACGGAAAATCAACCTTCTCTAGAAATAACGCACCGACGCCAGCCCGGTCCGACCGGAGGTCCGGTCACACCGGCCTCCACCCGGTCGCACCGCCCAACCAGCGCAAAACACAGACACTGGAAAAGAATCACACCGCACGGGGGCCGGTCACACCGCACTCCCGGTCCGACCGCCCGAAGGCCGGTCACACCGCCCTTTACCGACAAACTTCGGTTCCTTTGAAAAACTTTCTCTCCGAAAATCCAAACAACATTCTTTGAGCCATTAAATGATCAACACATGATCATACATACGTGCAAAACACATTTGCACCAATTCACTCAATCTTATGGACCACCGCAGTTGATGATGACAGAGTTAAGCCTAGAGGCTAGTAGCTTCGTGATCGACTTCACACTCAGATTAAGCAATAATATTGGTCTGTAATCGCTCGGAGATTCAGGGTTGTTGTTTTTTGGTATTAAAACTATGAAAGATTGATTAATGGATGTTAGGGATAAGGACCCTTCCTGGAAATTCGAGCAAAGCTTGTAGAAGTCATCTTTGATAATATGCGAGCATTTCTTATAAAATTGCCCATTAAAACCATCAGGACCTGGAGCATTGTCTGAGTGAAATTGGGCCACCACTTCATCAATCTCTTGTTTAGAAAGGAGAGTCAAGCCGAGAAGGAGAGTCAAGCCAGTCCAAGCCATCGATTGGGGAATTAGATTCTCTAAGTCAAAAATCATGACAGGATTATCTGGCAGTCCTATTCTAGCAAAGAAAGTGTTGAAGAGCAGGCTAGTTTTAGCATTATGCTCATAGAGAATATCCCCATTTTCTGTGATAAGAGAAGTGATTAAGTTTTGTTTATATCTTTCTATGGCTTTGGCATGAAAAAATTTGGTATTTTCATCCCCTAGTTGAATCCAGCGAATAGTGCAGCGTTTCTTCCGGTAAGCATTTTGAATAGCTAATAGATGAGCCAGTTGGCCTTTAAGGATTTTCCTAAAGTTCCTTTCTTGGATGTATAAAGGCCTGAATTCTTCAATCCTGTCTAGAACTTCAATTAATGAATTGTAGTGAGAGATCTGGCCTTTAATAAGAGATGTGTTTGTCTTCCATTTTTGGAGTTCCAACTGAAGACTGTGTAATTTTGATTTGATATTATTGACTGAACAATCACCACTATTCTATGTCTGTTGCCAAGTTTTTTCCACTATTTCTTGGAAATCAGAACGTTCTAACCAGAAATTTTCAAATATGAAAACAGATGCCTTTGGAATATGAGTTTGGATTTGAGCCACACAAGGGATATGGTGGTTCTAGAGAGAGGAAGCTAAAGGGTTCCAAGGAAAGAGTGTCCAATAAACCAAAGTAAATTTCCTTCCTTTAAGGGGAATCTCAATAAGTCCAAGATAATTAATAATATCATCAAAGAGCTGGCCATGACTGAGGCGCCCCTTTGCAGATATTGCTTAGCTCTCTCTCATTTCCTGGCTCCTGAAAAATAAGGGTGATATGGTATACACAGTACAGAAATATGTTCGGCGTTACGAAATAACCTAAGTATACACAACATTGCACAGGTTCTTCTTTAGTACCAGAGTGAAACTAGGCGTCTATTTGCATTTGCGGTTCTGAACTTCCCTGAACGTTTCTGTGCCTGACTACTTCAGGAGAAATGCATGTCGCCCGCGAATTTAGAGCAAGTATTATAAAGTGATGTAGGCGGGCTGCAAGAAGTGGCACATCAGATCTGTGATGAGGTGGAAGAGAGAGAAATGGAGAGAGAAAGAAAGCGGGCTGCTTACTTGTAGCCAGATGAAAGTGGGCTGCTCACGGACTCCAAGACACTTTGTGAGAGGAAGAGGTGATCCAAGTATTAAATGTATAGCTTGTATCAAGAGTGAGCTATTATATGAGTAGACTTTTTGTTGGCTATGTGTGATATGGTAACACTATAAAACCCACCATGGGCTCTATTATTAACCTTGCTCTTAAGCGAATTAACAGTGACATGCAGATCTCGGACCCTTCACTCTTTTTTTCACAAGTAGTACTAAAGGCAGACAAGTTATCTTGATCATTCTGACCATGCTATATATCTATTTACGATGTGTCTGTCTCTACTCGGAAAATGTTCATTCCACTACAATTTTATCTCTCCACGAAGCACGGTTTGCCTCATGGTGCGATTCAAGCCACTTTCTTGGGAATTTGTGCGATCTTCTTCCATGGCCACATGCCTCGAAGCGACATGAGCTCCTAAGGTCAAGTTGGCCATGGTTGACAGGCTAAGCCCTGCATGCATTATGAGAGAGAGATATCCTTACGTATCTTCAGGTAAAGAAGACAAAGAACTCAGAAAAAAAAATTATGTTTAAATATGACGGTAGTACATATCTAGCTAGGCAGGATTTCACTTGTGGTAGAGAGAAGATTGTTTACTCTTGTGCTCGTAAGTCGAGCGTGTGTCTTCTCGGCTTCCCCTTTGGGGTTAGTTTCAGCATCTCAACCAATGTGGTCATGAGCACAAAGCCACAGACTGAAGTGATTTGGCCCTGGCCCTGAGTTTACGAATTAGCATGACAAAATGAACGGTCCCTAAAATCAGGCAATTAATCTGCCCTTTCGACATTCCAAAGGACAATTGACATGTATATTTGATAAAAGGAAGCGAATTTGTAAAAATCCCCATACGACCACTTGCAACTATTTAGGCACAAGAACATTCCGTCAGTTGCATCCAGTATATAGGGGTGGGCATTCGGTTTTTTCGGTTTTAACGGTTTGGTTTTTTCGGTTTGAAAAAATTTCGGTTTTTACAAACTAAAAACCGAAACCGAACCGAACACATCCAGAAACCGAACCGAATTAACCGAAATAATTCGGTTCGGTTAATTCGGTTTTTGGTAGAACCGAAATAATTTTCGGAGTCTTTGGTTCGGCAGCAGAACTCATTCCGTCTCCACCATTCATGCTTTCCACCATTCTAAACAATCATGCTTTCAAGTTTCAATCATGTATTTCCAGTGGATTTAACTGTGTTGGAGGCTGTGAAGGTGAAGAAACATGGAAATGACAGAGCTGTGATCCCAAAACAAATTATTTCTGAAAATGGTCATGGTACCGGAATAGTGATGAACTGATGATTAATTTATTATGGATTCACACTGCAATGTTTGAACTTCAAACACAATGTATCAAACCAATTTATTATGGGAGAACTAGACTACTCACAAAATACAAACAACTAATTTATAATAGATGCACTGCTGCAGGATCTGACCGGAGGAATCAATGAAATCTTGAGGCTCACCAGATCTGAGTCATCTGACGGGGAGGACCGGAGGAGCCAAGGAGACGTCGCCGCGTCAACGCCCAGGGAGGAAGCGTCAAAGGAGGAGGCGAGGGAGGAAGCGTCAACGCCGAGGCGAGGGAGCAAGCCGCGGAAGCAACACCGAGGGAGCCCAGCCGAGGACTCGAGGAGGGACCAGGCGTCGGTGCCGAGGGAGGAAGCGTCAGCGCCGCCCGCGCCAGGGAGGACCGAAGGAGTCGCCCTCGTCCGCGCCGAGGAGGAGCCGTCCGGGGAGGAGTCGTCCGCGCCGAGGAGGAGCCGTCCCATGAAGTTGAGTAGGGGAGATGAGGAACCGAGGAGGGAGGGGAGGCGGACGGCGGGAGGCTGGGATGGAGCCACCGAGCCGGCGACGGTGAGGGAGGGAGGCGAGAGGGCGTGGGGAGAGGGAAGGAGATGAGGCTGGTGTCTGGTGGGGCCGGGAACAAATGGGGAATTTGGGTTTGTTGACCGATCGAATGGAGAAGGCGAGAAGCTACGAAGATAATTTCGGTTTCTCGGTTGTTCGGTTCTGCAGCTTCAAAAACCGAACCAATCATCAAACCTAATAGATTCAAATAAATCCAATCGAAATCGAAAACCTAAAAAAACCGATTTTTTCGGTTTATTCGATTCGGTTGATTTTGATTTCGGTTTATTTTGCCCACCCCTACCAAGATATACTCAAAATGGATGATAGGTCTTTTGGAGCTGCTATGGAAAAAAAAAATATAATAAAAATTCTCACAAAAAACATCTAGCCCTGATTTGAAAGGCTTATATTTATTTGATAATTGACTTAGAGATATAAGAATCTATCTATATCCATGTTAATTATATACATAGAGAAAGATCTGGCCATCTATTTGACGGATCGGAGTTATAATGGTTTAGATTAAAAGAAAAGCTAAAGTCAAGTACAATCCATTATTAAGACAAATTTGAAATAAAAATAAATAACTATTAGTAATTTGATTTCCATACAACTTTCAAAGTAACATCTATAAATAACTAAAATTCGTAATAATAATTAAATAAAAATTACAAACTAAAATAAAGAGTTCATGACAAGTACAATACAAATTAACTAAAATTTGCAATAAAATATAAATAAAATTTAGCAATTTAATTCCATACAATTCCAAAGTAAATCCCCAAAAAGAAATTCAGAATATTAAAAGAAAATAGAAATTGTTTTTTATACAAATTACAGCATAAAAATAAATTTAAATCCCTAATAAGTACCTTAAAATGCAAATTTGGAATAATAATTAAATGACGATTAGCAAATAAAAGGAAATGTTCATGTCGACTACAATCTAAATTAACTAAAATTTAGAATAAAACAAAAAATAAAAATAGTGAATTGATTTCCATACGAATTCCAAAGTAAATCCCTAAAAACATAAACTCACAATAACAACTAAAATAAAATAGATTAGTTTTTTATTTGAATTTCTGGCCTAAAACTGAAAAGAAGTCTACGAGAAGTACCATCAAAATTATGCACATTTGAAAATAACTAAAATTTTGAATAAAAATAATAAAAAAGGAAAAATAGTGAATTAAAAGGAAGAGTTTATGTCCAGTATAATCCAAAATAACTAAAAATCAGAATAAGATATGAAATAAAATTAGCAGTTTGAATTCCTTACAAATTCCAAAGTAAATGCCTAAAAATAAATTATGTAATAGTAATTAAAAATATATAAAAATACAATATTTAACCTAAACTAAAAAGAAATCAACGGCAAGTATTAGCTAAAAACTGCAAATTTGGAAGAAAAAAATAGTTGCACGATGTCATCACGCCATATATATCCCACTGTCGCTGTGGGGGATCTCATCTGTGGGCCGCTATCAGACTTCACCATCATATATATGAAGCATTAGTTGATGCTACACGAAACGAGCATTGTGGATCCTTGGCATATTGCGGCCAAGCCACAAATCGGGAAAATAAAAAGCCTGGTGAAAGATGTAGTTCACACATCCCATTCGGTCGCTACTGAATTCGATAGGTACGGGCGTAACTAGATAGCGAGGATTGGTGCAGTGCAACCAAGACAGTATAAGGGGAAAGAAGAACTAAAGTTGTATCATATGAATATTTTAGGTTCTCAATTGCCCATATTAAAATTAGTGCACATTAACAAAAGATAAACATGTATAGACATATGCGTACAATAGTGTGACATGCTGATATCAAGTATTTAAGACTTGCCGTGTAAAAACTTTTATTATGTGGGAGGGAAATAACTCCAGAGATAACATAAACCATCTCCTGCAAACATGGGCATGTATTGGGTTTAGACAAGCAATGCATCTTAAAAACTCTATCGAAAATTTACTGAACCGATTGTTCAACTCGACAACTTCCCTAAATTTGTAGATGAATTTTTTCTAAATTTATCTAACTTGTGACGGGGGCCACGGGTGGGGCTCCAGTCCACCCATGCCCCCTGGTAAAAACGCCACTGTGCATAAGAAACAACATAACATGGAGAATTGGAGAGTGTGGGTATTGTGTGTGGGCCACCATTTAATTATTTCTCTAACGACATTTACGGGACATTAATTTTGATGGATAGTGAATAAACTTGTTGTCTCTACTGTTAAAGATGCCCTAATGGATAAATAATTAAAAACACATGTTTGGAATATTAATATATTTAATAAGGATGTTTTTTTTCCTAAAAGGAAGACAAGCATGGCTCGACTAGAAACAACATCTAGCTATATAAATGATTGACAACTATTTCCTCCCAAAGTACAATCTATATTCTTTGTTTTAACATATATACTATACATTAATACTACAAATAAAATAATTCTACAAACATGGAAATTAAATAAAATTTCCATTGTTCTAAGTATTCTAATATTTGAATTCTTTCATATAATTTGCAATCCTTTATTTTTTAGTATAACTAGGTTGAGCCGCGCACGATGCCGCGCCGTGAGGAAAAAATCTGGCACTAGATTTTTGCAAATCGAATTTGCGGAACCACGGATCTCTTTTTTCAAAATAATCGGCAGAAGGATCTATTTACGATTCCAATTTTTTTAAAATCTTTCGGGTCAGAAGAACCGGCGTTTTTTTTTTGCAAATAATCGGTAAAAGGACCCCGCCAACGAATCTATGGGCTATTGTAAACTTTTGACGAATCCACGTTTTTTTTAGAAAACCGCGTGAAGAAACCTAAACGTAATTTCGAAATTTTTCAAGTCAACTCTATAAAAAAATCGACGAAAGGAGCTAAACGCGATTTCTAATTCGGTTATAAGCCTTCGACGAATCTGTATTTTTTAGAAAACCGCGAGGAGGATCTAAACGTAATTTCGATATTTTTGGATCTATTTTACTAAAAACCACTGAAAGGACCTAAACGCGATTTTTAATTTTTCGGAGGACCTCTCCACGAGCGTCAACACATGGCACACCCTATGAGCTAGGGATTCTTGCGCCTTTTATATAGTAGATATTATTTTAATATCCATCACGCATGTACCACTAAATTAATTAAATTGTTCTAAGAATGACAACTGCGCAGGCCACGTTGTGAACAACTCTTTCTTGTCTTTCCACTCGATGATGCATTGATGCTGATGCTACGTCTAATCGATTCCCTTGTCTTGCAGTGTTGGAACGTCGAGCCAAGCCAGACGCAGGTATATTGGGCGGGCCAGATGCTTGCACGGAAGGACTAATCTGCATATCTACACTTCCGTATATATTTTTTAACTACTCTCTTAACATATGTTTTTATATATTTTTTTCCAAAACTACTCTCTCAACATATGTTTTCATAAAAATAGTTTTATCCCCATCACAAAAACACACAATATAAACACATGTTCCATACCGCGTCCGAGGAGCGTGGAAGTCAGCCAGCTCCGTGGACCGTGGCATGGCAAATGAGCGTGGTAGCCCACGACAAGCGCGACAGCATGCACGGAGAGACGGTTCTCTACTCACTGTTCCTGTTACTGTGCTGTACACTGTGTTGTCATGCTGGGCAACATGGGTGGAAGCCTTCCGCACTCCTAGGGGCAGTAGCATGTCCTCTCGCGCTCACGTCTGCTGCCCTGGAGCCAAACAAATTCTGTATCCCTACCATGCCTTCCGCTATGAGAGAAGAGGTTATTTTTGTAGAAAAAAACATACTTAGAAAGCTAAACTTATAAAAAAGATGTGTAAGAGGCTAGATATACATAGTATTCAATACCTCCTACAGCCTTACCATAATGCGTTGGATTCACGAGATCCCGACGCCTTCTTCACTTCAGGAGATCGAGCAGCGAAGACACACGGATCGATGCTGCTCGTGTAGGCCTGTTTGGCCTGCAATTTCATTTCCAGATTCAGATCATGATCCGATGGAGTGGTTTTCCTAACTCACAGATCCGTGAAATTTGGCTTGTCGGAGTGCATTAAGAATGTTTAGATGGATTATCTTGTTTATATTTTGGGCCAAAAATATAAACTTAATTTACTTTATTTTAGCCTACAAGTTTCAGATCTCAGGAGAAGCTGGGATCTGAAGCTCTACCAAACAGACCCGTGGACTCCTAGATCTTTTGTATCGCTCCAGTTTTTTCCGCTGCTCATTTTAGTTAGCTAAGCTAATCTACAGCTCCAATTAGAGCACCATCTCTCTCTCTCTCTCTCTGGTATCTGACGTTGCCACAGTGGTCTCCTTACGTGCGTGCGTGCCTGTTCCGACGACGCAAGTTTGTTGACCTTTGGCAAATCAGGTAGCCGCGCACAAGGTTTGCTTCGTTTATTTTTTTTTATCACACATCATCACTTATCGATGCACAATCTTATGTAGCATATGGATTAAGATACTACCTGAGAGCGACGTCGCTGTCGTTAAACCTGCAACAATACATGTCCGTGTCACCTTGGTCCGGTTCTTTGTTCGTTCAATGGCTGCTGCTTCGATTCCTCTTAAGAAATCGTCGCGACCCAAGGTAATCTAGGATCACGCGCGCCGGCCGCATGCATGCCTCCCTTTGTGTCGGCTTATAAATTGGAGTGGAAACACCGATCAAGATGCTGATGTATCAACTTTCAGCAACTTCGCAGACTACAATTTTTCTAACTGCCTTTTATATGTTATCAGGAATAGCATCTCCTGCTGAAAAATGGTCTGGACTATGTACACCACTATGGAGCTAGCTGTGTGCCCTAGGAGCAGTTATGGTGTGTTTGGTTGTTTGTACCAAGTGGTACATGTATGAGATGCATGGTTCAGTAAAAAAATTATTCATGTTTTGGTTGCTTGAATAGAATCATTCCGCTCTAGATGGTCTGATACAAATTTGAGAAATATTCCCTATAAATACTGAACTATTTCATTAACCCAAAATAATGGAACCAAATGGTATAAGATCATCCCATTCCATTCAACCTCATCCCACCAACCAAACATACCCTTACTTCGTACATCGTATCTCACAGAGGTAGGGAATATCTCGTGTAATGGAGGCTATGTATATATTGTATATGAGTATATAAAACTATCTAAGTGGTATGTATATTTTTTTCAGAGGTGGTGTGTACATTTTTAGCCACGCATCTTTTTTGTGCGCATATAAAGGTATTTGCAAAGATACGTTAAAAACCATAGTCTCCCTTGCAATTTTTTTTCATGTGTACCACATTGAAGTATCTTATAATTAGTACACGAGTGTCCCCAAAGTAATAAAGGAATATTTCAAATCCGTTTAATGGTATATAAACAACCGTGAGATTAAAAACTACTCCTTCGTTTTGAGAACCATAAATTCCCACAATAATCTAAATAATGAAAAATGTTGGAAATTCTTTCATTAATCAAGAAAAAGGAGAGAGATCTACACTATTTATTTTGGTGAGACCAGATTATAGTTGTATAGTTTAATTATATACTGCAAAGGTTTTTAATGCGAAAATTCCCATAATAATATAAAAGGACTAATCTTAGAAATTCTCTCGTTAATCAAGAGAAAAAGAGAAAGATATACACTGTTTATTTTGGTGGGACCAGGTTATAATGATATAAATTAATTCTACAGTTTTGTTAATTTGAGAACACCCTCACCAATTCTTTGGTAAGGATAACCTCTTGCTGTAACATGTGGCGGCACCTCCCCCCCCCCCCCCCCAAACACTCTTTTATCACGAGGCTTGGCGGCATGACCTTTATTCCCCTTTCTAGCTTCCGCTCAAACTCAAAAAGTTTTGTTTTAAATACCCCTAAGTTTTTAAATATGATGTATTTTTAACCGTTTTTAATGTTTTTAATCGAAGCTTTCAAACCAAAAGTTTTTTGAGTCATAAGTTTTTGAACCAAAAGTTTACGATTGAATTTATCTAGCTAAGAGTTTTGGATTGAGATTTTTCGGTTATAAGAGAAGGAAGGGGTGGGAAAGAGGAAGAAAAAGGGGAGTGAAAGGAGGGGCACCATGTGACAATATATGGATGTGTTCTCGCTAAAGAATCGATAAGGATAATCTCAAATTAGCAATATCCTTTCTTTTGTTTTTTACGATCAATTTTCTGCTTCCTTTAATTAGTCAATTCTACCGATCTTTTCCTTTTGTTCATGAAGAAGTTTGGAGGTTTATATGAGATATACTGAAGCTGACAGCATCAAAGAAAACAAATATATTAGTACAAGTACAAAGATTGAGCTTTGGTAAATTTCTACGATGGCGTAAGTAGGCGGAAGAATTTTGCTTGATGACGCCAAGAAATATCGGCCGACTGAATTCTCAATGGCTTTCAAGCCCCACGTATCACTTTCAAGACACTTAGTTGATCAATAATTTGTGACAGTTGCATGCACAGATCACAGTATAGTTTATTATCAGCTTAGGTCAACTAACTGAAGGATTTGTTTATGCATTTGTGATGTGTTAAGGCGAATTTCTCCCTAATAAGGTCAGATAAGCCGAACCTGCAAGCCCTTTTTAATTAATCAGTGGCAGCTAATATTCTTGATCTTGCCATTAAATGAGAAAGTTACATATAACACATTTTCCTTTTGCTTTATCACATTCTACTCCTAGTTTTCATTACGTAGTGCTGAATATTATTCACAGTAGTTTGGATTGATGTTGGCAGGTTAAAACTACACATCACAAAAACTTTGTGCTCTTGTTTTCTCATAGAGCATACAATTGGCTTCATGATTGCTCACAAACAATTAACGGCTTCACAATTTTTCGTCCATTACAATTGAAGAAAAGTCTTCAGACAAAATTCACAATACCCTTTCAACTATAACAAACTTAGTTTTCACCTTCGACTGTAAAACCAGACAAATAATCCTTTAAACTCTTAAAGTCAGATCAATTCAACCCGACAGTTGTTTTATGGCATGATACATGTTAAGATTTTAGATGTGAGTAAACAAGGGAATGAAAAAAAGCTCCAAACCACCACAGAGATCAACCATTGAGGTTTATAAATTGACCGAGCTCTGAAAATTTGCGGTGTTATCTGACTGGTCTTATAGTTTAAGATGAGAACTAAACTTCCACCGTAGTTGAGGGTGGTCGCACAAACTTACGCCGAGTTCTTCCGACCTGCGATCACACGGCTCTCCAAATCGATCGCAGCACCTGCAACTCGGACTAGTAAGTAGTTCAGATTCCAACCGAAGGGGACGCAAATCAACTGCAGGAACTGCAGAGAACTATTTTTCTACCTACGGTAACGTGAGTCTTCTACCACAGATTACTGTAGCATACCACTGTAGGTACGGTACGGTTTTACTGCACCCTCGTGCTGCTGTACCTGCCGCTGTAGAGATGTGACTGTAACACTTGATCCCCTTGTATTTTGATACGGTGGGGAATGCTTATTGCATATCACTGTAGATCCGCTGCGTTTATACCTTCAATGCAGAGGATTCGTTCCCAACCGAAGGAATCTGAGGGACACGAGGCCTGCATGCTACCAAACACACCGCATTTCATCGGCATTACCTGATTTCGCTAATTGGAGGGGACTCCTGAATTATTTAGTGAGGACAAGCTTTCGAATTTTGGTTTTAAAAATTTTTAGCACCAACCGAAATCACTAAAATTCGGTTATTTCAAAAATTTCGGTGGAATTTTGGAACGAAATGATTGTCTAGAATTTTGATTTTTTTGACAAAATTTGACTGAAATTGATTTTTGGACAAATTTTGACTAATATTTGAATTTTTGGACAAATTTGAAATGAACCTACTGAAGTGTAACTGGGATAAATATATTTCGAAACCCACCGAAATAACCGTATTTCGGCGAAATTCAAAATCCTGGTGAGGACATCCTATTGTCAATCTCTTTCTCTCCCTTTCATTTCTCCTTCTCTTCCCTCCTAAATTGCTCCGTTATGACACGTGGTGGCATCCCCTTCCTCCTCTTTCTTTCCCTGCTTCACTTCTTTATTAAACTAAAAAAAATATATTGTTTTGAAATTTCTCCCGATTTGAAATTTTTCGTGTAGAAATTTCCTGAGTTAGAAAACATTCCCAGTTGAAAATTTCTATTTTGAATTTTTTCGAGTTGAAACCTCTTGATTTGAAATTTCCCGATTTGGTTTCTCAAGTTAACCTTTTGCAATTCAAAATTTTTCAAATGAAAACTTCCTATTTAAAAGTTTGAGGTGAAATTTAGTGTTACAGAGAAAAGGGTGAGGAAAGTGAGCAGCGAAGAGCCGAAGAGAGAAGGAAAAGGTGGTTGATGAAAGAAGACGACCACATGTAGCGTCTGTAAAGGTGTGCTTCGATTTGTCTAGTTTAAGGATAGGCTCAAACTAATGCTCCGGCATTTTATCTACTCTAATCCTAATACTGGAATCAATGGCTAGTTATCATAGTACCATTACGTAACCATCAGCGCGCGTGATCTGGTTGTCCACCGGCCATCCGATATTCATTCCGGGATCGATGCCTTTTGACCTCAGTCCGATTATTCAACGCGTCTACTCGCCCCATCTCATCTCTTCTTAAGCTGTTACGCTTATCCTATCTTTCCTGATCCTCTATATCTTTTTAAAATTTTATTTTATAAAAAATTGTGACACAACCTTGGTAATCGGGCGGCTAATCGGCCATAGCTAGAAGGCATGCATGTGAAAAAATTTCTCAATCTCTTTTCTGTTTGCTTGCTATTGCGTCAAAAAAAAATATGACGATAGATTTATCGGCTTAAACACACGAAAACGTCAGGCTTAATTTGGTTTCGTGGTGCGCCAGCCGATTTGATCTTGCAATCAGCAAGATAGATGTAAAATATATGCTTAAAGCCAATAAAATGTAACAATCGGTAAAGATCTAAACAGTTACCAGAAGTCGATTAAATCAAAAGTAACGATAAGTCTAACCAACTGATGAAAGCTACTTAGTAAAAAGTAGATTTTTTGAAAAAGGCGATGAGCAACAAAATCGAAAAAAAACAAATTTGGCGTAATCGGAAAAGATCAACAATCGGCGATGCGCAATTTTATTGATCAAAATTGCAACTCATTTGTCTGATCAAGCGTATAGATGAAGTCACAATCATCCAGAGTTTTATCCGATACACATTCGGCTTCCTCATATTGCCAATTTATGTCTGAACTCGCCATAGCAATATGAGCCGATGTATCAGCTTGAATAATCTCAACCTTGTCCCCATTCCATTGAACGAGCATCTGATGCATAGTCGACGAAACATATCAGTTGGCGTGAATTCAATCTTGCCCTAGTAGAACGTTGTAATTTCCCTTAGCATCAACCACGAAAAAAACGGTAGCAATGTTTTGTTGCCGACTATTAACTATGTTACCATAACTCCCCTTACTTCAATGGGATCACCATTGACGGTTGCTCTTTCATCAATAAGCATCATTGATATCGGTTTGTCATTGATGTGACCTTTTAAATATAATGGCTTTAAATGCCGATGGTTCTCTTTGTTTTCTCTTGCTCAGCCTCTCTCATCTCCAGGGTACCTAGCCTTTGAAGTCGTCTGCGTTGTAGTCAACTAAGCCCTAGAGGACACCACTTGGATTTAAGTTCAATCGACTCATGTAGTTTTCTGGCTAGCCTTTGAAATCATTTGCGCTGTGATCAGCTAAGCCCTGAAGGACACTACCTGGGTTTAGATTCAATCGGTTGATATAGTTTTACAGCCAGATCAACCTGTGCCATAAAGTTTGGCCCTTCCTCCACTCGAGTTAGCGGTTGGATCTGCTTGAAAAAATTTTCATGGACCGATCTTTTATGAATTTCCTGATGGCCCTACATTGATTCAGATATTCTATCTTTACCGAACCGTTATTGTCAGTCACCACGCGCGTGGATAATGCTCTATCAAATAAGTGTAGGGTGATAGCAAAGCTGGCCCTCTTTTATAACAAAACCGTCAAAAAAGGCATCATTGGTGAGTTTTCTCTAGATTGTTAGGCTAATACATATTATCTAGCTAACGTTCAGAATAACATGCCATATTGTTTCTTCTTTCATACCTTTCTAATAACCGAGAGAAAGTTGGTTTTGGCTTATAAATTGGCTTTTGTAGTGGTGATGCATTTTCTGTCTTATACTACTTGCTGATCTGTAAGTCTCCTCTTGACTTTAGTCCTTGAATTTCTCTATTCACGATTGGTTTTTATTTGCATTAAGTGGACCATGATTTTTAGGGTTTTTAGAGCTTGTCTAAATGTCAATATACATGTAACTTCTGATCCTATATCCTGTATCAACTCTTTTTCTTTTCCTGAACATTGAACCATATTAATCAGAAAAGGATTAGCATTCAACTGCATCATTGTCTCTTCTGTAAACGTGAGTCGACCATCTTCTATAGTCGATTGTATCTGTTATCAAAAAATATTGCAGTCATTAATATTATGAGAAAAAGAGTGATGCCACTTGCAATACCTTCACTTTTTGATTTCGTCAGCCGACGGTATAACATGTCCTTTAGACAACCATACTATCTTTTCTTGCAATAATAGATCAAAAATACGTTCATACTTAGAAACATCAAAAGTATATTTTATTTTCGACTTATTCTTAGTCGTCTTAAATCAAGAACAGACTACGGACTTCTTAGACCCCTTAACCCATTTAACTATCTTTATTTTAGTCTCGGCTTAAACCATACTCAACGAGATTGACTTTGGCTTTATACTTATCTTTATTATTATTATTATTCTTAAATATATCTCTAAAGGCTTTGTTATCGGTAAAACGAGCTTCTTGAGTCGATATCCTATGAAACAAGTGACTTACATTGGTAATTTTATGCCTGCCTAATTTTTCCTTTAGCTAGGGAATTAACCCTTAGAAGGTCAAATCGGCTAACTGATCATCAAGTAAGATAACGTTGAAACACCGATTTCTTACTTATCTAAATCTCTTAATATAGTCTGTCACCAATTTCCCAAATTTGTAGCGAACAAAACTTAGGTCGGAAATTCTAAGTTTCAGAATTCGAAAGAAAAAATATTCAAAATCAGTTCAGAAATTGATCGAATTTGGAGGTAAACTTATGAACCATATGAAAGCAGCTCCTAACAAAGATAGCAGGAATAAGCGAATTTTTAATTAGTCGGACTGAACAGCTTCATCGCATTACGCGATAAAACGTCCGGCGTGTTCTAAGATAGTAACAGAGTGATCCCCTGAGAAATTTATCTCTTGAGATAAAACGCCTGACGTGCCCATACTCTGCGGGTCAATGATGTTTATACTAGACTTCTTCCTCATACCCTAGATCATCGGGCTCAGTATGACCTGTGCTACAATATCATATCAGACCATGCCATCTATCATACTCAGTTCTCAAGCTCAGCATCCCGTACTATAATATCGTATCAGGCCCTCGAATACCTACCACCGGCGGCAGAGAGCGTCCTTGGTCGGCTAATCTGTTTATGTTTTGATCGGCCTTTGGCTGATCCAAATTTAGCCGATTATTCTCTGATATCGGCTTTGAGTGAATTTCACGGCTTTTTCCTTATCAATTGCATGGTCAAATCAATTGGCACGCTTGAACCCGGTGTTCGTCTGGTATGTTGCGATCAGAAACCCTACTTCAAGTTTTTAGTGTCAACAGACCGATCTTTTATGAATTTCTTGATGGCCCTACATTGATTCAAATATTCTATCTTCACCCGACCGTTATTGTCAGTCACCACGCGTGTGGATAATGCTCTATCGAATAAGTGTAGGGTGACGGCAAAACTGACCCTCTCTTCCAACAAAACCATCAAAAGAGGCGTCGTTGGTGAGTTTTCTCTAGATTGTTAGGCTAATACATATTATCTGGCTGACGTTCAGAATAACACGCCCTGTTGTTTCTTCTTTCATACCTTTCTAATAGCTGGGAGAAAGTTGGTTTTGGCTTATGAATTGGCTTTTGTAGTGGTGATGCATTTTCTGTCTTATACCACTTGTTGATCTGTAAGTCTCCTTTTGACTTTAGTCCTTGAATTTCTCTATTCACGATTGGTTTTTATTTGCATTAAGTGGACCGTGATTTTTAGGGTTTTTTTTGCCGTTAGAGCTTGTCTAAATGTCAATATAACATGTAACTTTTGACCTATATCATGTATGACTCTTTTCCTTTTCCAAAATATTGAACCATATTAATCGGAAAAGGATTAGTATCCAACTGCATCGTCGTCTCTTCTGTAAACATGAGTCGACCATCTTCTATAGTCGATTGTATCTGTTATAAAAAAATATTGCAGCCATTAGTATTATGAGAAAAAGAGTGATGCCACTTGCAATATCTTCACTTTTTGATTTTGTCAGCCGACGGTATAACATGTCCTTTAGACAACCATACTATCTTTTCTTGCAATAATAGATAAAAAATATGTTCATACTTAGAAACATTAAAAGTATATTTTATTTTCGACTTATTCTTAGTCGGCTTAAATCAAGAACAGACTACGGGCTTCTTAGACCCCTTAACCCATTCAGCTATCTTTATTTTAGTCTCGGCTTAAACCATACTCAACGAGATTGGCTTTGGCTTTATCCTTATATTTAATATTATTATTATTCTTAAATTTATCTCTAAAGGCTTTGTTATCGGTAAAATGAGCTTCTTGAGCCGATATCCTATGCAACAAGTGACTTAAATTGGTAAATTTCTGCCCGCCTAATTTTTCCTTTAGCTGGGGAATTAACCCTTAGAAGGTCAAATCGGCTAATTGGTTATCGGGTAAAATAACGTTGAAACACTGATTTCTTACTTATCTAAATCTCTTAATATAGTCTGTCACCAATTTCCCAAATTCTGGCGAACAAAACTTAAGTAAAAAATTCTAAGTTTCAGATTTCGAAAGAAAAAATATTTATAGAATCGACTTTCCAAATCAGTTCAGAAATTGATCAAATTCGGAGGTAAACTTGTGAACCATGTGAAAGTAGCTCATAACAAAGATAGCAGGAATAAGCGAATTTTTAACCAATCGGACTGAACAGCTTCATCGCATTGCGCGATAAAACATCCAACGTGTTCTAAGATAGTAACAGAATCATCCCCTGAGAAATTTATCCCCGAGATAAAATGCCCGACATGCCAATGCTCTGCGGGTCGATGACCTTTATACTGGACTTCTTCCTCATGTCCTGGTCATCGGGCTCGACACGACCTGTACTACAGTATCATACCAGACCGTACCGCCTATCGTGTCCAGTTCTCAAGCATAGCATAGCCCGTATTATAGTATCCTATCGGACCCGCGAGTACCTACCACCGGCGGCAGAGAGCGTAGTCAAGTCCAAGACGGCAGTACGAGAGACAGAACCACGAAGTTGGCTATTTTTTTTTAATTAACGAAATTCATAATCATCTCAGTATACAGGCAAATGCATCCACATAAGACGGAAGTATTGCCACTATAACAAGATTGAACGCTACGCCAGCAAATTCCTTTCATCTAACAGCCGACGTGACTACTTTTGCAAATGGAGACAAAGTTGAGGACTAAGAACAAGTTCAAGGGCTAAATGACACTACAACCGTGCAAATTGAGAGAGCTATCGTGCAATTTACCCATGCTAGAAGGTCAAGTCGGAAAATGAGGCGCAGACACTTTGATTGACATGGTCACCATCCTCTTGCACCGGTCCATTTGGAAAGAACTGAATAGTCGGATATTTCACAATGCTGAGCGGAGCGGCGAAGAAATATTGTGGATGAGCGAGGAAGAACTGTTAGATAGAGAACTTTTTTAATCTAACAATTAGACATTCGAAGGTAAAACTCCCATGCGTGATAGCTTTAGGGTGTGTTTGATATAGCTCTAACTCCATCAGATTTAAATGAGTCATCTTGTTCAGGGGCGGACCCAGGAAGAAATTATAGGTGGGGCAGATTTAAAGTAGTATTAAAACGGCAAAAAGAATGCAATGTACGTAACAACAATAGTACTATTAAAGAAACATACATAAAAAAACAATTCAGTTCTAAGTTAGATTCAGTTCTAAGCAAAAAGCACATAACTTCTAACTTCAAATGCTAATCCACATCCAACAAATGCTTTCATCAGAGTTAAGGGCGATAGGACTTCACAAGTGCTCAACTAGTCGAATCTGACTAAGCATTCGCGACCCGTGCAGATGGGCTCATCTCGTCGGCCTCGGCGTCGGCGTCGGGCGATGGCACCACCGATCCACTCCACGGAAGGCGGGAAGCACAAGAGATCGGAATTGTCTTGTGGTAGGTGCCAAAGGAGATCTTGGCTGCGGCATGCAGACAAGCCAAAGTGCCAACGCGTTTCTTGTTAGTGCAACGTTCCAACTTCCAAATATGTTGGATCTATACATATCAGATATATCTAGCATACCTTGATCTTATGAAATTGTAGGTGGGCAGTACCAAGCCGCCACCGTTAGGTCGCACGATCTTGTTTACATTTTAGATTAAAAATATAAACTTAATTCATTTTGTTTTAGCCTACATGTTTAGATCTTAAATGGAACTAGAATTTAAAACTCCACCAAACAGGATCTTAGATGAACCCAATATTTGGAGCTATCATTTGTGGCCTGTTTGGTTGGAGGGAATTGACGGAAGGGAATAGGAATTAAGAGAGATGGGTAATAAAATCCTTTGATTGGTTGATGAGAATTGGAGAAAGGAATGGGAGTTTACAATTTAAACGTAGGGAATTCAATTCCCTGCCTCCCCTCTAAAAATTGAAGTCTCGCTTAATTCTTTTGCCTATTCCTATCTCCCAACGATACCAAACAGGTCACAAGCAATAATTTTCTCCAATGCACTTAAGGAGTCACTCCAGACTAGATCTATGTGAATTAATTGTGAGCTACTGCAACCTAGTGAAACGACCGCCGGTACTTGACATGTTATCAATCTCCTGTGTGTATCCGATGGTACACAAAAGATGCTATTGATGGCTACTCGATTTGATTACAAGAGAGAAAAATTTACAAACAAAGACAAAACATAAAATTGACGTCCGCCCTCGTGAGCTTTTCTTCCTTGTCTTCACGAAGCGCATTGAGTTTGTTTGCTCTGAGATACATCTACGCACACAAAGCGAAAGAAATTACTCGTCAGCAAGGTTCCAAGTCCTGTCGAAATTTCCGAAATCTCGGCTGAGATTTGGATTTCGATCAGAGATAAGATTTTAAATCCGCTGAAACAAAAAAATTAAAAATTATCTCCGAGATAATGATCGATATCGAAATTTGAAATCTTGCCTGTTGGACGCCGAGAGAATTTTCGGGGATAAGTAAAAGCCAAAGAAAAGAAAATGTAAAAACTTTAAAAAAGTGAAAAAAAGGGAGAAGAGGGGGGTTACAGTGTTAGATTTGGCATATCCAATTCTAAGAAACAGCCAGATCTCAGATTATAAACAGATAAAAACAGGGAAAAAAAAAAGAGAGTGAATCTGTTGCTTCCTTCTCTCTCCCTCTCCCTCCACCAGGACCAAGCACCAGCACACCACCCCAATACATTCTCCGCGGCACACACACCTTCCTCCCAATTTCCCCACATCCTCCACGCGACACCGTCTCCTCCTAGCCCCCCTGCTTGTCACACCGCCTCATCTCGCTTCTCCTGGAGTCCTGGGTTGCGAGGCGCAGACGCTTTGATTGACATGGTCACCATCCTCTTGCACCGGTCCATTTGGAAAGAACTGAATAGTCGGATATCTCACAATGCTGAGCGGAGCGGCGAAGAAATATTGTGGATGAGCAAGGAAGAACTGTTAGATAGAGAACTTTTTTAATCTAACAATTAGACATTCGAAGGTAAAACTCCAATGCGTGATAGCTTTAGGTGTGTTTGGTATAGCTCTAACTCCATCAGATTCGTGGATCTGATGGAGTTAGGTATTTCTAACTCCACTAGATCTGTAGAGCTGGAGCTGTTAATACATTAAAAGTATTCAGATGAGTCATCTTGTTTAATTTTAGATTAAAAATATAAACTTAATTCATTTTGTTTTAACCTACATGTTTTAGATCTTAAATAGAATTAGAATCTGAAACTCTACCAGAATAGAATCTTAAATGAACCCAATATTTAGAGCTACCATTTGAAGCAATAATTTTCTCCAATGACCGCCGGTACTTGACATATTATCAATCTCCTGTGTGTATCCCGATGGTACACAAACGATGCTATTGATGGCTACTCGATTTGATTACAAGAGAGAAATATTTAGGGCACTTTCAACGTATAGTTTTTATGAGCAGTATCTAAAGGAAAGAGAGAACAATGAAACTAATACATAGTTTCCTAACCCATAGTTTCCATGAGCAATGTCTAGAGGAGAGAGAGCAATAAACCAATGTATGCACCACAAACACATCTTGGTTAGTGTGCAGAAACGTCTAACCCCGATTTTGCTCGTTTCTTTTGTGTCTTGGTACTGCAGACTGACCCGAGCTTTCTTGCATGAGACATGGTTTCTTTTGTTTTCTCTTCTCTCCTTCATTAATTCTATGCCACATCAGATTTTGCTGCTTAGTTGATGCAGTAATTAATTCTATAGACACCAAATGAAGTAGAGAATTGGGACCGCCTTTTAAATAAGAGAAAATTATTTATTTGCCATCGAAAGTTGGCGGTTCCCCACAATACCATCGCAAAAATGCTCTTCTCTGCATTGCCTTCCTATTTTACCGCCATAATCGGCCCAGTATTGTGAACCCCGCTTGTCGGGCATGCTGAAAAGACCAAGTTGCCTCGTGTGCTAACTTGGACCGGCTAAATGAATTCAAAACATTTAAAAGCCTAGAAATATTTTATTTAAGTTCTAAATAACCCAAGAATCACTCCAAAAATTTTCATAAATTTTTGAATTTATTTAGTGCTTCGAAAAATCAAAATTTAGATTCTTTCATTAAGACAGAATCGCTAAAAAGATTTTTCCAGAAAATCACAGAGCTTCTCATGCTCTCAAATTTTACAGAAATGTTAGTACTCTCTTGAGATCATCTCCAAAAATTTTCATAAAATTCTAAACAAACAAAGACAAAACATAAAATTGACGTCCGCCCTCGTGAGTCGTGAGCTTTTCTTCCTTGTCTTCACGAAGCGCATTGAGTTTGTTTGCTCTGAGATACATCTACGCACACAAAGCGAAAGAAATTACTCGTCAGCAAGGTTCCAAGTCCTGTCGAAATTTCCGAAATCTCGGCTGAGATTTCGGATTTCGGTCAGAGATAAGATTTTAAATCCCGGCGAAACAAAAAAAATTAAAAATTATCTCCGAGATAATGATCTGATATCGAAATTTGAAACCTTGCTCGTTGGACGCCGAGAGAATATTTGGGATAAGTAAAAGCTAAAGAAAAGAAAATGTGAAAACTTTAAAAAAGTGATAAAAGGGAGTAACAGTGTTAGATTTGGCATATCCAATTCTAAGAAACAGCCAGATCTCAGATTATAAACAGATAAAAACAGGAAAAAAAGAGAGAGTGAATCTGTTGCTTCCTTCTCTCTCCCTCTCCCTCCACCAGGACCAAGCACCAGTCCACCACCCCAATACATTCTCCGCGGCACACACACCTTCCTCCCAATTTCCCCACATCCTCCACGCGACACCGTCTCCTCCTAGCCCCCCCCCCTGCTTGTCACACCGCCTCATCTCGCTTCTCCTGGAGTCCTGGGTTGCGAGACGCAGCCGCGGCTGCAGTTGGAACCGGAATATCGTTAGCGCAAAGGTGAAGGAATCATTCCCCTGTCTCCCTCTGGTTTGCGCTCTGTAGATGTATTCATGCAAGCCCATTCGTTTTCCTTTTTGGTATGTTGATTGTTGACTCTTGCTGTGTGATAGGGCCTTCAAGAACGGGAGCAAAAATTTGGTTTTTAAGCAGATTGGATTGGGTTTCAGGGATGGGGGGCGAGGAGGGGCTGCGTCAACTTGCCCGATTCCAATCTTTCAGAACTTAGATGGATGCATCTGTACGTACTATGCGAGCGCATGTTTCTTTCTTCTCTTCTTTCTTGTTTTTTGGATTTCTTGTTCTTTCTTTTTCATGTGATTATATGTTGTTGTGGTACATAGGTGAACACCAAGAAGGTTAGCTTTTGTGGAAATACTGGTCATAGCCGCTGTGGTGAGGTTCATTTACCTGTTTGGAACTGCCGTATGCGGGATCACTCCTTAAAAAGAAGCAACCCCTTCTCACTTCAGGTTATTGCTCTCTCTCTCTCTCTCCTCCTGATCTTACTAATCTCTATGGAGATTGTTACCCTTTGTGTTCCTCTCCATAGTCCTAAGGATGTTCTTGATTGCTTTGGTCAGTTTGGTGGGGACAAAATTTGTAAGAGTAGATAGATCTTATGGAACTTGGTGGCGTATGGGATGCGGGCTTGTCATTTTTCAAGAACTCTGTAACCTGTGTCCTGGTAGTTTAAAAGGAAAAGACTAGCAAATATAAAATGACGCTATCTATATTTGGTAAGAAGGTACAGTTCTTGTACAATTAAACTCAGATTGAGGTTGTACAATTAAACTCAGATTGAGGTTGTAGTCATAATAAAGATTCATGGGATTGGGAAAGACTGGTAATACAAGTTCCAAATGTCAAACTGGAGCATTCACATTGATTCACGGTATGTAATGGGAGACGCAGTTCCTTCCCCACTTAAATTTGGATGGAAGCATAGTCAAACAGACTTACCCATAACAGTACAAAGACTGATAATACTGCTCAGCTAAACAAACCATGCTATATCACCAAGCTTCTAGAAGCAACCTTCATCACATACCATCAATTGCAAGTTTACAACTGTTGTTCACAACTCGGCAAATCTGTAGTTGCAGGCTAGAATATACTAAAATAAAATTAAAAGCTCCCAATATCGCTAAACATGAGTTAAAATTTTGTTTTAAAACTTTTTTTCCTGCAGCAGTTTTACCATGTTTATGCTCTGAAATATAATTCATTTGCTTAGACTATATTTAACTAATGTTTAAGGCTAATATTGCAGGTCTGGTTTGCATTTCCTTTTAAGTATAAACGAAGCTGTATTTGGCATGGCATTTGAATAGCATTAGAACCGTGAAAAGCAAAGTTTGGCAGAAATATTGCGTTATCATTGGTGTTATACTTTTATCGAAAAAGATGGTGGATGACGAACTGTTTTATAAGAGCACCAATGATGACAGCATCAGCTCTGAGGAAGACGACATGCTTGTCAGGAGTTGTAGTAATCTCAATGTCAGCTTTGGATATCATTGTAATTCTTATCAGAGTTTTTCTCTTGACACTGATGAACATGACATCTCTCCTGGTAAGAGGTTTGAAACTAATACCATGATGGCATCACGAAATGGCTCATTTACTTGTTTATCTGGTGCTGCAATTAGTGCAAATTTTACGCTGGCAAATACAAATATTTGCAAGGGTCTTATTGGGGAAGAAATTTTACCAGAACTAGATTCTCCAAATTCTTTTAGAAAAATCATTTCTTCCCCATCAATGTCAAGATTGGATTTGTTATCCACCTCACAAGGCAGCCCTGTATCAACTGAGAGCTCGATATTTGAAATCAGTAAAAATCTATGGAGGTCCAGCACACCAATGACTATGTCATCAAATTTTCTGGCTAGTGCAGAGGTAAAAATGGCTGGCGGAGCTGCTGGAGAGGATAGAGTGCAAGCTGTGTGCTCTGAGAAAAATGGATGGTTGATTTGTGGAATATATGATGGATTTAATGGACGAGATGCAGCTGATTTTCTGGCAGTGACTTTATATGATAACGTAGTATATTACTTATACTTGTTAGAGTGTCGGATTAAGTTACAAAATGGCCTATATAGTTCGTCAAAAGACTGTCTTAATGGTGTTAAAAGTGAGTTAACACTAGCCGTGAGAAGTGCAGAAAATGAAGATGTAAAATTTTCTGAAACATTTCGAGCTGGTGTGCTGAATTGCCTCACTACTGCTGTTGAGCAAGCTGAGAATGACTTTTTGCGTATGGTTGAACAAGAGATGGATGATAGACCAGATTTAGTTTCAGTTGGCTCTTGTGTTCTGGTTGTGCTTCTTCATGGATCAGATTTGTGCATCTTAAATCTTGGTGATAGTAGAGCTGTGCTTGCTTCCATGCCATATGCAGAAATGGATACATTGAAGGCTATTCAATTGACGGAGACCCACTCCCTTGAAAATCCATTGGAGTATGAAAAACTTTTAGCTGATCATCCTAACGATTCTTCAGTTGTGATGGGTAACAAAATTAAAGGGAAGCTGAGGGTTACTCGTGCTTTTGGAGTTGGCTATCTAAAGCAGGTAACGTACTGTACTTTGGTATGTGAAGAAAATTCATATCATCCTTCCGATTTAACTAATACCCATGCTTTTTATGTAAATTTGCAGAAGAAGTTCAACGATGCACTCATGGGAATTCTCCAAGTTCGTAATTTGTGCAGCCCGCCTTACGTATATACAAATCCACACACACTGAGTCACAAAGTTACAGAGGACGATTTGTTTGTTGTGCTTGGTAGCGATGGCTTATTTGATTTCTTCAGTAATGATGAAGTTGTTCAGTTGGTTTATCAATTTATGCATGATAATCCAATTGGTGATCCTGCAAAATATCTCATTGAGCAACTTTTACATAAAGCGGCCAAGGAAGCAGGTATCCTCCAAAATATATTATGTTGTTTTCGAAAATATGACATATTCAGTGCTAGGACACGTTTGCCCTGTAGATTAGTAATTTTGTAACCCAAATGCTGAAACGAATCTTTCATATTCTACTAGGATAAGCTCTGTGATACCAAGTAGAAACCTAGTATGTTGTAGAAGCAGTAACATCAGGCTTTGAGTCCACATGCGTACTTGTATACTTGTAGCTTGTAGAAACAATTAGTATTTCTTTATAGAGTACGAGTACTTTGATGTATTTTTTGTCTAATTAGCATTAGCATCTTTTTAACCCTTTTGGAACCATTCATTGTAATCAAGGTGCATTGACAGTTTAACACAAACTCTTACTTTCTTTCTATGTCATGTCAGCTTTAACAGCTGAAGAATTGATGAGGATAGCTGTTGGGAGTAGGAGAAAGTACCACGATGATGTGACTGTCATTGTTATCATTCTTGGGAATGCACAAAGGACGATGACTGCATCAACTTCTTTATGAACGATCGCAGATCTCATGAACAAGCTATCAGCTGGTATATTTTTGTGGGTGTTCGCATATGAATATCTTTTTGGAGTCTAGTGTGACAGTTAATAGACTTAATAGTGTGTGTATATCTTTTTGGAATTTTGTGAGTGAACAAATCTTTTGCCAAATCAAAAGATGCACCGAGATTTGTTTTGGCTTAATTTTGCAAATGGCTCGAACATCTATGCTCTTCTTTGGAATAGTTTTCATTAGCTAATGTTGATACTTAGCACTGCAAAAGTGTGTATCATGGACTCATGGTGTGGGATTACTTATGTCTCCGTACTTCTGTTTACTGATCCAAAGATTTCATGGAAAACTTGAAGTGGATCCATGCACAGGTCCAGTCTAGTGTGTGTTGGCCTGTTGGATTAGCATGATATATTTGGTTACTGATATGAAGATATTATGTGTTGGTTGTTGTATCTTGGTCACATCACATTCACCAAACTTTCCACATCTCTAATTCTTTTGTGCTTTCTGATCCACAACTCCATGTCGCCGCAAGCAACCACCTCCCATTTTTCCCAGCAGGGAAAATTCCCATCCCATGACAGGGATAGTGACCGGGAGTCCGGGAGCCTAGTCCAACCTGGAACACGCCGTTGTCCTATTCCTCTGGCAATGTACACAACGAATTATGAAGTTTTGACACATCTCTACTACTTCTAATTACGAATTGGCAGCGATAGTCCGTTCCCTCTGGGCATACTCACGAAACTGTCATTGTTACGATTTTCTATACATTGGCGAACAGAAAAAGTTTTGATTCGGTTAGATATGAATGCATATGTGATCTGCGGCGTATCAGACTCTTATCACAATCAGCCGATTCTATTTCTAAATACTGCACGGTCGATTCTTTTTTATATACTGCACGCATACAACTTCTGAGTTACCATGTGCCTTTGAATTACCATATGCATCCTTTTCATTAAATATTTATTTGCATGTGTAGATAAGATCATCTTTTCTTTTTATCTAATCACGTATTGTCTTGATTCCTACCGCGGCGGTATCATACTGCTATGCATAACGTGACTAGATAAGTTTGTTATCTCTATATCTATTTACTAATTCTAATTAAGAGTTAGTGGTGGTACGTCCGTGTTTCACCCTCACCCTAACACGTGTGCGCACCCGCGTGGCTGAGTGGTAAGCGGGCAGTGGCCACTCTAGTAGATTAGATTGGATCATCCCGTCATGGGAGGTAAATGAATATGTATGACTTATTTATTACTTTCCTTTCTCCCATTGATCTGGCATTTGAATCGGCGACGATTGCTCTCGGTGCTTTTCGGATTAGAGTGATTGATTCCCTTCCGAAGGAAGCAGAGCTCCTCTATTGATTCCCTTCCGAAGGAAGCAGAGCTCCTATTCATGGAGTTGGGTCTCTTCTCGCGTATTTCCCTTTTGTTACCTTCCTTATTCGACAATTTCTTAATCTAGATTCCATAGATATCTCCTCCGTTGCTAAATCTATATAACCCCACCGCTTTTTGTCTCTTCTGCAGATGTGTTGAGCTTATCCATTGAGCGGAGGTAATGGACGACCTTTCTGATCTCGTTGATGCAGTGCTGGAGCTCGCCACGGTGGATGATGTCAATAGGTTGAGGGAGGCGGTGGAGTTGGTTAATAGGGTGGAGCTATGATATGGCCGAAGCAAGGCGTACGAGCCACGCACGTCGTTGATGGTGGCAGCCACATACAGATGATGCCTACCTTTTTAATGCCTTTGCACACATGGGGCAGCAGGTGGTGCCTCTTTCGGTCGATCGATCGATCTCGAATTATGGCGTTACAAATTTACAATCCCAAGTATTGTGATATTATTATTTAAGTTTGTGAAATTAAAGATAATTTTAAGCTTGAGTTTGTAAACAGATATTTGGAATTTGTATGCTTCGATGAATTAATTTAAACATTTAACCATTGCACATTTTGAGTGAATATTATTATTTAGATAAGGTTAGTGCTCTTTGCAAATAATTTTTTTTCACAAATTGAATTTCCATTGTATCGCACGGGTACATGGCTAGTCAAGCATAACAACGATGTTAACCACCATCACAAGAGCTGACAAGAACAGCATGCATCCCAATTGGCAAGACCAACGAATAGCCATAAGAAATGGCGTTATGCTTTTTTTTCCTTTTCTTTTTTCACAAACAGCTATTCATGCATACATAGCATTGGCCTTTTGGTTCACGCCATTAACCAGGAATATTTTTTTTAGCATTGCTCTGTCATTCAATTAAGAAAAAATAGAGAAATAAAGAACAAAAGAGCCTCGCTGAAGCGCCAGCTCTACCCTTAGTGGCTCTTACACAAATGGGGTAGACTCAAGAGAGAAAGAGCTAAAGGCATACATAAGGGCTCCAAAAAGGATGAAATCTCCTGGAAGGCCCTCTTTCTCCTCCGAATGTCCTCGATTGTTCTTTCTACCACATATAGCGTTGAGTTCGTTTGGCTTTGGAAGGTTCGTCAGTTCCTTTCATTCCATATGTTCTACACAGTGTAAATGACCAAGCCGTTAAACTCCTTACTTTGCTCTCTTGGGATGGTGTACATAGCTTTGTTGGCACTAGTCTAGGATGGAGTAGTCCGTTGGTCTAACTTGGCGGAAAATGTTGCTACCGACTAGAGGAATAACTTGAACTCACAGTCTCACACGTCAGCAGCATACGGGCAATGGAGACATAGGTGCACTCCAGTCTCTTGATGGGCTTGGCATAGGATACAAGATTGCTGGTGGGGCCAACCTCAAAGTGCAAGATTATCTACTGTGAGGATTTTGTTTTGAACAAGAGTCCATATGAGGGATTTGCATTTGTTCTCAGTTTTGGCCTTCCAAATCAGATTTGTGTCGTATTTTTCGAGGCAACCACGAAATTGCTAAGGTAGCCAACTTGGTAAACTAGCCATGTGCCCGTGCGATGCAACGAAAACTCAATTTGCGATAAAAAATTATTTGCAAAGAACACTTAACATATCGAAATAATAATGTTCACTTTGAAGGCAACATATCTTGTGCATACAGGACTTTCCGTGTACACACCGTGCACACTAACTAACAAAAATCATAAAAAATTCTGAAAAAAATTGTAGATGTACTTCATAAATTACTCTACCTATGTATAAAATTGTAGATTCAAATTCATTATATATCAAGAGTTACAAAAAAGAGAAAATTCTGACAAGTTTAACTTTTTCTTTTTTTTAAACTCACGATATATAATGAATTTGATCTTGAAACTTCATATATAGGTAGAGTAATCTATGAAGTACATTTACAAATTTTTTCAAAAATTTTCATGGCTTTTGTTAGTTGGTATGTGTGCACAGAATATGTTGCCCACTTTGAATGTGCAATGGTTAAATGTTTAAATCAATTCATCAAAGCATACAAATTTCAACCGCCTGTTTCAAACTCAAGCTTAGAATTATCTTTAATTTCACAAATTTAAATAATAACATCACAACACTTGGGATTATAAATTTGTAACACCATAATTCGAGATCGATCGACCGAAAGAGACATCACCTGCTGTGCCAAGGGCGTAAAGGCATTGAAGAGGTAAGCGTTATCCTTATGTGGCTGCCACCATCAGTGGCATGCGTGGCTCGTACGCTTTACTCCGGCCATACCATAGCCCTACCCTATCAACCAGCTCTACCGCCTCTTCGCCTCCTCCCGCGAGCACATCCCTTAACCTATTGACATCATCCACCGCAGCGAGCTAAAGCAGTGCTGCCAGCCTATCTCGCTACCCACCACCGACAACCTACCCCTGCGCCGCATCAACGAGATCAGTAAGGTCGCCTATTACATCTGCTTAATGGATAAACTCAACACATCTACAAAAGAGGCAAGAAGCGGTTGGGTTATATAGATTCAGCAACTAAGGAGATATCTATGAAATCCAGATTAAGAAATTATCGAATAAGAAAGGCAGCAAAAGGGAAAGAGATGAATAGAGACCTAACTCCATGAATCGGAGCTCTGTTTCCTTCGGAAGGGAATCAATCAATCCAATCCAAAAAGCACTGGGAGCGCGCAATCGTCGCTGATTCTAATACCAGATCAATAGGAGAAAGGAAAACAATAAATGAGTCATACATATTCATTTACCTCCCGCAACGGGATGATCCAATTCAATCTACCAGGGTGGCTATTGTTTGCTTCCCACTCAGCCACGTGGGTGCGCACACGTGTCGGGGTGAGAGTGGAGAACGGACGTATCACCACCAACTCCTCATTAAAATTAGTAGAGAGAATATTGTACGTCATGGATCCATCTCTAGGTGTTGGTGTTTGACACGTCAGATTGGAAGTGGACATCATTTAGATGGGAAATCTCCTAGAAGGCCTTCTTTCTCCTATGAATGTCCTCGATCATTCTTTCAGCCACATATAGCGACGAGTTGGTTTGGCTTTGGAAGGTTTGTCTGTTCCTTTCTTTCCAAATGTTCCACATAGTGTAAAATGGCCAAGCTGTTAAACTCCCTCCTTTGCTCTCTCAGGATAGTGTACACAGCTTGTTACCACTAGTCTAGGATGGAGTAGTCTGTTAGACCTTAGGTGGAGAATGTTGCTACCAACCAAAGAAATAACATGAACCCACATCTCAACCGCATATGCGCAATGGAGACATAGGTGTACTCCACTCTCTTGATGGGCTTGGTATAGGATACAAGACTGCTAGTGGGGCCATCCTCGAAGTGCAAGATTATCCTCGAATTTGCATTTGGCCTTCCAAATCAGATTTGTGTCATATTTTTCGAGGCAACCATGGAATTGCATGAGGTATGCTAACTTAGTAGAATACTGTACATCATGCGTCCATCTCCAAGTGATGGTATTCGACACGTCATCCTGGGGGTGGACATCATTTAGACGGATCCATAAGGAAACAAATTGCTCTAATCTCTTGGAGTTGGAGATCTCTCCTCAGAGTGCTCGAATCTTGTTTCTATTCTTGAGTTCTTTTTTAACTGGTTTGATCTTCCTCCTTTTTAACTTAAAGAGGTTAGGGGCTATGTTTTTCGAGGCATCTCCTTCTAGCCATCTGTTGTGCCAAAAGCTAGCCTTCTTGCCATTCCCAATGGTTATCACCGTAGAGGCATTGAATAGGAGGCGATTCGTTGCATCACAGGGAGCAGGCGTGCTGACCCAAGTTTGTGGCGTCCATCCATTCATACCAGATTCATCTTAAATGAAGGGCTCTTCAGAACCTTTCAAGGTTACTGATGCCAAGACCTCCCAGTTTTTTTGGCCTGTAGACCTTCCACTTAACTAGGCAATGCTCTCCATTGGCCTCCTCATTCCTTTTCCAAAGGAAGCTTTTTCTAAGTTTGACTAGTTTTTTCCTTGCCACCGCAGCTAAAGAGAGGACAGTTAGGTGATAAGTGAGGATGGATGACAAAATAGAGTTGACTAAAGCAAATCTCTAAGTCGGGGAAAGGAGATTCCCTTTCCATCTCGGCAATATCATCCTCACCTTTTCTAGAAGTGGTAGGATGTGTTGCTTCTTCAAGCGACAAGGGGAGTCCTTGCAAGCACCTGGAAAGGACCAAGGAGGGTGCCCATGTCAATGTGCATGGTCACATCTGATTGGGAGGATTGTGCTCTTGTCGGAGTTGGTGACCAACCCAGTCGCTTGGTTGAAAGTGTTAAAATGTGTTGAACCACCTAGAGTTCAATGCGGTTGAGGTTGATGAAGATTGTTGCGTCATCCGCATATAGAGAGATTCTCAAGTTGGCCACTCGATCTAGAGTGGATAGGGGAGAGAACGACACGTTGGGTTGCAAGATCAAGTTTTTTTTGGAAGTGGATTAATTGACAAATGAAGAGTATTGACGATAGAGGTTCTCCTTGATGGACCCCTCTCATATGGTAGCCCCAATTAACCGAGTTAGTGGCCTTACCGATATCCAACTTGAGGAAGGGATCGACGTTTTGCTTTTGTGGAGGTCTCTCACCAAGTTTTGGGTGTATAGGAAGTTGTATGTATCTCCTTTTGATGAAAGCACTTTGAAAGCGTGAGACTAGGTTGTGGAGGTTGTGGAGGGAGTGTGCTAGTCTATTCACTAGGAATTTGGAAAAAATCTTGGCTATGTTGTCAGGCTGTAGCCATGTTCACGGATCGCATCAGTTTTTTTTGGGGATGAGGACAATATTAGCAGTGCTAAGCCAATCAAAGTTGTTTCAATTGAGGCTATGGAGCTGCTGAAAAGCTCCCAACACTCTTTGAAGAAGAGTCCTATGAAACCGTTAGGCCTAAGAGCTTTGTCTGTAGGCATGGAAAAAAAATGGTATCCTTGATTTCTTGTTCCTCGAATGGATCCTCTAGATGTGTCAAGTCATGCGGCTAGTAACCAAGAGTGTCCCAATTAAGTGTTCGTGTCCTCGGCGAAGTCGAGCCTAGGTGGGTTTGGAAGTGGACGAGCAACTCCTACGCCTTTTCTTCTCAAGAGAAGACCACACCATGGTCAGTTTGGAGACATTGAATATAATTCTTCCTACTGTGGGCTCCCATGTGAAGTTGGAAAATTTTGGTATTTGCATCTCCCTATCTTATCCAAGTGAGTCTAGATCTCTTATGCATATGAGCTCACTCTATGCTTGCTAGTTCTCACACTTGGTTTTTAGTCTTTGCTTGAGCTCTCTTTCTTCCTCCGACAGCGGTCTATCTTCTTGGGCTATGTCTAATCTCACAATATGATTTCTTTAGTTAGAGCTAGTTGGACTCACATGCCCCCAACTTTAGTACGTTTCCAAGTGCTTGACAGTTTTAGCCGCTCGAGCCAGCTTTATATGAAGGAATTTTAAGCCATTTGTTGATGTAACTGGCTTGTTCCAGGGTAGGGTGACTATCTCTTTGATACCTCCCATGGACACGCAGAAATTTTCTAGGCGGAAGTGATTGTTGGACTCGCTCGACAACTCACCTTTGAGGAGGGGGGCTACGGGGCTGTTTGGTTGCCTGGTTTCACGCAGCTAGACTTGTGAGAGCCAGGGAACCAGCGTTTGGTTGCTCGTTGTATCGCGTGAATCTGCACCTACATATGCAAGATGGCTGTTTGGTTACCTGCGCGCGGTGTTGAGCTAGATCAGCACGATGCACAAAGCACTCGCAGTCAGGCTCGTGGGAAACGAGCTCCATAATCGTTTCCCCGGAGTCAGGCTGGGGTGGTGCAGGCTCCCACGGCCAGACTCGTGCGAGACGGTAACCAAACAGCCCCTACATGAATCGAACTATCAATTAGAGGCAAATATGCATGTGCACCCTTGTTTTGTAGCTAATGCTCACACCTTTGTTACCTGCTTGCATTCGTATCATGGACGACACAAGGAATTTCTTTTCTTTCCTGCTAGATCACGAATTGTTTTTTCAATGAGTCCCATCGGGTCTTGTATGTATTCATCCTGTGCACCTCTCCATCAGCCCAACTATCCAATTGTTATGATAGATCCCTGACGTAGCTTGCACTAGTCCATATCTATTAGAACGCTAATATTTTTTTCCCCTTTTATCGGATTAAGGTAAGGATTTCTAGATATTTTATTTTTCTCTGACTAGTATGATATTTTCTAGCTTTTATCTCTTGCGATTAACGTGAGAGCTTTCGAAAGACTCTTAAATTAGTAAAGATAAAGATAGATTACGAGGCTATACAAATGTTTAGGTAAGTGTACACATCCACCAAACAGCTAGTTTTATACAACAGGATATTTTTTTCTCCTATTCTTTTGTTGCATAAAGACTTTCATGACCCACATTGTATTGTGCATGTTGTATAAAATGCCACATGTTACACTTTCGTTGAACCGGATCCATTACGCCCACAAGGCTCACGAGACATAATATGAATAATTTAATCCTATATTACTTATTTTATATTCATGACACACCTCTCCTCCCTGTACGATAGGGCTAAGAAGTTATCTTTTGTACATCCCATCGTTTCAATCAATAAAATTGCGAGAAAGCAGAGACTACATCTTTTGTTACTCTTAATGGTCGGCGACGCGATCGCAGTATGGGTGTATGTGAGGTATCTATCTCACAAGCATGGATCAATGATCAAGTAGAGAGTGTATTGGTTCTGTGTATTGAAAAACAAAGAGGAATGTTTCTCCCCGCCGCCGATCGCCGCCAGAAACAGATAAGAAAAACGCCACCAACTCGCCGCCCGGAATATCGCCGCCAAGAACACACTCACTCCTCGAGTATTGCCGCCCCCCCTCTTTACCCCCTTAACCCTATCTATCTGTCCTCCCAGAATGGATCACAACCGTCCATTACATCACACCGTTCCCGTATTTGTATAAAAGTCTATACACTCTATTTGTATACCCACTCAGGACCAAGAATACGCATGTTTGGCTTTTGGGCTCGCTTCGTTCTCCTCGTTGGGCCTTCCTGCTCTGTTTGTGACCTCCATTCTGGCATCTTCAAATGTAGCGCCACTCCTTTAGAAGCTGCTGCCTGCCTGGGACTCCTTGGTGGTGTGCTGACATTCGCCCCTTCTTGAGGACCAGCTTGACCCCAAGCTGGAGCATCTGGTAACTGGAACTTCAGCTCGTGTTCATCCTCCCACGTCGCCATGGACGCCGGCCAAGTCGACCAATGAACAAGTACTTGCGGAATAACCCCAAAGAAGGATGCATGGGCACCTTCAAGAACCTTGTAACGCCGGTTAGGTACGATGAACAAAAGTTGTATCCTCTCCCCGAACTGGTTCCCAGGAAGGTTGTCAATGGACATATAAGCAAAGTAACCCCAAAGGACTGATGTTGGTATCTGCTGAATGATCGGCATAACTCCAACACAACCAGCAACCAACAGGGACTGCAGCAGATTGCTAAATCTCTGCTCATTCACCCGGACAGGCAAGTAAGCATCTAAATGTTTTTCAGGATCAAATACTTCAGACACTCTCCCTGCACCATTTCCCTCCGGAATAACCGCATCCTTCAAGTCCTTCAGCTCTTTGTGAACAGAATCAACATTTCTTTTATCATCCATTTTGATGAAAACTTCATGCATCTTGCCATAAACTTCGGAACTGCTAGCATTGTGCATCATACCCTCCTTGGCAGGTCGGACCATTTTGTTGCGAAGCAACTGCTTCTTGAGGACATCAAGGCGTCTTGTGTGCATGGGGAACTGTTGAAGTACTCCATTAGATGGAGGAAGGCCAAGAAGACCACAAATCAAGACCATCAAGCTCAGGACTAGAATGTCATAATGGTAGGCCGATGGGTTCGTCAAATTAAACTCCTTCTGCTGAGCCATCCGTGAAGCTACACTATGATCAAAGAAATAGAGCCCTGTAACCATCGCCGCAGGTACAATAGCCAGGAATATGTATACTGGAGGGACAGAAAACAAATCCTTCACTACTATCCAATGCTGCAGTGACTTGGGTTCCCAAGGAAGCGGGGTGAAGAGCCTCCTCGGAATCCCTGAAGGGATCTTGCTTGGTAATGAATATGACAATGCTGTCCACAGTACGACAATGAGTGGAACGCCATAGTCAGCATCCAAGCTCCTTTGCCACCCAGTGCCGTATAGCGATGACCTTGCACTTCTGCTACTTACTGCGGAATAGAGCAAGCCCATTGAAAAGATAATTCCAAGCAGATCGTTAACATATACCCATTGGAACTGGTATATCGATAGGCTGTGATCTCGACCCTCAAGAGCACTGAATTCACTCAACATCCCCTTAAGAACACAAGTCATGTAATGAGTAACGCTATTGTGAGGAATGGCGTGATCAAGTTCTCGGCGAAGAGGTAGACCATGCGGTTTCAGAAACAGGTGAGCAAACTCCTCCAGCAGTTTTTGTATACTCGGTGAAACCACTGGAACCGAGTTACCTTGCGAAATCTCAGAAAGCTCTAACACTTGTTCAATGGCCTCTTGTTTAATAAGTGCATCCAGTTGAACGCTACCAATAACAGGACACCTAGTAACCCGAGGAATGATACTTTGCAACTGAATTTGGTGTCCTTTATGACAGAACGGGATAGATTTGTGCCCCCAATGTATCTCCATCGGACTATGGGTCTCAAGCCAGTTCATGCCAAGAATAATGTCATCCCTGCGGCGACCTTCACATCTAGGATGAACAATCAACACATTCAGATTTGATATAAATGTGCACCCTTGACAGAACCAGCTGCAATTTGGAATGAAAGAGTTACAACTCAATATTCCCCCATCAGCTACTCGGACTCTAACTAGAGTTGACAACTGTTGAATGCCCGGCATGACAGAGATCATATGATTGCCAATATAACTGGCCGAACTTCCGAATCCAGTAACATCAGTACTTCTTGACAATGGACTAGACCCTCACCAATAGTTTTGCACCCTCGTAACCCGACATGACTTCACAGATATTGCCAGAACTTGCTCGGGGACATACTCCAGCGTTATATCCAATTGGCGACATTCAATAGCTTCTGAACCCAAATCCTCGTCAGCCTCCTTAGCCAGATCCCACATCTCCTCCACCAGATGCAAAGGAACAGTAGTCGCGCAACGATGTTGATGACTCCAGCGCTCCCCACATTTAGGTTGATCTCGACCAAATCTATTGGACAAAGCAAGACCAAATTCTTCCCATTGCATACTAAAGACTTTGTGATCCAAAGATTGCATCCAAAATATTGCAGGACCTCCAAAGCTTAGCGTAGCTAATCGTACCCACTGAGAGGAAGTACCTGTGACCGGAGGAGGCATCGGGGTGTCACCGACCCCAGAGCCCAACCTCCGGTGTAGAAGAGACTCGCGGTGGCACATCTGCCCGGACGCCGCCGCTTTCTGCGGAACTCCCAGGTGAGGGGAAGCCGACGTCCCGATCTCTGTACCGTCCTTGAGTTTGATGGTATTCGGGGGTACTTGCGCCAGAACCTGGCCGATTTGCTGCTTCAAATCGGTCACTGCGGTGTGCAGTTCCGTCACCCGTTCTTCCACCTTTGGCTTCCAGTATTCGAGTTGGTCATGTTCATCCGTCAACTTTCTCGCCGATTCGTCGACCCGTCTGATGTATTGCTGTACCTCGAAGACCATCTGGCGCGTCTCTTCCTCCTTCTTGCTGTTTTCTTCAAGTTTGGCCAAGATCGTTGCGAGCGAATCATCGGTTCGTGGAGGCGCCATGTTTCCTGACTTGGATTTCAACCGAGTGAAATGCTCGTGAATCGCCTCCAGACTGCCGATTCGGGAAGATCTGGCTCTGATACCAGATGTGAGGTATCTATCTCACAAGCATGGATCAATGATCAAGTAGAGAGTGTATTGGTTCTGTGTATTGAAAAACAAAGAGGAATGTTTCTCCCCGCCGCCAATCGCCGCCAGAAACAGATAAGAAAAACGCCACCAACTCGCCGCCCGGAATATCGCCGCCAAGAACACACTCACTCCTCGAGTATTGCCCCCTCTTTACCCCCTTAACCCTATCTATCTGTCCTCCCAGAATGGATCACAACCGTCCATTACATCACACCGTTCCCGTATTTGTATAAAAGTCTATACACTCTATTTGTATACCCACTCAGGACCAAGAATACGCATGTTTGGCTTTTGGGCTCGCTTCGTTCTCCTCGTTGGGCCTTCCTGCTCTGTTTGTGACCTCCGTTCTGGCATCTTCAAATGTAGCGCCACTCCTTTAGAAGATGCTGCCTGGCTGGGACTCCTTGGTGGTGTGCTGACAGTGTATTTGATAGAGCTCCAACTCCATCCAGATTCGTGAATCTGGTGGAGTTAGGTATTCCTAACTCCATCAGATATGGAGCTGGAACTGTGAGTATATTAAGAGTGTTTAGATTGATTATCTTGTTTACATTTTAGACAAAAATATAAAATTAATTCACTTTATTTTAGTCTATAAGTTTCAGATCTTAAGTGAAACTAGGATTTAGAACTCTACCAAACAGATCCTACCTCACCAGATCTAGTTTAATGGGTCAATTGTTTTATATCCCTGCTCGTAAAGGTTTTTAAAATTGTCAGGATTTAGCTAAAAAAAACTATCCGAAGTTTTATACAGACCCAACCTGGGACGAATGATCTACGGATGGAATTTCGAGGAATTCTTCAAAACTTCCTGCATTCAAGGTGGGTGCGTTCAATACCCCCCAAATTCGACAAAAGCTATGCACAGCATTGCTCAAGTGGCCACTCGCGCGCAAGAGAACCCACTCATAACTACCTTTGAACCATAAGTTTGGTTTAAGACCTTTGAACCATATTCGTTAACATTTCGCGGGATAGAGTCCCTTGTAATTTTGTAAGGAACTGTAGCTTAAGCAGTTACCTATTACGAACATTGTTCGAACAAAACAGTAAACAATTTGGATCGTCGAGCATTATCAGCTACAGTATCATTATCGCACCCTTGTTTTCCAAAAAGTGCTATGAACGATCTAGACTATCAATTTTTGATCCAACAGCCAATCCATAAATGCCTCGTATAACTGGATCTTTTCCCATTACGTGACAAGGCGCTCCAGAAAAGGGGAGTTGAGAGGAACAGGGGCAGTTTTAACCTTTGCCGGTAAGCATATGAGCAGGCACTACCAGCGGTATGTCATTTTATCATAAGCAATAGAGCAAGGTTACCTTTGCCGTTATGGCCTCCTTTCCTGTGTATTCAGATGGTACAAAGCTCTCTACATTGTACTGAGTTCAGACGTCAGACTAACAACCATTGACTAAGATCCAAGACTCTGGAGGACAAAAGCACAGGGACATCACTTAAAAGACATGACTGAGTTTGGAAATCTTCCACCTAATATATAACTTTACGAGCAGTAGGGAAGAAGACTCCTCGTTCACACTCTTACTTTGGCTGCGGCTTCCTTGATTTGCTCAATCGTGAAAACGCCGAAGAAGCCGTCATCAATGACTGCATTGATCACAGCATAGGCAACATCGTCCACGCTCACAGGGGGTGCAAGAATTAGGTCGGACGCAGGCAATGAGCTCAATGGTTTAGTGAAATTTTCTACAGAGGAAAGTAATGTTTCTAATGGTTGCCCTACAACGTCGAGCGGTATCTCAAAGCCATCTACTTTCCTTTTTCCATAAATAAAGCCTGGCCTCAGTACAACACCTGCAGAAAAAGTGATTCGATGCATGACAAAAATATGTGAAAAAGGAAATGGGTAAAAAAAAATCCAGGCTTAAATAGTATATGAAGTATATCTAACCTGAAGTAGGGTATTTGGAGAGGACTTCAGATTCAGCCTTTCTCTTACCAGTGAAATAACCCGAGTTGAGAAGAAAGGATGGAAGATTGTAATCATGAACAGAGACTAAAATGAATTTTGGGATTCCTGCAGAAGAATATAGAAAGATGTTTATGTCATGTTCTTTTATTTGTTCCAATAAAAAATGAAAGAGTAAGCTATAGAGCCAGGCGTCATGGTTCTAGAAATTGTAAGCTCGAACTGTTTGAGGTTATCAATCTTTCATTGGGAAGGTTAAATTAAAACAGCAACTTCAACTCAACATCACTCTTAAATTTTGATATTGTACCAGATACACCCATAATATTCAAGTTCCATATTACCATAGTTAAGTTGCAGTGAAGTTAAAGGTGCATGCGTGCATTGCACAGGTTAGAAACACGGCTGGTAAATTGCCAATATTACTAGTACTGTAGTACATAATTTGCAAAAGGGCAATTAGGTTTGGTAGAATTTTCCCTTTAGATTCCTATATGTAAGTGCCAACAAAGAGTAATTCATATTGCCAATTAAAATATTACAAAGGAGTTGCCAATTGTGGGATTTGGAGAGACCATTTGGGGTGATGTTGCGACTTAAAATCCTATTGGTGTGAAATGCATACCCCATGGTGTGGGGTGGGGGGGTATCTTTCAATATGCCTCCTTGAAGAAACTTGGTCCAGTAATGGAATTACATCAATCTACCCCCAGAAAATGTCAATACAGATATGTACAAATTAGCATATCACTGTCATACTACAGTGCTTACCATATTCTTTTGCAGCATCTACTGCTATGACATTTGCCTCACCATTTATCCTTTTCATCTGTTCTTCATTGCCAATTCCTCCAAGGGTAGACACAACAGCAGTAGCCCCAACCAACACTTCGTCCCATCTTGCATAGAAAACATCTCCTACATCACCGTAAGATGTTTAACTGAATATTTGAAGTAAAAACACACACACACAATATGTAAATCAAATATTGTTGGAAATCCAATACCAGCATGTGGGTCCATCACAGGAACAATGTCATAAGGGGAAAATACTGAGGTCACATATCAAGTTTAGGGGATAATACTGAGGTCACATATCAAGTTTAGTCTTTGTTGCATTGCGTTAAAGCAATATTTTTTGGCAATAAATATTTTTAATAAGCCAAGTGAACAAGGCCAAAATAAAGAGTCGGTCTTAAGTACCTAAATTTATCTTACATATACATACAGTATATGTATGTCTCAGAACTCAAAAGCAACAGGACAGGAAATGAATATACTGTAAAAGGTTTCATCGCCCAACAAAACAGGGCATTTGGACTGACAGAATTTCACATCTGCAATTAATCCCAAACTATCCAAAAGTGAAGCACAACAGAATGACACCAATGCAAGATTTGTTTGTTCCTGCAGCCACTTCGAAAAAGATTTGTTTGTTAAGTACCACAGGTAAAGATATATGTACTTCTTACTGTGCAACTATAAGTCCAGATGATTCTCAGACCCAAGAAAAAAACCTATTGCTCCAGATGAAAATCCGGTTGCCATTAGTTAGTTGTATTCTCAGCTATTCCATAAAGCCATGATATGCAGGTCAAACCATCATAACACCAAATCATAGCTCCAGTTTAAATCAACAGTAAACACTATGAATTACAGTAAGAGGACTTAAATAATATGAGGGAGCAGTTTACAAAAACGACTGTCATATGAGGGAACCAAAACCAATAACCAAGCAGGTAACATCCTAATGTCATAGCTAAGCATACAACATACCTGCCAGCCAATTAACTTGATCAACCCAGGGATCAGAGTAAGATGGTCTTCCTGACCTGCACACAATGAAGCAGAATGTCCAAATGTTGGCAGGATGCAGATTTAGTACTCAGAAGTAATGCATGAATAATTTTCGTCCTTTCACCATAGATTCCCACTAACACCCCCTTTGTGCTGAGCAAAAAAAAAAAAAAAACCCACCCAATGTCTGTACCTGCTTCCCTCCTTTTGACGTGCCCTTTTCCGCTTTGTTGGCTTTGCCTTGACCCACTCCTTCTCTCGCCTTGGCAGGCCCTTCTCTCCCCCCGCCTCCCTTCTTCTTCCCGGCTTCCCACCTGCCACTGTCACCTCATCGCCCGCCCACCTCATCGCTGCCCGCCGCTCTTCCATCCCATCGCCGACGTCACCGCCCGTCTTCTCCTCCGCTTACCCCGCTCCCGTCCCCTCCACCACCGCTGCGCTTGCTTGGCCCTGTAGCCATGCCGCCCAAGCGCCATCACCGGTCCCTCGCCGTTGAAAACCCGCCGCTTCCTCATCTCCCATGCATATAAATAGCCCGCCCCCTCCATTTCTTCCGCGCCGAATTCGTCGTGCCCTCCTCTTCCTCCCCCGCATTCTCTTCTTCCTCCCTGAGTTCCCGTTCGCTCGCGCCGCCGCGTCTTCTTCCTCTCCGGCCCGAGCTTGCCGCCACGCGCCTCCGCTCCCTCCCCCGCCCCTTTTTCCTCGCCTCCGAGTTCTCCGTGAGCTCTTCTCCCTCCCCCGCCACTCCATTTCCCCTCCCGAGCTCCCCTCCGCCGATTTCACCATCTTCTTCCTCACCTCCGGCCGCCGCCCCTCGCCTCGCTGCTCCCCCTCGCTGGCAAGTGGCCTCGGCATTGCAGCTCTCTCTCCTCGCGCCACTGCCATTTGGGTCCCATTCGTCACCCCACCTTGCTGACAGCGGGCCCGTGCTGTCAGTCTCTCCGCGCTCTCGCCTCGGCGGGCCAGCCCAGCAAGGTTGTGGGCCACGCTCGTGGGCCGCACCGCGCCAAGTGGTGTGTGCAGTGCCAACAGCATGGCGTACCAAACTTCATGGACCGCCAAGTCTTTGGGCCATATGGCACTGTGCGGCCCACCCCGAAAATTCGTTTTCTTTTATTTTCGGATTTTGATTTTCAAATAAATCTGAAAATGAATTAAAATTTAGGAAAATTCCCCAAAAATTCCCAAAAATCCAAAAATAGCCAAAAAATACATATTCTTTATCAGTTCGAGCCGCTGAGTCCAAAAATGATCTCTGTTTCGCCAAACCAAGTACATAAAATTCTCAAAATGCCCCCAAACCCTGTTCTGGCCATTTTCTCTCCGGTTCTTTTTCCGTTTTTCTTTCTTTGGTTGTTTGTATTCGTTTATTTATTGGTTGTGTTTTCTCGCGCTAGATCCGACGTTGGAGCAACCCTCGAGCGATTCTCGGAGTAGGAGCGAGACTTTGAGTCGTGCAAGAGCCGAGCTGCTCGAGACCAGACACGACGTCGACTACCTCCCTCTAGGAGAAACCTCGACCCCGCAAGGCAAGCCGCACCCTATGTTGATCCCATTTTCCATATAAATACTGTATATTTTTCTATTGCATCATTGTCTGCTATTAGGGATCTAAAAAGGAGCTAATTTAGAATGACTTGATTAGTTCAAACCCACTCCCTTGTTAAAACCATGTTGATTATGCCATATTCAATTATTAACCCTAGGTTATCATTAATGAACCTCCGTTGGTTAGATATAATAAAAATCTTTCATATTTACGAACTATTGTTCAAAATCCCCGAGTCGTGACTCGGGGCGCATTTTAAAAACTGCTACGGTTAGGGCTGTGTCTTCGGCATTTAAGGATTAACCCTCTTGGGCAAAGTAAATAACTTCGGTCCTCTCTCAACCACAAGTTGGGTCAGTTAGCTCTGTTGACCTGATCCAACGTAGCCCGATATATTGTGTTTCCCCTTGGAATACCTACAGGTGGATTACCATTCTCGGTTGGGAGAATGGATCGCGTATTGTTTGGGGTGGAACGGGAATGGGATGGGGCATTCGCCGGTTCTCACAACAGTAGGTATCCTCAGTTGAAAAGATCGCGTCTCCCGCCTTGGCCAGTGGGTCCGGAAGCTGGGGATCCATGTAACCTACTGGGTAGGAGCTAAAGAGGGGAAATTCAATGAAAGGCTATGTTCATCTCGGTCCGGCCACATGCATTTAAGTTGCATGTTGTCCTCAAGTGGCACTAACGACTGTAGATATCTTGTGGGTAAAGTTGAGTAGCTCTGCAGAGTGATCTAAATGGTATTCGAATACGCCATGCTTCCGGTTAATGAAGCTGAGTTAATTTAGGGTGATTCCTGTAACTAAGCTCAAGTAGTTTTAATTATGAACTTGCCGTAATCTGGATTTTGCTAATAACTCTGTGGTGATGATGATGATGCTGTTGATGGTTTGTATTTCTAATGTAATGAAAAATTGATTTTTAACTCATGCATCCACCAAATACTTAACACTAGTGCCAATTCCTTGTAACTCCGCATATGTAGTATTCAGAATTTCCATGTGGCTTGTTGAGTACAGTTGTGTACTCACCCTTACTCCTAATCCCCCTTTTAGGTTTCAATGAAGCTAGCGAGTTCCGAAAGAACGTAGATGGCGATGATGTTTGGTTTTGAAGGCCTTGATCTAACTGCTCAAGCCTTTCCTGTGGATGTTTTGGTAATGTATCTGGTGCCAGCCGCACCTTTTGTAAAACTCTGGCTGTTAGGCTCTTAATTTATCTATAAAATATTCGCATTTGCTTTTATGCCTAGCAATGTATACTTGGTTACCTATAGCTAAAATCCTGGGTAGTTGTGAAGGTATTTATACGCACCCCTAAAAAGGGCGGTCCGTTATAGACTACTCACTCAAGTGACTGTGCAAAAAGTGAAGAACTTTATAGAGTGAACATTGTGAGGATCAGTTGATCGACCCAATTATTTAGTAAAACAAGGAAGCCGATTGGAGAAATGAAGAGATGGGAAAGGGAAACTAAATATTCTTATAAAGATGTAAGAAGAATGGCGACATTTTCCATTGCTTAACAGTTAACGGTCGATCAATGTACATGACAATGCATGGCATACGAGATACGACACATGTTTTTACACACAACAAGAGAGAAGATGTACCTGCTCAGGCTCACAGCCTCAATGCCTTTAGAGACAGCAGCTCTGCATATAGCAGAGCCAACAAATCCACTTCCTCCCAACACTACAATCTGCAAACATTGAGAACTATTTCAGAAAACTCGATCTAACCAGAGAAAAAGAGTAGTAACTAGTAATACTGACAGCGCCGAATAGTATAGAACATCAACTGCTCAAATCCATGCCTTTTCTGTTTTCACATCCGCAACAACATCTATCGGCGTAGAAGAATAGTCTTCTCTGACAACGGACGCAGCAAACCTGCACCTGGTACGCAGCCTGCGTGATCAAGAGAAACCAAGTCACTGCAAATGCTAAAACGAAATCGCCACCCGATACATGCAAATTTTGCAGTGAACGAGCCAGCGACGAGGGCATGCACCGGGGGAGAGGGAAGGGGAGGAGAGAGAACCTAGAGATTGGGGACACGGCAGTGGCGGCAGGAGTCGCGCGAGGCGTCGCTGATGCTGCTGGTACGGGCGCGCACCGGCGAGGCGTAAGGGACGGATTCGCCGGCGCCGGCGGCCGGACGAGCAGCGGCAAGGGGGCCATGAGCTCGCTCGAGGGACCCGAGCGGGTGGAGGCGTGCTCCCGCGTGGGCTACTGGGTAGCGACGGCGGCGTCGGGTAGTGGGCTATGCCTTCTTTCCTGTGGCTGTGGGGTTGGGAGCCTGACTCGTTGTCGCGTCGCTCGCTTGTCTTCCTGTGGCTGTGGCCTGTGGCCTACTGTGTGGCCTGAGGAGCGACAGGTGGATTTTTGTTGGAGACGAAACGGAAATAGGAGCCACTGTCCAGGTCTGATTGGACGGCCGGGATATTTCAAGTTGTTAGACTATCGGATGTAAAAGGCGAGGATAAGGTAACTATTTGCTTTACTGTGGATAAAAAAAATTGTATTATCGGTATCGACCTGTTCAGTACATGCCCTCAGCTCTACCTCCATTACATCACGCCTCCATGTGCCTAGAACCTTTTTGCTATTTTTTATATATTTTTTTGTGTTAGAGAATTTTTAAGAAGATAGAATTTGTTTGTTGTTACATTGTTTTTTCATTATAGAATATTTAGTGAGATGGAATTTGTTTGTTGGTATATCGTTTTTCTGTTTTTGTTAGAGATTTTTTTAAGAATTTAGAATAAAAGAGGCGTAACTTCTTTTAAATAGTAAAGATTAGAGCATACCGTATCCAAGATTGTTGAGGTGGGATGGCAAATGACACGCACTGAAGTTCAAGTAAATCTCCAGTATTTTTCTTCAGCAAATCATGTAAACAATTGTGTCTCAGAAGTGAATGTGCGATGGTTTATTTTCAATACAAGAAAGGTGTACAGTACAACCGTAAATCTAATCTAACAAATGATGATGGAATCAGCTTCAATAAGAAAGAATTGCGATTCAGGCGGCTGTTCGTCAGATTGTGCCTGCCCTTGAAATGAGACTCAACGACAACAGCTTGCTCTTCTGAAAGATTTATTCGCTCCGATATGAAAATCTGCATCTTCAAAGAAGTTTTGGACCTATCTACGAGATTATAATACATTAAATTTGCAATAATGTCATGTTACTCTGCTCCTTGCGCGGGAAGGAAGCAGCTTATCCTTTGATATCTCTTTGGTTCACTTCCTCCTTCACTCGCAAGAATGCAAGATTGTCTGGTTCAGAGTAAGTTGTCAAGTTGCACAAGACGAAGCTCTGCAAAAGCACTCTAGATTCTGCAGAAGAAATTCGACTATCGTCCAGATTAAGCACTGTGTGTAAAAAAACTCCAAGAGATCTTTCTAAATAAACGTTGGAATATCTAGTTTCATAATCAAATGGTGCACGTAGGCATCACATATTATTCACATTACACATCTAAACTTTACTGTGACAAACACCGGGGGCTGTCCTCTTTTATTGCGCTGATTAACCTACACAAGTGACTCAGCAGTGAAAGCAAATCTGCGTGGTGTACCGCAATTACCAGTCTAATATATTAGAAATGTTTTCGCGGCGTAACACACCGCGCGCATCTACGTTTGCGCTAAAACTAAATGTCTTTTTCATGGAAAACAGCTGGAATGATCTAAACATAATTACGCTATTTTTTGGCATTTAATTAGGGTCTTTTCACGAAAATTTCGTGATTTTGCCGAACCAAAATGTCTTTTTCATAAAAAAACTGCTGAAAAGATCTACACGTAACCACATTTTTTTAGAGGCACTCGTGGAGGGAGGACACGAGGCGCGCGATGCCACGCCCGTCAAAAAAATTTGACCCGGATTTTTTATGCAAAAAATAAAATTCCGTTGTTCTCGGCGGTGTTTTTTTTTTAAATTGGCCACGTTTGTGTTAAATCGAAAGGTCTTTTTTGCGAAAAATAGTTGAAACGATCTAAACGTAATTACTTTTTTTGTATTTATTTAGGGTTCTTTCATAAAAAATCTGCGATTTTGCTGAACCAAAAAGTTCTTTTCGTAAAAAAACTACTAAAAGGACCTAAACGTAATTACTAATTTTTCTGAGAGGCTTCAACGAACGGGCGACATGTGGACATCCTCCTAGGGTCGGAACCTTGCGAAGTTTAATATAGAGATGATTTTTTTATTTATTTAGAGTCCTTTCACGAAAAATCCGCAATTTTGCTGAACCAAAAGATCTTTTTCGTAAAAAACGGCTAAAAGATCCAAACGTAATTACTAATTTTTTTGAGAGGCTTCAACGGACGGGTGACAGTGGATATCCTCCTAAGGCCGAAGTTTAATATAGAGATGATTCGGTTTCCTGTTCAGCACTGTTGTGAACCAATGTCTCCTCATGAAGACACCTCTTCAAGTGATCTCATCAAGATCTAGATTAGGCAGTTAATTTGTAACCAAAGGGTGTGTCCTTTGGCAATGGATGCATAGGCATCCCTTCCCTTGTATAAATACATACAATTGATCAATGCAATGAAAAACTTCTTTATTCCATTCTGTTCTCTGTTTTCATTTACTTTTTACACGTTATCAGCACGTAGTTCTCCACTGAGTTTTACGCTCTACGCTAAGCACAGGAAGAGCAAAACCGACATTATCACCGGAGGCACGAAGTCCTCCCAATCTCCCTCGGTAAGTAAAAATGGCAAGAATCGACTTACCCGAACACATTCTTCATGCAATCTTCAACGCCATTTGCCGTGTTGCCGGAGCCCGCAATCGCCAGCACCGTCGCCATGTGAACTGGTCGCGGCGCCAAGGCCACCAGGAGCGGCGTTCTTCCCACTGGATGATGCGTTCCAGGCCTCGTGTGCCACGGCGTGGCACTTGCAACCGCTCTGTCGCCACACCTCCGAGCACCGTGACTGGTGTCGCGCCTCGTCCAGAGACCCCGCCGGAGGAAGCGCCAATTTGGTGTCCCATCCACGGATGGATGGCGACGCCGAACTCCTCCATGAACCGCGCCGGCCTCGCCCATGTCGCGACTTCGGCGCCAGTGGATTGCAGCGCGGTTGAAGCACCCGGTGTCGGCATTCTCATCAATCCGGAGGGAACACTCGCTGCTCGCCGTGGTGTGCCGCCATATTTCGTCGACGCTGCGGGTGGTCGGCTTCCAACCCCAACACCGGCTTCACCAACGCCGGCATTGCCTGAGCCTCCTCCGCGTGTTTTCCGCCTCCGCCGCACAGCCACTGAGGCGGCAAATCGGCGACCCGGACTCCTCCCACGCGTGTGGAATCCGGCGACCCTCGGCCTCCCAAGCGCCGAGGTCCTCAACTCCGGCGCCGGCGGCGGCTACATCTCCCGATGAGGGGGAGTATTCCCCAATTTGAGGGAGCGGCGTGGCGGCATGGAATGGCTGCGCCCGAAGACGTGGCGGAGGATGCGCCCGGCGTGCGAAGCGCAGTGGCTGCGCTCAATGCGGAAATAGCCCCACGCGGCGGCGGCTCCATGCGATGGCAGCAGCCATAGGCGGGGGCGGCTCAAGGAACCCTAACCCTACAATGGGATTGGCCGGTTCTTTACTCCGCGCAAGTCCTCGGTGAACACTGTCGTCGCAGACCCATAATGCAAAGTTGCTGACCCAAAAATGTTGGCGTGGCCCAACCGTCCGGTCCTACTAAAGCCCGCTCGCCCACCCGTATAGGCCTGTGGCTGATGGGCCACTTCAGTGGTTTCGGCCCACAGGCCATTGTACATATTGCATTTTACATTTCAGTCATAAATTCGCAATAAAACCACTTTGGTTTTCATGTAATTTGGTCAAGAAATAACAACGATCCGTACAAATATATTTATATGCAAAATATTTTATGTGTTTTTCCTCACTTTGTATAACACAAATGTTAGAAATTTTGGTATTGGCCATACACAAGGTAGCACCATAGTTGCTCTTGTGGGATCTACAATGTGTTTAATACATAGTGACTATCCTCAACGTCGTGCATCCAATACCTAAATTTGAAACAATGGTCAACGTGACTACCATAATTCATAATCTCTATTGGTCATACACAAGGTAGTACCATAGTTACTACTGCGGGATGTCAATCCTCAATGTGCGTATCCAATACGAAATATGAATTACACAAGGTCTACATTTTTACAGTGATTACCTATATGTGTTAAATACAAAGTTGCATAACACAAGTGGCATCTACTGTATCAACAGATTATGCCCATAAGAGGTCTACACCATTTTGGTGACTACCTCCAAAATGTTAGCGCATATTCGAGGTTTACACTCATGATACAAGAATTTACTTGTTTACAACTTATTTTGCATTTTACAACATTGCCATAGCAAATTTTAATTTACCCATAGTAAATTAAACAGACTCTATGGTTGCCTCATGTAGGAACCATGGCCGCTAAAGAGTTTGATATACTCGCTCTTGACGGACACAACTATCCCACATGGGCTATGGACATAAAAGTTAGTCTTGCGACCCGCGGACTTTATTATGTGCTTCTTGAACAAGCAGAAGGTGCTGAACCAATAAGTGATCAACATAGGTATGCGGCTTTATATATTATAAGGCAGCATATACATCCAGACCTTAAGTCCGAATACATGTTGGAGGAAAATCCACGTGCACTATGGCTTTCTCTCAAGCAACGCTATGAACAGCAAAAGGCACTCATCCTGCCTGAGGCCAATTTTGAATGGGCTCAACTTCGCCTTCAGGATTTCAAAACTGTTGGTGATTATAACCATGCTGTTCATAGGATTAGCACTAAGTTGCGCTTCGTGAGAAGGAACTTTCCGATGCGGATAAAATTGAAAAGACTTTGTCTACAATACTTCCGTGAAAGAATCCTTCAACAACAATACCGTGAGAAAAATTTCACGCTTTATTCCGAGCTTATTCAAACATTACTTGAGTAGAGACACCATGAACTCATGGTGTGGAACAATCGGCAGCGCCTCTTGGAGTCGCCCCATTGCTGAAGTTCATGCCAACACTCAGAATAAACCCAAATTTAATGGTTCTCCTAAGAACTATCAAAGAAATTCGCATGGTAAAAACAAACGCAGAAACTACAAGAAGAATAAGTCACGATCCCCAATAAGGGTAAAGGCATTTCCAAACAAAGAACTGACAAGTCTATTTGTCAGAAATGTGGTTGCTATAACCACATCACAAAGAAATGCCGTACCCCAAGTCACCTTGTTGATCTCTATCTAAAGTCTGTGGGACGTGGACGTCTTTGCCGAGGACAAAAGTATGAAGCCCATTTCAACTTTCAACCTGACAACTCCAGGGAAGAGGCTGGTTGTTCGCAACAAGTTCCCAAGGAACCAAGCAACAACGACGTACCGGAAGCTAAGGATCAAGTCAACACAGAGAATATGATCATGGAATTTGCTTCCAATGACATGTTTGGAGACTTCGACTAGGCTCCCAATCTCTTAGATCCTTAGTTTAGTACCTTATTTATTGTAATAATAAAGCACAATTATATCCTAAGTGTTGTATTAAATAATATTGTCATCACATTGACATATTGGATATCCCAATAAATGTAATAATTATGTTTGATATTCAATAAAGTTTGTATGTGTTCTATATATATTCCCAAGAATCTCAAAATTCTTCATTTATATATAGATTTCTCACAGTGTCGATCGATGGAGGAGGAATTGTGCCTAGTAGATAGTTGTACTACTAACTCTATACTAAGGGAAACAAAATATTTCCAAACTCTTACTAAGAGGCAAGGAAATGTTTTGACAATCGCTGGACGCGATGCAATAATAGTTGGTTCTGGTCGTGCCACTATCATGCTTCCTATGGGTACTCAAATCACAATCGAGGATGCACTATTGTATCCTGATTCAACACGTACCCTATTAAGTTATAGAGATATCCGCAAAAATGGTTTCCATGTTGAAACCCATGATGACAATAATGAGGAATTTCTCCTCATCACTAAAGATTACGGATATGGCAGACAAACATTTGAAAAGATTTCCTCTTTACCGTCTGGATTGTACTACACATACATTAAACCCGTACCACATGTTGCGTACAAGGTAATTTTTCAGAATGTTGATGCATTCCAAACTTGGCATGATCGCCTTGGTTATCCTGGTATAGGGATGATGAGAAAAATTATCAGCAATTCTAATGGTCATGATCTACATCTTGCCAAATTCCCAAAATCATCGATTTTATATGTCTTTGCATGTGCAAGCTGGAAATTGATTTTGAGACCTTCTCATCTTAAAATCCAACATGAGCCACTCAAATTCCTTGAACGCATTCAAGGCGACATATGTGGCCCTATTCAACCATTGTCTGGTCCGTTCAGATATTTCATGGTTCTTATAGATGCATCTACTCGATAGTCTCATGTGTGTCTTTTATCCACACGTAACCATGCCTTTGCAAAAATAATTGCTCAAATTATTAAACTTAAAGCACATTATCCTGAACACCAGATTCAATCCATACGATTGGACAATGCTGCTGAATTTTTCTCACATGCATTCAATGATTATTGCATGGCTTTAGGAATTCATGTACAGCATTCTGTCCCATATGTCCATACTCAAAATGGTTTGGCAGAATCTCTTATAAAGAGAATCAAGTGGATTGCAAGACCCTTATTACAAAATTGCAACTTACCAACTTCATGTTGGGGTCATGCGGTCTTACACGCTGCTGACTTAATTCAATTGCGACCAACCCATATCATACAACTTCCCACACTGCAATTAGTGCGTGGAAATATACCAAATATTTCCCATCTGCGAAAATTCGGTTCGCGCTATATACGTCATCGATCTCACCGCCTAAGCGTACCTATATGGGCCCACACAGGAAATTAGGGATCTATGTGGGGTATCAATCTCCGTCGATTGTTAAATACCTTGAGCCCCTAACTGGGGACTTATTCACGGCTCGGCACGCTGATTGTATATTTAATGAGGATCATTTCCGGCATTAGGGGAGATTTCAAGTACCAAAAGAATGCCCTAAATCAATTGGGATGTGTAGACATCTCCACCTTAGATCCACGTGACTCAAGAAACCGAACTTCAAGTTCGAAAGTTATAAATTTGCAACACATTGCAAATAATCGCGAATGCATTCTTGATACTAAAGGTGTTACTAAATCCTATTATCACCGCCTGAAATGTGCTCGAAAGAGTGGAGGTACCAAATAAAACCATTCAACTCCACTTCAAAATAAGAGGGGAGAAGTAAGGCCACGACTAAGGATGTAGCTTCTAGCAAGCAACAAAAGAAACCGAGGACAAAATCCTCCAAATCGATAAATGTAAGTCAACCTCAAGTTGATCCACAACCTAGATCAAAAGTGCACTCTATTGCTGATCACGGGACATCGAACACCCCGGCTCCATAGTTATGGGAAATAATGAGTCATCATCAAGGGTGCAAGAAATTTCCACTAATTATATTGATTACGGAGAATCATATGATCGAAAAGACTACAATTGTCGACACTTACTTCTCATAACAATTGCAAATAACCTCCTAAATGATCCAGATCCCAAGACCATGGCGAGTGCAAAAAGCGCTCGACCGGACTCAATGGAAGGAAGCAATTCAAGCTGAGATAGCCTCGCTTAATAAAAGAAAGGTATTCACATCTGCAATACCTACACCTCCAAAAGTCTTCCCTGTGGGATTCAAATGGGTTTTCATCCGGAAACGGAATGAAAACAATGAGGTGGTGAGATATAAAGTGAGACTTGTAGCACAAGGGTTTACGCAGAGACCCGGCATTGATTTCAATGAAACATATTCTCCGGTTATGAGTGGAATAACATTCCGATACTTAATATCATTGGCAGTTCAAAATCGTCTATCTTTGCAGTTGATGGATGTAGTGACAGCATATCTTTATGGGTCACTTGATTCGGACATATACATGAAGGTTCCCGATGGAATCCCAATTCCGAATCCAAACGCAAATCGCAATATGTATTGTGTAAAGCTCAACAAGTCACTATATGGCTTGAAACAGTCGGGTAGAATGTGGTACAACCGACTAAGTGAATTCCTTCTAAAGAAGGGATACACAAACAATGATGATTGCCCATGTGTCTTCATAAAAAAATCTCCAACAGATTACATTATATCCGTATATGTTGATGATTTAAATATCATTGGCAACTCTAATGATATAAATGAAGCACGCAATCACCTAAAGACGGAATTTGAGATGAAGGATTTGGGTAAGACCAAATTTTGCTTAGGTTTACAACTTGAGCACCTTCCCTCAGGAATCTTAGTGCATCAATCAGCCTATATCCAGAAAATATTGGAGAAATTCAATATGGACAAATCATATCCATCTAAAACACATATGGTTGTTCGATCTTTAGATATGGAGAAAGATCCATTCGACCATGTGATGATGGAGAAGAGGCTTGGGACCCGAGGTTCCTTATCTCGATGCTATTGGGCGCTTATGTATCTTGCAAATTGCACCAGGCCTGATATTGCATTTGCAGTGAACTTACTAGCTAGACATAGCGCTGCACCAACCAAACGTCATTGGACAGGTGTAAAGCATATCCTCAGATATCTTAATGGCACAAAGGATCTTGGATTATATTTCGAAAGAAATCAAGATCCCACTATGATTGGATACACGGATGCTGGCTACTTATCAGATCCCCATAATGCCAGATCCCAAACAGGCTTTGTATTTCTACATGGTGGAGCAGCTATTTCATGGAAGTCTTCTAAACAGACTCTGTAGCTACTTCCACCAATCACTCAAATTATTGCACTATATGAAGCTTCACGTGAATGTGTATGGCTTCAGAGAATGATTAACCACATACAACAATCATGTGGTATTGGTTCTATTGAATCACCTACAATTATCTATGAAGATAATGCAGCTTGTGTTACAGAGATGCAAACAGGTTACATAAAGAGCAACATCACAAAGCATATTGCTCCAAAATTGTTTTATCCTCATGAGTTCTGACAAAGTGGGGAGATAAACATCTTGCAAACCAAATCATGCGATAACCTCGTGATCTTTTCACCAAGTCATTGCCATCTTCTACATTCTTGAAATGTGTTCATGGGATTGGTATGAGACGGCTTCAAATTTGCAAGAATCGGGGAGATATCTCCTAACTATTAACTCCGTTCTAACAGATATTACACTCTTTTCTTTCATGAGTTTTTCCTCACAAGGTTTCTCATAAAAGTTTTTAATGAGGTAATATTAACACGAGTATATGTCATGTTTTCGCTTTTCCCTATTGGGGTTTTTAAGGAAACATCAAAGACATGAATTGTCTTTAAACTTCGTTTATGGGTTTTTCCTGTAATAGGTTTTCTCATACGAGTTCACTAGAGACAATCACTTAAATATCTTTGTGTCGATTTTCTCCTAAATTTTCCCATTGGGTTTATAGGAGTTTTCAACAAAGATATCAACATATCTTCTCCTCATATTTTTCCTACAAAGTTTTTAGAGAGGAGTTTAATATATTATGTTGTATCTCCAATTTTTCCCCACAGGGGTTTTTAGAGGAGCTACCAAAGACATAGTGATTTACTAATCACACTTATATATGTCATATTTTTCTCCTTATTTTTCCCACCGGGTTTTAAGGAGTTTTTGATGGCATATCAATATAATCCTCAGATTATTCCCATAGTGTTTTTTGAGGAATCAACGACGCATTGATCTCAAAGAAGATTCGATCAAGGGGGAGTGTTGTGAACCAATGTCTCCTCATGAAGACACCTCTTCAAGTGATCTCATCAAGATCTAGATTAGGCAGTTAATTTGTAACCAAAGGGTGTGTCCTTTGGCAATGAATGCATAGGCATCCCTTCTCTTGTATAAATACATACAATTGATCAATGCAATGAAAAACTTCTTTATTCCATTCTGTTCTCTGTTTTCATTTACTTTTTACAAGCACAAAGAAGCTATCTACTTGTGCCAAACTGCGTATCTGTCTCCACAGGCTGCCAGCTCCCACTCCCGGCCCGCTTGGGCACCGCGAGCCGTCACCAATCTTCGTGCACGACTTATCATCAATGATTGCACAGTACAGGTCTAGCGGCTATGTAGGTCTTGGCATTTCCTAATCTCCATCTGGTACAAAATTTTTGAAACTAGGTAGTAGCTGTCGTGTATGAGCATTAGAATGCAGCGGTATGAGCAGAATACCAGTTATACGATTTGACCATGGAAATAATCTCCCCAGTCGTAGAAATGATCGTAGAACACTGTAGGGGCTCAATGAGTAATGAGTAAGGGTGTGTTTACAGGGATTCAGTTTCTTCAGATTTGTGGATCTGGTGAAGCTAAAAATTTTAGTTTCACTAGATTCGTGAAGCTATAGATGTTTGGTAGAGCTCTAGATGCCAGCTTCACCTGAGATCTAAAACTTGTAGGCTAAAAGAAAGTGAATTAAGTTTATATTTTTGGTCTAAAATGTAAACAAGATGATCCATCTAAACACTCTTAGGATGTGTTTGGGACAGCTCCAGCTCCACCAAAATCTGTGGAGTTGGTGGAGCAGGGTATTTCTAGCTCCAGAAATTTGTGGAGCTGGAGCTGTGGGTACATTAAAAGTGTTTAAGTAGATCATCTTGTTTACATTTTAGACTAAAAATATAAACTTAATTCACTTTATTTTAGCCTATAAGTTTCAGCTCTGAGCTGGAGCTGGGATCTAGAGCTCTCCCAAACAGGATCTTAATGTACTCACAGCTCCAGCTTCATGATCTGTAGAGCTAAAAATACCCAGCTCCACCAGATCCACGAATCTAGTGGAACTGGAGCCCTACCAAACACACCCAAGAGTGTTTAGATAGATCATCTTGTTTACATTTTAGACCAAAAATATAAATTTAATTCACTTTATTTTAGCTTATAAGCTTCAGATTTCAGATGAAACTGAAATTTGAAACTCTACTAAACAGACCCTAAGTATATAGGCATATCCCTGAAAGACAATTAATTTTGTAGTAGTTCCGGCAGCAACATAGTCCCCTCTTTGGAACAGCCTAGCTGTGTTTCTAGATGAAATCGATACAATATTTCTGATAGCCTTATGGATTCAGAGATTAATAAACTAGCAGCTAAAAACTTCTCTTAATATAAAGTTTTCTTGGGTAGAACTGTTCAATGTAGCTGTGGTCGCTATAATGGAAGTAAAACCTTTTGAGGACCATAGTCATCATAGTGGTAATTAATTTTGTAACTTGATTGCATGGTATATGTCATTGGCTTCTAATGAAATCAATGCTACGAAGCACGAACCTTATGGATTCAGAGATTAATAAACTAGCAGCTAAAAACTTCTCTTAATATAAAGTTTTCTTGGGTAGAACTGTTCAATGTAGCTGTGGTCGCTATAATGGAAGTAAAACCTTTTGAGGACCATAGTCATCATAGTGGTAATTAATTTTGTAACTTGATTGCATGGTATATGTCATTGGCTTCTAATGAAATCAATGCTACGAAGCACGAACAACATGTAGCAATACAAAGTCTAGGGGTGCAAACAGATCGGATACGGACGGATTTCGCTCATTCTGTATCCTATTCCAAATTTTTTCTCGGATATAGAATCGGATACGGACAGTGCCGGATTCGAATACGAATACGGATTACTTCAGTCGCGAATACGGAGCGAATACAGATCGTTCCGGATACGGTTAGTCTCGGTTACGAATAGTTAGTCGGATAATACGTGAAAGCAGAAACCATATATGTCGCGCATATTAAGATCAATCAACCATACACAAAACTTTACTAGAACCTTGGAGACATATAAGTGTTTCAAATTCAATAATAATTGCTTTCCCTATATAAAAATAATATGCAGCCAAGTATAATTCCAATCAACATATGAACTTATATGATGTAGAATGTTTATGTTTATCGGATCTATTATCGGATATCTATTTCACTCATTTACACTGATATTTTTCGGATATCTCGGATATTCGGGTATGGATCGGATACGGATCGGATACTTCTCTTCCCATATCCTACCCCATATTTTTTTCGGATAGGAAGATTCGAATCCGGATCGAATCCGGATATAACCGGATATCATTTTTTCGGATTCGAATCGGATTTTAAACGAATTCGGTCTCGGATCGATCGGGAATTATCCGCTCCGTTTGCACCCCTAACAAAGTCCTTGCAGCATACCTCCATGACATGATCAGACGGAAATGGCCAATAACCCTGAAATCATGAACTTTTCAATTAGCTTTGCAAATTAACACATTTTGAAAATTTCCAAGCAAATATTAACACGGTTAAGCTCGCCTTGAGCACAAAAGGAAAAAAATGGAATTGATATTCCTGAGTTGACCCCGTATCATGATCTCTACTACTTCTAATTAGGAGTTGGTGGTGGTATGTCCATTCTCCATCACCAATCTACGTTTAAACTGTGAATAAAACCGTCGACGGAAAAAAACCGAACCGACCGACGGAGAAAAACCTAAGTCATTTTTTGTTTTGTTCCTCACGATATGCTTACCTCCCGACTTCTCCACGAACACGACAGTCGCCCCATCTGCGAGTCCAGATGCCTTCCCTGGTGCGTCCCGCTCCTCCGTAATCGGGAGAAATAGATGTTTGATCTTGTAACACAATTTTCTTTTATTGCTTGACCTTTATATTCTGTTATTAATTTTATTTTTCGTAGTAACGTATGGGCATTGAACTAGTTTTCAATAAATGTAACCGATCTTGAAGGCCACCACCCCATCACACCAGGCGGCTTTCCTTCAGGATCACACAAACGGCGCAGCTTTGACAGCTTCCTGCTTCAAACAACACTAAACCACTCAAATTAAGCACTAGACGCTTATTTGTTCCTGTAGAACAACGATCAATTTCCAACCTGAAGAATACCTTTTGTTGTGAAATCAAGTGCTGAACAAAGTCCCCCAGTGCTATCTATCCGATCGATAATTTTCTGCCTATGGTTATCTGCCAAAAATATTTTCCTTCAGATTATGGTAAAATAAATCTAACTGTATCAAAATAAAGCCAAGGAGCATTTCTTTTTTTTTCATACCTGAGGAGGTTTTCTTTTTCTTCCATATTGCATATGCACAGAGATAATCTAATGTAACTGCCCTGCATTTACAGTAGTAAATTAGCATCTTCATGTCAAAAACAGCTCAGAGTTGGAGCAGAGCAGTTGAGGAAACCATGAGAGTGGTTAATAATTCAAAATTGACTAAATTTCAATTGCACAGGCAAAATTTGTAAACTGCAGCAATTGAAATTTACAAATTCTGCCTGTGCAATTGACATGAAGATTACATCATTATCTCTACTATATAAAGTGAGTTTTTTCCCACATCACTTCATCAAAATTACTCACATTTGCCACTGTTATTTAATTACCCACCTTTACTCGCGTTACTTCATCAAAATTACCCATCTTTGCCACTGCTCTTTAATTACCCACCTTTGCCTGCGTCACTTCATCAAAATTACCCACCATTACCACTGTTTTTTAATTACTCATCTTTGCCACTGTTAGTGCTCTTTGCAAATAAACTTTTTATCATAAATTAAGTTTTCGTTGCAACGAACGGGCACATGGCTAGTGGCATAGTAATCAGGGGGACTATATTCGCAGCTGTCCCAGTATTCCCCCACAGCAAAAAGAGGTTTGGATTCCTCAATGTATTCTTTCACAAACTTTGCTGCATAACTGCACTAAACAGAAAAATGTGATAAATCAGCACATTAACAATGCGAAATATAAGGGTAGTGGTTGATCCCTTCCTTTGATAGTATGTATCTGTCCAGAGATTGCTATTTACCCTTTTGTGAAATCAAAGCGAAAATCTTGAAAACCAATGGTTTCCCGAAGCCAGATCAGCCATTCAATGCATAACTGCACTAAACAGAAAAATGTGATAAATCAGCACATTAACAATGCAAAATATAAGGGTAGTGGTTGATCCCTTCCTTTGATAGTATGTATCTGTCCAGAGATTGCTATTTACCCTTTTGTGAAATCAAAGCGAAAATCTTGAAAACCAATGGTTTCCCGAAGCCAGATCAGCCATTCAATGCATAACTGCACTAAACAGAAAAATGTGATAAATCAGCACATTAACAATGCAAAATATAAGGGTAGTGGTTGATCCCTTCCTTTGATAGTATGTATCTGTCCAGAGATTGCTATTTACCCTTTTGTGAAATCAAAGCGAAAATCTTGAAAACCAATGGTTTCCCGAAGCCAGATCAGCCATTCAATGCATAACTGCACTAAACAGAAAAATGTGATAAATCAGCACATTAACAATGCAAAATATAAGGGTAGTGGTTGATCCCTTCCTTTGATAGTATGTATCTGTCCAGAGATTGCTATTTACCCTTTTGTGAAATTAAAGCGAAAATCTTGAAAACCAATGGTTTCCCGAAGCCAGATCAGCCATTCAATAATACCTTTCCATACAAATGGCTGGGTATGATCAATGTTGGGAACCCCATCAAAGTTATCGCCGTTACTTTTGTTTCCCTGATAATGAAGTTGTACAGAAGTTGAGTAATGCTTAGTAAAACTTGTCAATCAAGATATGGTGCCAAGTAAAAGGCTGAACAAAACAGGAATATCCTGGAAAACAAAGTCAAAAACTCAACACGGTTTCCTTCCCATCAGAACAAGATATAACAGCATGTTCATCCCAAGATATTGGGATACCATCATAACGATTATACAGCCCATTGGATCCTTGAGTAGTCCCAACTCGATGGTTGATAACTACATCTGCCACAGCCCTTAAATTGTGTTCCTTCATTTTCTGAAGCAATGCTTTTAGCTGTTGGAGAGAACCATAACAAGAGTCAAGGCAGTACAGGTTCTGTGGCAGATAGCCTGAGAGATAACACATTAGGGCAATCCCAACCCTCCACCTCAGCTGATGTTCATAGAATTAATTACGCTGCCAACTAAGCAAAAATCTGATGTGGCATAGGAATTAAGGAAGGGAGAGAAGGAAAAACAAAGAAACCGTGTCTCATGCAAGAAACTGGGTCGGCACGACACCAAAACGCAAGAAACGAGCAAAATCGGGGTTGGACGTTTCTGCGCTTATCAAGCTGTGTTTGTGGTGCATGCATTGGTTTATTGCTCTCTCTCTCTCTAGACACTGCTTATGGAAATCATGGGTTGGGAAACTATGCATTGGTTTATTGTTTTCTCTCTCCTCTAGACACTGCTCATAGAAACCGTGGGTTGGGACTGCCCTTAGACCTCTTTTTCTGTAACCATGCTTTGGGTAATAAAGAATAATGGTTGCTAGCTCACATTCTGGAAATAATGACTGTGTTGGTGGAGGCAGCCATGCTGACGTAAACCCAGATTTAGCTAGGTCAACAACTTTGTCCTCTAAATTGCTCCATCAGTTGTGCTTATGGGATTCCCAGTTAAAAGCCTAACAGACAACAGGTATCAGTAACTACATGTTTGTAATTTTGTTCAATGTATATTTGTGTTGTGAAAAAAGGCACTACCCTTGTTGCCGTTATTACACAGGAAAATTTTGCTAGTGATACTGAAAAAGTGTGCAATTTCAGTTCTACCACTAGTCTTTTCGTCGTTTCATTTTTGTCACTACTGTTTTTATTTCATCCTCCTTTTGCCATTTCCATCGTTTCATTTTTGTCACTACTGTTTTTATTTCATCCTCCTTTTGCCATTTCCATCAGTTGACTGTGAGTTAATCGTCAGTCGGAATTATTCCTTCAGTTTTTGATTTTTTAAAAGATAATAACTGAAGTTCAATTCTTTGAAAATTTTTTGTATGATCCTAGACTATTAAAGATGGTACCATAAATTTTTTAGAGCATGATCAAGCTTGCATATTTTTATAAAAATATAGAGATGGAGTCGAATGACTTTATTTTTATAAAAATGTATAAGCTTGATCATATTCGAAAAAATTTACGGTACCATCTTTACCAGTCTAGGATCATACAGAAAAATTTGCAAAAGAATTGAACTTCATTTGTTATCTTTAAAATATAAAAACAGAAGGAACAATTTGGACTAACGGTGGGGTCAACTGATGGTCAACTCACAGTCATCTGACAGAAATAGCAAAAGGAGGAAGAAGAGCAAAGACCAGTGGCAAAAATGAAACGAGGAAAAGAATAGGAGTAGAAGCGAAATTGGGTATTTTTTCAATGGCACCAGCAAAATCTTCCCTTTTTACACAGAAAATACTTGCAGCTTATCTTGAATTTCTTTCAGATGAGTGAACCATGTAAAGCTAAACATAGGTTACAACAATCCACAAATGTAAACTCAATAAATATGAATCACCTTTCAATCACAGGATCAACAACTATCGATAATAGCTTCTTCTTGTGTTTGCACAACGGCCATAGTAACTCCACACGAACAGATCAACAGAGAATAGCTTGTGCGTGCACATCGCAGGGCATTCTCATTAGCTGCGATTTCACAGAAGGCGGGTGCATGTCGCCATGTCCTGATATCCATCAGTTGAAAAGGAACCCGTTTTTGTTCCTGCCACTAAGCCCAGTAACATTTCTGAAGAACCCCGTCTCTAATTTGATCCATAAAGTGATAGCAAAACGTGTTTAGAGCCTTAAGACACATTCTCACCTGGAATAGGATTTCCCTTCCATTCTTAATGATCCCACCTGCCAAAAAAAAATGCAGAGACAACAACCACATTTCTATCAGATGCTTGATCAAAGAACCGAAACAATACACTACAAGAAGAAGGGAAACTAGTCGAGCTGAACATAGGCAAAGAAAGGCGTGAACTCTATGGCTTTACCAATGCGAGCAGCCTGTTCTTGGAACTTATCAACCCGAAACCTGCATCATTCGTCATCAGGGGCATCAGAACAAGGTCACTATTCAACCAAGAACAAACAAACTGCATCGGGAAATCACAACACGTTAGGTGGTGCGCTCACCATCTGGCCCATTCAATGCTTCAACCTCGCACAACCGATCAAATGCGCAATGTGAGCAGCGAAAGCTTTACGACGCCGTCATCACATGCGTGGCGGAGCTAGGGGCGCGGAGCCAGCGGCGAGGGTGGCAGGGCACGCGAAGCGAGGCGCCCCCGGCATTCGCGCGAACCGACGGCGGCGTCAAAGAAGAAAAGCGGGGACCGACCACGCCGACCGGATGGATTCGGACTCCCACGCCGGCGACGAGCTGCGATCGTTCCGGCGAACGGGCGGCTCTTTTCGGATGCGATTCGATCAGATAGCTCTGGCTTTCGGTTTCCTGAGCCAAGAATCCTGTTCTTGCCGCTGCTGCCTTTCTGGTGGGGTTGCGTTGGTCCGGGTAGCGAGACGACGGAGGAATCGAACAGCTTTTGCTTTGCTTGATCCGATTGGTTGGGTTTCGTTCTTTCTTGATCGAATAGAATGCCTTTTTTCTGATCGAAAGTGGCGCGGGAATCTGCAGACTACGGATGGAGTGATAATTGGGGTATTGCTTCTTCCCGCCGTTCCCGGAGGCGACGAGTCAAAAAAAAAAAAAGAGAGAAAGAAAGGGAGTGATGGATTGAGATACCCCATCGTCCGGCCCATCTTTTCGCTGGGAATGGGCCCAATAAAGCCAGATGAGTTGAACCCATCATTCCTATGAACAGATGATATTTAGGGCCCAGGGAACTCGTCTTGGGTTGGCCTTTCGTTTTGACGCTGCAAATCTGCTCGACTGTGACCATAGAAAGAAACACAGATGAAATCCAGCATAAGTGAACATGTAAAAAGAATTAAAAGGAGAAGTGAAATATCTCTTCAATCTCAAAGCACCGCTAAAATACCCCGCGATTTAAACCAGCGGTTGCACACCGACTATTCGGTTTCTCTTGGGGAACATGGTTTCTCTCCTGTCTTCCTGTCGACGGCTTTGAGAGGAGCAAACAGTTGCACGCTGCAGCTAGAAGCTTTCCGCAAAGAAAAAAAAAAGGAGAAAAGAAGGTACTCCTAGTCACAGCTACCGAGATCCATCTATCAAGAGGCACTGTTCAGTGAACAGTAGTAGCAAACAGTAGCAGGCAGGCGCAAGATCTCAGCCGGGCCAATGGCAGCACGTACGCATGCACAGCACAGCTTTTGCATCTTTTTTGGAAGCTGGCCTGGCCGACGCGACGCTGTTAGCTTGCTATCGGCAACAGCAGCACTGTGACCAGTGGCTCGCCTCGTCATGGGCATTGGCAATATTGCCATCCATCCATGGCCATGGCCCTTGGGTCCAGTCCACCGCACCTACACTTTGGCCTACTCCACTTACCCCTTGGACGCCACCTTGCACCGCACCACCATCATGATCATCAGATGAAAGTGTGCAAGGAATTGAGTTCCTTCCAAATGGATCCAATGATCCCTCCACCGGCATGATATATACAGCACCACAATTATGCATGCCAAGCAAAGATGATGTGATCTCCATCAATTCATCATTATCATTCGTTAGATAGATAGCTCCGTAGATTGGTAGATAGATAGAAAGATTCCAACATGTAGCCAGGCCAGCCAAGGCAATGAGTAAAGGTAAAAGAAATGAAGAAGTGGCGTTCTTGTGACGGATGGTGACCGGTGAGGCTGCATCTGTTGCGAGCATCGAGTCCCCGACATGCTAGCTATCTATGCTTTTCAGTGGGGCATGCATGGATGCACAAGCTTGGAAAAGGATGGGAATCATGCAAGGCGATGAGATCTCTCCCAGACTCGCTCACCACAATGCCGATCACATCTTCGCTTTTAGCAGCAACTTTTGGCCCAAACAATATTTGTTTTGCTTGTTTTAGTCAGAGGAGGAAAAGAATCGCGTTGCTGCTATGATCCACCAGGAGAGGTGCCCCTTTTTTTTTTATTTCTTTGCTTTGGATCCCGAGTTTTCATTTCACAGGCTGAAAGATATCGGCGAGACCTAAAAAAAGATCACATCAGGGACGCCCTTTTTTCCTTTTTCTCAGAGAGTGGCATATGCCACCTATATTTGTGGGCACACAGTCACAGGGCTCCACTCGTGTTGCATCGAGTATAATACACATTGGATTTTTTTTTTTTAAAAAAAAGGTATGACACACACATTGATTCGTAGCGTCCTGCTGCCTGGATTCATATCCCATGTTTTGCGGTTCAGACGGCATGAAGGGGGCAAATGCCTCATGGGTCTGCTTTTTCTATCGCACAGAAAACACTTAGGATGGATGGATGGCAGAAGCAGTATCAATTAAGCTTATATGTTCTTGGAAAAAGAAAAATACTCCCGCGTTATAAACAGAGCACGATCACAGGATGTTCCCTAACCTTCGCCTTTCTCCGGACAATCATGGCGCAACAATATTAAGAAATAATAGCCGAACGCAACGGATAGTGAAGTAGTTAAAAGTGGCCGGAGAATCTCGAGTTTATGCCAAAACTAGCTAGAAAGCATGAGGCCGACGCTATACGGACGATTCCGTTGCCTTTGGATCGAATCCAGTCGCTGTCCAGCTCCAGCATTCAACCACATCGTTACCGAAACCTACGTGTAATTGTCTATTCGAGGCGTCGAAAAGGAGATAATTCTCGTGTAGACTATACTTAGCTTCTTCACGCGTATGTAAATGAAGGCGGACCCTAGGCATACAGGCTGGGAATATGTATGGCTATGGCCTCGTCTGACGCACGAATTCTCCATAGAATTACGTACGAATTCTAGAGGAGGCGGTTTAGCTCCGTAGGGATTGACAAAATTTCTAGCGTCCGAAACGGGATCCGAAAGGAAGGATTATCGGAGGGATCCGTGCCTCTCTCTGGAACTTCTTAGAAAATTTCTTGGCAAGGAAACGGAAAGGGACTTGGGAGTTGGGAGGAACGGGAGTGCTGGCTGCTGAGATGGACGGCTGTGGGGACAGCGCACAAATATTCAACGGCCCGTCTCGAGAATCTGATTAATCCGCCACTCAATCACGTGATGAGGCCCACATGCCAACACAGACAAAGCTTCATACAATGCTCCTCCGCAGGGTTAACAAAATCGATGAAATAGACCAAAAATTGTGAAAATGAACCATATCGAGTCCGTACAAAATCCTAAACCGATCAGTAAACGATCAAATTAAAAAAATTCGAAAAAATTTATGTTATGCAAACTGGTCGAAAATCGGTGAAAATTGAGCGATTTTCGATGAAAATCGACGAAGATCGCTTAAAAATTTGGCCGCAAGAAAAGTTTAATTCGCCAGTCGTATTTCAAATTTTTGGAGAAACTCAACCGATTTTTGAGAAAACCGATCGATTTTTGATTTTTTAATTTTTTCCAAACCATTCGATTTCGAAATCCTTCGGTTTTCGTGATAAATTGGTACTGCCAGATCCTCAATTTTCAACCTCAGTTCAGTTTTGTATACCCTGCTTCTCCGACTAGTGTAGCACAGCAGAGACCCTTTTGATTCACAGAATCGCTAGAAATCTGTCTAATGATTTTTTAGAAGTGGTTCTATGCTTTCTCTTCCAATACAAATTGCACAAATTTTGAAGCTAAGTGCAGAGGTAAGTAATCATCATTTAACCTTTATTCATATTTAATATTTGTGCACCTTTAAAAAAGAAAAGCATAGAAACATCTCTCTTTTTTTGTATCATTCGAATTTCTAACTTTTCAATTTGCATCGTTATTCGTGCATCTGCTCACATCCATCTCCGGTGAGCTTCATTACAGTTAGGATTCACCCAAGCTAGAGTTTGGGGTTCATTGGGGCTAGATTTAGAGGGAGACCGAAGCGGTGGGAGGACTGCCGGTAGATGGTAGCTGCGGTAGGACGACGGGGACACCGCCAGTTGTCAGCTTGGGGAAGGGATTGTAGGCAATGAACATCTGCGGGAACGACAAGATTAGGAGAATATTAGTTGGTGAGGGAAGATGGTGATGGATCCAGCGGCGCTAGCCATCAGAGAAGAGGAAGAAAGGTGGGCCGAGGGAGACATGGCTGATGGTGGAATCAGAAAGGGAGGAGGAAGCGGACGATAGTGATAGCGGTAGAGATGGGAGAGGAGGAGGTGGTGGTGTAATACCCTAAAATTTAGATATTATTGTTAAATAGTTATTTCTAATTTCTGGAATTTTTCCAAAATTTTTAGCATTTTACAAATACTTTTTACCATTTTCAATTTTAAATAAAATATTTTGCATGAGAAATTGAAAACTAAATTATACTGAAAATAATTTTATTAATTTTAAAATGTTTGTAGGTATTTTTTTAGAATTTTTCTTAAATTTTTAACTCTATTTGTTATTTTCTAAAAGCCTCATTGAATTTCTATATTTATTTAAATTTGAAAACTTTGTGAAATCCATAAAAATCTTTTTGGGCCGAAACCGCTTTTCCCAGCCTATTTTTCTTCTCTACGACCCGACCCATGGCCTTTTTCCTTCTCCCTGCGCCGACTTGGCCTGCTACGCCCACTCGGCCTTCCTCCTCGTTCCCTAGCCTGGCCCGGCATGCTCTCTTTCTTCCTCCTCATGCTCGACCACAGCCGCGCCATTACCTCGCATAGTAAGCTCCTACACCGCGCCCCTGTGCCTAATTCCTTTCACTTTTCGCACGCAATCAAATCCTAACTTGTCTCAAACTTCCTTTTTCCCTTCACAACCGACATCCCCCAAATCCCACGCCAAATTCTCACCACTTTCCAACTGGCCGCTACCTTCTTTGTCGTCAATGCCCCGCCTTAGATTCCTTCCCTCCACTATAAAAAGTGAGCCTCGGCCTATGTGTTCCTCGCTCAACCATTTTGGCCCACAGAAAGTCTTTTCCCCGCTCATGCGCCCAAAACGTTGTCAAGCGTAAGTTCCCTCTCTCTTGGGCCACTGCACCCACGTGTCACCTCCACTATCCCTGAGCCCTTCCCTAGCGACGACCACATCACGTGGTGCCTCACTCTCCTCTCTCTTTCCCCTCCCTCAATTTCGGTTTTCATCCGCACTATGGCTAATTTTCACTTTTCCTAGTTCAGTCGTACGCCGCCTCTCATTGGGATTGTGCCACCGACCAAGCCCCATTGCCACCGCCATGTTCCCCATCATGCCGACGTCCCGGTGCTTCCCTCTGCACCGCTTCTCACTCCAGGTTACACCGTGCTGCGTCCCCGCAAAGCACCGCTCATTGGTCATATGCGCCTAGGGCGCCTAGGCCTTGCACCGAGTTCATGGTGCACCGACTTGGGCTGTGGACTCGGTCCACAACTACCGGGCCTACATGTCATAGACCGGCACCTTTTCCAATTTGCTAACGTGCTTGTGCAATAATCTAGATTTTCCTTAGAAAACTAAATCAGAAACTCCAAAAAAATCCTTTCTCTCTCATTTTCTTGAATTAAATCTTCCAAGAGTACGTTCAAACTCCGATCAACTCCATTTTTTTAAATTCATCTAAAATTTTAAATTATTTATTTATTCTAGTTTTGTATTTATTTAAATTTATTTAGATTTTGTTTCAATTTAGTTCTTTTAACATATAGATCTTAGAGAGTCAGAAGAGTTCCCTATCGACGATTGCAAGCATCAACCCTTCAGTTAAGGTAAGTTACACTTTTTGATCATATTGAATGTAGCTTTTAAATTATATTTTGAATTAAAATTATTGTATGCATAATTTTAGCAAGCATAAATTTCTATCCCAATTTGTAATGAATAGTTTTGCCCAGATTAATTATAACCACATTTGAAATTTGAATATCGTATGTCATTGTAACCCTAAATTATATGATGAATATGAAAATATTTAGAAATTTTCTTAGACATGCTGAGAACTAAAATTAGGACCTTTTGGGGAATTGTGCCAAACAAAGTTCTATTACAATATAAAATGACACTTTTAAAGTTATGTAAAATGTCATGATGGCCTAAAAATGTGGTTTTAGACTGGGCAAAATGGTTGACTAGTGGTTGTTTGGTTGTTGAAAAGCTTGTCTAGTCAGTTAATGACCAGTCTGTGAGAGTCGAATATAAAGCATTACCGTACTTCCACAAATCTAGTATAGAACAGACGTGGCTATTCGTCTTGAAACATACCTTGGACAATTGTGTCGTTAGAATGAATGTGGGGTTGGTTTTAGACTACCACACGATGCAAGAGGGAGCTTCTGACTAGGGTGATTTTAGCCCTTTTAGGGGTGAAAGCTTAGTAGGCATGACTACATGGATGGACATTATATGGGCTTTGTCATGATTTTTTTTCTAGTGTAGGAAGTATGTATTTTGGTAAAAATGGGACGGTCATATCTTGTGAGTAAAGCTGTACAACCTTTGCATAGTGTAAAACTAATCGTTTAGTTGCATCCGCGGTTATAGGCATGCTGAGCAAGCCTTTCACTTATTAGACTTTGATATTTCAAAAATGATTTCAGAAAAATGAATTCTAGTGGAGTGATTTCATCATGGAAAAGTAGGTTTAGCGCAGGATGAATCTTTTGATAAAAGATGATTGAGAATAAAATATTCTAAGTAAAAATTTATGCATTTAAAAAGTTACTTAGAATATGTGAAAACTTACTATTTTATGTGAAAATTAACCATACAACCTTCCTTTGTCCCCTTTAAATTAAAATGCATTTCCTGTGTAACTTGTAGAGAACTTCTAGTACTCACCCTTGTTCATTCTGTTGTTTTAGAGGAGTTATATTGCAATGGTGAGTACTAGGAGGACTAAGCCGCTTCTCCAGTCGATTGTCTACAGCAATTCTATTTATCTTTACTACTGCTTTATTTTACTTTCGCTATATTATTTTATTTAGCTTACATGTCACTCACATTGTAAATTTTGATTATTAACATGCAGTGTGTGTTTGATTTGTCGTGGCATCATCTTTGTTGTGTGTAGTAATTTTTCTTGAACTAGTACATGATATATAGAGGATTTCAGGGTTTATTCTTGGGTCCAACATGCGGCGACATAGGGGGAGGAGCTCGCCGATGGTCTTCGTTTGCATGCTCCGACACCGACAAGGTGGCTGGGCTCGGGCTCAAGAGGTAGGAGGTGGGCGGCACTGCAAGATGGAATTGATCGAGATGCAGAGCGCCTGGATCAGGTAATGAAGTAGCATAAGTCTTAGGAAGGGAATGTGGACCATTGGGTCTAGATCTAAATATGGTCCAACAGTAAAAATGAATAATTTTGTAGAATAAAAATCATTAAAATTTTTAGTATAATACTATAATGTATAGAAAAATCATTCCTTTTTTCGTGGGGAAAAGTGTGCACAAAGCCTTTTTTCCAGGCACTGCATCTGCATTGTGGGATCCTCGAGTGCCCCTACTAGAACTACCGGGGAGTGGGGACCAGCTATGTGTGTGTAAAACGCATCGCATACACCATCTTCTTTTTATGCGCTCGTCAGCCTTCAATCCTAACCTACTCACTAAGAAATGTTTTCTGCGAGTACTAAACTTAGAATCCTTGCTAATGGGCACTAGCCAATTATAGCTGCTAGTATACTCACTCTACTCAATCTAGCCTTTTATAACACTAGTTTTCTTTATTCTCAACAATTCCCATGCATCATTAACAAGAATGGCTTTGGGAAATGGTGTGGCGAGTTGGGGTCAAATTTTGCGAGGGGAGTCATATCTTAAGATCGAATCCATTGTCACGTGTTGCTGCGTTGGCCCAGTGCATCTAGAAAAGGTGACAAATCAACAAAGTGCTCTGATTTGATTATGTTGGAGATTGTAGCCTCTAAGTAATTATCGTTCGCTCGATTACACAGACTGGTGCTAATGCGCGCATGCGGAGGTCATTAGTCCACCTAAAACGTAGGAGTACTACTACCTTGTTGATGAGTGGAGTATGTCGTCGAATCCGGGCAACTTGAGGCCAAAAGGCCTCTTGGTTGGTTTACTACTCCCGACGCACGAAAGCAGCCGAGGTAAGCAAGCGATACGATACGATTAGAGATGGCCAGATACCCGTGCCAAATGGGTCGACCCGAGACCTGAGACTGTAGACACGGCTGACAGTATAGACATGACCTAGGTATCGTATAGCCTGATAGTAAACGGGTCTAATCGGAACAGGCTAATAGGTTGGGTCGTGTTTGGGCTAGTATATATCCTGGCTTGATGTATGGCATGGCCCAGCATGGTCCAAGCATTTCAGCCTATTTATTCGAAAATATAGCTGTTAAATGCTTAAAAATCTAAAAAAGTTACAAAAATCTCAATTTTTTCCCTATAAATATGGCAACACCCCCCTCATTTCCCCTAATGTAAACTTGTTATCTGTTCTCCTTATTCTTTCGTGAAAATTCCCTTGCCTTGGTGATAATTTGCAAAATTTAAAATAGTTTTGCCAAAAATCTGAAATCTGACTTCTGGAATCTGTCAACAAAATCAAGATAAGAATAGTGATTTAATTTTTCATTGTCCTTATTATTTTCAATGAGATTAAATCAATAATAGCATAATTATTTCTTACAGTTTTTTATGGAGAACTAGGATTTTGCGTCCTTTCCCAACTTCTGATTTTATGATTTCACCCAAGGAGTTTCTTGTATCCTATCAAGTTGAAGAAATTGTAATACATATACCATCTTCAGGCTCTACAAGTACTACTGCTTCGGTAAGCACGAGGAAAAAAGATCAAGACGCCGTACATCGAGAATTTGGGAAGATTTCGAGCAAATTTTCGAGACATCAGATGACGTTCAGAGCAGGTATACTGTTTGTAAATATTGTAAGCATAAATTAACTGTGAAATCTTTACGTGAAACGAGGCAGTCAAAGAGACATGCTGAGAGCTGTAAAAAAAGTTGGAGTGGCTATGAGACAAATGCAGCTGCAGTATAACCCCGACGGTATAGTATGTCACTGGGACTACAATCCCAAGGTAGCTTGTGAATCTCTTTGTCATTTAATGGTTCTCAAAATCTATCTTTAAACTTTAGTGAGTCACTAGTATTTGAAAACTATATTAAGATCGCTCATAAACTAGATTTTATGTAGTTTCTAGACAGACAACAATTAGATATTTGACTAAATACTGTAATAATTATCATAGTAAGCTAAAAGAGCTCTTTAATATCAGTACGTTTTCTGTGCCTTTGACATTAGATATATGGAGTAGTAGGGCTAAAAAGAATTAGCTTAGTGTAGTTGCACATTACATAAACAATGACTAGCAACTAGAGAAGAGAATTATAGAATTCAAATTAATTGACATAGCACACACTGGTAAGAGTGTTGTTGATTGTATTGTAAAAGTTGTGGAAGATTTTGACTTTATTGATAAAATTTTTGCAATAACAATAAATAATGTTGTAGCAAACAGTTCTGCAATGACCATTTTTACTCTGCTTTTTAATTCATACGCCGAATCTTTCTTATTACATCAGTGTTATGCTTGCTATATTATTAATCTTATAGTTAAATCTGGTTTGAAGAGGTTAGATCTGTACATTGAACCTTTTTGCACGGCAATATCTTTCTTAAATTACTTTAATCAACGAGTAGCAGCATATAAAAACTATTGTATTGCAATGAAGATATGTCCACATAACTTTGGTTTCAATATGCCAGTTAGATAGAATTCTACTTGATGCTTAAGTCACTCCTACCCTCTAAAAGCACATTTTCTATTTTTATTAATATACACTATCGTGGTTAGGAGGGTCAACCACTACTCACAGAGCAACTTTGATATGTTGCTGAATACTTGCTGTCATTTTTTAAATTTTTTATGATTCCACTGTTGCTTTATCTGGATTTTATTGCTCAACCTCTCCTTTACTTGTGCATCATATTCTAGAAATTGCTACTCACTTAAGTAAGCATGAAAATGATAATGTTTGCGTGAATCTACTTATGTTATGTAAACTAAAATTTTGAAATATTAGAAAGAAATTTCTGTGTTATATGCATTTGTATTTATTTTAGATCCTACAGCTAAAGTTCGAGGATTTTGTAATGTCCTCTCACTTCTAAGTGATGCGGCGGGCATTGGTTATTCTAGTTATTTTTCAAATATTCGTGCTAATTTATCTCAAATTTATGCTAAGTATGATCAAAAATTTGTTGGAGTTTGCCTACTACGACCTCTACCCGTACCCACAACAGGTAAGAAGAAAATTGTATGGGAGAAGATATGGAATACAAGTGGCTCTACCTCAAAGAGTTCGAGTGCAACAACATCAAATGTGGACACAACAAGTGGTGGGAGCTAGCTACCTATCTCATTAGCGACAATGTTAACTACCAAGAGTAGTAAAAGGACTTCAACATTTCACATTGGTGGCAGGAGATATATCCGGTGCTTTCCAAACTAGTAAGGGATGTGTTAATAGTTCCAATCTCTATGGTTTTTGCGGAGTCTGCTTTCAGTCTATATAGAAGAGTAATCGGGAGAGAAGAGCAAATCTGACAAATGAGATAGTGGAAATACTCCTCACTGTGAAAGATTGGGAACAAAGTTATCAACGAACTCAATACACTACTGTCGGTGTTTCGAGAACCGGCAAGTAAATTTTGTAAGTCTTGAGGGGCAGCGTTCCGTTCCTTGAATGGTTAGACCCAAAAGAAAAAAGAGGTCCAGATTTATCTTGGTTGGTGAATGTCCCTACTCCATTCGTGTGGTGGTGCGTGTTTGTATTGATGCTGATGAGCTCGTCGAATTACAAGCGAGGGCTGCGCAAGCACCTCGTGTGCGGTGGTCGGATGGGGGGGGCTATGAGCGCGAAGGGCTCGGAGCTCAGGAGTATGCTCTGGCTATGTGTGTGTGAATGTTCGTCTGTGGTCCCCCCCGCTCCGGAGGGCCAAGCCTCCCCTTATATAGCCGGGGAAGCCGGTTACATAGAGCGTGTGAAGGAAAAACGGATGGGGCTCCCTTGGGAGTCGGTCTTCGCCTCGGCGTCTGGTCTTGGACTTGACTTGACGGGTAGTTGTTGGTCTGCGTCGAGTCGATGAAGGCTGGCTGGCGAGGTGCGGTCCGTTCCCGAAAGCAGCGCTGCTCTCTGTGGCTTGTCGGTACCGACGTCGGGATGTCGACCGGGGAATTGCTGGGGAAGGCGCGCGCCTCCACCCCGTTTGGTCATCTTTGGCTTAACGCCATCGATGGGGTAGGTGGTAGGGTCGGTAAACTTCGATGATTTGATGTTGGCTTGTTGACGAAGGGGTTTGAGTCTGTTCGAGGCTTTATTATCAGACCCGTCGGTCGGGGCATCTCCGAGTTAGTATCGCCAGCCTTGTAAGGTGCCCGCTCTGTAACGCTGGTCGGACCACTTTTGGGGTCGGCACGGAGGACCCAGGCCCCATTTCAGGAGATGCGATGTGACCCATCGCCTTTCTGGGCATTGGGATACTGTGTGTCGGGTATCCGTCAACTACATAAAGTAATGAGCTGACAGTAACGTTTGAAAATCTTTATCTACAAAGTTAAAAAGAATAATTGTAATCTTCACTTTTTCCAATCATCACTGAGCTATAGGCTGTACTTGTTTTTTTGTGCTAAGATTTTCTAATATTGATTTTTCACTTGCCAAAGCTTTTAATAGGCAATGAAACATTATAAAGGTCATTATTTAATTCAATTATTTTTCTCTTTTTAGAATTTTATTTCATTTTTTGGCTTTTCCTAATTTACATAGGTTTTAATAACATTTTCTAATTATTATAGATTTTTTAAAATATTTATGTATTTTTCAAACTTTTATGATTTTCTAATTTTTATTTTTTTAATTTTGGCACTAAATGGGCGGCCTCAACTTGACATGACCGTTTTGGATCGATCTGGATGACACAACCCTGGAGCCATCTCGGTCGTGCTTGTGTCATGGCCTCGGCCATGAGCCGACCGACACGGCTTTGTTTGCTAGGCGTCGGCGTATTCCACAGACAGGCCGGAGTCTCTGAGCCGGGTTTGGTTCGGAAGGAGGCGTCTTGGTGGCTAAACCTAGAGGGTGAAAACCCTAGAGACTCCCATGAAGGATTCCGTCTATGAACTAGAGATGACACCAAGATTTTTACCGAGTTCGAGGCCCCTTGTGAGAAGGGTAATAGCCTTACATCTGCTAGATTTACTCGAGGAGTGTGCAAAGCCGATTACAAAGTTCTCGGGTTACAAGTCCTCTCTTAGGCTCTGTTGTGGAGCTTTTGCTTGTTCGGATGCAACACTACTCGAGCGCTCGACCTCTCGACCCCTTTCCCATGCACCGGAGGCCCTTATATAGGCGGGCTAGCAGGGAGTAGGTAAAAGGAGGTCATCATGCTATCTTCATACATTTATTACCCTTCCGTCTTTGTCCCGTTCCTCGGCCTCATTAAATGCCGGCGCATGGCCGCTGTCCGCCGGGGATGTGACCCTTCTTGACGGGTTGGAGAGGCGTTAGAGGAATGGGCTTGTAGCGAAATCCTTGCGGTTAGCCAGTCGACATCGCTGTCCTATCGCCGAGCAGTGCGACAAGGGAAGGAGCCTTGAGGTGAAGCCACCTCGCACCACCTTTGTCTTCTTGGCGGGCGGCGGGCGTGCTGCCCACCTGCTCGCCGGGCGCCTCGTGGGCTTATCGCCGGGCGGCGTGCTTCGCCCACACGCCGGGCGCCACGTGGGCTTATCGCCGGCGGCGAGCGTCTTCGCCCACCTTTCCAGGGCGCCACGTGGGCTTATCGCCGGGGCGGCGGCGTGCTCGCCCTTTGCTTCGCCGGGCGCCACGTGGGCTTATCGCCGGGCGGCGGGCGTCTTCGCCCACCGCTCGCCGGGTGCCACGTGGGTCTGTCATGTTTGACCGCCGTGTTGGCCTTTTGTCTTGGCGGAGAGGGTACCCAATAGCAATCTGTTGACAAGTAGCCGGGCCCCGCCAGAGCGCGTGCCAAAGCTTACTTTAGAACCTTCATTAAATGCTCGGCGGGCTCTGGGTAGGGCCACCACTCATGAGGATCTGACCGCCTCGGTTCCCCAGCGTATCTGCAGATTTTTCTCGGGACCGGCGGCGCGCGATCTTGTCTCTTCATGCAACCGTCGGTCTTTGGGCGCATATATAGACGAGTTCATCTGTACCAAGCAGTTTCGCCTTCTTCTTCCTTACGCACCTAACTTTTGCTTCTTGACCTTCTTGCTTGAAAAACCTCGGCTTTTCTTCATCTCCATGGCACCCTCCATCCCGCCTCCACCATGATGCGCCCGAGCGATGGGAGGATGGCCATCCTAGCGCCGAGGGCACCTTCGCTTCGGGCGGGACCGCCACGCCATGTGCCTTTCAAGCGAAATTCTTATCCATACTTGGGCTATGATGGTGGCTTTGGCCCTTGGTTCGATTTCTTCCTTATCGTCCTTCACTTCTATGGGATTCACCACCTTCACCTCACCCCCAACTCCATTGTCTTTCTTTCCATCTTCACCTCTGTGAAATGTTCATGGGGTGATGCGAATCTTCCGCTTTTCGCCATTTCTTCCTCTGCTTGCACCTCCAACGATAATGAGGTAGTGGGGGTCTGCTATTACTGCTGCGGGGCGGGATGGCCTCACTACATCTCTTTCGGCCTAGGTCAATTGGAAGTCATGGCGCGTGAATAATGGTCATACATCAAGGATAGCAATGGCGTTGATGCTTGGGCGTGCCAGCCGGCGCGGAGGCCTCAAGGCCGGAACTTCGCCCGTCGAGGAGCAGCGGAGCTTCCGCAATGGCGGCCCGCATCCTCCGTTGCGGAAGCCGGATTATCTGAAAGTGGTAGCGGGACTTCGTGGCGGGAGAATCGGCCCTCTTCGCCGCGTCCGTCTGCATGGCGATACAGGCGACAACGACTGACAGCGCGCGTGGCGGGACGTGAGTCTTTGTTCTTCTTTAGCTTTTTTTCGTGCACATGCTTCTTTTGTGGTCTCCTACCAACCAGCGATTACTTTTCGTCCATTGCGGTAGCGAAACTTGGATGAGCGACTCGGGGCGATGGCTTGCTATGCTTATGCGGCCGGTTCGACCCAACCCCTTTCCGCGGCGGCCCACCCGCTTGCCGATCTGAGCACGCGGGCGCCAAGAGTTGTGGTGGTCCTCCGATGGACTCCACGGGGCCGCCAGTGGTGCGCCCGCGACCCGTGGTGATCGAGGACCACGCCCCGCCGGCGATCAGGCGCGGGCAACGATCACTGCCGGACACCACGGGCGGATCAAGGCCGCGTGGGCCAGGGCAGACTCAGCCGCCACGAGTTCAGTCGTGGCGGATCCCTCGCAGTGGGGGGCGGCCACACAAGCCGCCCCAATCTCGACTTCATCGTCGGTGGCCGCCTCCATGGCGCCCGCTTCCGTCTTCTCCTCGTGGCCGGCCTCAGCGGCATGGCGCCAACTCTTCGGCCACGAGGCTGTGCCACCACCCAACAAGGTGGTCGACACTCCCAATGGCGGTCTCGGCTGAGTACCGCCAAAGGCGTCCCTCGAGACGCGCCAAGCGCGGAGCGCCCGGCGCCAGCCAGCGCCAAGCACCTCCGCCCAGTGCCTCCGGCCTGCCACGAGAGGCTCGAGCAGGTGATCCTAGCGCCCGGCGCCTCGAGGCCGCGCCCTCGCCGCCATTGCTCCCGCTGAAACGCCACGTCGAGCTCTTCATCGGGCTCGAGGACTTGCACGCTCATCGGCACCGCCCTTAAGCGCACCGCTAGCACGGGGCGATATCGCCAGCGATTGGCGTCGGTGAGAAGCGAGCTGCGGAGAAGCGGTGAGGCGACCTGGCGGCGGCATTGGCGCGAGAGAACCGCCGCCGCCATCTGAGCCTGACGCTGGCCGAAGGGCCGAGGATCGGCGCGAGAGGGCGAGACGGCGAAGACCTCGAGTTGGAGTCCTTCGCTGCGGCGCAACTTTGTCCGTCATGCTCAAGAAGGCCTTCAGCGCACGAAGAGGTGCTGGAGCCCTTGGGGTGGCCTGAACTTCGCCATTTGGAGGACTCATGTGCAATTCCCCACGCGACCAACCAGCCGCGGGGCGCTCGGGGCCAGGGTTTTAGCCGCTCGCTCCACCGAGAAGGCCGAGAGGTCGCGATCATGACCGCGACCTATCTGTGCCTTTCTTTGGGCTAAGCAGCGCCGCCCTTGATCCCATGGCGTGATAACGATCGGCGTCGAGGAGATGTGGCGCGGCGGAGGCGAGGTCTGTGCGGCCGTGAGCACATGGCGGAATCTTTGCAAGTTGAGCGGCCGGTCATGGATGTCTCCACCCCTCTGGCCGTGGAAGGCGAAGAGGGGCGACGACATCGGCGTTGGCGGCGAGTGATGGGCGGCGACCTCTTGGTTCTTTTGCTTTTCTTTCTTTCGTTTGATCCACTCATGTACAAACACTTAAGCGGTACTTAGCAGATCGGATATTTCTGGGTTCGGTACTATTTTGCATGTTCATTCGTTTTGTGTGATCAAGTTTGCCAGGTTGAACCGTTAGGCGGTCAGCCTCCTAGCTTAGCTGGAATGCCTGAAGAACGCTTAGGTTAGGCGGTATCCACGAGCTCGCCCGATGATTCTGGCGTGTTATTTGCAAACACAAGTAAGGATCACACAAGCCATACGGGGCTTAGGCGTAAACGACCTCGAGTCTACCAGGAAACGCCAGATGTAACTCGATCTTAGCGTTTGGTTTTTGCGTGGGATTGCCACTCGGTTCACACTATTGCGAACTTGGACCACGATGATCACGCAGCACATAAGCAGCGGTAGCGTGGCGAGCAACAAGTTTCGGAAGTGTTCCCGTTGTCGCCTTGTGATGATGCGATTGATATAGGTCCCGCATCCAAAGCGCGCGAAGATCCCGCGCTTCGGATAAAACTTGATTTCGGCAATCTAGCGGGTCCGTGATGGCACGCGGACCGCCGCCTCAACCCACTTCAGAACTTATCGATGGCGACGAAGAGGTGGGTGAAGCCCTGCGAGGTGCCTCGCGGAACGGACTCAGATGTTCAAATTTCTGCACCGCAAACGCCAGAGAGCGGGATGGTTTGCAAAGCTCGGCTGGTTGGTGGACTTGCTCGGCGAAGAATCGACAAGCCAGATGTCCTCACCACCGCAAGCATCCCGGAGGGCGAGGGTGAAGCCAATAAAATCCTCGGCGAACGCTGTACCGACCGGCGGCGTCGGCGGACATATGGCTCACACGCCCGCGGATATCGAGAGCAAAGGTTGCTCCCTCTTCCCGAGTGATGCACTTCAAGAGAACTCCGCTTTACGCCTGGCGATATAGGTCCCCACCTACCGTGGTATAGCACTTGGCTTTATGCGGCAATCTTCTCGGTGAGGCATCATCGCCGAGGATCACTTGGTCACGCAGAAGGCTAGGATAGGATCCATCCACCGATCTTCTGGCCAGCGGCGACCACTCGGTGCTCGCTGGGTACTCATTGGGCCGAAGCCCTGGCGCCGCTTTGGCGGCCATCATCTTCCTCCCTGACTGGGTTTGAGGCGGCACGCTATCTTTCCCGGGCGGGGCTATGACAACAAGACCGCCTTCTCGCTTTGGCCGGAGGTCAGAACGGCCTTGCCGCCGCCCCTCCTCGAATTGGGGTCATGACAATGACACCATCGTCCCCACCGAATCGGGGTCGCGATGGATTCGGTCGCGATAGTCTTTCTTCGAAGACTCCGACCGGAACAGGAGCCCTTGAGGACGCAAGCTGTGAAAGCCCGTCCGCAAGGTGATTGTCGCGCCGGGGGATGTGGATATATCCCAAGCCTTCGAAGCGACGCTCCATTTTTGGTGCTTAATGCCAAAAGGGGGAGAATTAGGAAGCTTAATGTCATTTGGTTTAAAAAGTAAGCTTAATATGATTAAGGGGGAGACTTAATATGCATATGTGTTCAATTAGCCTAAATTCTCTAAACATGTTAGTTTTAACCCAAATGTGCTCATTAAGCTTGGATTTGTCATTTATCACCAAAAAGGGGGAGATTGTAAGTTCAACCTTCATTAGTTATGGTTTTGGTGTTAATGACAAATCTAATATTGAGATTATCCATTAATGTGATTTTGTTGTTAATGACAAATCTTATATCGAGACTAACTTGTTTATTTAGAATATCTTTTGATTAGTCTCATCGCATTGAAAAATGGATAATCCAAGGTATGTTTGCATATTCATTCTAGTATTAGTTGCATACTTTGGAGTCAAGTTAAAGTATGAATGTCCCCATTATATTAACCACAAAATGTGCATTATGTTTCTCAATCCTTGTATTACATGGATGCACATATTTAGGGGGAGTTTGTAGTTTAACTTGAAAGTCTCTTTGTATTGATCGATTCGATTATTGACACATATAAAGATCAAGACAAAGAAACTAAATCCTTGAGTATATATTTGAATTGCCTAGTTAGAAGTATACTCGTGGAAATATAGGATATGTTCCAATGCAATCAAATTGAATATGTGCATATTATATCCAAAGTCAATCATACTTATGCACATATACATGTGGGCGTATTCTTTAGTTGATGATTTAGAGTAATGATCATTTCCATACAATTTACATATAATGGATCATTACTTTCCATCAACATGAGTATATGAAAACTTGTGTAGTTAATATATACTCATATCAATTTAAATGATAATTTAAATTGAGTTCATTTGTCTTATTAATCATTAATCTAACACTTCATCATGTGTTGATGGTGCTCCGTGATTAATTGAGGATAATGAATAGTTCTTAAGCATAATAAAGCATGAGTTGCATTATTGTACTTAAGACACACTTAAATCATTTCTATTGATTTAGGTTGTGCTCAATTGATCTAGAGGCATCCATTATGTGTTAATGGAGTGCAAGAGATAATTGAGATAACCATGCATCTTGGACTAACTATTTTATGAGTTGTGATTGAGTTAGGTCCAAAGATGGATGAGATGATGAGAACGGACAAGGACGGCATCATGAGTTGATGGGCGCCAAGAATGGATCCCAAGAGGAGTCGAGTAGAGATCCCGGGAATATCAAAGTGATGATCATAAAGACCCCATAGGGGATTGCTTGCGTCTTGTGCGCGAAGGTATAATTAGATAGGCTAAGGACTTTATAGTCTTTGAGTCTAAGGTTTTATCGCCGTGCTATTAAGAGGGTCGCTCCTAGCTTGAGCTTCATCATGTGTTGGTGATCTCATTCCGCTGCTCACTCGAGCTCAAATCAGCTTGATTTGGTTTTTGCATGAGGGTTAACCATTTGGCATGTGTTGCGAATGGGTTAAACTTATGCTTAATTGCATTTAGTTTTCGCATAATGCTTTGATTTGCATGTGTTGCAAATAGGATAAGCTAGTGCGTTGGCTTTTGCGTGAAGTTCATTTTTGCATGTGTTGCATTAGTTGAAGCTTCACGTTTTGGTTCGCAAAACAATCTTTATAAAAACCGTGTGGTTGCTTGGAGCTAAGTTTTGCATGTGTTGCAAAAGGAGAGAGCTCAAGCATGATTTTATGATTGTGTATTTGTATGGAGCTAGAGGCTTGCATGTGTTGCGAGTAAAGAGCTCATACGTATGATTTGGTTTAGTTGAAGTTTGGATTTGGTGTTGCATGGGACTAAAGAATTGCATGTGTTGAAATTAGAGAGTTCATGCATCTTGATTTGATGTTGCTTGGAGCTAGACTTTTGCATGTGTTGCAAAGAGTAGTGCTCAAGCATGAAATGCGTTTATTATGCTATTTGCAAGTTCAAGTTGTCGAATAAACCGAGGTTTATGAGTCCGAATTCGAGAGCATGTGAGTGGGGCTTGCAACGGTTGTTGGCAAGTTGACCGGTCTTGTGTTGACCTTCACATGGCTAGGAGGATTAATCTCATAAACTCGAGTTTGATTTGCTTAATACGCTTTTGCAAATAGATCTTGAGTTGATTGTAAATGTGTTTTTGCAATTTGGTTGAAATTTTTGAGCATGGGTTGAGTTGGTGCAAATGTGTTTTGCACAAGTGTATGATCATGTGTTGATCATCTAGAGGCTCAAAGAATGGGTTTTGGTTTTGGAGAAATGGATTTTGAGTTGATCTGGTTTTTCTCTCGTGGCTGGCACTATCAAGGGCATTTATGTAGTACCGCAAGTCTTGATACCACCGCCTAAGCATGCAGTAGCTTTTTGGGCATATCGCCTTTTCGTTGAGTGTTGGTCGGCACTACCGCTAGGCATGGTAGTACTGCAAGTGCGGTGACTCTACCGGGTTATGCCTCTTGTAGCTCTTTTGACAAAGGCGCTGTTTTGTCGGTTTTGGTGAGGCTTCAAGACTACCGCTTCTATGGGAGTCAGAGTCAGTGAGTCGGTACTATCGCGCCTCGAGAGGGCGGTAGTATCGATATATGGTCGTTAATGGCACAGTTGAGACTCTGGGCGGTACTCACTGCCCTTAGAGGGCTAGAGTAATCGAAAATGTTGTTTTTACCGCTTTGCCCCCAAACGGCTAGTTTTCTTAATGGGGCTATAAATACCCCTTTGGGGGGCTTGGGGCAAGTGTTGCTGGTGTAGTTGCTGGGTGTAGGAGTTGTGTGCATGTGTTGCTCTTCTCCATTTGCCTCTTGAGCTTAAGAGTGAGACTAATTGCATGTGTTGCGGGGTAAGGGTCCTTCAGCAAGCCTTGTTGAGGTCGGTGAAGTCGACACACATGCGCCATTTCGTTGGACTTCTTGGCGAACACGGGTTGGCGAGCCACTCAGATGAGAGACCTCCTGCACAATCCTCGCTCCAACTTTCTACCTCCACTGAATGGCATCTTGGCGCCGGGCGCCGCCTCCCGACCTTCACGGACCGGACGCTACGGGCGCCGCTAATCGATGCTCGATCACCTCGAGACCCTACCATGTCGGACGGTTGCCAGGCTAACACGCCGGAATTAGATCGAGGAAGGTGACGAGCGTTTTCCTATTTGGCGCCGAGGTTGGCGCCAATGTTGACGGTCGCCGGGGTTCGCCCAAGACTCGTGGCGACCACCTTAACCTCACCGCAAAGCCAGTGAGGCGCGGGTCCGGGCCTGAGGGGCTCCCGAGGAAGTGGCGTCTGGCGCCCGACGCAGGTGGCACCGGCCAGGTCCTGCGCGACCTTGAAACAAATAAGCAAGGCCTCGGCCTTATCCACCTCGATCACAATGGGACCAATGGGCCCAAGATCTTCACCACCATGTACGCCAGAGTGGTTGGTCGCCATGAATCGGGCCAACGCCGGCCGGCCGAGTATGGCATTATAGGGAGGTCAAGTCGGCGACCTCAAATCCACCAACTCTGTGCGATAGTTATCCCTCCCCGAAGGTAACGGGAGGCGACCACCTGGGGCATCAAACCACCTCTGGGCTACCCAAGAAGGGCGGTAGGCGCAGATCTGCCATGGATATGAAGCGCCAGAACACCGAGGAGGGCAGAGGTTGATAGAACTCTCTCCGCCCACCAAAGACGCGGTGAGCCGACGTTCAAGCGGTGGGCGACACTACGACGGGAGATGCCCCAGTTGCTGGCCCCGGATGGTCACCGACTAAAGGTGAGCATTTGCTCAGACCACTTTAGCATCCGACCCGCCCCCGAATTTGATGTGGTGGCGCACACTTCCCTCTTCAGCCGTTTGTAAGCGGCGTTGGAGGGGAAGGTGGACGAACCACCATGGATGTAGGCCACCACGTGATCGGCCTACTGGAAGGCCAGCGGGGCATCTTCGTCTTGATCCTCGTCGGGGCGGCGCTCCTTGAGCCGCTTCTCCACCATCTTGTCCAAGACCCGACAATTGTCCAAGTCATGGGTATTGGTTTTATGTATCGGGCAGTAGGGCTCGCCCTCCTCTTGGTCGCGGCGGTCGTTCCCACGACCGCGGCGGTCATCGCGCCGATCGCGGCGATTGTTACGCCGGTCACGATGGTCGTCACGCCGCTCACGGCGATCATCACGCCGATCGCGGCGGTTGCGCTTCCGAGGCGCAGAAACTTCTTCATCGTCGCGCTCGGTGGCGTGACTTGCTGGTTTCTCCGCTTTGCGCTTCGCGCTTTCTTACGCACGGCCGAACCCTTCGAGGTCCCGCCTCGTCCTTGCCTTTGCCACCCTTGGGGCGGTAGCCGCCCCTCGCTCTCATGCCCGCGCACACTTATGTGCGAGGAGAAGAGCTCGAGGTGGAGCCGATGGTGCGGTGGCCATCTTCTCCTTCATCTTCTTGGCAGCAGACGCCTCCCGGCGGCGACGACCGATTGCTCGAAGATGTGGGGATTGTGTTGCGGCGATGGCGTAACGCCGGATGAAGTCGCGGGTTTACTCCTTCTCTTGCATCGAGCGTGGAGGTCGTCCTCCACGCCGGCCGCACGAAGGAGCCTCGAAGTTGGCGATTTAAGAGGTCGCACAACTTACCCCACGAGTGCACCGATCCTCGGGGAGATTTAGCACCAGAGCGGCAGAGCTCGTTAAGGCTGGGAGGTAGTTGGCCATGACCTTTTCAGATCCGCCACCGCCCGCACCATCGTTAGTAGATTTGGAGGAACTCCTCCGGTTGTTGGTGGTGTCAGATTTTCTATGGTCACGGGCGAAACTCGTCCGGCCACACCACGCGCGCACCACGGAGAAGGCTCGCACCGACGCCAGAGGAGCCGAGTCAGCTCATCAGGCCCGGTCCGGAGACCGTCCATGGGAGCGCGGGGCCCGACTCCTTACAGACTCGGAGGAGTGAACCTCCTCCTTGGTCCGAGAATGAGAGCCACGGGGACCTCATCGTCACCGCCACCGCTTCTGTGGCGCTGTTTTGGTCCGGGTGGCGCGGCAGACGACCGCGAAGGTCATCACCGCGCTGCCGGCGGCTCTCGTCCAGATGAGAGCGGAGGTCCCCACGGTTCCTCGAGGAACCGGGACCGATAACAGACGCCTTTCTTTTGACCCCACCACCTGCTAGGGCCTTTTCGTTAGGGGCGGCTAGACGCTGAGCGCTCTGCATGCGCTTTGGGCGCTAAGGTACGACGGCACCGATCGTCGGGAGCCCTACCTTGCCGGGCCGCATCCACGAGGCCGCTGATGCTCCGCGCACCACGGAGTGGCCGGGAGTCTCCGCGAACTCACGGAGGGTGGTCCAAGAGCACGGCCGCGGCAAGTTACGGGCGAGTGGCCGCCCATGGCCAACTCGCGACGCGACGAGCCGCTCCACCGCCTAAGGGAGCAAGAACGCCGCCTTGCGGGCGGGTGAGACGGTCCCTCGACCGGCGTGATGGCCGGGAGGCGCCTTGGTCGTCGCTCGCCCCTGCGATATTTTGGCGCTGGAGATCCGCCATCTTCAGATGCACGGGCTTGCTTCCAAATCGCGGACGCTGAAGTCCGCCGGGGAGTTAGCCGGGGAAACCAACCACTAGCCCCCTACCTGGCGCGCTCCTGTCGGCGTATTCCACCTGACAGGCCCGGAGTCTACAGACCTGGTTTGGTTTGGAAGGAGGGTGTCTTCGCGGCTGGCTAAACCTAGAGGGTGAAAACCCTAGAGACTCCCACGCCAAGGATTCCTGCCTATGAACTAGAGATGACACCAAGATTTTTACCTGTGTTCAGCCCCTTGTGAGAAGGGTAATAGCCTTACGCCCCGCTAGATTTACTCAGGAGTGTGCAAAGCCAAGACAAAGTTCTCGTGTTACAAGTTCTCTCTTAGGCTACTGTTGTGGAGCTTTTGCTTGTTCGGATGCAACACTACTCGAACGCCGACCTCTCGACCCCTTTCCCATGCACCGGAGGCCCTTATATAGGCCAAAGCAATCGGGAGTAGGTAAAAGGAGGGTCATCATGCTTATCTTCATACATTTATTACCCCTTCCTGTCTTGTCCTGCTCCTCAAATTTCATTAAATGCCGACGATGGCTTCGCTTAGTCCGCCGGGATGTGACCCTTCTTGACGGGTTGAGAGAGGCGTCGAGGAATGGGCTTATAGCAGTAAATCCTTGCAGCTGATGTGTCCGACATCGCGTCCTGTCCGCCGTAATCAGTGCGACAAGGAAGGAGCCTTCGAGGTGAAGCCACCTCGCACCACCTTTTTGTCTTCTTGGCGGGCGGTAGGGCGTGCTCGCCACCGCCGCCGGGCGCCACGCGGCTTATCGCCGGGCGAAAGCGGCGTGCTTTCGCCACCGCCGCCGGGCGCCACGTGGGCTTGCCGCCGGGCGGCAGGCGTGCTTCGCCACCGCCGCCGGGCGCCACGCTGGCTTATCGCCGGGCGAGCGGCGCGTGCTTGCCGCCGCCGCCGGGTGCCACGTGGACTTATTGCCGGGCGTGTTTCGCCCACCGCCATGGGTGCCACGTGGTTCTGTTTTGTTTGACCGCCGTGTTGATCGCTTTGTCTTGACGGAGAGGGTACCCAAATAGCAGTCTGCCGACACTAGCCGGGCCTAAAGGGGCTATGCGTGTTTTAAACGGGCCATACCCTGCTGGACAGCCCATTTGGTCACCACTGGATACGATAGTGAAGAATAGCAGTGACGACAACTACAACATCAAAAGAAGTAGTAAAAACAATAGGAGATCTTTGGTGCTTAACTAGGTTATATGCATCGCCTTTCTATTATACTAGATTACCTCTAATTGTTATCACTAACATCTAATTGTCTAAGTTTACAAGACATATTTCATCATAACATTTAGACCGAGATAATATTAAAAATAACTAGATTACCTCTAATTGTTATCACTAAGCCCTATATTCATTGCATGCACATAAATAATATAAAGTAAATATATATATTTATTTGTGTATAGAGAGAATAACATATTAATTTTGTATTAGAATAAAAATACATCGAATATTTATAGACAAAACTATTCAAATAATATGCCTTTAAACTTGGACGTAAGGAGTAGTAATTTATACAAATTTTTAAGTAAGCAAAAATTAAGTAACCACCATCCATCTTTTATAAATCTTTAATATTTGTATTAGTGTCGAAAAAACAATTTTGACTACTATCTCTATTATAATATATTTATAAAATCCAATAAAATTATAATATTATAAAAATAATTTTTAATAAAAATATGCATGCATAATTTTTATACATCTAATTTAAATATTTTAAATAATATTGACAATTAATTTTTGAAAATTTGACTATAACTACGTCTAAAATGACAACAGGAAGGTGATTGAATGAAGCACCTTGAATTCTAAAATATTGCTACCATACCTGTTGTACGATTCGTCGTGCACGACTAACGATGTAGAATGAATTGTAAGTAGAAAATGCAGCTAGACGAAGAGAGAGGAAACTGGTAGGAGTAGGCGCAAGGTTAAAAGATACTCCAAGTACTACCAAGGGGATGATTTCTTCCCCTCGTTGCTTTGGTGTGTCACGCTTCACGAGGGCCAAGCGGATGAAACGCGAACGATGGAAAAGCCAAGTGAGTGATGGCCAAGGCACTCAGCACGCTCTTTAAGCGCTCGCTTTCCTTTTTATATATACTACACCTCTTGTCAGTACCGAGTTCTCCGAAAGGCCAGTACGTACCGAGGCGAAAGTTACACGGAGTAACAGAGCAGCAGGCACCAAATGACCAAAGTAGCCAGGCTTAAAAGTACTTAAAGAAGTCTTATCTCGTCATATAATCTTAATCCAAGTCCGACTCTCTGCTGCCGTTCGACGCACCACTCGCAATCCCCAATCGCACGCGAGCACGAAACGGATCGCGCAGGGTCCCTGCATCGAGGTAGATGCAGACACCGTCGTCGCGTCGCGCCTGCTTCGCTTGCCCGTTGTCCCCTTTGCTGCGTCCGGTTCCTTCGCGGGCATTTCCCTCCCCCCCATCAAATGCGAGGTAAGATTAAATCGAGGGGGCGTTTCTTTGACCAAACGTACGTGCACACACGTGACATCGCGAAGCCTCTTTTTTGAACTTCCCAGTAATCTCCTTGAGGTTATCGCCATCCTTACGTAACAGTCGATCGCCGGGCTCGAGACAGCGATCAGACAGCAGCCAGCCAGTGGCGAAAACCAATGGTCTTTTTACGTCGGTCGCGTCACTTCGCGTGGGAGAAACGTTCGAGCTCATCGGCCACAGGCTCGATGCGCAGGACAGGTCAAATTTGTACCGACAGAGAACTGTACCGATGTACCGGCATGCCATTTATGCGCTGTGTCCTGTGGGCGAGCAGTGGCCTGACGGTCACAGGACAACTCACGCATACGCGCATGCGGCCGAGGGCGAGGCCGATGCTAGCGCCCTGTATTTACCTGCGTGGGCACAGCATAGACCGGTCAAGATCACAACGTATATCAATGTTTGCACGAGTAGCTGTACTAGACTTGTATTTACTGGAGAGTATTTTCACGAGTAGAACTCTTAGCTCGCGGCATCTTTGTCACATGGAAAGGACCAGAGCAAGCACAAGAAAACAACACCCGCTTTGTACGCATATCACTACTTTTTTTTAATAAAGCATATATTGGTGTAGTTCCCAAAAGATCATAACATTTTTTTACCACAAATATTCAGCCTATGCACCATATGGACAACAAAAGGAAGTTAACTCGGTACATTAACAGCTAACCTGGCACTGAAAAAACTACTGTCCAGATGTAATTTTGAGCATTTTCTACTTGCATGCAACAAAAGTTCACTGGCAGCCGAGATCACGTGACGCACGTGCCGTACTGCCGCAGCCCGGTATGCACCAGAAGAACAGAAAAAGGGCGGATGGAGAAGACGACGAGCTCGGCCACGCGACGCGACGCGACGCACAGCGCGGGCCAGGCTGGCCTCTCGAGGTTCAGCACAGCAGGACGTGGAGCGAGGCGTTCTTGGTGGCCGCGCACACGGGGCAGGCGTCCGCGGCGGCCTCGCACACGCGGCACAGACACAAGTGCCGACACGGGAGCAGCAGCACGCACGCCTCCCCCTCGCCGCAGGCCTTGCAGGATGTCGCCACCGATGCCTTGGACGCAGCGTCGTCGGCGTTGTCGACGCCCGCTGGGGTCTCGAAGCAGCAGGATTGCACGTCCTCCGCGTCGCCCTCGCCGACGCTGGCAATAGCGCAGGGGGACTGCAGAAGCTGGTCGAGGGTGGCGCGGAGGCCGGCGGCCACGGCCTCGTTGCTCTTGGCGATGCCCAGCCACGCCTGTGCCTCCGAGCTCATCTGCCGGAGCCTCTCCTCCAGCTCCGCGCTGCGGGTACGCGCGCGCTCCAGCTCGGCCTCCACAGCCCGCAGCCGCCCCGCCGCGGCGCGCTCCACGGTGGCCACCACCGCACCCACGTGCCGCCGGCGCGCCTCCTCAAGCCCGGAGCGCATCCTCTCGCTCTGCGCAACAGCCATAGACGACGATCGAGTCAGGCACCATTCGACCAAACCGAAAACTCGATTCCAACCGAAGTACACGAGGCTCACGAACAAGCCCGTACATACCTCGAGCCGAATGAGCGCGTCGATCTCCAAGCCCTGATGGTACAGCTGCGACAGGAGGCCCTGCGAGACGCACGCCGCATTGGCAATCCTCCCGCTGGTGGATACCGCACCGCACCCCACCGCCCTGTTCTGCGCAACGCCAGGCAGCACGAGCCCGTGCATCGCCGCAACCTGCGGTAGAGCCGCGAACCCCGCCGGCTCCTCGGCCGCCACGCGCGCCCGCTTCCTCGGCAAGAAACCGTAGTTGTCGTTGCAGGTGAGCTCGCTGCACGGGAGGTCGCTGAGCACCTTGTGCCCGACACCCGCCGCCGCCGGCGCGCACCCGCCGTGCTCGTCCAAGAACAGAGACGCCCCCGCAGTTGCGCTCTCCAGAGCCCTGCAAGCCACACCAAAGATTAAGACGCCGTCTTCCCGGACCAAGCAAAGAAACCGACGAGCCTGCAAAGGCAGGGAAAAGCGTCCAGACCTGAAAGCCTGGAGGTCGTGCGGGAAGGCGTGGGAGAGGAACTGCGCCTGCACGGCCATTACCACCACTTCCTTGAATTGGCGTCAGCGAGAAGAGAGGAGAGGACGGTGAAGGCAGGGAAATGAGGCGCCGTGTCTCGTGAGTTGGGTAGGGAGCGGAAACGGACGGGGAGAGAGATGAGAATATGAGGTAGATATAGCCGTGGAGACCGATGGTGCGGGGAGGTTATATATACGGCGTTGGTGGTGCTTGCAAGGAGACAAAAGCTGTCCGCCTCTTGTTTATATTTCGACGAGGAGGGAGGCATGGTCAAGCAACTGATGCGATGCCTCTCTCTCTCTCTCCCCAAGTCTGAAATAATGGCTACCGTTTACAGTGGAATTCTTGTTTCCCTTTTCTTCTTCCTGGTCAGTTTTTTTTTGGTTGCCAGTGGTCACCTGGCGACCGATGGATTGGTTCGTGGAACGTCACTGATACGCGGAGAGTTGGGCTGCCTGAAGGCCGTGCTTTTGGACACATTTTATCTTTTTAAAGTCGGTCTTCTTTCCAAGAAATTTCAAAAAATAATTCTCTATGTAATCAGGAAAGACACCGAATGTGACACATGGTAGCTGCAACCCTTCCATAACGCGGTAAAGCACCGGAGATTCCTACTGAGCTCTCCATTTTCCAGGAATGTGCCGATTAATTAATTAAACACTTATTTTCTCACTTTAACTAATTAATCACTTAATTACCATCCTACTCAGGTAAGGATGCTCGACGGCTCCTGCGACGAGCTGCTGTGGAGCTTCTGTTGTGCAGCAGCTCTAGATCAGTAATACTTGTCGCGATGAACTATGCTACCACGGTAGTGACATGCGTCGCCCGACAGCGAGAACGGAATTAATTCTGTATAAAGTTAGGTTTGAAAAACAAGTTTACCTAAGACAAATAAAAAAGCGAAATATTCGGTTGGCTCGATGGGGATGCACGATGCTTGTAAAGGTGGCCCGCTCGGCTATGGGAGGTTGACGCTAATTAATGGTGCATTTGGTTAGACGTACGAGGGTGAATGAGACGGGATGATATATGATGGATAGAATGGTACAGGGAAGGTGTTTGGTTGCCTGAATGAGATGGTACGAGATTTTGTTTGATTGGTTGAATTGGATGATACTGGGTGGTTCGAGATGCTTTTTGGTTTGAGGATATTGTTGTCTTATTATTTTTTCTTCTCTTCTTTTCTATTTTTCCCTATTTTCTCTTATTCTTTTTTCATTATTTTCCTCTTTTTTTCTTTCTCATTTCCTTTCCTTTTCCCTTTTTCTTCTTCCATTTCTTTTCTTCTCCACCAACTGAGCCATATCCTCCTCTTCTTCTCCTGACCGCCACCCCGGTTCCCTTCGGTTTCTCCCTCGGTCCGTCTCGGCTGCCCCCCTCTGGCCATGTCACTGAGCTGCTCGGCCCCTCCTCGGCACCGTTCGTTGCCCCTAAGGCTCGAGGCCGTGCCGCCGAAGCTTGGTCCCCTCCACGTCATCGCCCGGTGCTGGAGACCGAGGTCGCAGGCCGCATGGAGGCGGCACCGACCGGCATAGCGTGAAGCCTAAGAGAGCGATCCCGTTCGGGATGAAATGGTTTGCTTGATTTTTGCCAAACGATCTTGTACAGCATATTGATAGAATATTCTTCAAAGTTGAATCATATCATCCGAGAATAGATTGGTTCTATCTCTACAACCAAACATGGGGACAAGGCATATTCGAAGTGATCCAGGTACAAGCTCATCTATCCAACCTAACACATCCTAAACATCTATTTATTTTCTCTCTCATCTGATGGTTACGCTGTTCCGGAGACTGGAGGTAAATTATACACCTAGTCCTAGCCAAAGTAATTTAGAGCAGATTTTACGCGGACCCTGGGTGGCAGTCAAGCTGGGGCAGGGATGGGACACACATCGACTAGACTCGCTTGAATATTTTTCCCCTTTTTTACTGTTCACCTGAAACAAAGGATAATCAAAGCTTGCCTGCTCTCTATGAATTGTAAAAAAATAAAATTTAAATTTCGGATTTTAAAACCAAAATCTCAGTCAGTTTTGCCGACATCTTAGCGAGATTTGCACCAACCGAAAAATGACTCAAACAACGTCGAAAAATTTTAAATTTTTTTTGAAGATTCCTGACACATCGATAATATTTCCATAAAAATTTCAGATCAAATATGATTTTTAAAATTTAAATTTCCATAAAATTAACCGCAAGTCAGAAATGATTATCAAATTTAAAAAAAATGCATGGTTATAAAGCATCACTAATGTTCTCAAAAATTTTCAGAAATGATCTACTACTGTCCTGATAAAATACTAACCGGCAAGTTTGAACCAATAAAAAATGAAACAAACAACATTATAAAATTTAAAAAAAAATTAGCATGGTTATAAAGCATCACTAATGTTCTCATAAAATTTTCAGATAATGATCAAGCTTCATGAATTTTTAAAAATTCAGAAAATGCTACTGTCCTGATAAAAGTTTTACCGGCAAATTTCAATCAAATGGAAAATGATACAAACTAAGTTAGAACAATAGTCCTGATGTATCATCAATATTTCTATAAAATTTTCATGTGATGATCAAGTTCCAAAAAGTTCTAAAAATTTTGACAGCGCTATATCCTTATAAAAGCCTGATGATCAATACATAGATTTGCTTTAATAATCAAAAAATGTTTAAAATTTTTGAAAATTTTATAGAAGAGTTCTAAGGAATGCTTAAGATCTCATAAAAATGTTGAATCATGATCACACTCCAGTGAATTTATAAAATTCTTACAAGTGCAATATACCATTTATGTTCTTTCTGTTTTTGATTTTTGAAATATAAAAATAAAGTTTAATGCATGCATAGATTTGATTGGGTAAAGAAAAAAAGATGAAATTTTTGAAAAATTTATAAAATGGTACTGAGTCAATTGTAAAGGTTTCATAAAAATTTTGGATCATTATCAAACTCGAGAAAATTTATAAAATTCTAACAAGGCTGTCCCAATTATGTTCATTCTGTTTTTGATTTTTTAAAGATAACAAATGAAGTTAAATTATTTTGAACATTTTCAGTATGATCCTACACTTCCTAGGATGGTACTATAAATTTTTTATATTGTGATAAAGTATGTACAATTTTATAAAAATCCGATAGTTTTTCTGCAGTTTTTAAAAAATATCTCAAAAATTCAGTTTTTAATCAAATTTTCATAGGAGATGACTTTCTTAAAGTTATTGGACTAAATCCGGTCAAAAAAGTCAAATTTCGGTTAAAAATGGCGAGATCTCATCGAAATTTTCGAGATTACTGTAACAATTTAAATTTTTGATTTTTTTTTACTTCGACCGACATTTCAAAATTCGTCCACGTCCGAAAACCGAGATCTCGTGAAATTTCGACAAGATTTGGATCCTTGGTGCCAGATCGACTCACAACCTAGGCATGGTTTCATTGTATGTTGTATCATATTTGTGTCGTGTAGTCACGATATAGTCTATTTGAACTGTTGTATGGAGAGTAAAAGAGTAGAGACCAACAGGACTAATGCAACAGACTCAAATATTGGAGGAAAAAGAATTAAATTTTATTTATTCTCTGTAAAAGATATATCAAAATAGTGATTGATCTCTACTCATTGATTTCATTACGACCTGCATAGTGTTTGTGAATTACGACCCGCATAGTGTTTGGGAATACGAACTAAACGTTTTGCTTTTTAGTTTTTTCCACACGCTTGATGCACTCGAACCGCCCAATGTTTATTGCATTGTTGATGTAGTTTTTCCTTTTGCTCCACTTATACTATCAAAATTTTATAATATTTATTATAAACTTAAAAAAAACTCATGCCAAAACTATGCCAGGTCTATGTCATGTCCGTCCGTCGGTCCTAGAGCATGCCAAAATACAATCCTGCGAACCATACCTTGTCATCCCGTTCATTATACCCGACCGCCACGGCCAATACGATCCTGACAATAATACCGTAACAGTGGATATCATGCCATACCTACCGTCTTACGGATCGTCCCAAATAGTCCGGTCCGATACTCACGTCTAGCGCAGACGCCCCACCCACACACAACCTACCGTCGTGGCGTGTCATTGAATGCCGGGTCGCATTATTCACGCTTTGGGGGGGCTTGGGGCCGGTGTTTGAATACGCCTCCCGAAACGCCAAGTGCGTGATCGTGATGCCCTGCAGAACCGGATCTAGTTTATCATCAACTCATAACTTAGCAAAGTTGGATGGAGCATTAATTAACCACACCGATACCAGACGGGGTCTTCTAGGAGCACTTAATTTACACCAAAGAAGGGTTACTATAGATGCCATGCGTGAATCGCGGAAGGCCTTTTACCATCCCCGCTACCCATTTTAAGCCCTTTGAATTTTGGAGGAAAGTAGGAAACACGGAGATAAATTTTGTCCCCACAGATTTTGGAGAAAACCAAACATAAACTCTAACTTCGTGTTAAAATTTCCCTCGAAAATTTCAATGCAATTTCTCTTTTTCTCCCTTCTCTCTACTAAACAATTTCGTTCTAACTTTTAAATTTTATTTCTAAATACACGTTGGTCTACAATTTTGATGTGTTTTTTTACTATTTTTTCTTTTATACCCCTCATCTTTAGCTATTTTCAACGTTATTTACTATAATATACCATTCAAAGATATAATAAACGATATAGTTTTTTTTAGATGTGCCTTAGTGGAAGTTCAATAATCTAGAATAACATCTTGACGAGGATTAAAAATCTATCACTTATTTAGACTCTCAATTATCTGTGACTATACTTTATTAATGGATCTACAATACACGAAGCCCACAATATATAGAATGAAGTCTATCTTTATCCGAACAGTTAAGTCTTTGACCAGTTCAGTCAAGGTGGCTAATAAACTTTACTTCACATTGGTCGTCCCAGACTAGTGAAATATCACCCTGACTAGTAAATTGGTCGGGGACAAGCGGCTTCTCCGTACATGTCTCTTAGCGGACAGTTATCTGACAGGTATATATAACTACCTGGAAGTTATTTTTGTAAAAAGCACCATTTGGCAAGAAGATACCGTTTAGTAGGAAGACACATCTTAGTTATACGACGCCCCTATAAAAACAACCGCCATCTCTTCAACCGATATAAATAAGGTGCCCATCCATGCTATTGAGGGCATCTAATTCGCAACCAGAATAAGCAAGAGACATCATGTCAACACAATATTTGGACGATTGTTTGCATATACTTCAAAGAGGCAGTTTAAAACTACTTGGAGAGAGGTCAACAACATTAGTGAACATGAAAGCCTGAATATCCCAAGTGGTCAGATGTTGCCATTGTTTTCAATAAACAAGACCGTCTAAAAGATATATCAATTGCTCAAAAACTTTTATTAGTGGTTTGCCCTATAATTAGGAAATGTAAAGTTGGAAGAGTTTTAGTTGAGGAAAGTAGTTTTATGGACTTACTTTTTATTCACACCTTGGTTGAAATACAAATTCCCTATTCTAAGATTAGGCCTATTACAAACCTTTTTTTTTTTTGGGATTGTGCCTGGTCAGTAACTCCAGTGGGATAGATAGTGTTACCTGTCACCTTTGAAGACGCTGATAATTTCATAATAGAATTAATATCATGTGAAGATGTTGATTTTAAATCAACATATAATACCATTTTGGGTAGGCCTTCACTAACAAAATTTATGGCAGGTAATCATCACGTCAACCAGAGTATAAAGATACCTAGTCTAAAAGGTATGATTAGTGTACAAGATAACCACATTACTGCGCTTAATTGTGATCGCAAGTTGCGTGACATTATCAATCAATTATCATTAAGCGATTGATAAGGATTAAACGCCTGTCTTTCAATTAGGCCCTCAAAATTATTCGTGCTTGTACACTGATGGGCCTATGAAATATAATTAAAGTTCATAGTATGTTAAACAAAGCCCATCCCTATCCAAATGGTTAAATCTCCGACCAATTCAATAAAAAATTGTCAACATCTTGCTTCACACTGGTCGTCGCCAACCAGTGAGATAGCCACCCCGACCAGTGAATTGGTTGGGGACAAAAGGTTATCTCTTAAGTAGTCAGCTTCAGGTCAGGAGTTAGTTTCTCTTATTCAACTACATCCTTGTAAAAGTATCACAACTTGACAAAGAGGGTACCTACTTGGATGACAATTGAAGTCTGGAGCGGTGTCTTCATGGTTTGCGCCATTGCAGGGATGTGACTTTGGATAATCTTCAATTGGTCATTCATTCCCGCAACCAGGTCATGAACCAACAGATCAGGAGTTGTAAGTTTTACTTCTTTCCCCTTTAAATGGCGATTTTCTAAAGTTGATCAAAAATAAAGTTCAAAGTGGTTTTCTACCTCTCTGAACTCTAGCCAAATCTTGTACAAAGAGCTTTATTTGATCGGTCAGATTGTCTATTTTATTCTTCATCACTGACCTTTGCTTTTCAGACTTTGTTCTCTCTTCTTTCCATTCAGAAAGTTGAGATTCTCTAGTGTTTATTACATTTTTTTAACTCTACAATGTTTAAATTAAAACTTCCTTTCAGTTTTCCTAAATAATAAATTTAAACTAGGTTGGGACGTAGTTCTTACTAGCTCCTTTTCCTGAAAAGTGATCTTATACTCTTCGAAAGTTTTTGAATCTTTATTTCATTTCTCTTGTAAGCATTATGGAGTCTAACAGTTTTTTCTTCTTGATATTTAACCATGTTGTTAGCCTTGACAAGATCAAATTCATAACTCTTTGTGGTATTTTGAGCCCCAAGAGTTGCTTTTCCAATTCCTTTATTTATTTTCTTTTTATCTGTGTCAAAACTGTTATGTTATAATAAAGAAGATAGGGAAAAAAGAAAAACAATAACAAAACTGATTCATACCTACTTATTTTTTCAATTTCGGGCTTGGCCAAAATCTTTGCCTACCGACCTAGTAGGTCGAGCAGTTCTTGCGAATGCTATAAAAGGTAAAATAGCAATTGAATTAAAATTACCTTTCCTCGATATTCCTTAAATGAAAATAAGATAAGATCTATAATTTGCTTGCAAAATATTAAAACTTGCTTGAACTCCTCCTAATCGAAATGACTTGAAGTAGATTCTTGTGACAAACCAAAAGTGTGACAAAGGTGGTCGTGGACTTTTAGGCACCACCACCACCATTTCTGCCCTACTCATCAGAACGACTAGCGCTTTCTCCATTGCAGCAGGAAAGTCTTCGCTTCCTATAGCCGTGGACACCTCGGCAATACTAGTCATCCCAACCATCTCCATTATCGTTGCAGGAGAAGTAATGACCTCCTCCGCGAGAAATGAAGCTTGACCGACCATAGATCTCCCACAGTGGTTGAGGGATTTTTGCTCTCAACGCTTGTTGTATCCACTTGTCCACTGGTCGGGTTTTCTCGGTTGATATCCTCGGTTGCTTTTAGCCTTATTCCACACTGGTCATCGTCAACGTGACCAGTGGTTTAGCCTTGTTACCAACCTAAGCAACCAAACCTTGGTTTGCAAGAAAACTAGGAAAAGTTGCCCAGGACCAAAAGTAACCAATGAAATTTCTTGGCACTTATTATGATGCGTTCATTAATGAGCTCATCGATTTGCCCGATCAGGATAGACGGTTGCCTATCTAAAGCAGCCAGGTCAAACCCATTAGAAGAGATGCACAACTTATACACGATTGTTGACCAGGTCTCTTTAGTGGTCAGAACTGATAGGAGCAAATGCCCATAAACATTAGTAAAAGTCCTTTAGTTAAGGAAGGAAGAGGTCGGTAATTAATAATACCCTTACCTCTAGCTTTATCCTTGGTCGGATCCTGGTCGCCTTCTACCATTTAGGCGAATCTACACAACCTCTTCAGGTTGGCTCACTTTTAGGTACAGAAAATTGAAGATGATACTCGCCCGTCAAGCCTTGCTTCACCAACTTGGTAATGACCTTAACAATGTTATTTTCCTTATCAGTAAGGATCGGTGAATTATTCTCCTTCTTCGCCGGTCGTTGTCCATTTTGGGGCCGCCTTCCTAGTACATCGGAGATGGCCACCCCTCGGAATTTTCGAGTAAAACCACTTCTACCGGTAATCACGTCATGTGTCCTTGGTTGGCAGTAGGGGATACTGAGAAGTTATTTTATCTTAGATCTTAAAATAAGCACTCTTAAAAAATCATGGTTTTTACTATTCACAGTATATGATAGAAATAGTGAAAAAAATTGAATTGATGGGAGAAGAAAAAAGGACAGAAGATGAAAAGCCTGAAGAACTAAGAGAATGCTTGAAAATAATAGAGTTCAAAGAAATCAGAGATGTTACCATCAAGCTTATTTTTGGATATTTGAGATTTTCACTTCCTTTCCTTGATCATACTCTTCATCGCAATTGATTAGAGAAGAAATATGTACGAAAAAAGAAGAATTTAAACAACTACTGAAAAGTTTGAAAGTATTTTTTTCTTGATTCATAAGTATGAAGTATACAAAAGAAGCTTTCTTCCCATTTATATATACATTACACATTAAAGACAGTTAGCATCGGTTCATTCTCGAGAGAAATGCAATTTTTTTTCATTTGTTGGCATTTAAAACAGTCAGATAGTTAGTGTATAACTCTATAAGGTAACAGAAAACGAAAAGTCTTGATTAATAAACTCTTATTTCTCAAGACTTAGGAGCTAGTTGACGAGAATTACAATTTTGTCACTTATTTGGGCCTTCAATTATTCGTGACTATACTTTATCAGTGGGTCTATAATACATAAAGCCCATAATATATAGAACGAAGTCCAGCCTTATCCGAACAGTTAAGTCTCCGATCAGTTCAGTCGAGGTGGTTAATAAACTTTGTTTCACATTGGTCGTACTCGATCAGTGAAATAGTCAACTCAACCAGTGAATTGGTCAGAGACAAGTAGTTATCCTCACACTTATCTATGTGCAGATAGTTATCTGATAAGTATGCATAACTATCCGAAAGTTATTACTGGACAAGGCAACCTTTAGCGAGAAGACACTATTTGGTGAGAAGACAGCTCTCGATTACACGACGCCCCTACGCAAAACAACTACCGCCTCTTTAACTGATATAAATAGGGAGGCCAATCCATATTTTTGTGGGCATCTAATTCGTAACCAGAATAACCAATAGACATCTATAAGTATTCATTCTATAATTTGTATACTCTGTAAAAACACTTAGTTAATAAAGAAGCAATCCTTACATGTTGTTTTCATTATCTTGTTTGCTACGAGCCTACAATTATCTCTGCTACTTCTAATTAGGAGTCGGTGGTAGTCGTCCATTCTCCTCTAGAGTACTTGATCCGTTAGATATGACATGAACGGCTAAGATGGAAGGGGATTTAACCTGATAGTCTCACTCCTTCCTCTTGTCTTCTCACACGCTTACGCAGCCCGTGTCGATCCAGCCACAATGTCTTTCATCTCAAACCATTTTGACCTGCACCACCCCCCTCCATTGATCTGGCGCACTTAGCTCTCCCTCTCAAAACTCTTTGGAGGAACATGTCTTTCCTACTATTGAAATATAATTAAAGTTAGTGCTCTTTGCAAATAAATTTTTTATCGCAAATTGAGTTGCCGTTGCAACGCACAGGCCCATAACTAATATATTTTCATAAGCTCGATTCAGAGATCCTATATTTTAAACATCGACACTTCTATTCTAGAATGGAGAGAGTATCTTCTAATATCTAAATTTCAATTTTTTATTTGAGACATCCAAACATATCTTTTAAATAATTCTAATGGTTTTATAGCTCATGAGATTTAACGAGTCGTAACATTTCAATTATATATATATTCTATTTATACGTCCTTTACCCTGGACCCGTCCGCCCCATAGACTCCAAGCACCGAAACACATGCATGCATAAAACACCAAGGTCACTCGGTGGCCGCATTTACCTCTGACCCATCGCGCACGGTGCAGTTGTTTGTTCTTGTCCGCTTGGACCGTTGGACGCTTGTACCGGCCGTCTCCGTCCCCTTTGGCACGTCCCGCGTCTGACCGGCCGGAAGGGTTAGACCATGCATGCCAGCCTTATAATTTTTTTTAAAAGTTTATTATTCTTCTTCTAAATGTAATTATAAAAAATAGTTATATTCCTGATTATGAAAGTACTGACATTGATATATGTCACTATCATATTCTCACACCACGAAAGAAGATATCGAGCTTTCGTAGCTTAGTAAGTGTTGTAGCCAATGAGGTCCTATGGCTCGGTAGCTTTTTCTGCCGTGTGGGAGTATGGGTACTTTCATAAGTAGGGACAGAACTTTTTTATAATTTTATTTAAAAGAAAGTTAGATTTGCAAAGAAATTTACAAGCTGAAAAGTGACAACTTCGGAGCACCACGCATCTGATGCAGCCCGCACCGACGCATCTGGCACCGCTGCGCGCGTGCGCGGCCGTGCACATGGGCAACTCTCCCTCTCTCTCTCTTCTGAGTCACCATGGTATTTAACATCCCCAACGGGAACAGCGTGACTCAACAACAAGCGGCGTCTAGCGCATCTGCCTGTCGCGACGGCCGCTGCAACGACCGCTCGTTGGCCGGCCCTACTTAAACGGCTACACCACCGCGCGCAATCACGATTCAGAACGGCATTATTAACAACCATGCATGGCATGGCGTGGCATGCATGCTGTTGCGACCGCGTCCGGTGAACTGCTCCTACAGGCATTACATAGTTGCCAGTTAAAGGCGGAGTGCTCCGCTGCCGCTAGCATGATAAGCGCTAGCTGACCGACTCAGGAACTGCGATCCTGTCATGTGATGGTAGTACATCGCAGCCAAGCGCGCAGGGTCCCCGACCAGTCGCGATCGTGCTGTAGTAAGAGCTAGCACTGTGTAGCGAGTAGTAGGAGTACATAGCCGAACCGGCCGGCCTCGGAAGGCCCTGAGCCACCCATCGTCCCTATGGATCCATCGATCAATGTTCAATACACGATGGATTAATTGCACAGTGCACATAAATGTTGGTGATGCATGCATGGCACGCAAGTGCCGTACCCCACGAAGCAGCAGGCCGCCAGAGCCGTGATACCTCACGAGTAGGAATGAAAAAAATCGGATAATTTTAAAATTATCCGGACAATTTTTTGATACGAATGTTGTCAGATTTGATATTTGTGAATAGTATCAGGTTAAAAATGGATATGAATTTTTTCTGTCAGACGTAAAAATAGATTCGGTAGCTCACTATCCGTCCGATACGGATACGGATTCGAATCTTTATGGATCAGATATTCGGATATACACGTTGGTTGGACCAAGGCTACTCTTTTAGCTCAAAAAAGTTTATATTTTAAAATCGTTTCCTAATTTAATTAATCTATAAATTAAATTTTAATTTTTAAAATTAGCAAACCAACTCCAAAAACTATGAACTTTTTTAGAGAAATTGTTAACATAATCAAACATTTTAAAAAATATTTTAAAGATTTATCAGCATTAAAATTTTCTTGAAAATTCAAACAAGACACTCCTTTATAGGAAAATATTTTAAATAAGTAGCTAAAATGCATATAAACTTATAAATACATAATTTATTATTTTAGATATAATTCAACAAATAATACAAATCTTGGGTCATTATATGTTCTTCATAAATGTTTGGAGCAAATAAACTAGTTACGTTTTTTTATTTTGTGTGTATAATTTAATGGGTTTTTATGTTCCGATGAATATTTGTGACTGTATTCGTTTTGATTCATATTTGCTATGTATTTATATTCAATATTATTCATATTTGTATTCATATTCAGATTATCTGTATTCATATCTATATAAAAAATATAAAAAATAAAATTGATAAAAATATTATGCATCTCTACCTAATCCGTTTTTTAAGAAGCGAGGCGCCCTCATGATGGCACGACACGAACCACTGATGCACGTACGGTCCTCGGGCTGTGCAAACAGTGCGGGCCAGGTCGGTAGCTCCGGCCGCTCCCACCCCGTGCCGAGCCGTGCACAGTTGGGGCACAGTCACATACGCTCGTCACAGGCATCTCCGCGCATGCCGTGACGAACCGATCCAACGCACAGTGTTTGACTGTTTGCTCGATAGCTTAGCAGTGCATGTGCATCAGTGACGCACATTAGAATGACACGTCCAATTTAATGGCCCTGCTGCGTTTCGCGGCGCATAGGTACGTCGTGGGTGTGTGACTATGCCGGTATGGACCATGCGAATAAGGATCGGACGCGATGTCAAGCATCCCGATAAGTTGCTACAGCCTATACACAGGAGCGGCTGTGGGCCAGAGCGTGGCTAGTGCTCGATCGCGCACAGCATTCAGGCCCCGGCCGGCTATACCGTTCGCCTATAGTAGGAGAGATCGACGTGGCACGAGGCACCACCCAGCGCTAGCTTCACGGTTGCACGGCTCGCGGTGGTGGCCGGGCGGTCTGTCCGTGCCCGGCCAGCGTATCCTCGTCTTGCTTTCGCGCTCGCGTCGCGCGGCCCCCGTGCTTCTGCCGCTCTGCGGCTGGATAAGGCGCGTGCAGTCCACGGAATAACATAACACGGTGCTGCTAGCTTACTATAACAGCCTGACACTTCACATGTTCCGAATATTATTTCGTCATAAGTAGTTTTTATCATTTTAAACTTATAAATTTCTGTAACAATAATTCCTTTCGTTTAAACATTAAACACCAAATAAACAATATTCACAAGAAATAACGATATAGCTAATAACCTTGACGGGAATAAGAACAAGTGTAATAAATTTGGAGCCACACACCCCAAAACGTCCAAGCTCACACGCTTTAGAACGTTCAGAACACATGTGTCTTGAAAATAAACTTATCTTTTATTTATCTTTAGCGAAATCTCGAAACGGAGAACAAAACTAAAATATAAACAAAAGCCATATTGAACATATCAAACCGACTGAGCGTACACGAGATCCATTTCATTAAAATTATTCTATGACTAAAACTATTTATAATATTTATTGTCCTTAAATGTAACAAATGCTAAATATTACAAAAAATAGATGGTGTTGTGACAAGTGAGGTGGCTGTGCTACTCCTTTTCCATGCAAACCAGGTTTTTTTGTACATAAAATATTAAATAAATAGGAGTGAATCTAATACTCACCAAAGTACACCATAGAATGATTGCATCACATGTAAACAATTTATCAAATTAATTCTTTTCCTTTATTCATGCGATACATGTTGTATATAGGCTCATATGTACATCACATAACGTATACCGGTATAGCTAAGGGAACACCCGTCGATGTACTTCCTCTACCTCCATCTCGTAGAGGTGCCTACCTAAGTAGGTCTTTTCAAGAATGCTCCGGACTAATCACATCACTTTCCCATTGACTTGAGTCACGCACTCTAGGCCAGTTATATTACTTTCTTATCGACTTGGCTTATATGTATTTTTCATGATGTGAATGTAAGTAATGTAATACTTTCCAATAATTATTTATCATATATCAACATTACCGAGTGACCATCTACATTCAGTCAGCGAATCCAAAGTAAAAAAAAGGGGGAAATGGCACTACAGTATTGTGGCACTGTAGCAAAACAACGCTACAGTATCATAGTATTATTTTATTTTGAATTTTAAAATGTCGTTAAATGAAGGCGGCATTATCATATATCATGTCGTGGCAATACCGCTCTAACTGTGCTCTACATATGTAAATACTGCGCTCCCTGTACGCGGTATTTACGACGAGAAGACCAAATTTATTAAAAAAATAATATAGAGGCTAGTTAAAAAAATAATTTTTACAGACTACATCAGAGAAGAGTTTTGTGCCAGCGGCGTTAGGCAGCAGTACATTCTCCTGTCCACCACGGGCCTGGCGCATTGAAAGCCTCTGATTTTGTCGATGCTGTAGAATTACAGTAATGCTGATTTGATCGTTACTGGTCTACCAATGGTGCAGTTAATATTGTTGAGTATGCCAGTAACACTCAATCGAACAAATCTACTAAAAACCAGAACTGAAGTCCCTAAAAAATCGAACTCAATTTCGTGTGCACCTAAGTTTCAAAAATAAGGTGCATATGCACGCTTCAAATAATTCCGAAATCTTTCTATTTTTCCCTGAAATTTATACACACGCTGGAATATATGATATTGCAAAAGAAAGTGCAAAATGGGAAAATAAAAAACACATATATAAAGTCGTATTTTTCCCCTTTTTATAAACAGGCATATACTAGATGTAGAGGCGGAGCTGCTGGTAGGTCTAGGTGGGCCCCACCCAGCCAGATACCTAGCAAAAAAAACTCTGTTAACAAACATCACTCCCCTCACAATTATATTTGTAATAACTAACCCGGTTAACAACATAATAAAAACTAAAGCACACTAACCAGTTAAACTATTTATAACACTTAGATTGTAAATGGTGTCGCACTGCTCTTATTGTGCCTGACCATGAGTCACCAAGTACTCGACTGGCTTGAGCAGCTGCTTCGACTTACTATCTATTAATAAGGTGGCATTCAACTCTTCCTGAGTGAATTCCAACTTTGTATATCTTTCTATGTGAAGAAGGTCTTCAATTTTGGCCTGCATCAACCTTGTCTTCTTGAGGGTATATATATATGATTGGTTATTTGTAGCGACGTCATAACAGGCTGTTTTTCATGCCATGATGGCCTTGTCTCGCCGCAGTCACGTTTTCACGCAGATATACAGAGCCCCCCTCTTTGAAAGTTTCTGGCTCCGCCACTGACTAGATGCATATATTGCATATGCACTTAACTGTACAAAATTTCTGTCCTTCTGTTTACCATACTTACATTTCAGTCGGACAGTCATGCATACTAAATACTATGTAGTCCATCCGTTCAAAATTATATGATTTATTTTTTTTAATGATCTTATTTATAATTATAAAACATATTTCATATTTCATTGCCAAATTAGTGTGATATCTATAACCTAATAAATATCCATCTTTAAGTTATATTCTCTACATATATACATTGGATATAGTGCTTATGGATAGTAATCATGAACAATTTACTCATTTTCAATATCTTAATCTACATGCTAAGAAGAAATGTCTTATAAACATCAATGGACACTACACCATGACACAATTTCCTCAACAGACTATCTCGGCAAAAAGCCCACTTAATACGATTTAATTGTCTGTTTGAAAAGTTTTCCGACGAAAACTACAGTCGGAAGAAGTCCTGTCGGGAAAAACATTTGCCGACAAAAATATTTTTGCCGACAGATAGTTTGCAACCTTAAATCATAAACGCCGACAGATAGTTTGCAACCTTAAATCATAAACGCCGACAGATAGTTTGAAACCACAAAAAATAATAAATGCCGACAGATAGTTTGAAACCAAAAAAATGATAAATGCCGACAGATAGCTGAAACTAAAAATTATAAATGCCGACAGATAGTCTGAAACCACACTCTACTGCCTGAAACAACATTCAATTGTTTTAAACATTCCGTTGACAGGGATACTAATGACTAATAATAGTCTGGAACCATGCATATCTTATAAAAAAAATGATAGTACATGACACAGTGGAAAATGATTCAATTAACACATCTATTCAACATAGTTCAAGTTCATACAACTAGAATATACAAATTTGTCCATCGCAATTCGCATTCATTGATCTAATTCATATACACATAGCTAATAAACCCTTGTCCAAAAGCCATAGAGGTCCTAGAGTTAACCATCAATCCTTTACAAAATACAACCGTGTTGATCTTTAAAGCCAAGGTAAACTATCTTCCACCCACATCTGGTTTTACATATACAAAATAATCACTTAGCGTACATGCAACTAGTTCTAAACAAAAGTATCTATATCGTTCGGCATGATGTTAACACCAACTTCCTAGGTCGCTCCAATTTTGCTCGCAAAAGGACACTTCCAAATTTAGTTCCTTGTCATTAGTAATTGAAATAACAAACAATATATTGAGCAAAACTACATGATGATACATGATAACTTAAATCTTGGTTGAAAATAAGAGAACCGGACTTATCAAACAACATGCTTGCAGGAGAGGTCCTTCTTGTAGTCGGCAGGTGACTTGAATGGCTTCCTAGATATGGCTTTAGTAAAATTCAACAATAACAATCTCTCCGAGCGTTCCCAACAATTCTTCAATTGTGTCCAAATCTGTTTTTGTTGACCTTGCATACAATCCATTCTCTGAAGCTTACCAAAGGTGGTTAGGGAAGAAGTTGCCATCACTAGCATTGCTACGACTACGGTTCAATATGTTTTCAGTTAGATTCTGTTGAACTCACAAAGATTCAAAGGCTTCAGATTTGGATCTTGCATTTAACAACTTCTCCGAGTCATACCTAAGTCAATTGTACACCGAGTGCAATGAGGTATCCTGGGGCAATAGTTCTTTCCAAGATTCAAATGAGGTATATGGCACGACATATGATATGGTTGATGATTTTATTTCTTCCACACAAAACACATCGCTTACTACGAAAGGGCAGGAACTTGAATTTTCTAAAGGTATCATATACATGGTAAATCTTGATTTGTCCCGCAATAGGTTGATCGAACAATCCCGGTGACATTAGTGCTCTAGTGGGACCGAAAAATGTAAACCTTTCATGGAACAATCTAAGTGGAAGAATACCGGAGAACATTGGTGATCTCAAGGCAATGGAGTCACTAGACTGTCATACAATCAATTATCCGTGAAATCCTCAAGCATTTCAGCTCGACTTCTAAGCTATATGAACCTGTCATACAACAATCTATCTGGAAGAATACCAACAGGGAATCAGCTCCAGACGCTTGACAATCCAGAATCCATCTACATTGGAAATGTCGGCTTATGTGGACCTCCCCTCATAAACGCTTGCCCTGGGAATCGATTGTATGCAAGGTCACAGATAATCTGAGAATCCATCTACTGAATTAAGGCTCTTAACTGTCTTCAAATATTTAGTGGTGGTGCTAATATAGTCATGTCCGGTAGTAAACCAAAAATTCTCTAGATGTATAAAAAGGGAACCCACTTAAATAGGCAGGCCCAGGTGCAAAATTTTGATGGCTCCACCAATTCTCATATACTAGAAGATACAAAAGGTTCCTAACAACAATATGCAATGGGTCAAGTTGAACAAAGATACAATGTCGTAAGTCGTGTGATTTCAAAAGAACTCAAATATTGAATGAAAGATGTAAACACAGTTTCGAGTATATCGTGAAGTGGGAGTAAACACTTTCACTTCTATTCCTCCAAAATAATACACAAAATCACACATTATGTGTTTTACTTGGAATGATATTAAACCGTTAAACAATGACCAAAAAGTAAGATCCTCTTCTTCGTGAAAAATGGTGAATGCCCCACCTGTCCACTGACTTTTGCAAATTGCACGCAAAGCATCACCTACAATGACTGAACTAAAAAAGAACTGAACCTTTTGTGTGTCGTCAATAGTTTGCACAAGAGATGGTTTTACCTCAGAATTTTTCCGACCCGATATCTGTTTTTCTTCCCGAATCCGGTTCTAACCGGATCCGGTTCCGGATCGGGCGGGAATTATCCGTCCCGTTTTCATCCCTAGCTATAACATGGCCGTTCAAGAAATGCCTAAACACAAGGTACCATTTTTTTTGTTATAATTCAATCACTATCTTCCATTTAGCTAACATTTGACCATAGTGCATGTTCCATCTAGCTAACATTTTCATATATTGATTCAACATTCTAGATCATAGTAAAGGACATCCCACTAGCAACAAAAATAGAGAAGATTCACATGTGAGCAGATCATGCGCCTAGCCAACATTTGACCCTTCACGCTTAATTATTAATAAATCACACTATTAATTATCACAAGAAATACTCGATTCGGGATGCCACTGGCTTGTTGATTTCCTTCATCTATCAAAATTATCATTAATTAGTAACTAAAGTCCAACCATTACAATTATCAAAATGGAAATATTGTGTAGTGTAGGTTATTACCCTCTTGTATGGCCATGCAATGGACAGCTTGTGAGCATCACCTATATTTTGCATATCATCGTATGGACGTGGCAGCAAAACATCTCTTTTTAACGGAACAATGACGACAACTTCATAATATTCCCGTCCAAGACGCTGATCTCCCACTATGGTACTTGGGTCGGTTGAGGTAATTATAGCCTTAGCCACAGGAATATCTCTTACAAGAGCATACAATATGACATCCCTACCAACCTAAAGTACATATTGCGCTTAAAAAAGAATCAACATTCAAGCCATAAATTGGAAGTGTGTAGGAAAGGAGGACAAGATTACCATGCTTTCATCTTCATTATGAGAGGCTTCACGGTTCCTTGTGGTGGATGCAATGTTCCTTGGAGCTACCTTTGGAGGCACAATTTGCCTATGGACAACCATTTCCTCCTCACAATCAACTATATTTTCCACATGCTCAGCAACACCTTGATGATCATGTTGTTCCTGATCAGCATGTTGTTATTCAAACATTATGTTCTATAGCAAACCATAGACAAGGAATATTTTAGAACATTATTACTATATGCTGCAATTAAACTTTGAGCAAATACCATACCATAGGTCGAGAATTAGAACCATGTTGTGAAGTGGTTTCCATATTTTGCACACCTTGTGAAGCTAACATCAAAATTTTCAATTCATCCATTTGGTGCTGCATGTGGTCCATGCGCTTGTGTTAGGACTACAACCTGTTGTTCAAATTTTGTTGTCGAGATAGCATTTCCATTTGAAGCCTTGTTGGCATTTTTTGTCAGGTTCTCTGGCGTGCCCACATCTTGGGGAGTTGGTCCCAAACCTAAAACACGAACTCGCCTCTTGGTTCCTTCTCTCCACAAACATGTGCATACAAATCACCATCTTGAATACTTCTTTCCTTCAGTTCAGGGTGGTCTACAGCAGCATCTTCAAGTAGTTTCTGAAAACATGATATATATATATATATATATATATATATATTTGTATATATTACTAACTAATCATGTTCCATATGCATGTATTATTCATACACAAACGTACAATTATTGGCTCTGCTTCTGTTGTATGATCTCCATTTTTACGAGTATGTACTTTGATAAGGACTTCATCTCTCCTAGCAGGGTACCCTTGTTCTTTACCCTACAAGCACTTCTTAAAGTAATTAAGATGGCCTAAACATTTAGTACAGAACTAACACGGGCATAAACATTTAGTAATTAAGAGGTACTTTAGTTTACCAATTCATACCCAACACGGGCATAACTCTTGCTGCCAGCAGTATGAAACAAAGTTAACTTCCCACGATTTTGTTTGCCTCTAATCATGCGAGCCTGTAATTTGGAAAGTATGTAAACATGTAATTTAACTACTGTACTAAATGGAAAGGAGTATTTACTATGGTGTTCTAGCTAATCTCACCCTTTTGTGTTGATCTGACTAGGAATAGTGCATGGTAATGCAACACTCATAACAATATCTAAACAAAGGGAAATCACTTTCTGAAAGTGTAAAAGAGTGGATCAAACACTATTGGATCCCCAGATGTGCCAATTTAGCAACACATTCAATAGTATCGTGGTTATTAGTTCCATGACTTTCATCATCTAAGCTAAGCTCCATGTGTTCTTGTTATCGATATCAAATTCTGGTGATGTATTCTGCAATTCATTTATGAACCTAAATTGCCCAACCACTTTGGCATAAACACTACTTTTGCATGGTACTGTCTGAACTCTGAAGTTTCAGGGTGAAATTAACACTGCTTTTGTAAGATTCTGCCATTTCCTCTTCTATATTTGCTACCCTTCAGTTTTGCTTTTTCTATCCTTTTACGGAAGTTTATAGTCATTGGCCAATAGCAAGTCTACTAAGTCTAAAAACCGTAATCCTCTCCTACGGTTCTCCTTGAAAAAAAATCTTTCAACTGTATGCAGGTGCACCAAGTCAGATAATAGTCTAACACAATTATTATTATGTTAAAGGTCCATTAGCTGTCACTTTTATGAACACTAGTTCCTCCGCCTGCTTGTGCTGCCCACCATGATGAACTATTTACTCACTTTAACATGATAGACATATATTAGGTTGGTTTTGACTTCTTACTTTTGACCATGTGAAACAAATACATCTACACTTTGGCCATACATAAAAGCCAACCAGGCAACAAAAAGCACATCACATTCATTCTCATGCAGTTATTCCTATAAGTACATGGGTTTTATTTTCATTCTCATGCAGCTGGGCTGTATAACAACAAAAATCATTTGCAGTGTGGGGAAGTGAGGGGACAAGTGTTAGCTCATAGCAAAGAACAGCTAAAAACCATTCATTGTCTTTGCTCCATATACTACATTACTACCAAAGTAAGATGCTCAGTAATTGATAGTGCAGCAAACACTACAAAAGATTGGCTTCAAAGGAAATTAACCTTCATGTAGTATGAACTAAGATCACATCCAGGGGGAATTTTGCTTACTTGTGCTTCTGGAGACCTCCAATGATGAATAAGCCACTCCCAATCAGCTAGATTAATAGTTTTGGGACATTTTGCTAAGAGTTCCTCATCAGTCAATGTTTCATCGAAATACTTCATGCACGCATGATGGCAAGGAGCCAAGAACTATAATTATCAAAAGACAAGATCCATCTGAAGCATGAAAAATCTTGAATTGTTTTTATTTATTTTCTCATCTTTTTACAAGATAGATCCAAGCATGGACGAATGTGTTGCGTGTATGTTTTCTATCTTGTGGATGGAATGCTTGGCGAAGTGTCTCAGAGATCGACGGAGGTGAGTGAGAGGCATATATATTCCAGTGTACCGCCTCTCGTCTGCGCTCGCCGCCGCCGGGACATGGTTCTAGGTCTGATGGGTTCCCCGTTCCCTTGCCCCCTGGTGCTTTCTTGAGCTCTTTGTGTTCATTCGATTTGGGAATGTGATTTTTTATATTGTGTTTGCGTGTGACTGGTAGTACACTAGACTAGATTTCCATGTGCATTTCATGATACAACCCCATAATCATATATGCTTAACTAGTTATGCTTACCATTAGCATTTGATTTAGTACTGTGCAACCAAAACCTTTTTTACGTTTTTAATTCAATCAGGAAGGAAGAGAACTTTTCAGTACTGTCGAGAGCAATCAAATGTAGTAGGTTCGTAACAAAGTAAGAAAAATTTGACAAGAAAACTTCAGTTTCAGACTTTCAGTATGAACAAGTATGGCATCTGATGGTTTTCTTTTCCACAGGTGAAATTAACAGAGAAAAGAGTAACGTGTACTTTAAGAATACCTTGTTGCATAAAGCTGACTGGCAAATTAAGGAATAATATAGGGAAATGAATCCAAAATTAGGAGACTACAAGTGTCTCAGCACGAAAATTTTGATGATCATAATTTAGTTACAGTAAATACATAACTGAATTTGAATAGTAAAGCAAGTTACTCAGGAACAATGCTTCACCTTAGGTCAGAGATAGTTCCCTTTGTTCCCCTTTTCCATAGCAGCAAGGCAGAAGCCGGTATTGCAGTCTTTGATTGCAATTATCACCTCTAGTCCGTATCTACAAAAAAATGGCACCATATCTGAATTTCTGCCATACACTGTAGGGATATAATAGTGCGCACAGCATGGTAAAGTCCTCTCAAACTTCAAATTTTGTTGTTGAACAATTTGAGCATTACTTTTTTCAAGTCCATTCAGGACAGTTCATAGGTCAGTCCTGAAGGCTACTGCGCTACCATTTTCCAGACTGGCAATGAAGTGGTATGGAAGACCAGGAGCAACATTTTAACATTGCTATCATGATTAGGTAAAATCATGTCTTTTATAGTACCATGTCTTTCTTTAGTTGTATTAAACATATTAGGTAAAATCAATTTATGTTTTAGGATACTGGGATACGGGGAAAGGGAGATATAGGGCCCTAGCTTATGTTTTGCCCCTGGGCCCCAAAATATTAGGAACGGCCCGAGAGAGAGAGAGAGAGAGATAAAAGGAGTGCTTGAAGAAACCTTTAGGGTAGATTGTGCGTAAGAAGAGGCTTGAATCTCGGCCTTCTTCGAGCCGAACCGCTTGCAAGATCATGTTACTCGAGCAAAGAAAGAACAAAGAGCCAAGCAAGAGCCATCATGAGGTCATTTCTATGAATATATTAAAGTAGAACTTGACGATCGAAATTGTGTTTTAGGAACCACTCAATCAATGGCAGATCTAGACATTAAACTAATCAAAAGGAGGTGCTATATAACTTAGTGTAAAACCCGACAATGTAGGATATTATTTGAACTAAAATATTGGGCATATATAGCTAAATATTGGAGTATATGGCTTGAACTCCATTCTCAATAATGTAAAACTCCATTAGTAAGCAGCTTCAATTTATTTAGCCAATCAGATCTACACACATACACTAATCACTTTGCACAAGAAGACCTTTTGGATCACAGATATCACATAAGGGATTAATAGCAATTGAGCTAGAAGTATACATAAAACCAAGTTAGGCACTAGACCAAACCCAAAATAGAACAGAAGCATTCATGCCTTTGTAAATCAGATCATAAACCCATATACAAATTCAATTAGCAAAGCATGCAAAACATTCTTAACCACACATCTATATCATCCCTATTCCTAAACTTCAAAAGCAGCAGCACATTAAGTCCTCGAGAACTCAGTGGCTCATCCTCAAGCTTATCAAGCCATAAGCAAAAGAAAGAATATTTCCCTGATAGAGTAGTATTGCATGTAGTCAAAGTGATAGAGCCAATGTCATCTAAATCCAATATGTGATTCTCAAGTTAGGAATGGAGTTTCATACTTAGGCAATGGCAACAAACAAAATGCACCAACTACTCCATCACTATCTAGTGGTGAACATTTCGATTGATTCTCGATATAAAGTTAATGTGCATGTCACAAGAGGCTACTATAACCGGTGTCAAGTTACCTCGCCACGGGAGGAAGCACCGATTAGTCGAGGGAGCTCTGTGGAGGGTGACCGCGTGGTCGAAAGAACCGAGGGCCGAGGTGGACACCGGAGGATGACGCCCGCTGAGGCCGAAGGCCGAGGGCCGGATGCGGACACCGGAGGGACGGAGGCGAGCACTGGGGCCGGAGGTGGACCTCTGAGGTTCGAGGCGAGCTCAGTCGGGATGGCGCAATGGGGCGGGAGGTGCGAGGCCATGCGTGGGGCGGAAGGCAATGGCGCTGGGGCGGCGGGGGTGAAGTCACGCAGCGTGGGGATGGCGTTGAGGCGGAAGCCGCTCGTGGGGCGGGTGGGCGGCGGCAAGGCGGGAGGCGCAAGGGGGCGGGCGAGGGCAAGAAGTCGCGTGGGGTGGGAAGCCGCTTGGGGGCGGTGGTGGCGGGGGCGGGCGGGGGCGCTCGTGGGGGGCGATGGGGGAAGGAGGCGCGCGTGGGGGCGGCGACGGGGGAAGGAGACGCGCGTGATGCAATGGAATTTGGGGATTTCGGGAAGGAGCCACGTGATGCAAAGGAGATTTGGGGATTTTGGGAAGGAGCACAGTGCAGGGAAACCCTAGTAGTTTTTGTTCTCCCGCCGAATTTTGCCGCGCGCTAGCTCCTCTGATCAGTCGATTAATAAATTTTTTCGCTCCTACATATTTGCCGACACATAGTCTGTTATGAGATTTTTACCGACGGACTGTTTGACCCACAATATGAGATTTACCGACACATAATCAGTCCTTAATACATGTATAATTGCCGACATGCATAACTGATCCTGAAAGAAGTATTACCGATAGATAGTCTGTTGCATAAATTTACCGACAGATAGTTTGTTGGTGGTCACTGATTATTTCCGACAGTCATCTGACGGTAATATTGTGTCATGGTGTAGTGGGAAGGAGTAAAAACAAGGCACATTGAGTAAATGTGTGCTAAGGTATTAATAAATCTTTCATTACATTTGTAAATCATCTGCTATTTCAGGTCAGACCCAAGAGAAACACCTCTGAACCCTTTGTGTATAATATAATAGTTCAGAAAAAACTAATACACACAATAAACAAAGCTAATATTACAACATATTATACGAAATTTTATTCATTTAATTACTAGAGTTTTACAATATCAATAGCCCATAGGCCAACTAAAAATATAGCAACAAAAAGCAAAAGAAGTAATGGGACCCAACAAATCTGGCACAGGCAATCGACTCGGGCAGCAACCTAGTCATCGAGATATTCACTAGTGTAGAAGGGCTCATTCTCTGAAAACAACAAATATAGAAAAGAGTGAGTACATAAAGTACTCGTAAGTCACACACGTGATACAGTATTAACGTCGGGAGAACAAATGAAGGCATAATATGGTTATTTTGTGCATAAAGCAACATTTAAAATACAATAAATAATTTCTAATGTGTAATTGATATAGGAAAATTGAGTTTTAAATCAATTTTCCACACAAGATCAATCACGGAGTTTCATCCCAATTTTTCCAAACAGAATCCCTTCCATATATATACAAATGATCTTTCCCAAATCACTTTTAGAAAACCAAAGTTTAATTGATGAAAGGCTTGCTTGGCATGCCCATAATTGCGGAGTGCTTGCCGGGCGTGTTTCTTTGCGACAGACCCGCCAACTAACAGGTTGACTACTCCCAGGATGGAAGGTATGGTTCGGTAGAGGGCGTCTTCATGGCCAGAAACCCTAATGTCTCTCGCACGGTGGATCCCAGGGATCAACAGATCAATGGACATGGTGATGTAACCAGTTCAGGCCCCCAGCGCGGGAAATAGCCCTACGTCCTGCTAGATCTTTGTTGAGGAAATATGGAGGCGATTACAATAGTTCTTCCAGTCTTATGCTCCCTCTTCCAGACTTTCGACCCCTATGTCTCTTATGTGTGTGTTGCTCTCCTTCTCCATGCACCGGAGCGCCCTTATATAGACCGGATTGGCTCGGGCAGGGGAGAAGGTGACGCTATACTGGTCCATTACTAATTAACAACACCCATCATTCTAGCTTTACATCAACCCACGAATCATTTATTACACCCATCACTGTAGCCTTGTGTCGGTGTTTCGTAAAACCGGCAGACGTATTTGTAGGTCAAGGGGCCGCGCGCCCCCTTCTCCTTGATGGTTGACTCATGGAGTCTCGAACGTATATTTGATCGGGCGGAGGAGTCCCAGATGTATACTGGTTCGGGCTGAATGTCTCTACTTCCAGTTTGTGGTGGAGGATCTTGTTGATCGGGGTATGGCGGATTACATGCGAGGACTAAGGACAGGCCCTTAGCGCTTGTTTGTGTGGGGGAGCTCGGGAGCCTCGGCCGATCGCTTGGATCGGAGGAGCGAGCAAGACGCTAGGTAGGCGGAGGGAGTTCTTGTTGTTTTTTCTTTTGAAAGAGAGAGAGAGCCCCCCCCGTCCTTGAGGGTCCTGACCCTCCTTATATAAGCGGAGGGGGCAGGTTACACGGGACTAGAGAGAGAGAAGCGGCCAGGGCGGACTATCCCTTAGCGATCCGGTTTGCAGTCTTCAGAGCTGACAGGTGCCCACATAGGTCATGATGGGTGGGCAAGTTCGGTCAGCTATGCCCTGTCGGTAGGGTTAGCTAGCGGCTCTTCGTTGGGAAGGCGCGCCCATCCTCTGTCTTTGTCGGTAGGCGTTGTGTGGACGGCGCCTCTGGTGTTGCCTTGGGAAGGAACGCCTTTCCCTGCTCGGCCGTCCCGTTCAGGCGGTGGTTGACCAATTTCGAGGTCGATCGATGACGCGGTCGGAGTTGCTGAGGCGGGACTTTGCCGGGGCCCCAACCAACAGCTGAGTCGGAGGCTGCGCGCATTCCCGCCTTGCGGCCCGGTCGGAGCTCCCGGAAGTCCCGACCCGAAGCCCGGTTTGTGGGCCTCAAGGAGTCTGACCCGTGGCCTGGTCGGCGCGCTCCCGCAGACCACGGCGCAGGCGAAGGGTCCCTTAGGACCCGACCGAGACCTTGCTGTAGGGTACCTCTGGTATAAGTATTCGTCACCTTGTCCTTCAAACCCCATTTAATGCCGCTGCGTAGCTTCACCCGGTCTACCTGGGATATGACGGTCCTGCGATGAGTTTGGTAAGAGGTGTCAGAGGGATGGGCCGTCGTCGTGTCGATAGCAGAATTCTTCACAATTAATGGCCCTGACTCAGCATGACAGGGGAAGGAGACTTCGAGGCAAAGCCTTCTCCTTATTCCTTTGGTCGCCTCCGTGGCCTGACGAGCGAGGCCCAATCGCCCGCCTGCCCGCCAGGGCACCACGTGGGCTTACCGCCCGGCGAGCAGGGCATGATCGCCCACCGCCGCCAGGCCACGTGGCCGCCGCTTCGGCTTCGTATGAATCGCCACATGCCCGCTAGGGCACCACGTGGCTTACTGCCCGGCAAGCGTGGCATGATCGCCACCGCTTGCTGGGGCCACGTGGTCCACTCGCCTACGGTAGGCGTAATCACCACCGCCGCCAGGCACCACGTTGGCTTATGCGCCGTGAAAGGGCATGATCGCCTCCGCCGCTAGGGTGCCACGCTGGCCGCCGCCGACGGGTCAAGGTGAACCGCCACCGCCGCCAGGGCCATGCTGGGCCAGGCCGCTTTTTGGGCCCACTACTTATGCGGTGGAGAGGGTACCCCGGTGCAAAGTACACCGACAGCGGTTAATCGATTAATTTTACACTCTGTAGAGCCTATACAATTTTACCCACAAGGCATGCTCGTCTTCTTTTGCCAAAATGCACACATCCTTTAGTATGCAGCAGAGGAAGTCACAACAATGCCCCCATAATGCTCTATCCAAGTAGCCATGCCCACTAAGGTTTTACCACAAAAAGAATTGAACAGCACTAGTCAGAAGCGCCCTCTTGTACCTAGTGGCAGCCTTACGCCTATCCCACTTTCAATCTAATAATGACTATCTATGGTATGATTCAAGATGGACAACCAGGTGTGTTCTATACTAGACTTCACTACTATAGAAAAGGACATCGCAGACGGTTTAATAACATCATCACAAATGGTTTTATGAACTTCTATAAGCATGTGTCAGTGATAATTTTGTACATCACAGATGGTTTCCGAACTATCCGTGAAACACCTATCACAGATGATTCTTGGTACAAATCGTATGTGATAAAAGGCTACTATAGGCGGTTTGTATGAGGAACCATCTACGATAATAGACTATCACAGACGGTTTGTTTTAAGAACTATCAATGATCCAAATATTTTTCTACCTCTCTTTGTAGAACTTCAATGATTATTATTTGTTGTATAAAATTTCTTCTCCTTAGATATTTCTGCAACGATATTTACAAGACACAAACGGTGGTTTTGTAATTGAATATCTAAACGTTCGAGATGCATCAAGGCAACAACTTGTCCGATTAGGATCGTTTTAAAATATGAACCTTTGTAGCACTTTCATCTCTTTTCTTATTCTAATGTTGATGGATTCTAAGGCAAAATCCAATTCTATCCATTGTTCGTCTTAAAAGTTATTATGCTCTGATTTATCTTTCGCTTTATCCTCATTCCCGAATGAGAATACCATAGATAACCTATTTTCACTCTGGTCTTGTGTAGAAACAGAATTATTTCGATGGTTCTTTATTTGATGAACTCCATAATTGATATACTCCTCTTGGCTCGAATTTCTCTCTCAATGGAGGAGATCAAAGATAATCTTTTGATGGAGAAATTTCTCTTCTATTATTGAGCAATTTCTCCATCAAGAGATTCACTTCGATCCCTACCCTTGAGGGAGAAATTTATTGCCCAAGGGAAGGAGTCATCATCAAATAGGGTGTTTATCAAATAGAGAACTGTCAAAATGATCATATTTATGTACAAGATCGGGGTGAAAATATGCTGCCTACTGTATTCTCATTCAGAGATGATGTTGAAGTGGAAGATAAATTAGAGCATGTCAAGTTTCGAGATGATTTGTGGATGGAATTGAATTTTGCCTCGGAGTCCGTCAATATTAGAATAAAAATGTGATGAAAGTGCTATAAATGTTCATATTTTAATATGATTCTGATCAGACAAGTGGTTACCTTGATGCATATAGTATTTTTAGATGTTCAATTACAAAATCTATAATTTGTTGTGCCTTGTAAATATCGATGGAGAAATATCTAAGGACAAGAAAATTTCAAACAACAGATAATAATCATGGAAGTACTACCAACAGTGGAAGAAAAACTTTTAGATCACAAAGTTTTCAATTCATGATAAATCTTCTATCCATCTCTTGTGCAGTAGAATATTTCTACGACAATATTTTGATTCCAACAAGCAAGACATTATTAAGTAATTGGATTCAAGATAAGCAAGTATTAAGGATAATTTCAGGAAATAATACATTGAGAAGATATAATATCACAAATACCAATTTGCATACATTGAGAAACAACATTATTTGATATATCAAGACAAAGAGACTTTAGGGCTTTTCTATATCTACCATCATATGAGCCATAGCTTTCGCAATAGAGGCTTTTCAGTTCTCCTTAAAGTTCCACAGCTCTGGTACAGTGCATATTTGTTTGACACCAATAACTACTTGACTTCTATTCATATCTCTTAATCCCTACAAAGGCGATCGTGTTGTTGTGAAAAGGGCGACTTGGTATGGTATTAGTAACCATATTAAATTAAATACTTGTACCATTATATTACCTCTATAAGCTCAGCTTTGGCTTCTTCCAGCTTTGCATTCGCTCTGTGCTTCGTAATAATGAGTACCTTGTTAAGAGGTTCATTATCATGCGATTTGTCTTCTATTAATTTCAGTTTTTGTTTCATCTCATAATTTGTTTTCTGAATTTACAATCTTCTTCACTTCTGTTCTGCTCCATTACATCAGACTTTCCCTTCAGTTGTTCTATCTTCACCTTAAGGTTTTGTTTAGCATCCAACGGTATTTCCACATCATATATCTTGTTTGTAGCCTCTATTTTATATGTGCAATTTGCATTGACTAGAATATAAATAAATATACGATGAATCACGATAGATGTTGCAATGGCCATGGTTTTATTTTCTTCTATCATTGCGTCTAATTTTTTATACATCCAAATTACTCTCTCTCAATAAGAAGTTAAACATCTACATTCAACATCAAGGTGAGGTTTTAATGTTGTAACAAACTAAGTCCTCCAATCATGTGTGAATGCAATTGAAGGTGGAGCGTAATTTCTATGTCACATCGAAAAGGGGTGAAGTTAATAGACCAAGTATGTTCCACATTATGCCATGTCATCTTTGAAATGATAGCTATCATATTGAATTCAGTTAAAATATCAACCCTTGGATTTAAACAATAAAGAGATGCTTTGGTGAATAAATGAGTAAATAGAAAGCTTAGTCAGGGATCGAGAGGATTTTACCACAAAACAAGGCACAAAACATGTACAAGAAACAACCCATAGAAAGAATGTGATTGCAATATCATTCACGTTTGCATTTAACTACTTAGGCCAATCTCGAAGTCTCATATTTTAAGTAGTGGGTATTGCATATTTAAAATTTATGCCACTCATATATTATAATTCAAGCGATTAAGGGGACAATTCTTTTGAATTAAGTGAACAAAGCTTAAATTCACACCCATCCCGCAATGAAAGAGGCATTGCTAGGCACAAGGTTTCAAATTTCATTTCCGAATATCGGCAATATTTCAGAATTTCGGATGAAATCCGAACAAAATTCAAAAAGCAAAATTCAAAGCCGAATCTTTTTGGATCGGGATTTTTGAGATTTTGGCCGTAATGATCAAAATTCCAATCCTTTTCAATCATGTGTGAAATGGTCTCTTGAGGCATATTATAGACGGTTCTAATAAACAACCGTCTGTGATATTTGCTTATCGCAAATGGTTCTTTTTTAAAGTCATCTGTGACATAATTTTTTAGAAAATGTTTAAATTTTTTATCCTATCGAGATTTAGAATCTCAGCCCTGTCCAAAATCTGAAATATCAGCTAAAATTCTAAAATTTTAGCAAGATTTTGAACCCTGGTCATACATTAAGGGAAAAGCATTAGTAGGAACAATATAACTAAACATCTAATTTTTACACCTACTAATTCATCGATTAAAAATAGAGCCACTCGGCTGGTTGTGTTGCCTACATGATAAATAATGTTGATGCATAGATCTCGTTGATGGGTGGTTTATTTTTTGCTTGTTGACAATTAGTATACGGGATTCATACATGCATGAGTCCCAAACCATCTTAGCAACAATACAATCAAAGAATAAATGATGAATAATATTCAGACCATATATGACCTTGGTCTCAGGGAGGAGGCGACGACAGGCTCAAGAAGAAGGTGCGCGATGGGCCCGAGGAGAGGTGTGTGGGCTCGGCGGTGGCGAGAAGCTTCGGAAGGAGGCTAAAGTCATCTTTGTAAAATTTTTGTTTCAGTAGTGCGACAGAACAAACCATATAACAATATATAATAGGGGAGTGACACCACAGACAGTTCTATTAAAACACGGTCTGTGATTAGCTAACATCATCGACGATTCAAAGTACAAACGGTCTGTAAAGTATCGATTCACAACTGGTTTGTACCCCAACCGTTGTGACATTAGCATATCAAAGATAGTTTTTAGCATATCCTATAACTTTAATGGTCATACTAGCAAAACTGACTGTGATTAGTTTAGCACAGATAGTTCTAGAAAACCTTCTGTGATGAGGCTTCTTATATAGGCCTTTCTATAATAATGCTTGTGGAAGCATGGCAATACTTTACATTTAGAAACTCACAAGCTAGTCATTAATTAACTAGACGAGCTTACCAGGATCCCAGAACCTTGACGAGGCCACCTGACAACCAATTCCTGCCTGTTCTAAATCATAATTTTACTTTAGTTTTGGCAATGCCATGTTTCACAGTATTCTATGGCACACCAATACCAAGGAATGACTTATATCGAAAGCATCTTGATATGGCTTAAATTCCCCAAAAGTCCTAAATTCAGTTGTATGCATGTCTAAGCTATTTGCTATATAGCACTAGTTAATATTGTATCAACGTACCAACTAGTGCTATTTTGCTTAAGGTGACAAAGATACAAGGATTAAATATCAAATGTGATCATAACAATTAGGAGATAACTATATATTCAAAACTGGGATTTAAATTACATTGATAGAGTTATGCATGCAGTATTTTAAATCAACATACAATTTGGGATCAATATGATCATCGGTGTGACTTGCCTTGTATGAAGAAGTGGTGCTCTAAGTCGTTGTTCTGGTACTTTTTCCGGCACTCCCAAATCTAAATCTTAAGCATCAACACCTAACGAGAAAATCCAATTCAATAAACTCCAAATCAAGAATTTAAATGGTGCACATGATTAAAAGATGCGTGAAATGCTCATGATGCGTAATACGAATTACAATATGAAAGTACCAATTTAGTGTGTGAAATTTGGACTTGGGTGTCAAAAGTTCAAGTTTTAGAGGCATTTTATCAAATTAGGTTCGGAGTATCCGGATGGAACCCCGGAATGTCCGGGTAGATCCCCTCGGTCTGCTGAGCCACGCCCAACCCGGACTATCCGGATATTTCTTCGGAGTATCCGGATTATTCGGACTGTCCGGGTAAAACCTCGGACTGTCCGGGCTAACCTGTTATGTTTCAAAACGGCTGTTTGTCCATTTGCTTCTATACTTCATAGAAATGGACTAGTACTTAAAAAGGGTGGACTAGGGTGGGATCTTACCACTACGGGGTTACTTTTGCACGTGGTGACGATTGGTTTCGGCGAGGGAATGACAAAAGGTGTCGCAACGCCGGTTCTCGCGGTTCGTCTCCTCCTAGCTCGTATAGACAATGATGATCTTGCTTACTCGTGCTTGCAACAGCAACTAGCCCTCCTCCTCAAGCTTCCATGCAACATGCGCGACCCGATTCAAGGTGTGATGATGGATTCCATAGAGAAGAAGGAAATGAGTCACAATGGTAACAATTTCAGAACATGTGGAGAAGGAAATTGGTTACCACTTACCCAAAACTTGGTGCCTCAAGAATCCATTTGGATGGATTTGAAGCTCTTGCTCTTGGCTTCAATGTGGTATAACATGCACAAGCTCAAACTCAAGATTTGAGGAAATTTATGGGGGAGAATAGCAAGGTGTTGGAGAAGAGCGCTTGCTGTTCTTCAGGTTTGGGCTGAGCAAATGAGCAGGTGGGGGAGGAAAAACAAGGTTTAGAACCTTATATATGGCTGCCCATTCATGCTTACATGTGGGGCCAGGTCCCACATGTCATAGGGTGAATGAAAAGGGTGGGTATGAGTGATTAAAGTGAGAAAAGACATGGAGGGGCTGTACAGTCCTCAAGTTCCTATGCAAGGTAGGACCCATGTGTCATTGACTAGTTTAGGTAAGTGGGTAGAGGTGAGTAAGGTAAGAAATAGTATAATGGGTATGTGCAGCCTACTCCCCTCTCACTTATGAACATGGCCCACATGTCAATGAGTGAGGTAAAATAACATGTGTGCAGTTTAGAAAATGATTTTTAGGATTTTGTTACTCCCACTTCATGCAAGATAAATGTCCTACACTTGTATGATGATAATTAAATGAGGATTTTAATGACATTATGGAAGACGTTAGTATGACAAGCCTCACTTACCGAATTAACGAAAATTGGGCAGTTACACCTGCCCGCTGGGCGAGGAGTCCACGTGGCCCCCTGGCGAGCAGTCTGGCGATCACGCTCGCTTTCACGGCGAAGGCGAAGCCGTGTGGCGGCTTTGACGAAGCGGCGCGCTTGGGCCCCCTTGTCAAGCCACGAACGCAACCAAAGGAATGAGGGGAAGGCTTCGCCTCGAAGTTTCCCTCCCTTGGCACCTCATGTCAGGGTCATTGATTGTGAAGGATTCAACTTTCGACACGACGACGGCTCATCCCTCTGATGCCTCTTACCAACCCGTCGTAGGGGCGTCCTGTCCCGGCCGGACCGGGCGAGGCCTCTCACCGACATTAAATGAGGTTCGAAGGACAAGGCCACGGAGGCGTGCTTAATAAATGAGTCATGGGTCGACGTGGAAGCTGGAATGGTGGGTGTAATTAATGTGTTGTAGATAAGTATAGCGCCACCTTCTCTCCTGCTCAGGGTGGCCCGTCTATATAAGGGCGCCCTGGTGCATGAAGAAGGGGGCCAGTCGGCTAGAGCAAAAAGCATAGAGAAGCAGACACTAAAGAATACCCTTATAAACGCTTACCCACACCGGGGGCCTGAACCTGGGTAACTCAATGTGTCCACCAGCTTGCTGACGCCCGGAATCCATCGTCGAGAGACATTAGGGTTTCCAGCCACGAAGATGCCCTCTACCGAACCATAATTTCCGTCTAGGGAGTAGACACCCTGTTAGCGGAATCTTGTTAGGCGAAATACGCCGACAGCAACGAACTATGGTTGAAGCCTAGCCATGGTCGCGGACACAAACTTAGGGTCGATGAACCGAACTAGTTATCGATTTGTTATGACTTGCTGCCTCATTGCCCTGTAACTCGTGTTGAATGTTAAAAAACATAATGCGAAATCCTATGGAAGTCAAAACCTCATGTTGTATGGTGCGATACTCATAGCGTCCAGGATTGTACAGTACAAATATCGATGGCTATTAGTTGGTATAAATAGAATAGGTCCTCAAACCTGATTGGGGATGTCCCATACTCCTCGTAGTAGAAATGTCCCTTTCTATACATCACATTGAAGTCGACATGCCGCTTGCCCTCTTTCACTTTGTCAATGTACCATCTTTGGAGCTATCGAATTCATTTGTCTAGAGGATTCAATTGGCTGGCAGGCAGAAGGGCTTTTCATGTACGTAGGCCTTAAAACCATAAGGGGTCCCTGTGGCCTGTTCCGACTTTCCTTTTTTGGCATAAAGAGTTTCGGAGGACGGGGCTATGGGCTTTTCATGTACCTTAGGGGCATTGTGGCCTCTGTGAGCTTTGTCTTTTTAGCAGAAGGAGTCTCTGAGGCCTCTAGTGGTTTTGTGGCTGTCGTGCTAGATCTTTTACGTGCCAGCTTTGCACTCTGCACAGGACTCGTCACGGTGGTGGGAACAGGAGCAGGAGTAGGCGCAGGTATGGTAGGAACCTATGAAGCACGTGCATATGTAACTTGTTGCAATACTACTAGAATGGTAGAGAAGACATGGAAATTTTTACCTTGGCTAGTACAACACTCGTCGTGGGCCACTTGATGAATGACATCCATGTTTGCCTGAGAGTGGTGATATCTTTGTTAGGGGGAACTTGAGCACATGTGATAAGAAGGTTTCGTGGACGTAATCCACCTAGACCCTCATGTAGCCCTTCCTTAAAGACTGACCATGCGTGCTGCCTCAACAAGAAATCCGTCTTCTGTCAGGGTGAGCTGGCACTTGGTAGGTGCTTGCAAGAAGCAGGTAACTTAAGGGAAAACATTGTGGGAGTTACCCTTGTACCTTTAAATCAGGAAAAATTAATTATTACCTTCAACTAGGGACCGAACTTATCATTTTTGGAACAGTAGCTACTGGGTCAGGCACAAGTTTCTCTATGATATGTGAGGGCATCTGGTTCTGACTCTGAGAGATCATCGCCATCATCTCGGCCCTCAAACATCCTCATGTGCTATCATCTCCTCCCTCACCTCCTCCTTGATCTCCTCCCATAGCTACTTCCTGGGCATATCCTTGAGGTGCTTTGCACATGCCTTCTATAATCTTGATCTCGCACTCGCAGCGTCATCTTGGAAGTAGGACTTCTTTGTGTGCCTCGACCCTGTGGCAAGCACCTGACCCTTATGGTCGGGCTTCCCGTTCGCAAAGGATAGGATGCCCTTCTACCCTTGGCTCAGAAAGGTCCCCTGCTCTTTCCTCTGGCTTACCTCCTCCTGCAAGAAGCAAGTATGAATTAGATCTAAAATACAACAGGAAGGGTCAACTGTAATGTACTAAGTTAGATGTCTTACGACGGTGGAGATGACGTGCACGGTAGTGGGGTTTGGTACTATGAGCTACCCATCCATGGTTTTCTTTGCCCTCGCTAATACCTAATCACGTGCCCGCTCCTCACATATGTGCGAGTAAGGCATCGCTATCCTAGTGTTCGCGCACTCCTCGGCTATTCACTCCTACTCTGCCTTCTTCCCGTCATAACAGCTTGAACCGAGGTGGTGCGCATGTGTGTTTTGCCTCTAGGGAGCAATGTTCTTCTATCTTAGCTCCTCCGCCTCAGGCGTACTCTTTATCGTCGTGAACTCCTCCCAAACACTGGGAGTCCTAAATGGATACCTCTCGAATGGTGTATGGCCTTTTAACACGTACTCACTGTGCATAAAGACCCTGAAGTGCCTTAGAGGCACACCCATTCTCTTGAAGGCGTACCTCCTCGCATTGTTTTCATCTTCCTCGTCTATAATCCATTTGCCTTTAACCTCATCCCACAGCCAATTCTTCTGCTTGGCGCTGACTTCCTTTCTCTAATTCTTAACCATTATCGCCCGTTGTACTTGGGAAGGCACGTGTAAAACCCTCTGGCATTGAAGTGGAGAACCTGTGACGTTCTTCCTGTGGCCCCTTTGTTTGGTCCTTGGGCCTTCCTTACCTTACTCAGTCCCAGAATATTTGGATTTTGGCTTGGCTCAACATCTGGAACTGTGCTCGGCCCCTCAGCAGCACCTTCTACTCTGTCTGGCGATGAACAGATGCTCTCTACATGAGACATTTTGAGTATTTTTATCTGACATGGTCATATATTTGATACGAGAGAAAGCAATTCATATCTATTTTTCAAATTTTACAATAAATCATGTAAAACAACAGATGAATGGATAATTTATAGCATTTAATTGTTCTAACATATTATAGTAGAGTAACAAATGAATGAATGATCTTCAAGAAAAATCTATTTCTTGACCAACTAAATATGTATCAACGATGATTCCTAATCTCACAATAGGTTAGGTCCTAATCTCATTCGAGGATATGTAGTTCGAGCAAGTTCCTAAACCGTTGTACAACTAAAGAGAAAATTTCGACAGCATCTCCACGCTATTCTCCAAATATATGTCTCGACAACAGGTTAAGAGGGGTGTGTATCCGGAGAGCACCAGGTAGACGCTACCGTAATCTACTCTAGAGTTGTACAACAACTCAGAAACTTGTCCGAACAACATATCCTTGAACTGTCCAAAAAACGTGGACAATTCTTGACTACTTGTTTATAAATATGCCATTTCGTTCGGCATATTTAAAAACAAACACCCTCGAACGGGAGACGTAGATTACGCAACCTAAAATCTAACATCGTGCTGAGATAAAAAAATAAAAGTAATATGTCAAAAATAAACAGATGTAATATATAAACAATAATAGTAATATGTTGAAAATAAACTCAAACATAGGATTAAGATATGCAAACCAAAAAATTCAAGATTTCATATACGGTAATGAACTCAGCAAAACCCAATCATGCATAAAATAACTGCAACATAAAATTACTACATAATCCCAAGAAAAGGAAGTATTATAGTGTTGTCGAGACGTGTATCTCCTACTGTCTACTTTGTCACCTCTTTTCACTTGGGAAAGAGCGGGGCTTCAAAATTGGGTGTGTGTTGGGAAGTATTATTCACATATAAGATAATAAAATTTCTCATGCTGAAAGGTAGAGCAGATGAACTCAAATAATGTTATATACACCATCTTAGTACATAGGTTGTTGCAAATGCAACCAGCCTGATAACAAGCATAGAGAGCAGAAAGTGGCTTAATTGCATAACAAGAAAAACTGAATCAGATTAAACAAATTTCTTTAATAGTAGCCATCAGACTTAGTACTAACTGATTAACAATCTTTAATAGTAGCCACCATAGGAATAAATGGGACTATAATTACTTATGGTCAGGTATGTGCTGCTGCAAACACCCTGTACCCTAATAATATATACCTTGTGCCTGGAAGTTTTGGTGACCATTGAGGCCACAAGGTACATTTTCTTACGAAAAGACCCTCCAAAAAAATTGAAATCGCGAACAGGTCCTTCCATAGGTTATTTTGCAAATAAGACCCTAGAAATTCTACAATCGCAAACAGGTCCTTTCACTGGCTATTTTGCAAAAAAGACTCTATAATTCCATAAATTCGATCTAGACGCTTCTTTCGACCCGAATTTCGACCCGGAAGATCTGTAGTTTCGAGAAAAATAAACTTGCATTTTTTTGCAGAAAAAATCTTTCGACCTGGAAGATCCTTAGTTTCGAGAAAAATGAAATTGCATTTTTTGCAGAAAAAATTTGGGTTGCTAGATTTTAATCTTACATAGATTAGGCACCGACGCAGAGCTAGGGTTACCGTATCTGACGACGGTGTGAAGCTCGGGGAGGAAGAGTCGGCAGAGTGGGGAGGAGGAGGTGGCGTCGGGGGGAGGCAGTGACGTCAGGAGGAGGCTGCATCAAGAGGAGGTCGAGGACACTATGGTGGAGGATGAGGCATTCTGCAGGAGGCCGACGACACTAGGGTGGAGGAGGCGCGGCAAGAGGTTGGGTTGGAGAGGGCGGGAGGGGAATTAGCAGTGAAGTGGCGGTGAGAAGAATGTTTGAGAGAGGGTTAATAAAAGCCGTGGCTGCTATCTCTATTGGTTTTTATGTAAACCAACACCGATAAGTCAATATTGCTATCGGTTTTCAATAAAAACCTACAATGATAAGTCACTAGCGCTATTGGTTTTTCAATAAAAACTGACACTGATAAGTCACTAGCGCTATCTGTTTTTCAATAAAAACCGACACTCGATATGAAGTTATCTTTATCGATTTCCTATTAAAACCGACACTGATAAGTCACTATTGCTATCGGTTTTTCAATAAAAACCAACACCGATACGAAGTTATCTATATTAGTTTCCAATTAAAACCAACACTGATACGGATATATCTCTGTTGGTTTTCTATTAAAACTGACAGTAATTATCTATCAGTTCTTTAGATGAAACTGACACTACTTCTACTTATTTCTAATGGGTTTCTTTATAAAACTGACACTAATACGATGACTATCTTTGTCAAGTTTTTTAAATAAAACTGAAGCAAAAGCATGACTATCCCTATCGGATTTTTTAGAAAACCAACACTAATATTATTTCTATTTTATCAGATTTAAAATAAAACTAACACTAATTTCGTGACTACCTCTATTGGTTTTTAAATAAAACTATCACTAATGTTATTACTATCAATGTCGTTTGTCAATTAAAACTGACAATAATTCCATTACTATCTCTATCGATTTTGTAAATAAGATCGACACTAATTCTATCTCTATTGAGTTTTTGAATAAAACCGATACAATTGAGCAAGCTTCTGACTTACGCTTTTAGCGACCTCCTAACCGATTGCAATATCTACAGTGTTGTCATTTTGACATGCATGTCATCATAGAAGGAAAAAGCCATAACTTTTTCATACATAGTTGAAATTGTTTGAAATTTTGCAAACACATACTTCAGGATACTCCAAAGCTTTTTTCAAAAAGAATTCTTGAAATAAGAGTGCCCATTCAAGAAATATAATGAATTTCAAATCGTAGGGATGATTTTTACATAAAGTGTAGAAGAGTCAAAAGTTTTTTGAATTAAGCCTGAATTGTTTGAAAATTTCTAGAAATGAACTTCTAACTAGTTACAAGCTTTCTAAAAACCAATGTGCTACTTAGACTTAAATAGTCCATTTATTTACAGTATAACCCTTCTTAATGATCTACTCGCATGTAATTGGTCCCATGTGTGTGACCGTCCTCGCTAAGACAGGTCCATCCACAAATTGAGGTATTTCATTGATTTGGTTGTACTCTTCTTCACTACAACATTTTCAACTCCTATGATCCGCCTCTTGCTATGAAGAATGACGTGCAACCACGGATTGGCCAGATCACGTACGTTGAAGACTTGAGTTGCCTACTTCACAAGGACAAACACGTCATCTTTGTAGGCGAGTCTACTGAGATCCACAATAGTAAAATCTCTCTTGTCTACCTTTACTTCATGTGGAAGTCCCACCCACTCACATCGGAACAATAGAACTTGGTATATTCCAAAATCGAGCTTCCAAATTTCTTTGATCATCCCGTTGTAAGAGTTTATTGTGGTTGAGGATCCTATTTTTGAGTGTTAATCATCGTACGAAACTTCTATACTTACACCACTATTTTGAATAGTACTCTTGGCATCCTGACTTTCAGTGTAAAAGGTGTAGCCATTAATAATGTACCCCCACCATGTCTGCATATTAAATCAATATCTGTTAGCAGACCATTTGACATTCTCACTAACGGAGACCTCTGCCTTTTCTTTGAACCATGTGAGAAATCGATCGTTGTGTTCTCGTGTGATGGAATGCTCATCCATATGTGGAATATCTGCCCATAATATCAACTTGTGCTACTCAATGTACCCTGCAATTTATGCGTTGTGTTGCAAGATAGTCAAATGTGCTTTGCAATACATATCAAACCATAGCCTTATTAGTTTGAACCCAACTGTTCCTTTGCCAACAAGTCTACCCTCATGGTGAGATATAGGAACACCAATTGCTTGTCTTTTTCCTATATAGTCTACACATAACTCAATAAACTCTTCAATCCCATAACCTTTAACAATACCGCCCTCAGGCTTCGACCAATTCCTCACGTAGGACTTTAATATACACATGTACCTCTCGAACGGATACATGTAACATAGGAACGCGGGTGCATATATCTTAATCTCTCTAACAAGGTGAACAATAAGGTGGGCCATGATATCGAAGCACGACGGGGGAAATGCATCTCAAGCTAACATAGAGCCTGCACCACCTCACTCTGTAACTTGTCTAGCACATCGAGGTCAATAACTTTGCAAGAAATTCAATGAAGAAATAACATGGCTTCGTGATTGCCAACCCGACATCCTCTAGGACTTCATACCAAGCAACTTCAAGTCATCTATGGACACAAACTTTTTAATATTTGTGGAGTAGCCTAATGGAACTATAATTCCTTGGAGACACTTGTAGAGGTCTTCTTTCTCCTTCAACAGGGTGTAGCATTAGAGGGGTACGGACCTTTTCCTTCCTTCTCTATCACTACAAGCTTGAGCGTGATTCCCATGTAGGCCTTGCCGCGGTGAACATTGACACCATCCTTAGTCTTCATAGGTTAATTTAGCAGGATGCCAACCAAAAAACTGCAGACATTCTTTTCAATGTGCATAACATCAATACAATGCCGAACATTTAACTCTTTCCAATATGGTAAGTCCCAAAATATCGACCACTCTTTCAAATGGTCGTGGGGCAAATAGATTTATGACTCTTTCCATACTAAACATAGATATCCTCCACACGTGAATATACTTGCCTTCCACTTATAGGCTACGGGACTGAACGAACTTCCCTCTTCCCATCAAATTTATCTTTCATTTTACGGTATCGATGACTTCGATGTAGAAACTTGCAGTGACCCATGTACATAGTTTTCTTGGAATTCGACAGCCACAAGCTCTCAGTCTCCTCTTCACAAATGGGACACGCTTTGGCTCCCTTTGTACTGTAGCTCGCTAAATTACCAAGGGTCGGGAAATCATTTGTAGTGCTAAATACCATGGTCCTTAGAGTGAAGTGTTCTCTATTGTATGCACCCCATACCACGATCCTTTCATTCCACAATTTTACCAAATCCTCAATTAGTGGTACAAGGTACACATCAATATCGTTTCCTTCCTGTTTGGGACCTAAGATTAGCACGACATCATGATATACTTCTGCTTCGTGCATAACTAAAGAGGGAGATTGTAGATACACAATAGAACTTGCTAGGTGCTGTGACGACTACTCTTGTTACCAAATGGATTCATTCCATCGGTACTCAGTCACAATCTTATGTTCCTCATTTTGGAGCCGATACTACATTGGTTGATGCTTCCTTGGCTATTGAAACGATGTTTTGAATAGTTGCAGGAATGTCTCCATGGTCACTTCTTTATTCTCCAAGTTCGACATATCAAAGCCCAACATATTGGACAATGATAGAGCTAGCTTGTCAACTGGTTCTGCAGCAGCAACACAAGTTGTACTTTGAATAAGTTGTGCTTTAGACATTGGTTGTGATGGAGGCGGCGACAAATTGACCTTCTTGGTTGGCAAATCGGCTAGGATATCAGTAGCAATGGCAATAGGGGAAAGTGAAGGCTACAAGATGTTAAAAAACATCATGTTAGACGATTAGTTTAATTAAACCTAAAAATTGGCTCAAAAGGTACTTTACCTAGCCCGTGCTCGAGGTGCGTGGAGAACTTTCACCTAATTGTTCTCATGGGGTTGCCACCTAGAAGCTAGGACATTTGAAAAATCTTAAGGCAACCCTTTACCCCCCTGTTCGCCATCTCGATCCTTCAATTGGTATGTGTCGTTATATTCTACACCGGGGTACTCTCTCCACCGCTAGTCAGGTGGGACCATGTGCGCAAGGTATAGAAGGAAGAAGGTCCTGTATGAAGGACTTAACCTGTTGAAAAGTGGCCATGCGACGATCAGACGCGTGGTGCCCGGCGAGCGATCGGCGACTGTGTCTCGACCCCGGCGACGAGCCACGACCCCTGACGACCAGAACATGTGGCCACTCGGATAGCAGTCGGGCGACCAGGCCATGTGGTTGTCCGATGAGCAGGCGGGCCCATTGTCAGTCATCCACACAGACTGGGCTGGGAGACTTCCACCCGAAGCCACCGCCAGGATCATGACGTATCATAGTCATTAAATGCGCATGGGAGCCATTAAATACACATGGAGCCGTTACAATGCGCCTGGGAGCCATTAAATAGGCGTGGCTCCCTAACGGTGTGATGACATGTCCCTTCGACTGAACCAGCTCCACCAACTCCCGTTTCATCTGCACCGCCGGGGCAATCTAGGGAGACGCGTGTACCAGGCGTTCATCACGCAGCGTTCGAACCCCACCCCTCGGACCATCTAAAGACAGGCGGTGTCAAGCAACGGCGCAGACAAAGAGGCTCAGAAGGACAATAGCGATAGGACTCGACACAATCAATGTAATAAATGTAAGACCACTCCCTCCACTTGCCCTAGCCAATCCCAAGAGTATATAAGGGAGTTAGTGTGCATGGGGGAGGTCGGTCAGTCAGTTGATTAGCTCACAACAGAGAAGAGATCCAAAACTCGAATGATCAAAAGATCAGGCGAACTAAGAACAAGCGGAATACTAGAGCAACAAGAGGTTGAGCAGGACGTAGGGCTGTTACCCGCATTGGGGGCCCGAACCTGGGTAAATCCCTATGTGTTCTTGAGTTTCCTGTCCTACTCATCCCAAGAAGAGAGATGAGAGTGAGACAGCTGCGAAGACCCCCCTCTACCGAAACTCGGTTATACACTCGAACCAATACTGATGAATACCCGGGACATGGGTATCCCCAGCGGCCCAGGAAAAATGAATAGGCCGCCTCAAAGCCCAAGCTTCAACTGGAGGCCCCGCTCGAGGATGCCCGGTTTCCGACCAAGCCGACACCAAAAAGCGGCCCGACCTGCGCCACAGGTCAGGCGCCCTCCAAGCTACGGCGAGGGCGACCAACAAGATAGTCCGACCAGCAGGTCGGACCGCTCAAGAGCTCCAGTCAAGCTCAGGCCGCCTCCACCGGAAAACAGACATCGGATCATCAGAAATCGGCCTCTGTCCTGGCCACCTACCTCGCTGGTACAACACCTCAGCGTGACCGCAAGAAGGCAGGAGGCCCCTTTCCCGAGGCGGTAGGTGGCCAAAGACGAGCGCCGAACTGATCGCCCGAGAATGAACAGCAGAGGGACGCGCACCCTCCCGAGGCGACTCCCGGAGCCAGGCGCCTCAACGTCAGCACACGACCGGCGCGCAGGAGGCAGGTACGCCGTTTCCCGGTGAAGTAGGATGCTCCGCCACCCTGCATGTCCACTGGCCCGGAGTGAGACACGCAACCACCCGTCAGGCGTCAAATCGGAGGACCAGACACCAAGGCTGGAAACCAGACTCCCAGACGTTGGGCACCCCATCCTTTTTTTTCCAGACTCCCATGTAACCTACTTCCCCAGGCCTTATAAGGGGAAGCAGGACCCTCTGGAGCGAGGACGGATGAATCGATAGCAACACTTAGGAGCTCGGACGTTCTTACGACCCCAAGCTCCTCACACTCACGATCGCCCACCTACTTCCACGCACGAGGCGCTCGGGGCCAGACCTCATCCCTCACTTGTAATACAGTGAAACCCCCTGCATCAGAAGCAATATACTACCACCTCACGAACTGGAGTAGGGATTTTTTAGCCCGAACCAATATATATCTTGGACCCCCTTTGGTCTAACCATTCAGGGAGCGGGATCGTGCGGCCCCTAGACTTACAAATTTACTTGTCGGTTTACGAAACACCGACAGTTAGCGCGCCAGGTAGGGGCCTCGCGCGTCATCAACGTCTCCGGATTCCCATACGCCTCCCTGATGGCTTCTTTCACCGGCGACAACACGCTCGCGCCAGGGAGCTGGATCCGTTTCGGCTCTTTCGACTTTGCCGCCACCACAGCGGGGGAGCTTGTACTCGCCCCCGCCACCTCCCAGGACCAGGCCCCCATCGGGCGCTGGGCCCGTCCCGCGCCTCGGCAACCTTGGATCGAGGCCCACAGCAGTCCTCGGCCGAGCTCGCCACGTATGGGCCTATGCGGGCGGCGCCGTCGCCTCCCGCAGGTTCACATTTCGTGGCAATGGCCGGCTACGCGCCGGCCTCCATCCACGAAATACCGGAGAGCTCCTCCGACCACGATTCTAGCTCCGATACGGAGCGCGCTTCGGAGGAACTATATTCTCGTGAGTGCAACATGGCCGGCGTGACCGAGCAGCCAGCCGCGACTTCCCCAAGCCGAGAGGTCCACCTCCAGCGCACCGAAGCGCGCGAGGTGGGCCACCAGCGCAAACCAGTCGGACATCCCCAAGCCCGCCACGCCGAGCTTCACCAACAGCACCAGGAGCTGGAGGCTCAAACAGCCAAGCTTGGCAAAACACAGGCCGACCCGGGACTGAGCCAGCTCGAGCCCCCACAGGCACTAGGCGGCGCGCGCGCGTGTGCACGCCAAGTACACCAACAACTGGCTGAAGGGCTGGACGCCGTCCCTTGTTTCCCCCTTCCAAGCCAAAACTTCGCCGCGGCCGCGATGCTGCTCCGTGGCATCCCAAAGCCAAACGAGCCCGAGGCTAGGGCCACCTACCATCACCTCCGGGAACTGGTAGAGCATGCTGCCGTACAGCACGTGCCAGCCTCCGGCTCTCACCACTCTGTAGGGTCGAGGATGCGCCTAGAGGGGGGGGTGAATAGACGTTTTAAGAAATTCGATCGCTCACTAAACAATTCGCTCTAATCAACCCCTATGTCAAAACCTAATCAAATATATATGCGGAAGCGATAAATAGGTTTTGACAATTAAAGCCTAAATCAACTAGGCTCACTAGTGCACTAACTAAATTATGTCTCTAAACTAGAATTGCTAAATTGATCAATCAATTAACACTAAGCAATTCTAATTACAATCAAGCAATTGAACAATATACAATAAATGTAAATACTTGAAAGTAAAAGAGACAACCGATATTTTTCCGTGGTGTTAGGAGACTTGCGGTCTCCCTAGTCCATGTTGAGGCAAGCCCAACCACTTGGACCGGCTCCCGCGAGCACCGCCTCTTTCCACTAGTCGTGGTTTTTCACGCTTGCCGTAGGCTCAACCCGAACCTTCACAAACTTGCCGGGCTTCACACCTCGAGAGCTCCGCGACGACGCCCCGCTGCTAGGAGTCGGCAACCTCCAAGAGTAATAAGCCGCTCCTTCGCTCGAACTTCACCGAGCACAACGAATGCGCTCCCGGTGATCACCTCGTGCAACACATGCACCAAGACCTCCCTCAAGTGCAACACATGCACAAGAGGCTCTCAAACCACTTCCTAATTGCAACACATGTAATTAGTCTCACTCTTTAGCTCAAAACTCAATTGGGAGTATGCAAGTATGCAACACATGCAACACCTCACCCAAGCACTTAAGCAATGCAAAGAACATCGCCTTTAAGCCCTCCAAGGGGTATTTATAGCCCCCACAAGAAAACTAGCCGTTTGGGGGCAAAATGGGCGAATCAGAAAAATGCGGTCCAACCGGACCTTCCCGTCCGACAAGCCCTCACAGGCAACGGTGGAATTTTGGACCATTACATGGCGGTCCGTCAAGCACTCCCGGCCGTCCGCACACGCCGTGCCGCACCACGTGGCCGATCGCCTACGGGCCTCGGCCGATCGCCTTCAACCGAGCCGAAAACTCACGTTCTGGAAAAACAAGCCGAGCCAATCCGGTTGCACATGTGGCCGGTCCGACCGACTGGCTGGGCCAATCCACCGCCCGGCCGGTCCGACCGAACCCGGCCGGTCCAACCGCCCATACAAAATTCAGCAACAAAAAACACTCATAACTTTTACTCGAACTCGATTTGGGTGATTTTTGATTCTATCTGAAGCTTATCACGAGGGCTACAATCTCCACCCATTTTCATGATTTAAGCACCCATAGATATTTTTAAATATCACCAAAATCAACTTGCAAAACACATTTTGCACTCAACTCCAAATCCATTTGCAAAACATTTTAAGCAAATCAAACCGAGATTATGAGATTAATTCCCTAGCCATGTGAAGGTCAACACGAGACCCAGTCAACTTGCCAACACCGTTGCAAGCCCTACTCACATGCTCTCGAATTCGGACTCATAAACCTCGGTTTATTCGCTGTGAACTTACAAATAACTCAATAAACACAATTTCATGCTTGAACACTACTCTTTGCAACACATGCAAAAGTCTAGCTCCAAGCAACATCAAATCAAGGTGCATGAACTCTCTAATTGCAACACATGCAATTCTCTAGTTCCATGCAACACCAAAACCAAACTTCAATTTCACACCAAAACCATTTCAACCATATGAGCTCTCTACTTGCAACACATGCAAGCCTCTAGCTCCATACGAACACACAAACATCAAATCATGCTTGAGCTCTCTCCTTTTGCAACACATGCAAAACTTAGCTCCAAGCAACCACAAGATTTTGAAAGATTGTTTTGAACGAAACCAAAACATGAAGCTTCAACATTTGCAACACATGCAAAAGTGAACTTCACGCAAAAGCCAACGCATTAGCTTATCCTATTTGCAACATATGCAAATCAGAGCATAGACCAACAACAACTAAGCATAAGTTTAACCCATTCGCAACACATGCCAAATGGTTAACCCTCATGCAAAAACCAAATCAAACTATGATTTGAGCTTGAGTGAACGCGGATTGAGATCATCAACACATGATGAAGCTCAAGCTAGGGAACGACCCCTCTTAATAGTACGGCGATAAAAACTTAGACTCAAAGACTACAAAGTCCTTAGCCTATCTAATTATACCTTCGCCGCCGCACGCAAGCAATCCCCTTTGGGGTCTTTATGATCATCACTTTGATACTCCCCCGGGATATCCACTCGACTCCTCTTCTTTATCATCTCATTCATCTTTGGACCTAACTCAATCACAACTCATAAAATAGTTAGTCCAAGATGCATGGTTGTCTCAATTATCTCTTGCACTCCATTAACACATAATGGATGCCTTTAGATCAATTGAGCACAACCTAAATCAATTGAAATGATTTAAGTGTGTCTTAAGTACAATAATGCAACACATGCTTCATTATACTTAAGAACTATTCATTTGTCCTCAATTAATCACGGAGCACCATCAACACATGATGAAGTGTTCGTTAATGATTAATAAGACAAATGAACTCAATTTAAATTATCATTTAAATTGATATGAGTATATATTAACTACACAAGTTTTCATATACTCATGTTGATGAAAAGTAATGATCCATTATATGTAAATTGTATGGAAATGATCATTACTCTAAATCATCAACTATAGAATACACCCACATGTATATGTGCATAAATATGATTGACTTGGAGATAATATGCACATATTCAAATTGATCGTATTGGAGTATATCCTATATTACCATGAGTATACTTATAACTAGGCAATTCAAATATATACTCAAGGATTTAGTTTCTTTGTCTTGATCCTTATATGTGTCAATAAAGAATAGAACAATACAATGAAACTATCAAGTTAAACCACGAACTCCCCCTAAGTGTGTGCATCCATGTAATATATGGATTGGGAAACATGATGCACATTTTGTGGTTAATATAACGGGGACATTCATATTTTAACTTGACTCCAAAGTATGCAACTAATACTAGAATGAATATGCAAACATACCTTGGGTTTTCCATTTTTCAATGCGATGAGACTAATCAAAGATATTCTAAATAAACAAGTTAGTCTCGATATAAGATTTGTCATTAATAACAAAATCACATTAATGGATAATCTCAATATTAGATTTGTCATTAACACCAAAACCATAACTAATGAAGGTTGAACTTACAATCTCCCCCTTTTTGGTGATTAATGACAAATCCAAGCTTAATAAGCGCATTTGGATTAAAACTAACATATTTAGAGAATTTAAGCTATTTGAATACATATGCATATTTTAAACAATATAAGCATTGACAATTTATGCATGAGCAATCAATTCCTCTTAATCAAATTAAGCTCCCTTTTTAAGCCAAATGATATTAAGCTCCTAATTCTCCCCCTTTTGGCATTAAACACCAAAAAATGGATATTAAGCTCCTAGTTCTTTTAAGATTTTAATTATTTCTCCCCCTTTTGGCAAACATTTTTCCTTTTTATTCAATTATTCTCCCCCTTTTTGGCATTGAACCATTTTTTTAATAAAGGTCATACAAGAATTGAAATGGACACTTATGACCTTAGGTCATACAAGAATTTAAATATGGCCTTAAAAGAAGGAAAAACTCGAAAAGAGACCATATTTGGTTTTTGGATACCACTTGTAGAAATACCACTTGTAAAGATAAGCATGAAAAACGAAGTAAGGGTATCATACGGGTTATTTGAAACACATTCAAATAATTCACTCCTCATTTTATTAGGCTTTGCAAGTGTTCAACATGATTCTTTTGAAGAAACCAATAAATTGCCTAATAGATTTAAACGAGGAATCCAACAGAATTAAATACCACTTGAGAAATTAGATACCACTTGTAAAATCTATCTCAAGGGCTTTGCTTGAAGACTAAAAAAATGACCATTTTCAAATTTTCATGAAGAACAATACTCAACAAGAGATTTCCTCCTTAATGTATTTCAACACATAAAGAATCTCACACAGAGAAGTCTTAGGCGGTTGAACTTACAATTTTAGCTTGCGAGGAAAACTCTCAATCAAGAATGTGGGTATCGCAATAATGCTACAAAGAGGTAATGACATACCACTTGTAGAAAATAATTGAAATCAATGATACTACTTAAAAAGGAATCCAAATAATCAAGGATATTAAATAAGAAAAGAACAATAAGATCCATGATACCACTTGGAGAAAGAGAAACTCAATGATACCACTTGTAAGCACATGGAATGAATAAAAGCTCAATTGATACCACTTGAAGGAATGATCGATAAAAATCGATGGGTATCAGAGCAATATAATCAGAGCAACATATACTCACGAGTATCAAAAGACGAAAGAGCTGAAGATAGATCAATAAAATCACAAAGAATGGGTATCAGAGCAAATCAAAGACATGATATCACTTGGAAGCAATTAAGTGCCCAAAACTTGATATAAATGAACTCCCCAAGATGTTCAACGAATGAACCATGGAGTTATTTGCATTTGAATTGCGCAAGTTTTGTCTTTTCAAAAGATAAAGTGAAAATCACTCTTTAGATCAATTAAAGTGCTCATAACTGATACCACTTGAAAATATGATCAAATAAATTTCAGAGCTTTTCAAATTTTGCACAAAAGAACTTTGGGATCACAAGAATCTTTTACAAAAAGAATTTTTGAAAAAGTAAGTACCAATCAAAAGATATCCCAAAACCCAGCTCGAAAAACCTGAAAATTTCAGAACTGAAATTGCCATGGCCGGTCCGACCGCCCTGGGGCCGGTCCGACCGTTTGGCTGGTCCAACCGCCCTCAGGGCGGTGCAACCGGCCTTGACAGGCTGAAACGCTTCAAATTTTTGCAAATTTTGTCAAAAATAGCTCAAATGAAGTCCAAAAAATTTGAAAATTTGCAGAGATGAACTTTGGACTAATTAGAAGGTTTTGCAAAATGAATTTTCTCAAAATCAATTTTATTTTGAAAGATATGGCAATTTACGCTTTGAGGCATAAAAGAAAATTGATTTTCATGAAAAGCCTCAAAATGCAATTCAATTTGGATTTCATGCAATTTCAATTTTCATGGTTTAGATTGGTGTATCAAGATGGTTTATAGCCAAGATTTAGATTGAAATCCAACTTGAATGCCACGATTTTAAGCAATATGCTAAAATAGGATATTTTGGATCAAATCAAGTCTTTTTGAGCCAAATTTGATTTCAACATAAGATTTTTCATTTTGGAAGCTTGTAAAACATTTGAAATACATAATAGAATACTTTTTCAAAGCTTTTTACTAATTTGGTCCTTTTAAATTCAATTTTTGACTTTTGACCTAAATAGTCCAAATGAAGAAGTAATAGAAAATAAGGTCAAATTCAATTAACACAAGAATTCAAATTAAGCATGGGGTAAGATATAGAGATTTGAATTTTGTGTATGAGTCTAAATTACTATTTTGAATCAAAATTCTACACAAGAATTGATCCAAATGGAGAAACTCACTAAGTGCAATAATATGACCATTACGGGTCAAGTATAGTTTTTCGGCGAGTTTCAAAACCAAATAACTTTTGATAAGTTGGTCTTTTGAAAATCTTTTGAACATGAAACTTGTTAGGAATGACCAACTCTTGGTTTTTCGTTTTGGAATTTCTTTCAAAATCTTTTTACATTTAATTCTATGAAAATTATAAGTTTAAATCAAAATCAAGATACTAGTAACCAGATTTTGGAGTTAAAACTCATTTTCTTTTCAAAATAGATTTTTGTGAAGCCAAAACCTTTGAAAAATATTTCAAAAACATTTGTATACATTTTTCAACTAGTTTTTCACAAGATTAGTAATAGTATACAACATTTTGACTTTTGGCTAAATGGTTGATTTTGAAAATATATATATATATATATATATATATATATATGCACTTATATTAATATGGGCACACGTAGGGATGTGGTACACATGAATATGAATTAACACTCCCCCTAAATGTGCCACAATTAAACTTGCTCAAGATTTGCAATAAGAGAATAGATAAGAGGCGAGAGCAAGTGGCCATAACAAGTAATCTAAATTGATTTTCATTAATATTTCAATATAACATACACAAGGCTATAAGACATAATAGTAATCAATTTAAATACTTGTTACCGAGATGGCATTGGCTCATGATGGACTTGATTATCTTCAAGCTTGACACCACTTGTAGACAAATATAATCCTTCTCTTCTTGAGTGAGCAAGCGTCCAATCCATCTCAATATTGCCTAAAAATCTTTTAGGCGGTTTTTGGTACCCAATCCTTGTTGGGTCCGACAATGTTAGTCACAATTGATTTAGGAACCCAAATGGTCCTAATTTTAGCATTTTTAAATTGACTAACATGACTAGAAATAGTTTTGCGAGAATTATTTCTCCTAAGCAAAATATTTGGATTTAAGTGAGAGGACTTAGGAGGGCATTGATATTTTGCAAAACCATTTCTAGTTTGATCTCTTCTAAACATATGATAATTGAAATTATGGATTGGCTTAGAGGATCTAGCAAATCTAGCAAATGTTTTGTTATTGTTATTTGTCCTAAGCAATATATTTGAATTGCATTGAGTGGGCTTAGGAGACCTAACAATTTTAGCAAACCCATTACTAGATTTACTCTTGCTATACAAATGAATATCATTTTGAGCTGGCATAGGGGACTTGACAAGCTTGGCAAACACATTGCCATTCTTGTCCTTCCTAAGCAAATAATTATCATTTACAAGAATAGGCTTAGGAGTGATACCTTTGGGACAATCCTTACCGAAATGTCCCTTTTCCCGGCAATTGAAGCATGTCACGCTATTTGGCCCTCTCTTGACCGATTTGACTTGCTCCTTGCCGGTTTGCCTCATTGTTGATGTTGTGGCCTTGTTATCCACTTGATTAGGGCACACGGAGGCGAGGTGGCTCTTCTTGTTGCAAGCAAAACACTTAATGGTCTTCGAGTGGCGTGTGTTGTGCCTTGTCTTGCTATTCTCCCTCTTAGAGTTGTAGCCGAGTCCTCGCTTATCTTGAGGCGCCCTTGGCTTGCTCAAGATCTCGTCGAGGACGGCTTTTCCCTTTACGCACCTCCTCAAGTCATTCTCCAATCTAATGACTTGGGTCTTGAGCTCTTTATTTTCCTCTACAAGATTATCATCTAAAGACATAGAAGAACTAGAAACAATTTCATTAGAGCAACAAGGTGTATCAGTTAAGTCTTCACAAGAGGTGGACATATCAATTTTTGATGAAGTATTTGAATTGACATTTAAGCAAGGCATTTCATCAATTAGATTACATTTCATCAAAGCATTTCATCATTTTTGTGTGTTTGGTTGCTAGTATTTCATCTTGAATTCTGGCAATCTAGATAAGTTTGAGTATCTGGAGTTGTGATGCGAATAGAATCATAGAGACCTATGATGTGACCTTTGATGAGGCTAGCCCAGGAGCTAGACACAATATTTCAAGTTCTTCTTATCCCTCCGAGACCATCTTCTTAGAGGATGAGGATGATGGAGATGATAGTGTTCCACCTAATCTAGTCCTCTCTACACTTGAGGTGCCTTCTGTTTCCATTTCTGAACCTCAGGGAGACCAGCCCTTGCCGTCAGACTCTCCTTCAGCGAGTGGCTCTGTTACTGCCTCTTCTGTTCAAGAGGGAGAGGTCACTTCTGCTTCTGGTCCTTCCCGCCATATTCAGAAAATTCATCCACCTGATTAGATCGTTGGGGATCTATTTGAGCGAGTCACTTGCTCAAAATCCGGTTTATTCAGTTTTTGTCTTCACTTAGCCTTTGTTGTCTCTTTTTAGCCGAAAGATGTATCTCATGCATTAAACGATGAATCATAGATTAATGTTATGCATGAGGAACTAGAAAATTTCGAGAGAAACAAAGTCTAGCAGCTTGTAGAGCCCCAATGTGGTCATAATATCATTGGGACCAAGTGGGTGTTCAAAAACAAGCAGAGTGAGGATGAGGTTGTCATTGACAACAAGGCTAGACTAGTTGCACAGGGTTTCACTCAGGTCGAGGGTCTTGATTTTGAGGAGACTTTTACCCCTGCAGCTAGACTAGAGGCAATTAGGATTCTACTTGCATTCTCCGCATTCCAAAGCTTCAAACTCTATAAAATGGATGTCGAGAGTGCATTCCTCAATGGTATAATTGAGGAAAAGGTTTATGTCAAGCAACCTTCAGGATTTGAGAACTCCAAGTACCCAGACCATATCTTCAAGCTATCCAAAGCTTTGTATGGACTTAAGCAGGCCCCTAGAGCTTGGTATGAGAGGTTTAAGTCCTATCTTCTCCGTCATGATTTCAAAATGGGTATAGTAGACAAAACTCTGTTTAACCAACACGAGGATTTGCATTTCCTTCTCATACAGACTTATGTGAATGATATTATCTTTGGTGGCTCTTCTCAATCGCTTGTATCTCAGTTTTCTTAAGTGTTGAGCATAGAGTTTGAGATGAGTATGATGGACAAGTTGAGCTACTTCCTCGTCTTCCAAATCAAGCAGACTCAGGAGGGTATTTTCCTGCACCAAGGTAAGTACACTCAGGATCTCCTGAGGTGGTTTGATATGTCTCATAGGAATCCTGTGATGACTCCTATGACCACCACTACTATCCTCGAGCCCGATGAGGATGGTGAGCCTACTGATCAGAAAGTGTTCCGAAGCATGATCGGCTTCCTCTTGTATCTCACTGCCTCACGGCTGAACATACACTTTGTCGTGTGTTTGTGCACCCGCTTTCAGGCTTCTCCTCGCGTCTCTGATCGCCAAGCGGTGAAGCGCATCTTCAGGTACCTTTGAGTTACCATTGATTATGGTATTTGGTACTCTTTCTCTTCTTATTTATCCCTTAGAGCCTTCTCTGATGCTGACTTTACTAGCTGTAGGATAAATAGGAAGAGCACTTCTGACACTTATGAATTCATTGGCACTTCTCTTTTTTCTTGGTCATTTAGGAAGCAGTTCGGAGTTGCATAGTCTACCGCTGAGGCTGAGTATGTTGCTGTCGCCAAGTGTTTTGGATGAGATCAACCCTGCAGGATTTTGGGTTAGAGATAGAGAATGTTCCATTTTTTTATGATTGCACTTCTGCTATCTGCATTGCTAAGAACCTAGTGTAGCACTTTAGGACCAAGCATATTGATGTTAGATATCACTTCGTTAGAGACCATGTGGAGAAAGGAGACATAGTGCTTCAGTTCGGAGAGAGTGACCACCAGCTGGCCGATATCTTTATCAAGCTTTTGGATAGCACTAGATTTGTTGCCTTGAGGAGCGAACTTGGAGTAGTATGCCCTTACGGTCTTCTTTGAGATGGAGTTGTTCTGTATATTATGTATTATATATTCTCTTCTAGTTTTTCCCTTTTATTTTGTTTTATTCTGGTGTTTATGGGGCTTATTTTCTAGTGTTGTGAGTTCACTTCACTTAGACTTCTGGCATGCATTGTATGAACCTCTCATCTTATCTTTAGGTTGCTATCATGATTAATTAGATGTTCTCTCTTCTCTTTAGGTTGAGTTCCCTCACAGTTTTATAAGTCTAGTAGGTATTGGGCCCCCTGGGTAGACATGGCCTGTGTGCACTCCTTAGCTTGAGTTCTAGAGGCAGCTTCTCTATGTCAGTCTTTGGGGAAGATGAGAGCAAGTCTAAGGCTTAATGTTCTCTACCATCTTTTCTATACTCTACAGTCACCTATTTTGTATTTTTCTTAACTTCTTCTCCTCATTCTACGTTTCTGGTTTTAGTTGAGTTCATTTGGCTCTTCCTTGTGCTTAATTTTTCTAATACTAAAGTTAAACCAGATTTGTGCCTAAAATTGACTTACATCTTGAGAGGAGTTTTAGAATTTGTTTCATGCATTGCATATAGACTTTATTTTCTATTTTATGAGCTTTGTCTATTATGCAAATGGTCTATTCCTTCATGCTATACACCATGTTACAATATGTTAAGAAATGCTCTAGTTTAGATATGTCCAAGTTCATTTGTCTGGCTAAACTTACTAAAACTTGAAAAATGAGTTTTAATCAAACTAAATGAAACATGTTGCTTTTAGTTATTGAGTTTCTTCTCAAGGGGTATTTGCTATGATTAGTGAACTTGTGGAGTTCTCTAGAGTTCCTATGGCAACTTAGGTGAAACTTGTTTTATCCATACTTGAGTCCTTCGCTTGCTTACCAATAAAAGTGCTACAATGAAAATTAAGCAAAATTGACTCTTTTCGTGCGCATTAGACCCAACACCTCACATTCACAAGACTGCTTCCCATTGCACTTGGGATGAACTTGAAATGTATTGTGTATGACCAAGATCATTCCCTTAAGAGTCTTTCTTGAGATGATCGAATAGGACTTGAGTCAATTGCTTTAAAAATACAAATACAAAAACATATGTGGGTAAAGAATGCAAATAATGTCAAATATTTACACCCCGCTATGTCTTTCAAACGTTATAAGGAAAAATTTGCATCAAATCAAAAATAAGCTCGAAAGACCTTATATGCACTTCTAGATTCCTCAAAGTGTTGAGTAGCTTGAACTCTAGGTCTTCAATTTGATTCTTTGAGTGGCTTTACTTCTAGATTTGAAACTAATACTAAGTGTTGCTCATGTCAAAAATTGCGAAAAATGACATTTTCAAACCTAAGCTAGCAAGCGTAAGCAAAACTTTTTATTTGCACTTGGACATGGCTTAGTTTTGTCAAATGTGAAGTTGACTAGATTGGTGTCATATCTTGCCCTCATAGTCACTTGGGTAATTTTCAAATGTCTTCTAGATTGCATTTCATGCATGCATATATAAAGGGAAAGAAAATGTTTTCTTGATGTCTATATTGTCAAAAGGAGGGAGAAACTATAGAAAAGGCATCATCAAAAGGTAAATCTTTGCTAATTTTTTATGGATCATAAGCTTATTTGCATCTTGTTTCGCTTTATTGGATTTTAGAGCCTTTATAGAAAACTTGCTAAACTTGCCTTTTCTTTTATTTTTCTCTAAAGATCCTTCTAGCCAACTTGGTCAAGATCTTATTTCTTTCTCTCTCTAGACCAAGCTTAGTCTTGCATTCAAATTGATTTCTTACTCTCTCCTTTTCAAACTCAAATCTATGCCTTTTGGGTGTTTATCAATATACTCATCAAGGGGGAGATTGAAAGACCATGTGGAGGTCTAACCTTGGTGGCGATGAGTTATTGATTGTGTTTAAAGTATAAAGTGCTTGAGTTTGATTTTTTATTTGAATTGGATTTGCAATTTGAATCAATTTGAGTGAAATCTGGCTGGAGCGGCACTACTGGCCATAGAGGGCGTTAGTGTTGGCAAAAGCGGCACTACTGGCCCCAAAAAGCGGTACTGCCGACCCTTGAGCGAACTCAAATATTTGAATTTTGAATTTAAGTAAGATTTGCTTGGACATTGCTATGTGTTGGGTTTTTCTTGTTTTTGATGGTTGCAGGGCGACGGTGCTAGGTCATGGTGAGCCGGAGAATGACCGGGACTAGACGAGGTGAGCCGGCAGTCCAAATAATCGAAGATCACCGGAAGATGGTCGGAGACTGAGTTCGTGAAATCCAAAGAGACAAGGAAAGTAGATAATACTAGCTAGATACCACGTGGATCAATGAGGGCAATTGGATTACGGTTTAGTTGATAAGTTAGCGGGTCTAGTAGTGTGCTTTAAAAACCATGCAAGAAAACCCATTTTGTATGTGGGTTTTGGGTTAGCCCCTGTGTAGCCCATACTGGGCCATGAGTAAATGGGTTTAGGCCCATGTAAGTGGCTGGTTCAGTGGATGAATCAAGACCCTTGAATGAGGTGCTAGGGTTAGTAGCTTGATCCAAGGGATGAGATTCACCTAGTGGCCCTATAAAAGAAGGGGAGGGGGTGTCTCTCCCTCCATGCCTTGGGGCTAAGAGTTGGCTATTGTTTTCTCACTTTGGAGCTTTGCCTACCTAGGTGTGGCTGTATAAAACCCTCCCAAAGCAATCAAATCAAGTTCCTTCAAGTTCATGGCTTGTTCTTGTTAGTTTTAAGGTTTCAATCTTGTTCCTTTGATATTTTTGTTGCAACTTATGTCTTTGAACCCCCTCCTTCTATATACTGCTGATCCATGATGTCTTGAGGGTACTCGTACAGTTTTACACCTCTCTTGCACTCTAGGATAGACTAGAGATCAAGTTTTTCATCAAGTTGCAGATCTGTCCAGAACTTGTTCTTCGCGCAGCTGTTAGCGTTTGATTTTTAGAAAAACCTATAAAAATCATTTCTGTGTGATTTTTATTGGAGAAGATGCATGGCTCATATATTTATCTAGAGACAAATTGGGGAGTCCACTGGTTGCATTGTTTAGGCATCATGATGTGAATATCGAGCCTCAAACTTTCTGCTCGAAGTTTTTAACAGTCTATGGTATTTAATTTTTCTTGATTTTTCTACAAGGTGTTTCTAAAAAATTCTCAAAAATTCTAGAGTACTAGAAATCTACCAACCACTTGCTCCAATGTGAGGACAATTTCTGGAGAATCTGCTTTTGCTTTGCTGAAAGTGAATTAGGCAATTTGACTTGATCTCCTTTTTAAAAGCAAGGTTTGAATTGATTCATTTTTGTTTGGACACTTGACAACCAGGATTGTGATTCAAAAATTTTATGTGAAGAATTTTTGAATCACAATCCTGCTTGTCAAGTGTCCAAACAAAAAGGAATCAATTCAAACCTTACCTTTAAAAAGGAGATCAAGCCAAATTACCTAATTCACTTTCAGAAAAGCAAAAACAGATTCTCCAGAAATTGTCCTCACATTGGAGCAGGTGGTTGGTGGATTTTTGTTGCTCTAGAATTTTTATAAATTTTTCTCTATAAATAATGAGTCATGAAGCACTTCACCAAAGACCACCTCAAAAAACCTTGTAAAAAAATCAGGAAAAATTAAACACCACAGACTGTCAAGAACTTTGAACAAAAAGTTTGCGGCTCGGTATTCAGTTCATGGCGTCCAAACGGTGCAACCAGTGAACTATATAATTTTTTCACAGATGAATATATGAGTCACACATCTTGTTCAATAAGAATCACTCAACAATGATTTTTCTAGAATTTTCTAAAAATAAAACAATGACTGCTGCGCGAAGAACAAGTTCTGGACAGATTATCAGCTTGATTGAGAACTTGATCTCTAGTCTATCCTAGAGTGCAAGAGAGGTGTAAAATCATATGAGCACCCTCAAGACATCATGGATCAGCAGCATATAGAAGGAGGGGAGGCAAACACACAAGTTACAACAAAATCGTCAAAGAAACAAGATTGAAACCTAAGAACTAACAAGGACAAGCCATGAGCTTGGAGGAACTTGATTTAATTCCTTTGGGAGATTCACTCAAATTGATTCAAATTGCAAATCCAATTCAAATAAAAAATCAAACTGAAGCACTTTATACTTTAAACACAATCAATAACTCATCGCCACCAAGGTTAGACCTCCACATGGTCTTTCAACATTCTTGTTGGGTTGACCATGCTTCTTTTCTGTTGAGGAAATTGGCTTTAAGTGTTGGTTTGTACAAAGTAATAAAGGTATGAACTATAGCGGATAATCGTGTACGTACTAGGTTGTTGCTTTTCCAAATCGGAAAAGGAAGGGATTGGTGTTGGAATCTGAATATGCAAATCCAGACCATCTATATATATCGCACGAGTCTATGATCACGCGAGTGCAAACAGGCTCAACGTAGATGAATATCACAATCATATATAGTGGAAACATAACAAAATACTTCATATAATAAATAAGATATAGTTGAACTACCTTAGGATCAGCCTTACACTTAATTGGCCTCAATGGCTCAGAACAAAAGTAAACAAACAACAGCGAAATGAAGAACTTCGGTGAATCCCATCCACATGCCTCAGTCATCCAACAAGGTTCAACTCCTAGATAATCTCATGCTCATGAAACTCCATCTCTTCCGAAGGTGGAATAGGTTGTTGGCAAGGGTGAGTACTTAAGAGCTCAACAAGTTGTGCATAGAATGTAAGTCTATCATATTATATGCATGGCTTATTCCAAAGTAACGGCTAACATAGTTAATTTGCAAAAAAAAATAGTATTTATGAAGGAATAGCATAAGTAGGTTGTAAAGACAATAAAACAAATAATAACAATAATAAATTTCTCTGTTATTTCCCAAATAAACCAACTCAATCCTTAAATCATTTTCGATACCTTCAAGGGCATACAGCCTCCATTCCCAATTTATTTTTATAAAATATAAACCTTGACTATAATCACCGAGCAAAGCTCAATACCGTAAGTACGGCTATTCGAATAGGTTTGACACTCTGCAGAGGTTATATACTTAACCCACACGATATAATCGTCTATTGTTGCCATGCAATTAATACAATTCATTTGGTGTGACGGTACACAGATCATGACAAAGCATTTATAGTGCTTTGTCTTAACCCAGTACTACCTGCTATGGTTTCAATACTGATGAGACTAGTTACCCTATTCAGGGCCCCCTCTTGAGCCATGTGAGTTTACCCATATAGTCGAGACTCACACCACCATAAGAAGTACCAAAGCTAAGACATCACAAATTAATCAGCTAGGTCTGCCCTATACCGATCTTGTGGTTGTATTAATGACTCAGTTCAAATGCTTGCAAAGTTAAGTCCTTAATTGACTAAGGCAAGACTAACCAAAAATCACAATTACCATAAACCATCAAATACCATTAAAAACAATGCGACCGCCCAAATGCGAGCAAAAATCTCTCATTCTTCCCCTTTTTTTTAGCCACCATGATTTTCACACGATTGACGGTTCCTCGGTCCTCCTCCTGCCTTATAAAAGGAGCACTGGGTGTCTATTCCCATCGCCTACCCATTTTGCCTCTCCTCCCAAGCTATTTCGTTCTTGTTTCATCGGATTTTGTAAGCTAATGAACTCCGACCGCCGCTCGTCTTTCCACTCGTGCACCGCCGTTTGGCCCTCCCTCCGGCCGCCGAGCCGCCCCTCCCCTCCAGCGAGCCGGTTGCCCCTGGCCCCTCCATCCCCCTTGTGCCATTAATGGGACAGAGAGCTAATGCTCTCTGTCGAAGCCGAGTGCAGCTATGAGGAAAAAAAAGAAAGGAAAAAAATTGATGAGAGAGATTATCAGTCAAGGAAAAAAAGGAAATGAAGAAAAAGGGAAGACAGAAATAGAGAAAAAATTCAGAAAAATTTCAAATTTTGATATAGAAATTTTAACTCTGAAAATTTGAAAATTTTATTTAGAAAAGAAACATCAAAAATTCAAAGATCATTTCTTATCATTTCGCGTGATTAAATTTTTTTTGCGAGTCTGTTTTCGCCCATTCAAACCACAATTGGCTCCGTTTTTCTTTCTAAACTCATCTAAAATCTTAAGTTACTTATTTATACCAGTTTTTTTATTTTATTTGGATTTTATGTGAAATTGGATGTTTTTCACATATAGATTTTGGTGAGTTGGATCATTTCGCTGTCGACAATCTCAAGCATCAACCTTTCGATCAAGGCAAGTCACACCCTTGAACATATTGATCCCAGAATTTAAATTATATTTTAATTTAAATTATTGCATGCATAGTTTTATGAATGTAATTTAAATCCCAGTTTTAAATAATTATGGCCTTTTGCTTTGTTAACTTATATATTCTTATGTATTGCACACATTCTTCTTGTATCAAATTGTTCCTCACATTGAAAACACACACCCACCACCTTTCTCTTGGCGATTTAACAATACGCATGAACCAATTTTGTCAGGCGATGTCACAGCACGCACCCCCTTTGTCAGTTCAATTTGACGACATGCAAGAACCATCTTTGTCAGGGCGATGTCATAGCACGCACCCCCTTTGTCCGTATGATTTGTCAAACTGCAGTCAGAAGCTTTGTTAGGTTGAATTGACAAAAAATTACTCCACTCTACACATATCAAACATAGTCTATAAATACCCAATGGACCATAACGAAATTACTCTACTCGAGCCATTGCAATGACAGATAGAGCAGGCACCTCAAGCCGTGGGAGAGGTAGAAGGGGAAGATGGGGTTAGACATGGTTTCGAGGCCATGACCCTTCACTTGAGGCCAACCAAATCTATAGTCCCCAAGACCTTGATCCCCTCAGTCCAGATCTTTCCATTCGAATAAGGGTCTACTACATCACCAAAAATTCAATCTACGATGACCTCTCACTTCGCCCCCTGCAGTGGCCGACATGCAAGCACGACCTCGGCGCTATTGTCTAAGTTTGTGACCAGTGTAATTTCAGCCAAGGACATTGTTTTTAGCGATGCCCTCTATTCATGATAACCGCTACAACTCTTACATACCATTCAATGCATTTCTCACTTTATTGTCCGCTAACCATACTCTTACTTACAGACCACAAATTGCAAATTCATTGAATGAGTGGACCCGCCATATCCCTTATATGCCCAATGTTACACATTGCTGATGGGTGGACCCAACGTATCCCTTATATGCCCAATATTACATCCACACATTGTTGTATCGCCTCGATGAAAAATGAGAGGATCTCACCATGACGAAGAACAAGAACAAAGAGCTCTGCAGGCATAATTTAGAGCTCTAGGCCCACAACAATGACCACTACCGCCAATAGATGAGCGAAAGGTACAATGAGGAGGTCGTCTATCTCGGCAGCAACTACCACACTTACTATTGTTGCGCCAATGCGAGCTGCAGTTGTGCTTGCTAGTACCATGACTAGCAGCCCCGTTCACGCCATCCTAATGATCCATACTCTATGGGGCTATTTGGTTGCTGTTTCCTCGAGTCTGGTCGCGGGAGCCTGCACCGTCCCAGCCTAGCTCCGAGGAAACAGTCATGGAGCTCGTTTCTCACGAGCCTGGCTACGAGTGCTTTGTGCATCGTGCTGGTCTAGCTCCGCACCGCACGTAGACAACCAAATAGCCATCTTGCATGCATGAGTGCAGGCTCACGCGATACAACGAGCAACCAAACGCTGGTTCCCTGGCTCTCACGAGTCTGACCGTGTGGAACCAAACATCCAAACAGCCCCTATATGGGTGCCATACGGTTACCCATTAGACCCTTAACGTCGTCCGCCCATTACGCATAGTCCATCATGTCCTTTTAAAATCCCAAAGATGCCCTTGTATAATACATTTGTCCATGTTCGTGTTGGTCTATGCCACCATTTGTACCATCGAAAGTACCAATGCGAACATAGGCACCAAACCAAACTGTATACGCCATATAATCCCTATATTTATTATGAAATGGTATCTTTCGTTCATTCCGTTGTTTCAAACATTAAATATGATATTATTTTACCACTTCCGATAACAACAATAGTGGATGTGACAACACAATCCAATTATCTTTACCATATAGAACATACAACACGCTGCCACATGCCATCATCGTACCGTCCTTACTAAATAACTGCGATAGAGATATACTTCTCTAATTTTTTGTGGTATATCACTTTTGTAATTTTTTATTTTTGTGCACTATTTTAAAAAAAATTGCAAATTATATGGCGACAATTCTGTTCACAAGAAAACTGCACAAATTATTTGCAGCAAACAAAGTGCCAAAAACACTATTGTCATTTCAATTGGTGATAGGCACTGTCGACAAATAAAATGGCGACAATAGAGCAGTTTCGTAAAATTATTAAGCAGCATATTATTTCTATATTTTTTAAAATATATATATTATTAAAAGAATCAAAATATATGCATGCACAGGATAAATATGCGGCGTCTCTTCCGCTGTGCTGTAGTGCTGTCTCCAACGGGAAGAGCGTGGCAGGCGCCGCTTGTGACAAACAGTAGTCGTTACTCCTCGGCTCTCTTCGCTGGTATGCGCATCGACCGGGCCAGGAAAAGGACACCACCCACTGGCCACTGCTGGTGCCGCGCGTGCCTGCGCCGCGTGGATCCGGCAGACCGGCACAGTGAACCGCGTCATCTCTGTACGTGCTGGTGCGTGTTTCTTAATTCTTACCGACCGGAGCGAGAAGAGATAAGGCAAGCAAAAGTGGTTGTGTGCGGCGGCGCAATAGCTATTTGATCATTTTTTTCAAGCCTTTTCTTCTATTTTTTTAAAAAAATTGCCTTCCTTGTAAATTAAGGAGCTGTTTGATTTAAGACCAAATTTACCAAATCAAATCTTACCAAAAATTGGCATACCAAAAATTTGGTCACCAAATTGGTAGCCATGATTTGGCCAACAATTGACAAGAAAATGAACTAGGGTGCCAATGGAAAAGAGAATCTAGCCAAAATTTGGTCACCAAATTGGTTGCAAACCAAATACTTGCCAAATTTGGTCAACACTAACAAAATTTGGTAAAGCAAATATTGGCAACAATTGGAAGCAAACCAAACATTGGCAACAATTACAAATATAGTATCTTGACTCAGAGCGAAAGGCTCGACTTGTATCACCGGTCTACTGTTGTGTCCTGGAAGAGTGGAAGTTGTTGCTGAACGCAGCAGCGGGTGGTGAGTGAGGGAGCAAACATAGCGGAACCCGGGGAGCACGGGAGGAGCCGGCGGAGCCGTGGTTGGTGAGCGCGAGAGGGTGGTGCTGCAGCCAGTGAGCAGGAAGGAGTGTTGTCGCGGTCAGTCAGCACCGAAAGTGTTTTCGTGATAGAGGAGCATAGAAGATGTATTCTATGATAGGGAGAGAGCTAGATTTATAATTATATTTAAAAGAAAGCCAAACTTAGAAAAATAAAGAAAAGGGTTACAAAAGTGACGATTCCGTGTTTGCCTGGTAGACATACCCCACCGCCTGCCTTTCCCGACGACGTAAAGACTCCTACGTACCCTGTTCTCGCGGTGCTTCTCGATGAACTAAAAAAAAGAGTAAAGATCATCACAGTCACGGTGTTAAATCATCGGTCGTAACCAGTGGGGATCTAAGAGCGTCTTTGACCTGGTTTGGTTGATAATTGTCAGAATATATTGTTCGGCATAAAGTGAGAATGACATATCGTGGTTCGTGGATGACTCGTTAGACGGGTTTGGACAAGAGGTCAAGTACCAGTCTTATCTTTTAATCCCTGCCACTCAATAAGACAACGCTAACCCTAGAGCCGATGCTACCGATTACTTACCTAGCCGCTCTTCCAACTATCCTAACAGATGCAACGCAAGTGGCGCAGCGCATCCGTGGCACAACGAAAGCAACACGGGCATACCATGCTTTTCAGGCCATGCAACGCAAGGCACAGCACGCACAGCGATGGAGGCGCCCTCGTCCCATCGGGGTGTGTCGTCGTCGTCTACTGGCCGTCGGCGACGTGGTGCCGAGATGGCGCCTTCAGTGTCGACCTCCTTGTCACGGTCGCTCGCTAGCTCCCGTGTCATGACTCAAGTAGTATATGGACGTATGGAGCATGCATGCGGCACCCTGCCACCAGAATACAACAAAAATGAAAGCCTCGATGATTTGATCTTATCTCTATCGGCGTGTTACGCCTGTTCACCGTTCAAAATAACACGGATAAACATGAACTACTAGCTGTGAAAAAACACGAACTATCTGCAAAGTAGCGCTATTTGATTTCGTTGAATTGAAGCGCTCCACTCGTGCCACGTCTCCATCTCGTTAACCCCGCAAATCTACTGAAAAGAACGGCACGATCGCACCGTAACTACGATGCAAATCATATTGGAAAAATCATGTAACAGAGATTGGCTGTATGATTGACTGCTATCATCGGCTACGATCTCCATCACGTTGACGTGCATTAGCTGCAGCTGCCACGGTCAGATGCGAGATATTGATGCTACCGACGCGAAGCACGTCACATCTCGACGATTCGACAAGGTAGGCGTGGTTTCCAAGGCCTACGACTAGTGGCTACGTACGGAAGCCTACCCCCGTAGCTGTGTGAGCACTCGTGTTTATGAGTCGAATAGACAAAATAAAACCCACGAATAGAGCCGTGCACAACGGGGCGAGCACATGCGTTTGGTTAACAAACCAGCAAGATAACACGGGTTTAGCTGACAGGCGACTCTATCGAAACGACTTGTCGAGAAGAATCTTGATAGGTAGCAGAGAAGATGGATATCTCTGCGGCATAAATAGGGATGTAGGCTAATGCAAAGGAAGGGATCGCCGAATAAAGTGTGATACATAATTACATACTAGATAATGACCCGCGCTACGCCGCGGCGTATGTAATAATTCGAAAACGAACCTTCCAGAATGCAACGAATAAGAATTATACATTTCCAATACCACTTCTCCTAAGTTGCCACCTTATGTCATATTGCCCCAACCAATGGGAAACTTGATAAAATTAGACACAAGCCTCCCATAAGAATGTAAGTCATGAGGAATAATGACAAAGTCATAATCACAGCAAAGTAAAAGAATGTTCTTATGCTAAAACTAAGTTCCATAGTACAAAAGGAAAAAAGGGAAAGCAATTTTTCCTACATCGGCTAGTAACCTCAGAATAGCAGTTCAAGTATTCATATTTGGCAAGCTTCCATCAGGTAAAGGTTCAAGCCAGATTTTTAGATGAGTGAGTGCTCCCTGATCAAGGAATTCTTCTTTGAAGTTTCTTCACCGCAAAATAGTGACATATGAAAAAATAATTATATAAGCTGGCTCGGCCTTTACAATAATTTGTCTAAAAGCTGAAACTAAAAGAATAGCCTCTGACATCGAGCAATTAAGAATGAATACACATGGATAATGCCGAGGAGAGTGCCCATCATTGTCCTTTGCCATAGTGGCGGATGGGTAAACCACACTATCATCAATGAAGTTATCATCATCTGCAGATCTAACACCTTCTTGATCATCCTATTCGTAAGAATACAATGTTAGCAAAGCGTGCAATCATCTGATTATGAAAATAGTAGGTCAAAGAGGAATGTGAAACTAAATAAAACAATGCAACACCCCTAACCAATACCAAAAATAGGACTCAATATGCCAAGCGGAAGATTCCACACTAAAAATAAATTCTGAGCTGCAGATACCATCTGAGTAAGCAATTCTCCTAAAGTTAAAAGCGCGGAGATGAGAGGTTTGAGAGCACAAGCAAACTCAATAATCATGAAGATGAGTAATTTATCGACAAACAAGCCAAACAACGCCATATCGTCTAAAAGTAAGATATTCTCCAGATAGATCTCAATAGAGCAGTCTTCTAATTATATCTATGTATCATCCTAGAAATAAGACATGACAAAGCAGATTTGAACACTACGTAAATCCAGAAGAACCAGAACAGATCAAAGAAACAATTTGATATCCTATGGGAAGAAAAGTCAAAAGCTATCGCAATTGCCTCATAAAGCCAAAGCTTTCCCTGCAAAATTAAGCCAATAGCATCTGAGTGGATCAAGAACAAATGCATTTCAAGGAGCCTAACCATGATTGATTTAATAATAACCAACGGCCACATTCACATCTCAATAAACTGAAACCATGTAGCGAAGGCCAAACAACTGATCAAACAAAAAATCGATCAAAGGAAAATTACGATAAAGATAATCTGGTGAGATAATGTCTCACTGTTGATTAGTAATAGAAAGAGGTAATACTAAAATACCATATACAACCCAATTCTGGGGTTAAGAAGTTGGTGGAACACCTCTACCTGAAAGGCACAAAGAAAACAATACTTGGTAGACGCGTGCGCCCTCCTCGCGCTGCGCCAAACTGGCGTGATATTTAAATGCGTATGGATTGGAAGCATAGCTAATATAAAAGTTAATGCGTATAAAACCATAGTGAGAAGAGAGTAGCAATGCAGGACATAAGAACTGAAATGAATAGTATAAGCAATTTACGGCCACATGCAAGTTCTCAATTTTGAATGAAGGGCTACAATATTCGTAGAACAGACTTCATAACGGGACCCAGTGCGGGCAAAAAACTCAGGAGGTTTCAAGAGATGGCAATGGCATTCGAGCATTCTTGAGAGAAGGATGTTTAAGCCTTGCAAATTATGATTGTTTTACAAAATGAGAAGGATCGTAGTATATAATCAAACTTCGGCATAGAACCTCATTGCTAGATATTCCAATTAATTTACGCAATGATCTATGCATCACACAAATACTCATGGAGATTTTGGAATTGATCGAGAAAAATTCTAACATTATGACCTTGGTAATATATTCATAAGCGTGGATACGGTTGGTGTGCTAAAGCATAACATTTGAGTACTAAAATATAAATGAGAAGCAGTATTTGTATCCTCGATATGAGGCCACTTTTTGAGTTTAAACTTATAACAAAATCTAAGGCCATTGGATGAGATATTTTTAGAAATACAGAGAAAGAAATCATGTTTAGAAACAGAATATATACTTCTTATCTTTGGTTCATTGACGGACCACAGTTTCTTCAACTTTCATAAAGAGGTTCATTGAAAGCACGATCTGACAAACAAATCTGGGACTCTGGCGACTTCTTCCCTTTATAGCATATAGGGGCGAAATCATAAATCACCCATAACCATTTTCAAACCCAAAACAGGAAGAAAAACTAAAATTTGCAAAACGGAAAGAAACATGCCCAAACAGATGGACAGATAATATGCTTACATTCTTTTTGTTTTCAAGACATGTCACAGAATTTCTACACAATAGGTAGTGGTCAGAAGTTATTACCTTTGAAAATGTGGTACACAGTATAGGGGTGGTTGTTGTGGAGGCAAGAGTATTGCTAGCAACTACATATTGGTCTGTGCACAGGAAAAAGGGAAAGATCATTTAGTGCAGCATATAATCGTGGTCAAAATAGATTTAAACTACATGGTCTATTCAATAGCCAAAACTGAAAAAGGTCCTGTTATCAGCATGCGAACAGAACATGAGAGAGTTCAATGTCATCGCTGACTAACAGAACATGATGTTTCATCAATCAGAACCAGATTATATTTTGTGTGAGCAAACCAGAGAAGCATTTGTGAGGGCAGCGATCAATGTTGCAAATTTTGCAAGATACATGCCAAAAAGAGGTTGTAGCGGCTTGATATTTCTCTATTGATGTCTCCTCTATTAAATTGCCTGGTAATCAACCACTGTCCCGTGTTCCAACATTTTCATGAGATAGAATAAGAGTTGTCCAGTTAACCTATATAGTCTCTATGATACCCCAACGTCCAATGTTTCAACATTTGCATCCAATTAAAAATCAATTTGACTTCTCATAGATACAAGCTGAAATTATTATAGTTCAACTTTCTTTCCTTTTTTTAAAAAGATTAGGCGATGGTAGGGTTTCTCATAGATACAACATAAAAATACGACTTTGTTCTCTTATCAACCCTACCATTGCTTGAGAAAAATGTACAAATCAATCACTTCCAATGGTTCTACAATAAGAATCACCTCCAAAGGCTTAGTTCTACAACATTCTAGCTACACATCTAATTCTTGTTCAATCTCTATCGATTTATTATCGCTCCCATTTTTTAGAATTGTTAGTGTGACAACTAAAATATACCTAGATGTACATGCAAACAACAAAATTACCAAACAAGCCATCGCACTTTTTAAAAATCTATGACAAGGACAACGCAATTTACGCCATTCTTGTAATAGAAATGCATGTCATCATAAGTGCGTATGCAGTTAAATTCAAAACTAATTAAATGGGAAAAATATGAAGGCGTAAGTGTAGCGGAATATGATTGTAAATTAAATCTAAGTATGTCCTTCAAGAATTAATGCGGACTTTACCATCTTCATAGAAAATCCTAAAACTATCACGTAATGAAACTTCATATAATGTTCTATACAAATTGTTGGTTTCTTTTCTAAATAAGCTATCTAAGTAAATAATCTAAATACCAAGCAGCATTCTCATTGGACCTACCTATAGCCAATGGGTCATGATGGCGGGTCTTTTTAAAAATTGTAGATTCGTCTCAAGATTTATAGCGACCGAGGATTCGCCAAGACGCCCTAACGACCATTTTTTTTAACAAACGCAACAAAAAAAACTCGAAAAAATTGTTTTCGTCGCCAAAAAAACCCGAAAAACATGTTTTGGTCACAAAAAAAACAGATTCATCGAAAATTTTTCACCCTTTTTCCTCTAGGCTATTTTTCACCGGTGGGTGGTTTTGCGAACATGTATTATTACTCAGTGAACACGTAGAGTGTTAGGCTCGACAAAAGAATGTTGTCATCTCTGATAATTTTTCCTCTTTTTCCTCTGGACTATTTTTGACCGGTTAGTGGTTTTGCGAAAATAAAAAAAGTTTATTTTCCCGAGCGCATGCTATCGAAATTCAACCGGCGCAGCGTAGCGCGCTTTTCCACCTAGTAATTACATATGACTCAAAGAATTGTTACTTAGTTCTCGATCGTTGCCTGCTGGTCGCTGTGTTTTCCTTGCCCTTGGTATTTTATCGTGTGCGCGCGTGGCTGCTTTACTTACATAGATAACAACAAAAGGCTAATTTATCCTACGAAGGCTAATATCTACTATATAAAGTAAGAGTTTTTTCTTGCGTCACTTCATCAAATTTATTCATCTTTATCACTATTTTTTAATTACTCATCTTTATTACTGTTAATGTTCTTTACAAATAAATTTTTATTATAAATTAAAATTTTATTGTAACGTTCACATATAGCTAGTGAGGTATTTCCTCCGCGCCGTGTTCTGTTGTTGTGTGTACCAGACATTGTCCAAAAACCTTTTCGTGAGTCCGCGTAAGAAAACGCAGAAGGTGGTGGCTCCCATTTCCCGGTGCCGATTCCTGAAAGCCACCACACACGCACCTGCACACGCATCGCCATCTCGCTTTCTCTCTCTCTCTCTCTCATCTCATGCGATGATACGGCTACAGGAGAGGAGAGGAATGATCAGGCGGTGGGGCCCGCACCAAAACGACGAAAAAAGGCAGGGGATATTGTCGTGGGCCCTACGCTCGCTACCTCTCGCGAAACCGTAGCAATCCGCGGTCGTCTTTGTCACAAGTTGCACGCCGGTGCGTTCTGCTGCGTCCACACACGCGCACAGGAATGAGTTCGCAGTCCGTAATACTTCGGCCTGTTAATATATACTAGGTGGTGAGGCGCGCTACGCAGCACCCGGTTGTAGTATATCGAATGTTTGTCTGTGCTTTGTAAATTGTTTAATATGGGTCACGGTAACTTGGTATGTGTCAGCGGAAGTATGAGGAAAACTAACAGGAGCGTGCTGTTCATATTAGATGGTCTACAAATTACCTTGCGTTGGACGATACGAAGTTGGTATATAAGTGTTATACCGTTAATGTAAAGAATAGACGATAGGGTTTGAAAATATATGATGTATCACTATAATGCGAGGGGTACCGACGGTGTTTAGACTGTAATACTAATAAGAAAGCATGGCGCAATATACGATAGAACTTGCATAGGCATCATCATACGTTGGTAGGTAATTTACAACTTTCATAGGTAGCAGTCTTGGCATATGGTTTTATGGCCTTACATAAGTTACAATCTTTATAGTGAGTAGATCAGCTACGGTGGATGCAACAGCATAGTTTATATATATAAGGAAATATTGCATCATGTATGTAGGAAACACAGATAGCGTTGTGGTAATGGGATGGGCCTGGAGCGGTGGAACACGGTGCATAACATCGCTATCCAATGTGGCCACCGGTTCAGGCTTTGTTACTGTAATAGGAAAAATAAGCTGGATTAGTATATTCAATGTTAGTCTCTGTAATAGAAAAAATAAGTTGGATTAGTTGATTCAAGAATGACTATTTCCAATCGATGATCGGGGAGATTGAAAGCATGAGAAAATACCTTTCAAAGTCCGTTTGATCTGTGTTGTCTAGATCGAGTTTCTCATCATTTGTTGGTCTATATATTTTTTTGGAATACAATGATAAAAAAGTTGGATTACATTAAGATTATGTTGAGATTAATAACATGAAGATATATTGAGAACTGGGCTGTTACCTTTCATGAGTATCTGAGCTAGGTGTAGAGTTTGTAGATTCAGGTGTTGAGCGTTTAGCGGTAGGCACAATTGTTGTTCTGGTCTGCTTAACAGAAATAACAATGTGTGTGAACGAAAATCCAACGTGGCCAAACACTAAAACCAAGATCTGTAAAATACAGTGTGATATATATCTAATCATTTTTTTAGATGGGTTCCAATAGCCCTCACAATGTATAAGAGTTAACTCGCAAAATAGTCACGTAAGTTTTTGTGGAGAGATATGGAATGTATAGTTTAAGGAACTCCACTTGATCTAGAACAGATAATTTTTCTGTCACTATAGGTGTATGAGGCACTGGTGTGTGTACAGGAACGAGTGCTTGTATCAACCGTATGTTTTTGCGAATCTCGTTCTCCAAGCACAATTGTCATGAATAGAAAATAATATGAGATGGTCAGACGATAGCTTTTTGTTAGCTAACACATTTTGATGAGTAATAGGAAGGAGGAAGTAGTTACCAGTAGGATTAGGTAGTGATCCAGATGTACCCGCATCGTGATGGATTTCAGGTTTAATATGGGATGGCATGGCAAGCGGTGTTATAGAGTCAACATAAAATGAAGTTTTGATCCTTTGTAATAATCCACGTTAACCACTTACTTTCAAAGTATAGTGCCTGCCATAAAGGTTTGTTATCTGCGGTGGTATAATTCCTTGGACAGTGGAGGTGATGGATGTCAAGGTTAAAACAGAACACGAAGTAATTGTTGACCCATATCAAAGAAAACAAATTCAGCCAGGGAGCATTATCTTCAGAGCATTGGAAGGATCCACCCAAGGATAGCTAGTTTATATCTCGAGTATTATAGACGATGTGTTCACCATCGGTAGGCCAACGTTATGAAACATTATAGAATTTCATGATTATGATGTATTTTGGAGTCGAACGCACCGTGGTTCTGCAGTATGCCAGACAACGTGGGCAACTATATTGAGTGCCATCTCGATTGGTCGTCCTTCGCAGAACCACAACTCATATACCACCAACTTTCATCTGGACAAGGCTTTTAATGGCTATGTTCACAATATAGGTAAGACCCGCATGTATTAAAAAACGAATATAAATAGTTATGGTATTAATCGCCTATAACGCAATTTATGTGCGTAAAAGGATAAGTTGTGCAAATTGTACTAACAATAGTGTCATGATTTAGAATGAGATAACTCAAAGAACAAAGGTTGTCTTGGGAAGTCTTCCTTTGCCTTGTACCAAGCCATTTAATTTCATGAGGTATAGCAGCAAAGCTAACAATGACAGGAAAGAATCGATCATAAATACTGAGCATGTCATTTGCGTTGTACGAAGTAGGAAATGGTACTATATTAGCTTACCTGTTTTGAAGGGCGACAATCTCCGGAATAGGAGCATTAGGGTACCAATGGTAAACTGTACTTCCTTGAAGTGATAATTGCCCTAACAACGAAAGTGAAATTGTTATTAGTAAAAAACTTCAAGGGTAGAAATATTTTGAAACCAAGAAAATGATGTACTGAAATATGCAGAGCACAAGGAAATACCTACCAGCATACAGCTTAACCGTAAGACCAACAAAGAGGATAACTACAGGAGCATTTACGCTTGCCATCTCAGAGTCTCTTCTAAGATCAAATTCATGAGCATGTGTGCCCCATGGAGCAACAAAGAATTTTTCTCTATTGGGCAAAGCTAAAAATATTAGTATTGCATAAACAAAAGATGAGACTAAACAACAAGAGCTGTCCTTGTAGCAACCAAACACGTTGTCGTAGTCGCTAAGAGTCGAAACACATATAAGACAAGATTATGGAATGCATAGCTCGAGTGTGCAAGCAAACAATTAAAAATGCAAAGCAAGAGAGTTTTTCTAAGATTTACCTTCCATCAAGAATCAATATTGCGACCGACTTTTCAATACCATTTGGATAGACTTTGGTGATATACGATATAGCAAAGGACTGCACTAATGGTGTCTAAGAGAGAGGCAAACATGTAGCAGGTGAGTGTACATGAACTGGTAAAATGGAGCGTAACATGTTTTCTCAGAGATGCACTAAGATCTATATAGGATGAACGATATGGTTATACGAAAGCTATCTTACCGGATAAGAACTGCTTTTCTCCAATACGTTTTCTAAGAACATCAAACGTAGCAGGTGTATATGCATAGCATGGAAAAGCATCTGGAACAGGTGTGACTTCTTTGATCTTTGTGAATCTAGTGAACCTAGCCATTATTGGGCGGTCAATAGCACGGTATGTGTTCTTTGCTTCAGCTACCTCAAAATATTCAACGTAGTAGACATGATTTTCATGGAGGAGAGCCCTGAACTGTTCAACATGACGTTCTAGCACCTGTCCTTCCATTGTGTCACCCTGAACGACACAGTGTACAAAGAGAAATATGCAGGTGAGAAGAGCAACAACAATGCATATGTGAACTAACAACGAAAGGATGTACCATCTCATCAAGCAGGACGAAGTTTAATCTTAGGATTTTATTTTGTGGACCGTCAGCCATGTACTCATTCATTCGTGTTATTCTGACACGAATATGCCATCGATGCGACAGGTGTGTTACATCCTTTAGCAGAGAGTATTCCATCTGACATAGAAATTAGAGTCCAAGTTTGAACAGAATTGGTTAGATAATATTGTTAGAGCTAATGAGGATATGGAGCAGATTGAACCATATTTAATATAGTTTAATAAGAGGAAGTAGCCATAAGAACTATCTCAAGCATAGGAAAGCGATGTGCATAGGAACAAATAAAGCAAAATGCTTTGTGTAAAGGACATATCTGGAATGTAGTCGAAAAGGTCATAAATACACGCATTTAAAGGCTAAAACACTAATGCATAAACAAAGAAAAGAATGAAGTGGAAGTAAACATATGTAAACGTAAATATCTCTGATTGATTCAACAGATCTATATACATAGCTTAATGTAAAACAAGCAAGAGATACAAAGATGCGGACATAATGTATGTAGAGGAAAGAAAAGGGTAAGTAAAGGAGCAAAGCCATTGTCACCGAGATGACATCAGGCTTTATAAGTCTTAGATTGAAATGGAGCATACCGTACCATAGGTAATATTGTCTAGTAAGAGAACGCAGCGATATGGAATACTTGTAAGTACAGAAAACGACGAGCGTGGAAATAGCGGAAGCAAAATACTCAGGACAAAGAACAGATACGAAAACACAGATGGAAATGGCTGCGAAATATATAGGTAAAATGTTAAAATACGAATGTAGGAAAGCACAGTAAAAAATGTAGAAAAAGAAGATATATCTAAGTTGAAATAGCTTGCACTAATTCAGAGTAGTTGTGTGTACACCAAAATTCAAATATGTAAGAGATATCACATGTGTACATAATATACGTAGAGGAAACAAAAGGGGATTGTAAAAAGGGAGTAGAGCAGCTGTCACTGTGATAGCATTAGGTCTTTTAAGCTTTAGGCTAATCAATATCTTTCTGCCTCTTTGTTTTTTCAGGATATGACTATATTCTATGTGGCGTGCTTTTGAAGATTTAATATAGCCACACATAAGTATCGCACTAAAGAAATTCAAGGACTTCATCAAACAATATTCTTTGTCTCAGGACCTGGTGATCCATCTTCGTTTTCAATCAATATTTTCAAGCCTTCTCTGGATGTAACTCTTGACGCTGCCACATATAGTTGGCCATGTGTAAAAACCGGGTTCTTAAGATACAATCCAATCTTGCGTAGAGTTTGACCTTGGCATTTATTGATGGTCATCGCATAACAGATTTTAATAGGGAATTGCCGACGCTGCAATGTAAATGGCCATTTGGAACTTCTGGCATTCAAAACTATCCGCGGTATACATATGTTTTGCCCAATATGTGAACCTGTTATCACTTTTGCCTCAAGTACGTGATCTCCAAGCCTAAGCAGCAGGAGGCGAGTACCATTGCACAAACCCATAGATTGGTTGATATTTCGAAGCAGAACAACTGGAACACCAATTTTAAGAGAAAGCTTATGATTTGGGAAATTATTGATAGTAACTGAATGCAGGAATTCAGGTGGATACAGAATGTCAACATCGGATGGCTGCTCAAGTGCATCCGCAATCATATCATAGCTTAAATATTCCCTCACAATTCCAGGGACCTTCAAAAGAACAGCATCATTTATCTGGTCAACAGTAGTATTGACCGGTGAAACAATTGCATGATCCGCTAAATAAGCCACTGAAGCATAGTTATGAGAGAAATCATCATAAACAGCATCAATGATTCCAACTATATTATCTCCAGTAGGGTGAATTAATAAATCGTCCCCATTTTTTATCCATGTTGGCCTTAGTAATACTATCTAGACTATCGCCGACTACTACTTTCTTAACGTCAACAATTGAAGGGTGGTGGAAAGACAAAAGGATGTTTATTTCCCTAAGATATTTAGTGAAATATCGGTCCAATCAAGAAGTCAAGAACCATCCTAAATGGTAAAGGTAAAACAAACTACCTTGGTGCCCCCGTCGCCGTGCAGGAGAATCAACAATAAGAGCAAACGAATCACCGTGCATAATGCAAGTAATAAAGCTAGTTAACAGCAAGAAGTCAAGAACGAGCAAAACCGACCATACGTAGAACAGGGAAACCCTAGTAAACCCTAGACCATAACCATAAAGAGACGGATAATCACAACATCGAGCACAGAATGAGCTAAAAATGAAACAAAAATAACAACATTGGTAAAGGAGAGGCAAAGGCTGAAAGCTTCACCACCAAGCCGAAGGCAACCAAGGAAGGAAGCCCGCACCGAAGAGGCTAACCAGTGAGAAAAGACGCTCGGGTGGGCACGCGGAAAGGGCGATGGACTCGGCGCAGCGGTCGAAGGAGCCGATCCAACGGCCGAAGGAGCGGAAGGAACGAAGGGCGATATACTCGGCGATGCTCTCGGAGATGAAGCAAACACAAGAACAATCGCGGCGCGCAAGGCACAAGGCGTCTCAAGATCGAGCTAGCGGCGTCTTGAAGCTAACACAGCAAAAAGGCAAACCCGTTCCGTCGCTAACACAACAGCGCGGTCGCTAACACAGCAAAAACGGCGATAACGCGGCGGTGCCGACGCGGATAGCGCCATCGCGCGGATGGACGGCCACGAAAATGCAGGTGACGTGGCCCGGCTGAAGAGGCTCGAAATCTTCCGCCTTTAATAGATTAGTTATGACTCAAAGAATTGTTACTTAGGCTATGTTTGGATCTTTGGGTTAATTGTTAGCTAGCTAAAAACCTCTGAGCTAACAATTAGCACATTAGCTAGTGAGAGTGAGCTAGACCATGTTTGAATGGGCTGGAGCTAATTGTTAGCTGGCTAATGGATAGAGCTAATTTTAAGTCAGCTAACAGTTAGCTCTAGGCGATCCAAACATGCCCTTAGTTCTCGATCGTTGCCTGCTGCTGTTATGGTCGCTGTGTTTTCCTTGCCCTTGGTATTTTATCGTGTGTGCGCGTGGCTGCTTAACTTACATAGATAATAACAAAAGGCTAATTTATCCTACGAAGGTTAATATCTACTATATAAAGTAAGAGTTTTTTCTTGCGTCACTTCATCAAATTTGCTTATATTTATCACTATTTTTTAATTACTCATCTTTATCACTGTTAATATTCTTTAAAAATAAATTTTTATTGTAACGCTCGGAGTATAGCTAGTGAATTTCCTCGGCGCCGTGTTCTGTTGTTGTGTGTACCAGACATTGTCCAAAAACCTTTTCGTGAGTCCGCGTAAGAAAACGCAGAAGGTGGTGGCTCCCATTTCCCGGTGCCGATTCCTGAAAGCCACCACACACGCACCTGCACACGCATCGCCATCTCGCTTTATCTCTCTCTCTCTCTCTCTCTCTCATCTCATGCGATGATACGGCTACAGGAGAGGAGAGGAATGATCAGGCGGTGGGGCCCGCACCAAAACGACGAAAAAAGGCAGGGGATATTGTCGTGGGCCCTACGCTCGCTACCTCTCGCGAAACCGTAGCAATCCGCGGTCGTCTTTGTCACAAGTTGCACGCCGGTGCGTTCTGCTGCGTCCACACACGCGCACAGGAATGAGTTCGTAATCCGTAATACTTCGGTCTGTTAATATAAAGGCTCATGTTGCTTATAAAGAACAACGGTAGGATTAATTCCATATTTTTTTTACAAAGTAAACTGTAATAGTACATATACTTATTGAGTTGAAACATAGTATATTTAGATTAACTATTTTACACAAAGTAAGAACGAAATTGTAAGTGATATGCTATGCATACGTGGGCTCACCCACGATAGACTGGGCTATGAGCGAAAAGGGTGTGAACGCACAGTTATGTACCAAGAGGTGTTCTGGCTATCTACCATGTATACGATATGCTGCTGAGGGGGTGAGTGTAATACACTAGTCCGTTAATATAATGACCTATGTGGCTCATGTGGAGCAGTGGTAGGATTAGTCCCACATTACTTGTACAAAGTGATTTATAGTAGTATATAATGTCTGTTAAGTCCAAATATAACACATTTGAGTTAACACTTTTACACAAAATAAGGATGAATGTAAGTAGGGTGCTATGCATGCGTGGGCCCGCCCTATACTGGGCTGAGCCATAAGTGAAATTTAGGTTAGGGTGTTACAGATGGTATCAGAGCATCAACCTTTGTGCAACATGAACCTTTGCTACATGGGTGTGTGTGGAACAGAAGCGGACATATAGTACATGGCACATATGGGACCAGAGTGGGTATATAGCACATTTAGTTGAGTTCAAACATAGCATCTCTGGATTAACCCTTTTATAAGAAGTAAGAAAGACAATATAAATAGAGTACTATATATACGTGGATCCGTCCCACGGTAGCTGGACCATAAGCGAAATTTAGAGTAGAGTGTTACACAAACAACCAGAAATAGAGAAAAAACAGGTACTAAAGGTTCGTTCCAGCATACTTTAAAAGGGATGCATATCCTAGTCTATTCAATACGCGTGAGTGGGTGGGTTGGGAGTGTCCTGTGGTGACATACAGGAAGTTCCAGGTTCGAGTCTTAAGTTCGTCATAATTTTTAGATATTTTCTACATTGCAAGAGGGCTTAACTAAAGGTCACAGACCTTTAGTCCCGGATGGACTGTCCCGGTTTGGCAACCGGTACTAAAGCTAGTTACCAACCGGGACTAAATATCATTTGTGTAGTAGTGTCTAGAGGAGAGAGAGTGCAATAAATATTCACTTAGATCTAGTCTCTCCAATACATAGTTTTCATAGTAGTTTCTATGTAGAGAAAAATTTAATGATTTCTTACATGCATCAGATCCAGGAGGAAGAGGATGGAAACCACGATTCTACTCCCAACGCAAATTGTCTAGTTTCTTTGCGCATCGGTCTACGAGAGGACCTAGTTTCCTGCATGAGAAACCATTTCCCTCTCTCACCTCAATAACTCTATTGGCATGTCACTAAATTACTTATGTAGCAGCTCTATTAATACTATAAAAACTAGATGATATGGAGCATTAAGACTGCCCTAAACCTAGTATTATAGTCAACAGAAAAGGCCTAACGAGATGCTCTTAAAGAAAAAAAAAACACCGCTGTTGTTTGCCTCTGCGTGAACGGATATGGTGCCGTGTATTGCAGTTGCAGTCTCGCTATACTTTTCGTCGCGAGAGACGTAGCTAATAAATGTGACAGAATTCGGTGATGACACGTGGAAGCTTCCATCTCTGGCCTATTTGTGCATATAATTATGTAACCTAATGACTTGTGTCCGGACGTCCGGACGTTCGGAATTTTCAGATGTATTGCAATATTTTTTTTCTACACGTGTAACATTTCTTACCAACACGTACAATATTTTCTTTCTACAAACAGTAAAAATCGCTACAGTAAACTGATGTTGCAAACGTTCAAAAACAATGTTGCACGTGAAAGAAAAAAATATTACAAGAAGCGTCCGATGAGATGAACAGTAATCGGACGTCCACCCAATATGTAACCATATGGGCATCCACAGCACAACGATTTTGAAAGTAAGATACGACTGACTCATGTTTAGGTCCACCTTGCTTAGGTTTTTGCTAGTAAGTCCTTTCCTAAATGTCGAAGAATAGCCGGCCTCTCAGGCGTTTGAGCCGAGTCGGCCGGCCGGTTTCATTTAAAATTTTTTTGTGTTTTGGTCCTTTTACAAATTACAAATAGGTCCTTCGTGATTTTTTGTGAGGGGAAGATATTTTTCCTGAAAATCGTGTTTAGGTCCCTTGTGCACCATTTTACGGAAAGAACCTCCCGTTAAATTAAAATCGCGAACAAACCATTTTCTAATTTTTCAGGATAGCGGACAGGTCCAAAAACGTAACATTCAGGTCCTTACTCCTTACGTCTAGGTCCTTTCTCCCTTTTTTCCGGGAAAAAATGTTTTCGTCACTAGAAATATGTGTGCAGCTCTATCTCTAGATTTTTTTCCCAACTAGATTTCCCATCTCGATCTCTAATATTTTTTAAAGCATGTATTATTACTCGGTGAACGCGTAGAGTGTTAGACTCGGCAAAAGAAGGTTGTCATCTCTAATAATTTTTCACCCTTTTTCCTCTAAACTTTTCCCCACCGCGGTTCTCCAACTCGGTCTCCAATATTTTCCAAATAATTCATCGAAATAGATATTTTTACAACTCTATCTCTCTATTTTTTTCCCCGTTTCGCTCATTATTTCGACGATTTAGGAAATAAGACGCCGTCGAAAAAAAAATCCTACAAAAAACAACGCGTGCGGCGTGTTACGCCGTGAAAAATTTTATGTTCTTTAGACTTTTTTTCCAACTCGATTTCCCATCTCGATATCTAATATTTTTTAAAACATGTATTATTACTCGGTGAACGCGTAGAGTGTTAGACTCAGCAAAAGAAGGTTATCATCACTAATAATTTTTCACCATTTTTCCTCTAGACTTTTCCCACCGCGGTTCTCCAGCTCGGTCTCTAATATTTTCCAAATAATTTATCGAAATAGATATTTTTACAACTCTAACTCTCTATTTTTTCCCCTGTTTCGCTCATTATTTCGATGATTTAGGAAATAAGACGTCGCCGAAAAAAATTCCTACGAAAAAACGACGCACGCGGCGTGTTACTCCGCGAAAATTTTTGTGTTCTTTCAACCGTTTCGCTCATTATTTCAACGATTCAAAAAATAAAAACGCCGCCGGGAAAAAAAATTCTACGAAAAAACGTCACGCGCGGCGTGTTACGCCCATCTCGATCTCTAATATTTTTTAAAACATGTATTATTACTCGATAAACACGTAGAGTGTTAGACTCGGTAAAAGAAGATTGTCATCTCTAATAATTTTTCACCCTTCTTCCTCTAGACTTTTTCCCCACCGCGGTTCTCCAGTTCGGTCTCCAATATTTTCCAAATAATTCATCGAAATAGATATTTTTACAACTCTATCTCTCTATTTTCCCCCTGTTTCGCATATTATTTCGACGATTTAGGAAATAAGACGCCGCCAAAAAAAAGAATATTTTCCTACGAAAAAACGTCACGCGCAACGTGTTACGCCGCGAAAAATTTTGTGTTCTTTCAGCTATTTCGCACATTATTTTGATGATTCAAAAAATAAAAACACCACTGAAAAAAAATTTCTACGGAAAAATGTTACGCGCGGCGTGTTACGCCGCGAAAAATTTACTAGTTTGATAGTAAAAGCCGCATCCTCATACAAAGAGCGAAGCGCACGCCAATACATCGTGACGATAAACCAATCCATCACGCCGGTGCGTGAGCAAACTATCCCAATAGTGGATCGGCGATGAAATACGGCGGTGGTGGCGTTGGCAATGCGGCAAAAAGCACACGACGTATAGAGAACCGATCCGGCACGTCACAACGCGGCTATATAACTATGGCCCCATTTGATACTGCTCTGGCTTCTGAATTCTTATCAGAAGGAGCCGGAGTTTTAGCGTATGGCTTCTAATTCTAACGATGGAGAGCAGAATCTCAATGAAACGATTCTTAATTTTACACTGCGTGCGAGAAGCAGGCCCAACATCGCTCCCCGCAAGAATTCACTCAGCCTCGTCCCCACAGCTCGGTCCTCAGCCCTACTCAGTGCTCGTCCCCACCACCTTGACCCCGCTCAATCCTCGATGTCGACGCCTCGATCCTGTTTCCGGTCCTTAGCACCGTCGTCTCGATCCTGCTCCCTGTCCCCGCCGTCTCGACCCTGAGCCATCTGGAGCACAGCCGGTCGCCTCGACCTCACACTGTTGCCGACCATCACCAAGGTATGACCGAGTCTGGAGCCCTCTACTAGCCGAACACTTTTCTTTGAAACTCCTAATTCTTTAAAAATGTGGATTTAAAGGAGTTCGAGTAAAATCAAAGATGAGCCATAGGTGAATCCTAACCCACGGGACCTATTTAATTGTGGGGACGTACGACCGAGCTGTTGCCTCCCCAAGATGCGTTAATATTTTCCTGCGGTTTCTACGGTAACATCTGCATAGCCTTATATGTTAAGTTTGCCTTACATTTCACGAGGGCAGCGCTGTTCAGTTGCTTACATCGCTCGCTTCCCAACTGCCAGTCTTGCCTTCGAATCCTAAAGCCACAGTTTACTGTAACATGCGCGGCGCATTTACTTCTGAAATGAAATTTCTACCGTAAATTATTGCCAAAAATTGGCTCGAGCACTGCTGCATCTACAGTGCATTTACTTCCCGGAAAAAAGGAAAGAATTTTTAAAATTTATTTTGCTTTCTTAAGACATCTTAAATGAAATTTCTACACTACATTAGTTCAAAAAAATTCCCAGAAAAAATAATTTTACTTTTGCAAATTATTTTTTTCTTTTCTTAAGACTTTTCAAAGGAGATTTGTATTTCACAAGTAGTCTTTAGCTTAGTTGGCGAACGGTAGATCACGTTGTAAATTTTTGAAACTTTTTTTAAAAGAACCCTCAAATAGGGATGAAAACGGATATCCGAATTTCTGAACAAATTCGACATTTTTAAATAGATATATAACGATTTTGGTTTTCATTTTTTAACACTTTAGCAAGCTCATTATAAAAAATAAGATTATAAAATTAGATAAAAAAAATTACGCATTATTTGCTTCCCATAAATAAAAAGGTGAAAAAATATCCGAATCCGTATCCGATTGATATCCGAATTTTGTTTCTATCATTTAAATAAATATATAATGAATTTGAGATTCATTTTTTATGAATTTGAATAAGCTCAACACCACAAACAAGAATATGAATTCGGATAGAAAATTCTATATCCTATTTGTTTCCCATTGAAGAACAAAGACAAAAAAATTGATATCCGAATTACTATCCGTTTTCATCCCTACCCTCAAAGCATGCCTTACCTGCCATAAAAAACGGATCATAATCAAACTTGTGTGATTTTAAAAAAAAAAATCTAGCAATGCTACTACTGCATTTAGAGTAACTTTGTTGATTTAATTAAGCTACCAGATTTGCAAATTCTTGAAAAGTTTTGAGAACGGTCTTGAGAGCATACCTACAAAATTCAAATCACGATCAAACTTTTACGATTTTAAAATTTTTAACAATGCTACTGATGCACTTAAAGCAACTTCACTTATTTAATTGAGATACTAAATTTACAAATTCTTTAAATTTTGTGAGAAGAGTCCTCATAGCATACCTGAGCTGCCATACAAAAAAAGGGATCATGATCAAGCTTTTGAAGTTTTTAAAAACCATGACAATTTGGTTTCTTTAATTTTTTGGGTGTTCCTGGAAATGATTTGCTTCCTCTGGTAGTATCTCTATCTATATCGGTGATTCCTTCTGCCCTCAGCAACGTCCGAACCCTTGTGCATATTTTTTTTTGAAATAATATTATTTAATAAAAAATTACATAAATAACATGCTAAAAAAATTACAGAAATATATACCAGTCGCCGTTTGAACTGGCAAGAGATAGTCAGTCACCGTTTGAACTTGCACCTAACTCTCTATCTCCAGTTCAAAAAGCGAGGAACCCTCTATTGCCATTCCAAATGGCGACAAAGAGGCATTTATGTGCTGCGCCAAGGCCTTCAGCCTCATTTCAACCGAGTGAAGAAGTTACAGACCGACCCGACTGAGCGCAGGAGAAAGAAGAGAGGAAAGGGGAGGAGGAGAGGGAGGAGTAGGAGGAGGAAGAGGAGGGGGAGGAGGAGAAGAAGAAGAGGAAGAAAAAGACGGTGAGGAGGAAGAAAAAGAGGGGAGGAGGAGGCAGAGGGGTGGGAGGAAGAAAATTCATCATTTGTGTAGGTAAAATTTTTATGAGTAATTTAAATTTAAATTTAGAAATGTAATTTAGTGATCAGATTAAATAGATTTATATGTAATTTGGTTTGAAGAGTATTAAGTATTTAGATAAACAATGTAGGGGCTAGATTAATTAGGGTTGTAACTTATAAGTAATTGGGAAATTTCAGAAAATGACACCCAATTCGTGTGCCTTTCAGCTCCTATGTATGACATGTGGGTCCATCTGAATCTATGACAGTGGGCCAGGGTGTCAAATACCGAAAAAACGAATTTTAAAGATGGCAAATTCTGAAATCTCTCATAAGTAATTAGTCCTATAGAGTTACAAAAGTTATTTATGCACATGACTTAGAGACTAGATTAATTAGTTTTGTAAGTAATTAACTGTGTAGACCGGCAATAGTTTTTATATTGATGAGTTGGCAATCGGATCATTTACGTATGTAAGTTGTTAACTATGTAGAGTAACAATAATTATGGACATAAAAAAACTACAAGAATTATGCAAGATACTATGTAGTTAAAAATTTAATGTTGGTATGATTGCACTAGTTGGTTGAAGTAGTGTAGAGAACGTCGTCGTGGTATGTGGGTGTAGAAGTATGGATAAGTTGATAATTTAAAAGGTGTTAGTACTATGTTGTTGTGTACATATTAAAAAATCCTGAAATGGTTGACAAGTATGAACGAACGAGTACAAGTTAAAATACATTACGGAGAAAGGGTTTCACACATAGGTGCACAAGGGGTGAAACTTAGTCATTTTTCAAGTGTCATGGCTGGTTTATCATGTGTGGGGGAGCGTTTATGGAGCACGGTTATGGGATAGTTGTACCACATGTTTTCGCTGGATCGTGAATTGCATGACCTCAAGCTGCACGGATTAGGGTGTCAGAAACGGGACTGCACGGACTGAGTGTTAGTGAAACTAAAGGGGGCCGAAGTCTTGGAGCTCGTATGTAAGATTGGCGACTGAGAAAGGTTAGCCATTAGTGTTGTTGGCGCAAGCATTTTAGAATACCAATACCGACTATGCGACGCGAGAGGAGGTTGTTGGTGATGAACTAGAGAAAGCTCGGGAGAGCAATCGTACCGAAGAATACTTAGTGAGGCAGGATGTTAGCTCAAGTCATAAGGGTGTGCAAGGCGCTGAAGTTGATGTTCCAATGTCAGATGTACAGGTACCAATGGGTGTGGTAGAAGAGAAAGAACATACTAAATCGTTTGTTCAAGCGATGGAGGCAGAGAGCTAAGAATACGAGGCTTTGAAGAACGACAAGGACGATAAAGAGCATCTCCCTACGGAGTGGGATAAGAATCAGTTCGATAGGTTAGTGGTCAACAACAGTGAACACTTCGCATGGCAGTTCGATTGAAATGAGGTGAGGCAAAGTGTGATTTACAAAAATAAGTTTGAATTTCAGGAAACAGTGACAGTATGGGCAGTGTCTCTTCATAGACCCTTTAAGGCTACGAAGTTAGATCAGCAGGTGTATGATATCAGATGCCAGATGAAGGGTTGCCCATGGCTTGTGAATGCATACCAGCCTAAGTGGGATACCATTTGAAAGTGTTCTATAGTCATTCCACACACATGTGTACCGACGGAGTCTGCCCAATCGTATAGAAATATATCTTCAAGTTTTGTTACGAATGTAATATATGGGAAGATTGTGGGCAACCTAGATTTAGAGCCACGTGGCATCATACTTGCAATAGAGCAGATGTTTCAGTACACCATAAGCTATGCTAAGGTATGGAGAGTGAAGCAGAAGGTATTGAAAATAAGGTTTGGTATGTACAAAGGCTTAGATCAAAACCTACTGGGTATGCTTAAGGTGATCAAGAAAATGAATACTGGAACTTATATCGATATTTGTGAGCAGCCCTCACAACGCTTCCTTGAGAAAATGGTACTCAAGCGGGCATTCTTTGCTTTCAGTGCTTGCGTCAACACGTTCAGACATTGCCGTCCGTTGTTGTGCGTGGACGGGACATTCTTGACTAGGAAGTGTAAAGGTAAAATATCGACAGCCATAGGAGCAGATGGCAATAATCAAGTTCTTCTGTAACGCTCGCATTCATGGAGGGTGAGAACATAGAAAACTAGCTCTGATTTCTAAGGAACGTGAAAGTCGGCGTCGTGGATCATATGCACAATCGGCATCCCGAGCTGTTGAAGATGGTCGTGCAATTACAGGAAGGTGCAGAAGAAACACATCCATAGCCTGATCTACGAAGTAGATGGTGCACGCGGCACATAGGTGCCTACTTCTACAAGCGTTCTTGAATTAGGAGTTTACGAAGTTTTTTAAGAGGTTGTGCAACCAGAACCAACAAAGAAAGTTTGATACATTGTGGAAGAAGTTGGATGAGCTAACATCAAGGCATACATCGAAGGCAGCGAAGAGGGCAATGTCTGGCACAGAGGAGGCCCCAATAACGCTTAAAGTGTTACCCACGGACCCTCTATACTTAGTTCGGAGGAACGGAAGGGCCACGAAATGCTTCTCCAAATAGATAGAGTATTAGTTTATGGAGAAATGAGCACTACTTTATAACACCGATGGTGCCTACTATAGGGTCATGACGACAAACCTGACTAACGTTTACAATCGGGTTTTGCGAAATGCCTGTTTTACCTTATCAAAAGGATGATGGCACTCTAATTTTCCCAACTAGAAAATTTGTAGATGTGTATTTTACAGAAGAATTGATGTTAGCTATAAATGTGGGTGAGCCTCTCTGTCGCCAATCGAAATAGCGACAGAGCGTCGTGTCACCATTCCAACTGGCGACAAAGGTTTAATCGCCGTTTCAACTGGTAACAGAGAGACTGTCGTGTGTTGAATCGGTGACTGACTCTCTCGCCTTGATTAGGCCTTGACTGGTAGGTATTTTTGCTTTTTTCGGTAATATTATTTCTATAATTTTTTATTAAAAATATTATTTAAAAATTCCCTGTGCGCATCTAGTTCACGTAATCATCTGCGTGCGGATTTGGTGTGCGCACATGGCGTTCCCAAGTTAATAATGACGGAGACCAGAATCTAACCACGATCATCCTGATCATGAGAGTGTTGATGGATTAGCACGTGTGGTCCATTTTATACCTTTATTCCGATGGCATTGGCACGAGTAGTCAAACTATCACTTGATATAACGCTATACTACTACTACTGGCACAGGATGAACACAGCAGGATACAGATTACAGAGTAACAGACAAGGGAAGCTTGATGGGCACAACTTGCGCATGCCACCTATGTCACCAACTGAGCGTCGGTTGCATCCATTCGGGCTTAACCACGACGGCATCAGGATTCAGGCATGTATATATTTGATAATGATGCCATCACTTCATGATGACACCGAAGCCGCACGACCCCAAAGGCAAGCTTGGCATGACCACTCGCGGCGACGGTGCTACTCGAGAGATGTCTCGATGCCAACATGCATGGGGCCCAAAATTTATAATCTGATTTGTCCGTGCAAGCGCAATTGCGTGGCTAGTCATACCAACTAGGATAATAAGTGCGGCGCCGCGCTGCGCGCGTGAAAAACAAATTTATGTTTTTCGGAGAAAACAGATCACGAAAACAAATTTTGCGGCAAGGAGCGAAAAAATAAATTTGTGTTTTTCTCAGAGAAAAAAACGGACCACGAAATTTTTTTTTTGGAAAAGCGAGGAAAAACGGACCACGAAAACATTTTTTCCGGGAAAAGCGGAGCAAAAAACATTTTTTTCGGAAAAATGGAGAAAGGACTAAAGCGGCGCGACGTCCTGCACGTAAACGAAAAACAAATTTGTGTTTTTCTCAGAGAAAAAACAGACCACGAAATTTTTTTTTTTTGGAAAAGCGAGGAAAAACGGACCACGAAAATATTTTTTCCGCGAAAAACGGAACACAAAAACTTTTTTTTCGGAAAAAATGGGGAAAGGACTAAGCGCCGTCATCACGTAGCGTGAACAAAAACAAATTTGTGTTTTCTCGGAAAAAAGACCACGATTTTTTTTGAAAAGCGAGGAAAAACGGACCACGAAAACATTTTTTTCCGGGAAAAACGAGGAAAAACGGACCACGAAAATATTTTTCCCAAAAAGAACGGAGGGAAAAAGTCTAGAGATAGAGCTGAACACATTTTTCTGGTGACGAAAATATTTTTTCCCGAGAAAAACGGAGAAAGGGCCTAGACGTAAAGAGCAAGGACCTGAATGTTACATTTTTGGACCTGTCCGCTATTTTGAAAAATTAGAAAATGGCTTGTTCGTGATTTGAATTTAACGGGAGTTTTTTTTCCGTAAAACGGTACACGAGGGACCCAAACGCGATTTCGAAAAGGAAATCTTTATCTCACAAAAAATTACGAAGGACCTATTCGTAATTTGCAGGGACCTATTCGTAATTTGAAGAAACATAGAAGGTTTTTCGCAAAATAGCCTGAGGGGACACGTGGATCGGCTCTCGTTGCGGGAACTTTGCAGACTTTAATAGGAGGATGATTACATTGGGGCTCTTTGGTTTGTGGCCCAAGTAAGCCAAGCCAAATTTTGGTACAGCCAAAACTTAGGCAAAGAAAAAATATTGAAAAAATATCGTTGTTTGAATCTTTACCAAGTTAAATTTTGGCGTTACCAAAATTTTGATGAGCGTTTTCCTCACGCTCAGATTGTCTGCATGTGACATTTAATTTCATTGGTATTACAAATTTTTCATAGGCGTTACCAAAATTTGATAATAAATAATCATTTTGTGTTGGCATTACCAATTTTTGGTATGGTTTGTGAGGTCGTGGATTTATTTGAGGCCACCATATCCCTAGATATGTGCTAAGAGGCGGACTTGAATGTACGCGCTCGTGGTGTGCATCTACCTCATAATCGCCAATAAAGTAATCAACAATTCGAGATGGATAGAGTTAATGTTAGTCAATTAGACAATGAAGGTTCAAAAAAGTAGGTGACGGTGGATTGTGTCTTAAGGCTATTCCCAGTGCTAGTTTCATTTGGGTTTCAATATCATTAAATGCTATGTCACATAAGCAAAGATAATGACATGGCAAGAAATTAATGATGAGAGAGATGAGGAGAGTTTTATTTAGATGAGAGGAGTTTCATCTAGATGAAACCTGATATACACGTTTACCTAGACAAAGATGATGTGGCAGTTTTGGAAACAGTGCAATGAAACTGTGCACTGGGAATAGCCTAATAATGTCAACAAACACATATCAAATTGGTTAATCTAAAGAAAATTTAATGATAATGGGTAGATTTTTAAAAAAAAGTTGGGAAGGATATGTATATACGTACACATATGTACATATGTATGTGTATATATGCATATATATACATATACGTCATATACATATATACATATATGTATATATAGGAAAATGTATATGTGTGTATATATATACACCCAAACATATATATACATATACACATACATATACATATGTGTTCTGTGATATATCATATAACCTTTCTTGAGTCGTTATTCTAATAGATATATATTGGTCCAAGGTTCTCAATTGATGGGAACATATCAGTGCTAAAGGTGATTTCAGTGCTAACATGCTAAAATCTAATCTGGACTCTTGGATTAAGTTTTAAAGGTTGAGATTTAACTAACAGTTATGTGTGAAAGCATTTATGACAATTGGTCGCTTTTCGAGGTGGCAAGCGATAAATGCTTTCACACATAGTGATTAGTTAAATCTCAACCTTTAAAACTTGATTCAAGAGTCAAGATAGATTTTAACATGTTAGACTGAAATCACCTTTATCACTAGATATGTTCCCTCAATTGATTATGTCTCTTTTAACTGTCAAGTATATATTGAAATTCATCAATTACAAAACTCATCAATTACAAAACACTGGTAAGGTTATCATAAATTAGTCTATGATCTTATCCCTATTGGCGAGGAGGCTTTTTAACTAAGGCAGCCCAACATGTGAGAATACATTTAAATCAACTTGTGCAATTATTGCTATTTATATGCCTCAATTACTATTCATTGTTATATATATGCCTAAATACTTGATTACGAGTATCTATGTTTTGATATCGTTAAATATCATGTTTCAATATCTTTGCATATGCTTTTATGACAATGTATATCTATGGTTTATATTCAATGCTTGGAATTAAAGTCACAATAAACTTGTGCATGACCGACCTTAGCTTCCCATGCAAGCCAGCACCCATGATCATATCCAACGACTTCTTAGCCGCCGGGCAAACAAACGCAGCTAGCACGGGCTAACTACGTGCTGCAGCCCAACGTGGTGATCGGCAACGTGGAGGCCCTCCCGGAGTTGAAGTCCGAAGAACGCCGGCGTCTCCATCGGCTATGTGGCCCTCAATCACACGTGACATCAATACATTTGTAGCATATCGATCACCTTCACCACATCAGTTACACGTATTGGCGAAGTCACCTCCTGCTCACAGCGACTTGCAGTAAAACTCTAGTCCAATTTAATCGCTGTCAGGCATCATAAAAATTGCATCTTGTAGATAAACTCTTGATCGTAGTTAGATCTGTCTACACTCTTAAATTTTTCTGGCTTCACTACGGGTCACACAGCAATTTTTCTTGCAGTCGTGAAAGGACTAGATGGAGGGCTAGGTTTGGTACAACAAATTAATGTACAAGAATTTTTTCTTCTTTCCAAATTATAAAGTGTATCTTCTTCTGGGTCCAAGCGTTATCACAATTCACCAAGTTAGGATCCGATGTTTTTCTTTTATTTAGAATTTTTTACTATATTTTCTCAGCAACTTCAAAAAAACCTGTCATCGATCAGCTGCAAATCGGGCAGAGGCGCCCTGTGCCGCATGTGGTCGCGCCGCTCGTTAATTGTTGGCACGTACGTACCGACCGCATCATGGGTGCAGCTGCGGTGTTGCTGCCCAGCCGACCGCGGGCGTACGTACGGAGCGAATCGCGCGCGGCGCCGTGCGGTGCGTACGTAGTAGCACAGTGGTAGGTTCGTGCGCGCTGCGAAATTTTCGCTCGCTGGGGACCAGGCTGATATTTCCTCGCGTGCACATGCGTTAGCCCGTGCGCGCACTGTCGCGTCTTAGGATTTCGATCGTGGCAAGTGAGTAGTTTTTTTTTAATGCGGTGCTGTTGCTTCCGGTGTATCCTGTTGAGTTTTGCCGTCTTTAAATCAAAGCGCATGCTCGCCTTCTCGTATTCACCACCAGCTGCCGGTTGGTGATTACGCGATCACGAGGACACGTGGGATTGGAGAATGTCTCCTAATTGGAGGATCGCTACGAGTCAGCCATCTCTCTCTCCCCCTTGTTGCATGTACATTTCAACCATCCGATTCCCTACAGCCGAAGTTCATCTGTTGCCACTTAGTTCAAGGCATGTACAATGATATATATCAGCTGTCTGTAAAACTATGTCACGTAGGTGAATTTTAGATGATGTAGAGTAGCGAGAAAATTGTTGTCTACTATTTAACAAACAGTTTTATAGATAATTTTCTATTTTACGTACCATTATACAGATAGTCTGTTAATTTGATGAGAGAACATTATAGATAACTATATAGATAATCTATTATATAAGTTATTTTTAATGCTATCTATAAATAATATGAAGATATATTAACAATAGTTACTTAATATATCACTGCACATGCCCTCATCGCAGAATTCAGAACTTTCGGTTTCTGATCGAAACCAGACGAACGACACTCCCGGCCGTTGGTTATTCAACCTCCCGAGTCCGGAGTCCGGAACACCAAACATTCCACGTGATTGCCTCCTGGCCAGCCATGAGTTCTGTAAGAAGACCACGTGCTCCTGAAAGGGAGTTTGCCAAAATCCAAAGCTCGCTCTCTCTCATTATTCACGGAAGTAAAACTCAACAGCGCAAGAATCACATTTCTTGGGGGAAAACAGTGACTTCACGTTCGCCTCTGTTCTCAGCGTGACCAGCGGTAGCTTTGAACGCTTTGTCTCCGTTCTCTGCATCGCAGTACTGTCCCTCCGCATCCACGTCTCGCCAGAGTACGTCCCTACCAGCAGGGTTAACAAAATTAACTAAATTGCAAAATCTAGCTGTATCGAGCCAGTTCGACATTATAAATCGATCAGTAAATTGATTAAATTAAAAAAATTTATGTAACGTGAATCAGTAAAAAATGGTAAAAATCGAGTAATTTTTAATGAAAATCGCTCAAAAAATCGGCCGCAAGAAAGTTTAATTTGCCAGTCGATTAATCGACGATTTCCAAGAAAACCAATCAATTTTCGATATTTTTATTTTTTTTTCCAAACCGTTTGATTTCGAAGCCTTTTAGTTTTTTGACGATTTTCGTGATAAATCGGTGCCACCGGATCTTCGATTTTCAATCTTGATTCGGTTTTATAAACCCTACTCCTTGTATGTGGTGTGCCCATCAGGGCATCATTGCAAAGTTCAGAAGATTGCCGTACTAGCTGTGCATGGTTTAGTACTGTGACAATCAGCGGCAAAGCTTCCAAGATTGGAAGGACTTGGGTTGGATTCGGAGTAGAAAGTTCAATCATGAACGCATATGTAAATGGAACTGAAGTCCAGCATGATGCGTGCCACAATGCTGCCGTCGTATTGGACGATTGCGCTTGTTCTGTGGCTGATCGAGCGATTCACGCGTTCTCTCCTCTTTTCTTTAATTCCATTCATCAGGTTTTACATCGCCACCAGTTTTCAATAATACTGTTCAGTCATCATGCAGGTAGCAGCACAGTTCTTCAGACTAGTGGAAGTCGTTGGAATGTACACCCTGATCTCAGAAATGTGACACGGTTTTAGTTAGTCTATCTGTCAATGGATAACATATTTCTAGTGTAATCAATGTCCAATTCAGCTGATATGCTTAGGTAACTCTATTCAATGATGGATAGGATATTACTCATACTTTTTGCATTTCAACTTAGCCTGCACTTCCCTGTCTCCACCCCCACCCCCCACCCAAAAAAAAACCCTTAGCCTACACATCCAACATAGTATACTCCCTTCGGTCATGAATAGTTATCATTTCGAACATCGACAGTCTTTAAAACACAGTTTTGATCACTAATATCCATTATAATATGTTTATAAAACCAAAAAAATTATTATATTATGAAAGTACATTTCATGACCAATCTACAAATGATTTTTATGTATCCAATTTAAATATTTAAAAAGATATTGATAATTAAATTTCCAAAGTATACTTATATCTAAAACGACAAATATCTGATACTGAAGGGAATATAGGACAATCGATTGCTGAGTGCTTGTTTAGCCATGTTCCGCGGAACACTAAGGATTAATTCAAGACAATATCAACGTTGCGACGCCTCTTATTTGTTCACATTGTCTCAGTTTTTGTTATGAGCTGTGCTTCTATGTATCATCTTTTAAATATAAGTTATATAAATCTTAAAGTAAGCAAGAAATAAGTATGTGTCGACGATCGGGATCACCTGACCGTAGAAGTATATAGTGGTTAATGTGAATGCAGGATCCGGAACTGGCTTCACTCACCGAGGAAACAAACTCACTGCTCCAATGGTCGGAGGAAAGAAGAAAAGAGGGAAACTCCGAGAATTATACTGGTTCGAGCCCCTGTGACAGGTAATAGCTCTACTCCAGTCTTACCCGGAGGCGGAGAAATTTACTATGTTTAAGTACAAGGGATGCTCTCCAGCTCGAGCTTCTATAGTTTGAGTGTGTGCATGTTCTGTTGTGTTCTGCAAGGCTTGAGCGTGTCCTCTTGCGTTCATCCCAGGGGGTTTTATGCCTCTCCCGACCGTTACTAGAAACGGCCAGAAGAGATTCCCGGGAGAGTGGCTTCATGACGCACTAAAGTTGGATCATAATCGCCCGGATTTGTCGCCCACGTTTGGCTTGACTCCATCATTTAAAGATCTTAGTAATCGTCGGCGTGAATGTTCGACTTGGATCCCCGAGCTCGACTCCTCCGAGCGGGAGCTGATTCCTTGCCCCTAGCTCGAGGTCGTGCGGGAGCCGCGTGGTCAACGACGTGGTCAGAGGGCTCACGGCTCGAGCTCGAGCTAGGGTTTGTTGTGAAAGATTAGACCACGCTTGTATTGGGCGTACAGGGTTCTTCATCCTCGATAGTATGTAACGCCTAATAGTGATCAACAGCGTCTGGTTTTTGCTAGCACAATATCCTTGATTTCGTGCTGTTGCTGTTGAGTAGCATTCTAAATCTGTACTAGATATCTAATGTAATCCAGCATGCATGCAACTTGCTGATCAGAGATGGTTTCTGTTATTACGTTAGTAATAGCAATCGGCAGCCGCTTATAGCTAACAATCGGCAGCCTCAGCCCCGAGTCCCGCCGGCCGACTCGACGCCATAGCCAAGAAACAAGCCGCTCCAGCCACCGCAGCTTGTGCTCACAGCCATGGAGCAATGGAGAAGAAGCGGTACTTGCTCGCCACGGTGGTGGTGGTGGTCACTGTCGAACCGGAGATACTCACTTATGGCGAAGAAGAAAAAAAGCGAAAACGACGATCGACGCATGCTTTTAGCCGGTTCACTTTAGTGGCCATCAACGGTGGTCATTTACTAATGAAGTTTACTGTTCAATCCGACGGCAGGAAGATTTTGATGCAGCGCCAAAACTCAGAGTATATAGAAAGACCTCTCTTTTCTTGTTATTTCGACTGAGAGTGCATGCCAAGGAGTGACCTACTAAAACATCACCAAATGCAAGGGACCCTACTATGGAAGATTACTGACTCAGCCATTGTCTACACACTGTACTAAATTTAAATCGTGCATCTTCTCCATTAGTTTACATTTCCATCACCAAAAGCATCTGAAAAAAAAGAGCAATCAACGAGTCATCACTCAACACCTTCTGCAAGATCTGAGATGCTATCTTCTGTTCAATCCATCCAAACTCCATTCAACATCCTTGTCCCCATAGATGGGCAAAGGAGTCACCCTAGCCGCTCAGCTTGCCTTATTAGGTGCGCCCCATGTCTCCTTGGCGCACTTGGGTTTGTCCCTCTTACGTCAATTTGCGTCGACCCCCAGCTAATCAAATGGTCCAAGCAAGTGAACAACCAAGCCATGTGTGTCACGGTTTCTATCCACTATACCACTGCTGTTGCTTCCGCGATCCGTACGGTTCGATGTGATCTTGAACCAAGCAACTTGTCCTACTTGCCCCCACAACCTTTTATCGTGTGCACGCCATTCCCAAGCCAATAGCTGATGCGACGCCAATTGTACCACTGCTAAACTAATATTATTGCTTCCTTAGAGCGTGTTCATGGGGGCAACTACTACAGTTACATGAATCGTGCAGCCCAACTTATATCCTATAATCCGAAGGAGACGTCGTCCTAGCCGCGTTAGCATAACCTAATGAGTAGCCCCGGATTGTGATGGCGACAAAACAAGGTGGCATGCATTTGACTTCAAAACACATGCATGGTCGCGGAGGGCTCGCGATTCTCTCTTGCCTTTGCGAGACCGGCGATGCTGGACTCGCGCGTGATGGTGTAGCGTTGATTTGCTCGTATCCGTGCTTATATATTCTCAAAGTCTGGTCTTGGGTCATGTTCTTGGGATCCTGGGGATCAACTGCTCGTCTGAACAATCACAAACGAAGTAGTACGTGAAAAACAATTGCCTGTATCCACATGGTTATGTGGTATACTCCGAAAATAAAGAACCGCAATATAAATGCAGACTAGTCATGTGTTCGTACGTTGTAACGGAAACTCAATTTGTGATAAAAGTTTTTTTTCAAAGAGCACTAACAGTGGTAAAGGTAAGCAATTAAAGAGCAGTGGCAAAGACGGGTAATTCTGATGAAGTGACGCGAGAAGAAATTCTTGTTTTATATTAGTATAGATAGAGATTAATTGAGCCATTGTTTCAAGTTTGTGGGCTTGACGTGCTGGTCAGGCCGCTACCTTGCTTCGGTTCCGTCCGCGAGGCCATCGCTTTCTTCCGGCACAATCGTTGGGCTTGCTGATAAGCAGGCTCAATTCACGAGCCACGGCACGCGTGGATGTTTGGAACAGCACGTTATTTGCAGTGTAGTAGCCCAGTCTAACACCGTTCATAGATGAGCTAGCACGGTGCAGCGACATGAGTGGCCGGCCTCTCCTCTTGGGTCTGCGTCGGATGGAGTATCAGAAGAAAATTCGGAGTCGAATTTTGGAGTATCTGCGTACGGTACTGTGGTGAACGACCGGTGAATTAATCCGGACTCCCCATGTCACGATCATACGGCTTGGAGCCGTCCTGCTCCTAAACCAGGGCGCGCGCGTGCGGACAATGGCGGACCGTAATCCACCAGTATAGGTCTATGAGGCAGTTCCAATCCTACATCTTAGCTGGTGTCTATAGAATTAATTACGCTGTTAACTAAGTAAAAATATGATGTGACATAGAAATTAAGGAAAAAAGAGAAAGAAAAACAAAGAAACCTATACGTGTAGATATTCCATAAAGACGTTTTTATTGCATACAAAAGGTATATTTTTATAGATTTTTTTAAAAATAATATATTTTTTATTCAGAATTTCAAAAATATACCATGGAAAAAATTACGAAATATACCGCTGCTGCTGGATGTCGACGAGGCTAAATAGAAAAAATAAACGGGTGACAGGAGGCCACGTCACCCCCGGCCTCCTATCGCCCGATGAAATGGCGACAGGGGCTAATTTAACCCCTAAGTGGCCATGATTTTTGGTTTCGTGGCCACGTGTGCCCTTGTCGTCATTTCATCGGGCGACAGGCGTCAATTTTAGCCTCTGTCGCCATTTCATTAGGCGATAGGGGCTAATTTGATTCCTGTCGCCTTAAATTAGCCCCATGTCGCAATTTCATTGGGCGGCATCCCTTCAGTGATGTGATGCAACTCGCATCGCTTATTTTTGCTATTTAGCCCCATGTTCAAGCCCATCCAACAAAATCTTATATATTTCGTAATTTTTGTTCAAACAATATTTTTGAAATTTTTAAAAATATATTATTTTAAAAAAATCTATTTTATATCTGCGTTATTTTAAAGATATCTTTTAAAATATCATAATAATGCCTCTATGACAAAAACACTTACTGAAATATGTTTACATTCTTTATTTGACATTACATACAAGCACTATATTATGTCTCCCCAGCACCCTCTAACGACATTCTATATAAGATATTTTTAAAAGACACCATATTAGTTCTCTATGCCCTCCAACACTCTCTAAAGAATGAAAAATACTAGTAATCGAACTCAAGATTTTGTGGATAAACAAGTAACTGACAACCATCTCAACCTCACATCACAACTTGATTGTACTCAAATTGTAATTTTTATAAGTAGTACATATATAATATGTCTTAAACATCTAAAAGAATGTTTCTAGAGAGTAAAAAATGCCTCAAATAATGTCTCTATAATATAAGGTCGATTTAAGAAGTGTATAAAAAAGTCTCTATATGATTTGTGTTTTGATAATTTAAAAATACCTTAAAAACATATCTACGGCCATATTTTATGTTTTTATCTAAGATGTCTAAAAAACTGTTTCTATATCTAATTCACCTTCTAAAATACTAAAAAATGTTATGGTAATTTATACAGATAAATAAAAAAAATTATAGAAAACATCTGCACGATGTTTTTGATGTAGTGTCAATGACGGGCACAGTGCTGGCATGCTGGATCGAGCCGTGTGGATTGGCACCCTTCCAGGGTGTCATCAACAGTACGGGTCTAGCCAAGTGGCTATCTTCGTTGCACCCAGGGCCTTTGACTAGCTGACAACACGTCACGGTACTCTGCAGCCCTGGTTTCAAATATAATTTTCCACTGTATCAAGCTAGTTTAATAAACTATATAATAGATAAATCGATCAAATTAAAAAACTTGAGAAATTTTATGCAACGTAATCTACTAGATCATCTGTGAAAATCGCTTGGAAATTGACTGTCGAAAAATTTCCTTAAACAGCCGATTATCAGTCAAAATAGACCAATTTTCGGTAAAAACCGATCGATTCTTTATATTTTTTCAAAGAGTTTGATTTTTATGATCTTCTATGAAAATCGATACCAACTAAAGATTTGATTTTTAATCCCGATTCGGTTTTACAAAACCCTGCTACAGCCAGTACTCCGCACCGCTGTTTGTGAATGAAGTCGCACTGACCTGCACCACAGTACCACACCACTCCTACAGTCCTAGCACCGTTATTTTCGAGAGTGATGTCGCGTAGCGACGGCAAGTCTGTCCGACCCGGCTTGTACGTGCCACAGGCGAGGTCTACGTGCGACACGGGGTGACAGCCTGACAGGCAACGCTTCACTCGCAAATAGTAGACAGTACACCCTTGTCAATGACGAGGAGAAGAGTAGCATGGGCACGACTGCGACCCGGGTAATAAGTCCAAGCATTAGTCACCATTAGCCAGCAGGCTCGTCTTAGAGCGTGCCTTGTATAAATTTGCCCTGAAACATGCCGTCCATTAGTCGTACCAGTTACCTGTACATGCCGCTGCATTGCCATACATACGGCCATGCCCATGCTGTACTGTTACTGTAGATGATGTCTTCCAAACATTACAATTTTCTGCCCCTAGATAGATAAGTGCTGGCTTTAATCAGCTAGCTAGCTAGCACTGTCAGTCCGTTGTCCCGTCTTAAGGAAATGGTCACACAACTTCTGGTCACGTCTGATTGGACTCTCAAACTATAGACTCACATGCTGCTGTTCGACTAGTCGGTGACGTACGGCAACATTCACTAATTAAGGTAGCCAGTAGGTCAAGAATTCCCTACTCGCTTTCCTCCTGTTACTGTCATCCTGACTTTTAAATTTTACCTGAGGTGACTTTTTACTCTCTTTTTCCCCTACAACTCTCTCCTTTAACCATTTCTAATCCCTCTCTTTTTTTATAAGATCTATTTTTTAAATAATCTTATTTACAAATATAAGATATGTATGTAGATTTAATAAGACCTTTCCTTCTATACCTTTATTTATTTTCTCATCCATATGCACTTATTCATTACCACCCACACAAAGTATATCTTTCATCTTCCAAGACAATTAAATGGGGACATCTAAGTTATTTTCTCTTGTATCTTTCTCAATTTCAACGTAACCTTAATCCTTATGCAAAATCAAAATACGTATTATAAAAAAAACAGAGAGAGTACCATTTACTATCATAAACTAGAACAAGACATGTAATCTAAATATATAACAAAAGGAGATAATATATCATTTTATAGATGTACGTTTAATGGAAGCGCGAGAACAAATAACCAAAGGAGTAGTACATCTTAAGATAGCGATGGCCACGGTGGAATCGGAGCAACTTGCACAAACAAAATGCCACCACGCCCACGCAGCCACGCCCTGCAGCCCGAAAAACTTAGTTTAAAAATTCTGAAATTAGTTTGGCACGTTTTGGAACGCGGTAATTCTTCCACGTACCTAGGGGAAATTAACTGGTTCTCGAGAAATTTCTATAGAATTTCTGAGTTTGATAGATCTTTGATGTGAAGTTTGGTCTGAAAATTTGCACCAAAATATGCGACGAAGCTTCGGTTTGAAGGTAAGACTTATTGAGATTTCCGCTACCACGGAACAACCTAAATCATTACCAACTCGATCTAGTCAGTGCGACCAAATTTTCGCTAGTCAAGCCCTGTTTGATAGAGCTCTAGATCCTAGATCTATCTGAGATCTGAAACTTGTAAGCTGAAATAAAGTAAATTAAATTTATATTTTTGTCTAAAATGTAAACAAGATGATCAATCTAAACACTTTTAATGTATTCACAGCTCCAGCTCTACGGATCTGGTGGAGCTCGGACCAGATCTACGGATCTAGTGGAGCTAAAGCTCTACCTCAAAATCACGCCTTAATATATCTTTGTGGAGTTTGAGCTATGGATACATTAAGAGTGTTTAGTCAACTTCATAGATCTGATGAAGTTGGAAATATCTAACTCCATCAGATCCACAGATTTGGTGGAGCTAGAGCTATACCAAACGCACCTTTACTCTCGAAAAGGCTTTAATTTTGACCAATCACGCATAAACGCGCCTAAACTCATAGGCAAAATGATGGAAGCTAGTTTTTTTATTTGTGAACGAAGGACGTGACATGGAAGCTCAAGGAACGGCTCTTTCCGGACGGATCAATGTAACATGGGCCTCCGATGAATGCAGGTGCTGGAGTAGTTGTTAAATGTTATACTGCAACACGAGGGCTTTTTCACATATGCGCTAGCACCAGATCACGCGATGCTTTTGGCACTAACTGCCAACCATATGTAATTGTGTAGAGATGAAAACGGATGTACAAATAATGGTTTTATTATATTTGTTTTTATATATTCTCTTAGATACGGATACAAATAAAGATAATTCAGATATAATACGAATAATATCGAATATGAATTGAATTGAATATTGTTACAAATATTTATCAGAACATAAAAACCCTTTAAGTTGTACGCACAAAATGAACAAAAAATATAACTAGTTTATTTGATCCAAACATCCCTCAAGAACATACAACAGTCCAAGATTTGCATTTTCTATTGAATTATTTTAAAATAAAAAATTATGTGTTTATGAGTTTTTCTACATTGTTGGATACTTATATAAAATATTTTCCTATTAAAGACAACAATATTTGAATTTGAGTAATGCTTCAATGCTTTCCTCTCAATACAAATTGCATAAATCTTGAAGCAAGCGAAAAGGTAAGTAATCACCACCTACTATTCATTCATGCATTAATATTTGTGCATCTGTCAAAAGGAAAAACATGAAAGCACTTCTCTTTGAATTTTCATGAACATGTAAAAGATGGAAAAATCTTCAAATTAATTTTGTTAAATGCTACACTGTGTCAAGAACGTTCCCACAAACCTTCATAATTTTTGAGCTAATTTGCCAATTTTAAAAATCGAAACTTAATTTCTAGATTAATTAGATTAGAAAATGATTTTAAAATTCGGAATCCTTTTTGGCTAAAACAGTAGCCTTAGCCCGTCCCTTGCGCTTGAATATCTAGATAATCTAGATCCATATTCGTATTCGACGGATAGTGAGCTATCCAAATCTGTATTGATCTTTGAAAGGCATGTTAAAAAAATAAAAACGAGAAAGAAATCCTCTGCACTGCAGCCATGCATGCATGTGTTTTGAAGCCCAATGCGCAAGTGCACACCCACCAAGCTCTGCACCAGTCACCAGATTATATGATCTGCCAACTTGGGGACAGTCTCTGCATGCACTACTAGTCGACTGCATGCATGATTCATGTTACTGTGTTGTCGTTGATGAGCACACTTTGAGGATCAAACAATTGGTTAGGAGTAGTACGACTAGTATTTTCTGTAGAACAGGCAATGCCTGCAGTCACATCTCGCATGACAAATAATTGGGGGCCTAGCTAGCTATTATTTGGTTCAAGTTCACATCAAGCCGTACGGGTTGCTAAGCAATAGTGGTAGTATACTCCTGCTAGCTAAGAGAGAATAATCTGCGGCACAAACGGGTGGATTCTCTGGACCATTTCATTCATTCATTGAGTTGGAAATTAAAAGTGACAAAAGGAAGTGCACAAGGAGACATACACATGGGACACATAATAATGTAGCCTGGACAAAAGGGGAGGGCCGGAGCACACTGCTGCTTATTCTTTTGCCACTTCATGGGGACAAGATTAATTATTGAATAGATTTGGATCAAACAGGAGGCTGAAGATGAGAGATCTGGGATCTGAGGAACCAGAAGTCTTGGATGGATACAATGATTGCTTCGTTTTAGTTTAGGTGTTTCTGTACAATACTCCCATCGTTCCTCAACGCATGTCATTCGAGGTTTTCACACATTCCCCAAAAAACATCTATAAAAGACTATATTATCGATGTTTATCATATATTTAGATAATGTATCTTACTTTAGTCCATAGTAGTAAATAACATTAGAAAAAGATAAAGAAAAATGGTATAAAAGGGAAAAAAAGTAAAACATCCCATCAAAATTGTAGAATATATATTTAAGAACAAAATTTTAAAGCTATAATGACACGTGCACATGACAAATCAACTTGGTGTACATGTGTAAATGAAAGGCTACACCATCCATCATGCTTTGACCAGCTAGCTATAGCTGTAGAGTTTCGCTGTTTCGCATATGATCGACGATCATATTAATAATGAAAACCATTGGCGTTCATAAGCTAACTCTAGAAAATAGGACGCATGGACGGATAGACTAATTGTAAAGAGTGGCATGAACATGATGGTATAGAATTTCCAGATGGCATGCGAATTCGTTAGCGCCATTAGTGCGGGCCATGCTAACTTGAAAATACGACCAGCTGGATGGAGAAATGGCATATGAGTATATAGGTGAAAGTTGTCACAAATGCATATCGTATAATCAGAAAACATATTAGAGCATTGGAGCGAAATGCAATGAAAAATAAAACTTCCTACATGGAAACAAACTTTTGCTAACTTGACTAGACATCAACTTTTATGTCCTATTTGGAAGTAATGTATTTTCATAGTTTCTAGGTAATACCATAGTTTCTAAGAATACCATGGTATTTTATATCATAAGGTATTTGGTTACCATGCCAAAAACTCTATTAAAAACTATGGTTTGGTGGTAGATACCATGATATTTTTAGAGTATTTCAAACTCTACTCCAACCCAAAATTTTCATGGTTTTGGCTAACTTCTTACTTATTTCCACTCAAATACCATGGTTTGTGATTTTGCATCCAAACAGTTGGTAGTTCCAATGAATACTATCGTTCAAAGGTGTTTGATAAAACCATAGTATTCATGACAAAATAATTGCAAACTAAAATATATCAAAACTATAGTTTTGAAAAATTATATTTCTAAACACAGAGATCAGCAGCATTCATTTAGTAGCTTCATCTGTTTGGTCTGCCTTGATGTGCTGACAGCTTGAAAATAGCGATATACATGAAGTCATAATTTCCCAATTAAATTCCCCAGTACCTCATTAGTCACTACGATCTTCACAGGGAAAAAATATAGACTTATCTCAGTACGAATTCTTCAACCACGAACAGTTAGACTAAGAACCTATTTAATAGAGCTCTAGATCCCAGTTTTATCTGAGATTTGAAATTTGTAGATTAAAATAAAGTAAATTAAGTTTATATTTTTGGTCTAAAATATAAATAAGAAATCTATCTAAATACTCTTAATATACTCACAGCTTCACATCCATGGATCTAATGAAGTTAAAAATACCTAATTTCACTAAATCTATAAATCTAACAGAGATAGAGCCCGATCAAACGCACCAAAAAAAAAATATAAGCATGCTGCATGCGTCACAAGCATCGATCTGTCGTTTGTGCGGCATATGTACATGCACCATTGAGGAATCCAGTTCCGCGTACGTATAAATCATTGTACTTTTGACCCGGAAAGCCGGAACCCCATTTACACGGTGTGTCCCTTCAATCTTGGAAACCTTGTTTCAACAACAGTCACCACAGTACGGCAATCTCGTGAGCTTCGCAATGATGCCTGTGTACTACGTACGAGTCCAGCAACCACCAGTAGTAGTGAGTAGCGACCAGTCAGCAGCAGCAGCGCTATGCCGGGCATCAGGAGGTGCATGCAATGCATGCGCGCATAGAGCCACAGGTGTAGGACATCGATCGAGCGGAGAGTTTCTGTCTTTTTTTTCCTTGGCCCATTTTTCTTATTTGCAATTTTAGTCCGCATCTAATGAAATTACAAACCTTTTTGTCAAACCTAGAAAGATCAGAAAATGACATGTGTCACCCATCGATGTAAAACCAGGGATGTCACCTGTCTACCTGCCACGTGGAAAAGGACGGTAGGTATATACTATGTATGAGAGCGTAGTAGGTGACTGCCACAGTTGAGAAGGAATAGGCCTACAATTTTATTTAAATAGAGATCAAACTTACGAAAAGAATTGAGCAAGGGCTAGAAAAAGAATTTGCTTGACAAGGGAGCGAGTGTTCAAACCGAACTCTCAGTGCTACGCGTGACTTGGAAGGCAATTTCTAATGGGACTTCATCACAATTGCGATGTGACTCTGTGTACCAGCGTCGTGGTCCTCTGATTCTACAACAAAAACCAGCACTGTTTTCGCACGAACGGGCTTGTACGTAGTACCTGCCTGTGCCTCACTGGAAATCAATGCAAGCTAGCTGTGTGGCTGTAAGTACCTCGTCATGGCCTGCCATGCACGTGCGGCAAATGAATGCACAGTGTTGTTACGTATATCTAATGGTCTAGACCGATTTATTCCTAACTCAAACCACAACTGCAAACAAACTTCACTATCTCAAACCCATCCAATTCACTGATCATTCCTCAAGATCCAAATCAATCCAACCCATATGATATTTCAATGTGACCCAACCCAAACCCATTTCCCTGATATGACTTCATACCACTTTCCCAACCCATCTTCAACCCATTTCTCTAGTATGGTTTCTTCCTAACTAAGTTATTTTATTTTATTGCAATAAAAAATACAAAATAAATTAAATAAATATGAAATTGACCAAAAATGTCAGTATTTTTAAAAAAAATCAAAAGATTAGAGAAATTCCCTAAATTAAAAATTATTAAAAAGGGGGAAAGGGAAAATTCAGATAATTAAGAAAAAACCTCAACAAAGTGATCAAAAAATCATAAGGAGAGAACGGTAGCAGGAAAGGGTTGGCAAGTCAGGGAGGAGAGGATAGTGGTGGGTAAACGCAGGTGAGTTGGGGAGAAGATGGTAGCGGTGGGAAAGCGTAGGCAAGACGAGAAGAGAGGGTGGCAACGACATTTGTTTGGAATACACGAGGGTTTACAGGAGGCACCGAAGCACGCAACTTACACCCATGGGTTGAACCACATTTGCCCCCATGGGTTGAAACCATTCAGAATCTGAAAATTTAGAATCCAGACTAAATCAAACCAAACTATTTGTGGTGTAAACTCAACCCACACCAAACCATTAAAAATCTCAATCCATTCCCACCCATTCAAAGTCAATCCACACTAAAAATCAATCACCTTAACCTATTCCACTAAAACCATTAACACCCCTGTGTATACTGTGTTACCTGTGCTAAGCACATACGTCATATCTTGAGAGAGAGAGAGAGAGGGTACGTAGTCAAAGAGACAGAGCAAGAGATGGGAGCAAATGCTAGGTGTGCTATGCTGCTGATCAGTTCTCATTCTTTCATGCATCATGAGAGATCGAGCAGTCACTACTACAGAATGATCAACACTATTTCTTAATCTGAGTCGGTTTTCAACTTTTTAGAAAAAAAAACCAATAGTGATATATGATCTGGTGTGGGTGAGAAATATGGTGCAAAACAACAATATCGGCCTGAGGTCAAACCAATAGTGATAAGCCGATAGTGATGACAATCGCCGGTTCTAACATCAGAATTGATAGTGATAATTTGGTCATCACGATCGGTTTTTGAGATTAGAATCGATCGTGATAGTAGCTTGACATCTCGGCTTCTCCTCCGCACTTAACCTCTCGACTTCGCTCTTGATCTATTCAAATACCAAAAGCCGAGGCATCTACCTCGCGCTTGACCTCTCAATTTCCCTCCATTCTATAAAAAAAGAGTTTACTCCTCTCTGCTCGCATTGCCTATTTGCCTCCCCTCACTCACATCGTCTATTTGCCTCCCTGTGCGCGTAGCCCATCTGCCTTGTTGGACCCCGGAAAAACACTTCGAAATCCTCTGTGTATTGTGTACTAGTTCAGGAAAAGCTAGTACACACAACAAAGATGATATCACAATATGTTCGTCACATTTTATTAATATTCAGAATTTACATAAAAAGGTGGCACGCAGGCCAAATAATAAAGCAACAAAAATAAGGGAAATAGTGGTAATGCCCAATAGATTTGCCACAGGCAAGCGACTGGAAAGCGGCCTAGTCCATCTGATCCTCACAGTCGTAGAATTCTTCTTCTGAATAGTGTAAGCAAGGGTGAGTACAACAGTACTCAGTAAGTCACACAGTAAATGCAGTATTAATATAATGGATTCAAAGGAAGGTTATATGATTGAGTTTAGCATAAAGCAGCAAGTTGTTTCAATAATGTAGTATTTTTCAAAGGCATAATTTTAAGAAAGATATTCTTTTAATAAAATTTTAGCATGGGAATCACTCCTAGAGTTAACCCAACTTTTCCTAATTATTGGAACCACTCCAATAATGGAATCACTCTATCCAAACACACCTTTTTAAAGTCATTTTTGAAAACATTAAAACCTAATCCATGAAAGGCTTCCACTACACCATGACACACGCCTTTGCCAACAATTATTAGTCGGGAAAAGTGGTCTATTTCCATTAATTTATCGGTCGGCAAAGGTCCAACAATTGCCATCATATAAGTTGTGGGGATTGGTCACTTATGTCGACAAGTAATATGTCGGCGTTCATCGTTCTGACTGATAAACTGTCGGTATAGGTCTACCCACATATTAAGTGTCGGCCTTTCCATAATACTCGGTCGACATTGACATAGACCCAAAAAAACTGGCGCGCGCGGGCAGAAAATTTTGCGCGGGCAGACCCAAATACACACCCAGCCCCCAGCCTTCCCCGCCGCCCGCGCCCCCTCAAAACCCTAAAAACACCCAGTCCCCAGCCTTAATCCTCGCTTCGTTTCCCCTGCCACCACGTCCCCACCGCCGCCTTCCATCCATCCGCTGCGTCCCCGCCACCCGACCCCTCGCCATCCGCACCCCACGCCACCACCGGATCCCGCATTCTCGCGCCCCAGCTTCGTGACCTCGCCATCCGCCCCGACCACCGTGTCCCTAACCGCCACCGCCACCCACACCGCCGCCTCCGCCCCGCCATCTGCCGCTCCCCCTGCCCCGTCCTGCTTTCGCGCCCTCGCCACCCGCCTGCAGAACTGAAGTCACCCACCGCCAACCCCTGCTCCCCCCGGTCGGCGGTCGCGACGTGCTCGCTCGTGGCCTCCTCCCTCCCTGTCCCACTCGGTCTCTATTTGAAGGGTTTTGTTGGCGATTTCCGGTATGGGTTTGGATCTGGGTTTGGGGATTATCCAAGGAGAGCAAAGCTGCAGCCTGTGACTCCTCCTTCGGTGTGAATGGAACCGATGCCTTTTGCGCTCCGGCCACCTGCTTTCTGGGTTATTACCGATGAGGCTGATTTTCTTGTAGTGACCCTATTTAGTTTTGCTCGATTATTGGAAGATTTGTTGTGTGGAATTGGTCTCGACTATTTGATGGCTTCGTGAACTCTGACTTGTGACAATTTCTGGTTGTGTTGGTTTGCAGATCAGAGGGCAGCCATCCTCCTAGCCACCGCGCCACCCAGTCGTCCACCCCACCGTCGTCTGTCGCTCCCCCAACCGCCACGCCACATCCAACAAGAATCGAGGTCGCTTGCACTTGGTTGTTTCGGTGAGTCGATTTCTTACATTGGTGATATTCAAGAAATGGATAAAACATGGATAGATATGCCTAGGCAAACCGATGAGTATATAAAAGGAGTTGGCGTTTTCAAGTTTGCTTTTAGTAATTCACTAAAGGAAACAAGATATTGTGTCCTTGCAAGATTTGTAAGAATTGTTGTTGGAGAGTTGGCGATGTAGTACGCAAGCACTTGATATGTGAGGGATTTACTGAAGGGTACATGACCTGGCTGAATCATGGAGAACCGAGCTCTAGTTTTTTTGCAAATGACCATGAGACTGATAGGGTAGAGGTAGAGAAGTCAAATGAAGAAGATGACATTTCTAATTTACTTCGGGACTTAGCAGGGGGTTTAGATGACACGGGGGACTTAGAAGGGAATGAGGGGCAGCACAATGAGGATATGGAATCCTTTTACAAGTTGGTAGATGATGTTGGCCAAGAACTCTACCCCGGTTGTAGAAACTTTTCAAAGCTACGTTTCATTATTAGATTATTGCATATCAAATTTCTTGGGGGATGGAGTAATAATAGCTTTGACATGCTATTAGAGTTACTTAAGGATGTTTTACCTGAGGGGTCATCACTTCCTATAAACTTCAATGCAACTAAAAATATTGTAAAATGCCTTGGTCTTGGGTACACCAATATTCATGCTTGTGAGAATGATTGTATATTGTTTTGGAAAGAGCATGAAAAGGAAAATGTTTGTCCAAAGTGTAACACTTCAAGATGGAAATCAGAAAAGAAAAGTCCTGATGGGAAACGTGTACATAGAGTTCCTATGAATGTACTTTGGTACTTTCCTATAAAGAAAATGCTTCAAAGGTATTTTATGTCCTCCAAAACAGTTGTCGACACAAGGTGGCATGTGAAGGACGCACGAAAGACGGCCTGCTTAGGCATCCGGCAGATGCTCCTTTCTGGAAGGATTTTGACTCTAGATATCCGGAGTTTGCCTCTGAAAATTGAAATCTCAGACTTGCTGTAGCTAGTGATGGCTTCAATCCTTATAGGACCTTCAATTCAACTTATAGCATATGGCCTGTTATTTTGATTCCCTATAATCTGCCACCTTGGAAGTGTATGAAGCAACCAAATTTTATTCTCTCTCTAGTAATTCCTGGTCCTAAAGCACCTGGGGCTGATATGGATGTTTATCTTGAGCCGCTTGTCGATGATATGGTAGATATGTTTATTGATAGTGTTAGGACATATGATGCTTCTAAGGATGAGTTCTTCTAATTGCGTGCTGCCATATTATGCACCATCTCTGATCTTCCTGGTCTAGGCTATTTGCTTGGATGTGTTACCTCTGGCAAAGTTGCTTGTCCTGAATGCCACTCACTTACATGTTCTCTCCAACTAAAAAAGGGAGGCAAGTATGTGTACATGTGCCATCGTAGATTCTTAGATGCCAACCATATATTTAGATCTGCTGCAGAATCATTTGATGGTACTATGGAGCATAGGGCAGCCCCTACACCACTTAGTGGAGAGGAAATTTTGGAGCTGACAGCAACCATGCACACTACTTTTGGGAAGGATCCAACTACACAAAAGCCAGCTAACCCTGTACGCAAGGGTAGGAATGAGCCACCGCTTGTTTGGAAAAGGAAATCTATATGGTTTAAGTTGCCATATTGGAAGGACCTACTACTACGACATAATTTTGATGTTATGCACATTGAGAAAAATGTATGTGACAACATTATTAATACACTTTTAGACATTGATGGGAAATCAAAGGATAATTTAAATGCTCGCTTTGACATGCAAAATCTTGGCATTAGACATGATCTTCATCCCATCAATGTAGATGATAGGTTCTACATGCCTCCAGCACTATATGCAATGAGTCCAGCTGAGAAGAAATTATTTTGCCAACTATTAAAGGGAGTGAGATTTCCAGATGGTTTTGCATCTGATATACACAATAACGTGCATGTTACAGAGATGAAATTGATTGGACTAAAGAGCTATGACAACCACATTTGGTTGCAACACTTACTTCCGCTTGTTGTACGTAGGATATTGCCAACACGTGTAACTGCAGCACTAATTCGTGTGAGCAATTTCTTTAAGAAAATATACTCCCCTACTATTCGTGTAAGTGATATGCAGAAATTAGAGGCTGAAATAGCTGAGATATTAAGCATTTTAGAAACTATATTTGTACCAGCCTTTTTTGACATGATGGTACACTTGATGGTTCATCTTCCTGCTCAAGCAAGACTTGCTGGTCCAGTACAATACCGTAGCATGTGGGCGGCAATAGAGAGGTATTCTAAAACTATTTTCACTAACAACACATATTCTTAACTAATAGATTTGATTAAGCTTATATAGTGAAATCTGCTGTTGCTTAGGTTTTTGATGAGGTTAAAAGGTTATGTTCGTACTAGAGAAGTCATCCGGAGGGATCAATTTGTGAGGCATATAAATTTGATGAGAGTCTTACATTTTGCTCACAATTTTTACAAGGGTGTGAGACCAGATTTACTTGGCAAGTAAGAAATGGTGAGGATTTGGATAGTGCAATGTGCAATATCAATCCTTTCTTTCGAAGCCTTGGGCGAGGGTTGAGTGGCAAGTGCACTACATCGTTAGACTATAAGACTTTGCTTCAGGCACATAGATATATGTTGTCCAACTATGACAACATAGAATCATACTTGAAGTAAGCTAATCAAACTATTTTTAATAGGTTGAATTCCTCTTCTTAGCTTTATATTTCTTAGATTTTTAACTTTACATTTGCAGCAGACATATTGAGTACCTTCGCTCAATTGGCCATCACAATCAGTGAGAAATCAATCGTATTCATCATGAAATGTTTCATGAGTGGTTTAGAAAGCATGTAAGTCACAACATGACCGACCATTTGTGCTTCATATTGATGTTGTTAGGTCTGAATGCACAATAAATTAACCATAATATTCTGAATTACAGGTGGAAGGGTTAGTTGAAAATGGTGTAGAAGTATCGGAAGAGATATAAATTTTGGCCAATGTATAGTAGCTATACTATAAATGGGTTCAATTTTCATACATACTCTAGTGATGAGGGTAGGCAGTTCAAAGTAGTGGAGTAGCTCTAGTTGCCCAAACCTCCTGCTTTGAAATTGGAAACAGCATGAACCCAATAGTACAAAACAAGATATATTATGGTAGGATCAAAGAAATCATTGAGTTGAACTATCGCAATAAGGGAAATATAGTGCTCTTTAAATGTGATTGGGTTGACAATCGCATTCAAGATAGATGGGTGAAAACCGATCAATTTGGATCACAACCATTAATTTCAATCATTTATTCAATACAGGAGAAAGATTATTAGATGAACCTTTTATTTTGTCATCACAAGCCACACAAGTTTACTATGTTGAAGATCCTATTGATAGAGATTGGTGTGCTGTTGTCCAATCAAAACCACGAGAAGTTTATGATATGGCTGCAAGAGATAGTGAAAATATAGAGCATTAAAACGAGTTTCGCAGCCCGATTCCTGATTTGCATACAAATGTTGATGTGAATATTTTCCTTCAAGATGTTGTCCATATAAGGACAGATATCGATGGAATCATTGTTGCTGAAAAAAAGAGGAAGTAAGTACCCATTGTATGTTGCAATAATATTATGATTTATATCCTGTGGCAGTCCTAAATTTTCTTACTTTAGACTTGCATGTGCAGCCTAATGAATTATGATTTGCTAATCCATTTTTAAATATTTTCAGGAGGAAAGATGCTGACAGCAGAAGAAGAAAGAGAGGTCGTACAAATTTGTGACTATGAAAGAAGGAGGAATGCAAACGTCTTGGTCACAGAGCAGAAGATACAATATTTGCGACTTCGGGAGCTTCGACAAGAAGTTACCTCACAACAACAACCAAAGAAAAAGAGAAAGAGAGTGGAAAGTAATGCTACAATGCAAGAAAAAAATGGAATGGGAAGTGAAGCTACAATGCGGCACAACTTACGATCAAGCTCAAGATTAAGTGCTGCACGTGCTAATGTACAACCAGGGAATGGGACTACTGCACATGCTGATCCACAACCAAGGAGTGGGAGTTCTGCACGTGTTGATCTGCAACAAAGGAATGGGAATGATGCACATGCTGATCCACAGCCAAGGAGTGGGAGAGCTGCAAGTGATGAAGGTATGTTTGTGAGTTTATTGTAGCAGTTGGAATGAACGGTTGTATTTTTGTTTCTAACTAACTCCGATTTGCTTGTATTTTTATTGATGATTTTTTAAGATACGTTCTATTTTGCAGAGCTACGTGTACAAGAAAAGAAAAATGTTAGAGGACCAACTAAAAAGGCTGATATATTTGCAAGACAAAATAAGCCAAAACTCAAAGTAGAGATCAATGAATATGGTCAGCCCTGTGGTCCTTCAAGCACTGAATTTGCTAACTTTATTGGAGCACTTGTGAGAACAAAGGGTTTTCCGATTGCACATGATGATTGGAGGAAGGTTTGTCCACACAAAAATATAAGCTACGGACAGATGCTCAGGTAGTGAAATAAGTTGCAAACATAGCTATTTAGGTTTGTGATCGACTGCTAACTTATTGCATATGTGTTGTGCAGCTCTATTGGGATATAAAAACAAGTGCTTTCAACTGGTTTATGAGGACAGCAGCTGAAAAATGGAAGGAGTTCAAATCAGATTTAAAGAAGGTGTATGATGATGATATGGAAGATGAAGAACTGATTGCATTATGTGATGAAAGAGTGCATGAGGACGATTGGAAGTGGCTAATCAATCATTGGAGGTCTCTAGAAGCAGCTGTATGCAACAATCTGCCCTATCTCCTTAAACTCTATTAGGGGTGAAACCGGGTCGAATACGGGCGGATATTGCTCGTCCCGTATCCTAACCCATATTTTTTTCGAGATTCGGAGTCGGATACGGATGTCCTGGATCACGGATACAAATTCGGATTATTCGAATTGGATCTGGAGCGAGATACAGACGGATTCGGTCGGGATCGGATATCATAATCGGATAGTAGTATAGTACATAATTGTGTACATAAAAGAACGAATGAAGCATTAATCTTACAACATTAGCTTTAAGTCATAATTATTTCAACATAGCATAGTAGCATAGTTAGAGGTGCAATTTAGTGACTCAACTAATTCCAATAATTTGAATTGAAAAGAAGTTTATCAAATAAGTTGAACAAATCAATTTAGGTAAAAGCATTATGCCATCACTCTATTTGTTTGTTGATAGATTTGTTGAAGTTTACGCTTAATAACAAAGTAGTGTTTTTTAGTGCCAGTATCAAACAACTATTCTATCTATCCAATAATGAACCAAATTAATGGAAGAATAACTGATTTTATCCGGATATCGGGTCGGATATTTACCGGATATCGGGTCGGATATTGCTCTTCCCATATCCTAACCCATATTACATGAGATTTTTCGGATACGGATTGGATATTGCCCTTCCCATATCCTAACCCATATTACATCGGATTTTCCAGATACGAATACGGATAACATCGGTACGGATTTTAAACGGATTCAGGATCGGATCGGGCGGATATTTCCTGTCCCGTTTTCACCCCTAAACTATATATCTGAATCAATAAACACTCGAAATACTTGATGATAGGCTCGTTCAATGAGAGGAAAAGCAAATCGGTCAAAGCTGACACAAAACCACACAACTGGAAGTAAGAGTCATGCACATGTTGGTAATTGTCGAGGGTTTGTTACCGACAATAATTGAAAGGGGGCTTAGGCGCTAGACCGGAAACTCGATGGTAGCACAAGACACGAGAATTATACAGGTTCGGGCTCTCACGGTGGAGATAATACCCTAGTCCTGTGCTCTGGGATTATATGTCGCTAACTTGTAGCTAATGAGATTGTCTGATTCTGGTGCCCCGTCCCCTCCCTTTATATAGCAGAGAAGGGCGGTTACAATGTGGAATCCCACTCGGATACGAGGTGGAGATTTGCATCTTTATATCTATCCCGACTCCATATTGGTTTGGATTACAATCATCCCTTGCCTAATATGACTCGGTTTCCTTAACTAGGATTTATCCTGATTCTTCACGCCTTGCTCAGCCTAGGCTGCCTCTGGCCTTCTGTAGTCGGCCTGGCCTAGTTTCGTCTGGTTGGACCTTCGCAGGCCTGCCGTGTGGCCCCCTGGGGTATACATACCCCACAGTAATGAAATGGTATCCATCCTTCTTGTCCTCTTTAATCCTCTCTAGATTTTGTGTAGTTGCATAAAACTATTGAATGAAATGCAGTGTGAAGAGCTAGGGCGCCCCCCACGCAGAGATGAATTGTTTATCAAAACACACACACACAAGAATGGAGTACCTCACAAAGGAGCTAAAACAACAATTGTATGTTATAAAATGCCACAGTTTCACACATGCTATACATTATGCTAATATTTTAATTTTTGCAGAACACATTTAAAGATGTTGTTAGAGATCATCCTGAACTCATAGAGAAGAGTATTGGGGATGGTGATACTTTTTTCCATGTTTGTGGGCTAGAGAAGAATGGATATATTCATGTTGTAGGTTTGGGACCAACACCTGCTGACTTGGACATGCCTGGGGCCAAAAAATGCACGTCAACAAGGGTTCAAATGGAAATTGAAGCATGTCGACAATCTGATAAGAAAATGGAAGCTCTTGAAAATCGGTTGGACACTCTTCAACAAAAACTTGATATGTTGATTCAGCTACATCAAAGTGCTCACAGCACTCCAAATGGATCTAATAATTCAGCTCAAGTGGTAAATTGCTCATCCTTTTTTGTTTTGATTTTCTTTTCAATGAAGTAATTGTTCAATTGTTGTCCTTATTTAGAACTTGCATAGTGGAGCTAGTCTTGCTAGAAGAACCAGAAAACCATGATGATGATAATGGGTCACATGCTGGGGATGAAATGGAGAACACGCACCTAAGTGATGTTGAAAACATGCTGATGACTAGGCATAGTGTGGTCTTTCCAGAGGAACAACAGGAAGAGGTAATTGTTGAACCCACAATAGTTTACCTTATGTGTTGAACTCTCAATACTTTGCCTTATGTGCTGAATGTAATTACTAACTTGTGCTGAACTTTAATACATAATGTTCTAGGGTGGAAGGGATGTGATACTTTATAATGTTGTAAGACCCTATAATCTCCCTGTGGATAAGGGAACAATTCAAACAACAAATCCATCATCTATTGTGGGGGGAACTCCTCTTAGCATTCAATATTGTGAGGTGGTTGTCAATCATGTTTTTGTGAGGGATGCGATTCTACCTTGTCAATATGGAGCCTTAAAGTCCGTTGGAGATGTTCGTGAGAGATGCATCGTGTGGCCACATGATAGAGTAAGACCTTAGCATACATCCATATTTCTAATGAATTTTTGGCCTATCACCTCAACATCATTAGCATACATCCATATTTCTAATGAATTTTTGGCCTATCACCTCAACATCATACCAACTTGTTGTAGATCAAAGATGATAAGAAGTCTTCAAGGCAGTCAAAAGTACACAGAAATGGTATTATTATTTTGTTGGCAATCCAAATTGTATTTTCATGCTTGTTTCAGATTATTTCACATTTTCTAAAAGGCAAAATTCTTCTCTTTGTTAGGTACTTAGTTACAAAAAGAAGTTCCAAGGGTTTTGAAGTGAACTCTTTTGCACTGCAGTGCCTATGTGACCACAGGTATGGCAATAGTGTAAATGTAGTAATGTATATGGCATATGTGTTGTGTTGCATCTTTAGTAAGCATGAAAGTGGACGCGGGCTATCCACTTACCCACTTAATTTAGCCCACTTAAACTATTAAGCGGACACCTACAACCCACGTAATTAATTAAGTGGCCTAGGCCTGCCAGCCCACGAAACCCACCTCACGTCCGCTTGATCGCTTCTCGGGCGATCAGCAGCCATGAACATTTTCAAGAAGAAGGTCGACCCCAAAGGTGTGGTTATTTACGAAGGGTTCGGTTCTTGGATTCATTTTTCATTTCACATGGTCTTTGTCAGTGCTACCCGGGGGTTCAGATGGGGTTTCTCTGAGATTTTACTCTCGCTTGGAATTCCACAAGAGGTACGATGTTCTTTTGTTACCGATTTGGTCTGATCTGCGGTTGGGCCTCGATGATTCGGTTGTTTCCGTGCTCCAAAAGTGAGATCTTTCATGAATTCGATGACCTGGTTGTTTCATGTGGGTTCTTTGGTGGGTAGGCAGTCGCCACACGGGGTAAGAACAAATTTTGGTTTGCTTTTCTTTCTACTGTCCCTCTACTTATATTAGGTGTTCTTCTTACTTCATATTGCTCTCGAACAAGGGGGCTAACAGACAACCGATTTAACCATGTGACATTTGATGCCCAACCTATGTTCTATTGAAGCAAACCAAAGACACGTTCAGAATTGGCGTGGTAGTGGGACAATCGATCATTTCGATCTGTTGTATGAATTGCACGTAATAAGATTACAACAGACAATCCAAAAACAAATTGAGTAGCACCCTTCAATGAAATGGATTTGGCAATGTGATGTTTTTGACGCCATTTTGTTACATATTGTTGGAGTTGAGCGACAGATTTGACCCCTGCAAATGGAGGTATGTAGTTTATGATCTTTTAAATAATTCATTACATATCATTTTAAAATGAGGCAAACAAAGGCGGTGTTTTGCAAATATGCTTGGTTGTGTACTTGTGTTAAATCCATTGCAGATTGAATAGAGATTATTAGGTAGCACTCTTGCTATATGATGGAGATGAAATAATTCAGTCACATGTCCAAGGTGAAGTAGCTTATATTATTTTATCATGCTTCGGTCTCGCAATGGGTTAAGTTTTTCACCGCTAGTCTACTAATTCCATCATGTTGTGTCAAGTTTGGTGGTCACCGTTCAACCCAACCTAATTCGAAGATGCAGAATAATGTGTTAACATAATGCATGTGATTCTCAGCATCTATTTAGTAGACAAGCCTACTTAGCCTAGTGTTTAGTAGATAGTCATAACTTAATATGGTTTTGCATGCACACACACATATAATTAAGACATATAAGCATCTGATGAGCTCTTAGCTGCTGTGCAATTGCAAGATTACATGTGCACAAAGGCTAGCTAGCATAGTCTGATAACATAGGTAAGATAATATGTAAAGAAAGCATTAGTAATTTAGCATATTGATATTGCCAAACAAGTGATAGATTCATAGAGTGACACACTGAAGAAGGATGTTAAAAAAAGGAAAAGAATTCTGGATCTAGTTCTCTTAATTAAGAAGTTTGTTTGAAAATCTGCTTTGGAATGGAATCATATATAGCTAGTAAAGGAGCTAGACTTATTAACAACCTACACAGTTTAGTACTTGAGTTGTTTCTGAAATTTTAATGTGCTACTCAAACTTTCCATCATATCCAGTCTTATTGTGGCATAACTTTTTGTCCATTTGCCTGATTTTGTCACATATTTGAGATTACCTACAACTTAGCTACCTAACACTAATTTTGTACTGTTTTTGCTTATTATTCCTTTTCTTCATCATGGTAGGTACATAGGTACAAGGTGATAAGTTTTTGGAGTAGTAACTTTTGTGTAGTTGGGGGTGCTACAAGTTTTTGGAGTGGCAACCTTTTGTGCAGCAAGAAAGTAGTGCTGTTTATGGTTAGAAATGTTAACTAGTAGCTAGAGAAGCATATACATCCTCTCTTTTAGTGAAAGTGTATGCCATTATTTACTAGGCTGAGACTTAGCTCATGACCTCTCATTGACTGTTACTTATTTTGGACGGGCATGTATGCAACTTAACTTATTTGGAGGATCTATGTTTATCAAACCCTGTGGTGGAGACATTGTAACGTCCCGAATTTTGGCCAGATTTTAAATTTTGGAGTTATTTGAATTTTTATGAATTAATCAACCTTTAATTGCATTTAATTGCATTTAATGGAATTTATCTAATTTTTTCTGGGATTTATTGGATTTTATTTATATCATTTTTCTTTGAGTAATTAAATACCAGAAACTATAATTATCAAAAAATTAAAACTAATATTTTATTTAGGCTCAAAATGCTCTGAAATATTTTCTAGAATTTTTCTAGAATTTTTCGGGTATTTTTAGTGCCCCAAATAAATACTTTGAATTTCTGTCTTTATTTTTATTGCGAAAAGCCAGAAATAAGCTAGCTACAGTATTGGGCCGGCCCAACACTGTGCTCGCCCGGGAAAACCCTAATCGACCGTCGCCCTCCACCGTTGGATCCCGATCGGTCGGACGCGATTAAAATACCGCTTTCACGGATGAGGTTGATCTCCACCGTCCGATCTTGATCGAGCGGTGTGACGCTTCGACCGCACGTCTCGGGAGGGCGCGATCGCCGCACCACCGGCCATTTGGTCACCGAGGATTGTGTCGAGATTTGCGCGTCTCGAGGTGTGTCCGAGGTGAAGTACCCTACGTGCTCAAAGACTCCACGCCGCTTCATTTGCCACTTCTCTTGTGCCTTGCCATCCTCTCTAGCCTCCCCAAAGAGCTCGCCGTAGTTCACACTCTCTCCACCTCGGTTTTCTTCGTGCCCGCCGTCCGTCGATCCGATCCGTCGCCATGTGACCTTCTCCGAGTCCACCGTGCCAAGACGCATCCGTTGGTCCACTTCTTCACGCCGGAGAAGTCCCGTGAGCGCCACCGAAGCTGGTCGTCTTCTTCGTCTCGGCCGGAAGGCTAGCTGCGCCACCGCCGTCGCCGAAGCTCCAAGAAATTCGGATTCGTGATCGAACGAGCAAGGTAACGCCACGCTTCCCCTCTGTGGCCGAATCAAATAGCCCCGATAGATCTTGTCCGTAGAATCTTGATCGTATGGCTCGGGTAAGGCCACGTCGGCGTATGAATAGTAGATCGCTTTCGGTATAGCGATAGCCGTCGGATTTATCGGCGGTCGACGTTCGCCACGTATTCCCGTAGGGTTGAGTTGAGTTTGCTCCGGTAGATCTTCGACCGTAGATCTTCGATCCGACCGTCGCCGTTGAGCCACGTAGGCTCGTTCTCAGTAAACCGCTCGGTTAGTCTTTCCGCCGTCGGATTCGAATCCAACGGTCGAGAGTAAATCGTACGCGTGGCTTGATGCTTCTGCGCCGCGTGTCGGCCTCTGGTTGGTCCAAAGCACTGTTCACCGGGCCCACACGTCAGTGGGTGGACCGCCGGCTGTGCTGACGTCAGCGTGACGTCATCCGGGCCCATCTGTCAGTGGCCGTGGGCGACGTGGTTCGCTCCGGTGCCGACACGTGTCGAGCCGAGAGAAAATAGCCGGAAAAATCGGTGGAAAATAGAGAAATAATTCGGTTTATTCTTTTATGAATTTCAGCAAAATTGAAAACACTATAACTTTTGCATCTTAACTCGGATTTGGGTGATTCCAGTGCCCAAAAATTTGTAAAAATGTGAACTATTTATTGGTGATTTTTATTTAATTTTAGTAAATTGTTTGCTATCTGTATTATATATTTATTGTGTGTTTGCTTGTACCGAGTAGACTCCGAGTTGCTTAAATTAAATCGAGGAGAGTTTGAAGACCGTCCGAGAACCTCGACTGAACCAACTCCTCTTCGAAGGCAAGTCATGCTTTGATCATTTCGCGCCTAGTTTTAAAAGTATATTTTGATTTCCATATTGCATGCTATGTTAAGTACAACCACTATTGATTAAATTGGGAAATGGTAGTTAAAAGCCAAACTTGTTATGCCACCTTGATTATAAATGTTTATATGCCTCAAACCTTGTCCACCCTAAGATGCTTAAATATGTTGGATGCTAATATGATGCCAACACGGAGGCTAGACCGTGATTAGTCGCTTAGCCCGCTTGTATGCGTGGAATGACTTTCAAATATCAAATGAATATTGACTAAACAATTATGGAACGATTTTGGAGAATGCGATGATGTCATGAATTGAACCGGATAGTGACCTGTGTGGTGCTATTCATGAACCGATGTGGAAAATGGCATGTGTTGCTTAAGTATAAAGTGGGGTGGGAAAATGATTTGAACCGGGGCAAGTGGCAAGAAGGCTTCGTGCGGGTGGGCTGTGTGGCAAGGATGTATGAAAAGATTGTGAAGGCTGTGTGCCGAGATGTATAAAATGGTTGTCTTGCACGGGACAATTAAGGACTTAACCTTGCGAGCCTTTGAGCTGAGTTCCGTACAACCACTTGTCCGGAATGGGACGGACCTAGTTAAGTAGGTTTCTAATATCTTTCCTTTGATACCTCGGGTGTGATTACACCAAAAATGTAACCAGACGGGAGGCGTGCATCTTGGTTGCGGCTTGGTACCCATCTAACGGTATGTGCTGTTCTAAACTTTGGCTCTGTGTGAGGGAAGTGTTAGGAAGGCAATCATCGAGAGGATCATCGCTAAGTGTTAGTCTCTCAAAGACTTTGTTACAATCAATCGCTTTGTGTGGTGAACGATCAGTATCCTGTGGGTAAAGTGTACACCTCTCGCAAAGTGTGTGTGTGAAACTATTCGAATAGCCGTGTCATGATCTCGGACATTGCTCGGTGATTACAAATCAAGGGTTAGATTTTCAAAATGAAAATGTGGAATGGGTGGCCGTGTGCCAAAAAGTCGTGTGAATGAAATTAGGGTCATGTGCCAAACTCTTGGAAAAGAATTGCGAAATTACTTATTAAATATTATTGATCTTCTCGCTTTTAATCTAATAGGATTACCTATCAAAAGAAATGCCGCTTTATGCAAAATAACCAATTAAGCCTTTCCTTGGAATAAGCCTTGCATATAGTAATAGTCTCATTGTGCATGACTTGTTGAGTATGTTGTATACTCACCCTTGCAAACAAAAACCTCGAAGAAGAAGAAGCCGTGCGACTTGGAATGAAGAGTTCAACGGCGGGGAGGACTAAGGGGGTTGAGCCGCACTCAGTAGCCTGTGGCTAGTAGTGGTTCCGCTATCGTATTTTGCTTCCGCTGAATGAACTTGGTACTGATGATATTTATCGCCCTGCGTGGCGAATTATTGTAAGGCGACCATAAGGTCATGTAACTCGACTATATTAGGCTTGAAGTACTTTATTATTTATTTCCGTTGTGTATGATTGTGGTACTTCAACCTGTTTATCCTGTGTGTACTAGCGTGATCCTGGACTAGTACGGCATACACAGAGTGTCCGAATCCGCGAAGATTCGGGGCACGACAGACATATGCGTTGCATTATTTACATGTTGAAGTGATTATTTGAACTGTGATTGTGTATGTATATGGTTATATATGTGACTGGCACCATTTGCATGTACAAGTGTGTATGTCAATTCAATGGTGGATCATGTGGAATTGGTTTTGTATATATTACATATTTAATTTGTATGTCATGTGTGCTGGCACCTTTGCCGACACAAAACTTGTGTAGAAAACCAGCTTTGGTCTATGAGGGGAAAAGTGATTAGCCAACAAGTAAAGTGTCGGCAATTCATATTAACTGTTGGTAAAGCTTGTACTGTCGGCAAAAAACCAACTGTCAGCAAACATTGGAACTGTCGGCAAAACTTAGATCTTTGCCGTCAATTTATCTGTCGGCAAAGATTTTATCTGCGGTTTACAAAGCCTAAGCCGATCGCTTCTACCGCTCTCGCTTATTTACAAATACTAAACTTTTGCCGACAGTATTTGGGTCGGGGAGGTGCCTTTGCCAACTGTACCATGTGTTGGCAAAAGTGTGGCATGGTGTAGTGTGCTAGGCATGCCGATCGCAGGCGCGGCTAATCGATTAGTTTTACACTCTCTGAAGTTGTACAACTTTACCCATAAGACATGATTATCTCCTTTTACCCAAAAACACACTTCCTTCAGTGTGTCAACAAAGAAAATCATGACAAGACAACTATAAAGCTCCATTCACGTAGTCGTGCCTGCTAAGGTTTCACTACTAGTAGAGTTAAAATTGCTCTGTCCAAAAGCCCCCTCTTAAGCCGAGTGGCAGCCTTACACCCACTACTACTTTCAACCTAATGGCATGACTATCCATGGTATATCGCAATATAAATAGCCAGATCCGTCCCATTTCAGACTTGTGATAGTACGGTAAGGTTTTACATTTAGCATAACACAGACCGGTCCCTAATTGACTAGGCGAGCTTTCCACAACCCTTATGCCTCACGCACCCTCTAGAAAACCATTCTCACCCGGTCCAAACCATATTTTTAATTTTTAACTTGATTCCTTATAATCACATAAAATAATGAAACCTTTAAACATAATTTTCTTTAGCTTAAATCCCAAAAAAAGTCCTACTCTCAGTTCTTCATGGCACATGGGGAGGGAGGCGTCAGGGGTGGCCAGCCGGTGGTGGCAGGTTGGCACCAGCGTGGCGAGATAGCTAGCACTTGCGGCGGTGGGAACGAGCAGTCGGGTGGCGGATGGGCGGAAAAAGGATGGTGTGGTCGGGTTCATTACCTTGCAAAAAACAGTGAAATGGGGATGAAATAATTTGGGAGTAGTGGCAAAATGGGTTGCACACGATGAGAGGCACCCGATAGTCCCTTTTATTGGGCGGGAGGAGGACCGGGGAGGGCGCAATCGCAGCGAGAACGGCGGTGGCAAAAATGGAAGGTCATTGAATATTTTTGTGAAACTAGGGAAAATTTGTGGGGATTTGACGGGGAAATTGATATGGAAGGTTGAGGATGAGATGGGGATTGATTTGCCCAAATTTTTGAAAAGTTTGCTATGGATTTGGGGGAGAAAAAGGAGCCTCCTTGCTTGGCTTCAATGGAGGACAGAGAAATGGGCTCTCTGGATAAGGCTGGAGCTAGAAGATAGGTGTCGGGACCCGAATGTGCAAATCCGGACCCTCTGTGTATTCAAAGACTAGTCCAGATCACGCTAGTGCACACAGTCTCAACATTGGTACATATCACAGTCATAACCAATGAAATAATAAGTACTTTGATTAAATACTCAAACTAGTTGATCGACCTTATGGTCAAGTTACAAAGATACGCCTCGCAGGGCGAAGACTTATTAAAATATTCAAATGCAATGAAATAAAATAAACTCGTGGCGCCAACCAATTTGCCACAGTAACTCGACCGGGCTCGCTCCTAGTTTGTCTGGCCTCCCGATACTCCTCCTCCGAGCGGGGTTTGCTTCTTCTTCAACTGAAGTTGTGTTGTTGTGGGGTGAGTACTTTGAGCACTCAAAGAGTCATGCATGTAATGCAATTCTAATATTCTACATGCATGGCTTAGTACCAAGGATAGGCTATGGTTCATGAGCGATGACAAAGATTCAAGGTAAACATAATAGATTGCAAAGCAAGAAAAGCATAGTAGGAATAATAGCTTTCACAAACAGTTCAATCGTAAATCATTTTTCTGTCCTAAGTCCAGTTCATCATTACCAACCCAAGCATTTTCCATAAACAAGTCATTTTCATGAAAATCTAACCCTTGACCGTAATCACCGAGCGATGCTCATTACCGTGAGCACGGCTATTCGAATAGGTTGTACACTCAGAGAGGTTATACACTTTACCCACAAGATACAGTCAAATACCACCAAGGCAAATAACCGTAACGAAGCCTTTCCAAAGTTCCATCTAAGCTCAGTACTGCCCGCTAAGGTTTCAACACTGGAGGGACTGGTTACCACACCTGTGGCCCCCTCTTGCGCCATGTGAGTTCTCATTCCGCTTCTCCGCCTCACACCACCACGACAAGATTAAAGAATAGATTTCCCGGCTTACTCACTAAGCCCGTCCCATTACGGAGCTTGTGGTCAGATGAGAGACTCAGTTCAAATGCTCGCAAGGTTAAGTCCTTAGTTGACCGAGGCAAGACTAACCAAGTGTGATCTCAATTATCCAAAACCAATAAAAACCAAATCGACCACCCAGTTGCCACTCTTGGCCCACGAAACAATCTTGCCATTTGCCCCGCCTAAATCATTTTCCCACCGGTTCTTTACCATTGCACCACGTGCCATCATCAACTCAAAACACATGTCTCATTCACAAAGCATGTTCAATATCTCATTAAGTCAAGATTCACTTTGGTATTCCAAAATCATGAAATGTCCACGCAAGGTGGCTAAGCATACTACTTGGTCTACTCAACCCATGTTGGCAAATTATAAAAGTCCAACTATTAATCCATATCCTAGGGTGACAAAGGATTCATGGCCTACAATTATATATGACAAGGTGGCATACAAAGAACTAGGCATTTAACTAATCCCAAACTTATTCAAAGTCATTTCTATCAAATTAGCATGCAATAGTTTAAATCAAAATAATTTGCTCTAATAGGTTCAACATGATCAAACACAACTTGCCTTCAAAAAGTGCTGGTTCGGTTCTGAACTTGCTCTCGGTTCGAACTTCTCCTCGAAACCTTCGGGGACTTCAACGCTCACGCGTAACGATACACAAAATAATAAAATAAATAAACAGTATACAAACAGTGCTAAAAATTCAAATAAAATTCATAAATAGAAAGATCACAATTTTACAAATTTATAGAAATTGGAATCACTCAAATCGGAGTTAAAACGCAAAAGTTATAAGCGTTTGAAGTTTCAAAATATATTTAAAATCAATATTCCGAATTAAATAAATATTTTCTTTTTCGAAAATTAATTATTAAATCATCTGTGACACGTGTCGCCACCACGTAACGACACGCTGCCTTGCCGACGTCGGCCGACCGCTCCGTCTTGCCGACGCCAAGATGACGTCATCATTGACTCACCGACAAAGTGGGACCCACTGTGATGTCACTGACGTCACCGGTCCCGGTTGTGTAGGAGACCCGCTTCGCGCGAACAGAACCTCCATGTGATTCTTGTGCTATTCCTCGGATCAAGAGCTAGCACTCACATGTTTACAACAATTGGAAATCACAACCATACAAAACATTAATTAAGCGGAAACGATTATACAATTAAATATTACAACTCAGAGAAATATAGCGGCAAAAGAAGCAAGCCTTGTGGTTTACCCATCCATTCCCGCAGGCAACTGACCAGGCATAACTCCTTAGACAGAACACGGCAAAAAGGATCCCGCAACCTGCGATAAAAGGAGACCCGAAGCCGCGCTACTCAACCACCTACAATATAATTAGGCAAGGGTGAGTACTTTACGTACTCAGCAAGACTTGAGCAAACCTATAATACATGCAGGCCATTTCAAAGGAAAGGCTACTACCGTTAATTTGCATAAAGCGAATTAATTTGTAAATCAAGTTATTTCCAAGCGGAATTTATAAGAGCAAGATTAATTGATAACAAATAAGTAAAGCATAAATAACACTCACAATCCTCCATGACGTGAGCGATTTAATCATCAATTCTCGAAATCCATCAATGTCACCCTTCTAATAAAGCACGATTGCCAAAACAAATGAAACCAACCCTTTTGAAAATAATAAACATTTAACTCACAGAGAGTTCACCAAGACACCCATGACCGCTGCACGGCTAATCAATTAGATTTAAACTCTCAGAGGTGTACAACTTTACCCACAAGGAATGACCCACCTTTTTGCAAGGTCACACATGCCTCCAATAGGCCATTGTGCTTGCCAGGCGATCATACACAGCTGTTCATTACCTGGACATGACTTTACACCAGCCCGGGACGTTAACCCCCGCCATAGAACTAGAAACACACACCCAAGCCGTGGATCCACTTTCACACACCCAACACAACGTTTCTAAACATGGCAAGGCGACACTCGTTACATTAGCAAGTAGACTCGACCGAATACCCCGCCGTAGACCGGACTGAATACTGTGCAAGCTCCGCCTACCAATGAGCAAAGCCATGTCCAAATAAGTTAATAGGCTATGGCTAACCCATACTCACCCTCGTGGTTTGTACGGATTTTCTTGGATCAAGCTACACGATGTTCGGTCCTTAGTTGTGCACGGGCGACACTTCACCCTACACTACGTGCATTTCCTTATTGCACAGCCGGCTATTGCCAATAATCGCCCGCATCAAAGCATAGCTTTCTTTTGGGTTTTTAATCAAAGTACCCACAACCAACAGTGCTATTTCCAAGGTTTTCAGGAAACAAATGTTGCTTTGATCATGTATATCATTGATTCTAAAGCATGGCTAAGTATGAATAATATGAACGCATATACCCATGATGACATTAAGTAACGCCTAACCTTAATCTAAGGTTATCAAGGTTCACATGTTCATAATCATCAAAGGAGATTCACGAGACAACAGGTATAACTACCCAATCCACAAAATAGCAATTTACATAAAGTAAACGCATGCATAAAATTATTTGATACACAAAAAGAATACAAAATACTGGGTTCAATATGGTCAAAGGATGCTTGCCTTGCTAAATTACTGCTTACGACGAAGACGGGGATTGCGGTTGACGATGGCGATGACGGAGATCAAAGACGTCGGGTTCTACTCGTCGAACAACGGAAAATAACGCAATTAAAAGACTTCAATAAGAGCGAAAGAAATAGATAACAAGAACAAATAAACTCTGCACAAGAAACAGGGATTGCTCTATATGAATTTATTAATCTTACTGTATGAATTCAAGATGCTAAAATTGGTTAGATTAATAGAATTAATCATTAGTTGCAAGCTTTCATTGATTCACTATTCACAATATGAGTTTTGGCAATCTTATTACTTATGGGTTTTGCTCTATTAGGATTTAGAGACAAAGCAAGATGAAATAAGAATATTTTCTTAGATTACGGTAGATTATATCTTAAAGATCAATTCTAAGCTATTCTGTACTAAATTCAGATTTAGATGAGCTGCTTTGCGAGCTAACGAAAAGGCTTAAATGATCATATTAGGTCATGAGTGATTAATTCTTTTACCTCAATTTGATTTCACTTAGAATTGGTTTTGCACAAGTTAAATTTACGGATTTAGGCTACTGGACTAATTTACACGATATTTGAGAAGGTTCTGGTGATAAAAATATCTTAATTATAGACTTCTTCAATTCTACCGATTCATATTATAAAGTTCAGGAAACTTAACACTTAAGGTTATTTGGCTATTAGGTTTTGCATGCGAAACATGATGGAATATGGTTATTTCTTCATACTAAGATGATTTATACTTTGTATAACAATCCTAAGCTAATTCCATAAATTTTAGGCTTTAGCTGATACATTATAATCATCGCCGAAAAGGCTTAAGTGGCATTGCTAAATTGACGTTATTCGGAATCGGCCAAAAATATGAAGTGCGAGGATAACGCTTAAGGGTTTTGAACTAACAAGATTAATATGCAAACTTTGATGGAATGAGATTCTTTTTATAGAATATGGTAGTATAAACTTTGTACAGTATTTCTAAACTAATTTTACTGATTTTAGTATTTGGATGAGTTATTTTATCTACTACTGAAATAGCATAAATGACCATGTTTGTAAATCTTAATTCGGCCATGATTCAAACTTAATTTCCAACTACACATTACATGATTCTTGATTCATTTTTCAGGTATTAGCAGAGTATCATCCTAGAAATATTATAAAGTTGGTTTGGCATTATTTTAGCTTTAATTGCAACAAATTACCTATTTACTTATTGCTATAATTAACATTTCCTTTCATTAAGAACATGCAAACTAGATCTTATTCTAAATGTATTTACATACATGGATTCTTGCTATTTTTAGGAACTTGATATAAATTACATTATCAATTTGTGAGCCATCATGCTATTGTTCTGCTAATGGCCATAACAAGGTTCATTATTGATTGCAAGGTAAATAAATTAAGCATAGATCAAAAATAAAATATATTTTCATGATTGAGTTTATTATAATTCCAGAAGCATATTCAATTTCATTTTATGACTTTAGGAGTTATATTTTTCCATATATGCAATAATGACCATAATAGGGTGTTCATCCCATTCTTGATTTTAACAATTGTTCTATGATTCAAGAATTGAATATTTTTGTACATTTGAATTCAATTTGGTCTTGGCATTATATACAAGTTTATATTATTACTTCTTGACCTATTGTTCATAGATTTATTATAAGGACTATATTAAGGTTATTAACAACATGTTATTCCAATAATATTTATAAAGTTCGAAATTAAATATATTTGTATATTTAGGATCTGACTGATTTCACATGTATATATAAAATTGTTTTACTGAAATTGGATTAAAGATGCACAAGATAATGAGACTTAATCATTATTCGGTTTTAGGAACCAGCAATAGAAATGAGAATACGCTTTCTAAATGGAGAGGCGCCTTTTCCCTCTTGAACTGGAGCCAGCCTGACAGAAGGGCCCCAATCGGCATAGAGACAGAACAGGGGCACAGCTAGGGCTCACCGCCGGCGCTGCTCCGGTGGATCTCCGGCGAAGGCGACGGCATGGGGAGGAAGAGCTTGGCGATGCGCATCCGGAGGTGGAACTAATTTGGCCGGAGAAGAAGCAGAGTGGCGCGCCCTCGAGCTCAAGCGACGGCGTTCATGGCAGGTCGGTGAGGAGCAAGAATCAATGCATTAGAGCCCGAATGAGTAAGTTCTTGAGCATCAGGGAGTCTAGTGGATTCCATTTTTGGGTTTTCCTTGACCGGAGAAACTCTGGGCTGAGCCGCCACCGGTGACCGGTCACGGGGAAGATGAGGCGCACGACTGCAGCACAATCTTGCATGGAGAGCTCACGACATAAGTGAGGGGTTTTGATTCTTGAAACCTAGTGATGCTCTAGTCCAGATGGATTTGGAAATGGTTCGCTCTATTGCTTGATTTGATCTCGGCTTGGAGCTCTGGACCTCCCTGGCAATGGCGGAAACAGGAGAAACTTCATGCGCTGGCTTGAGAAGAGTGCAAGGGAAAGTAGAAGAGAATGAGGGAGAGTGAAAACATGACTCAAGTGACCTCCAGACGCAACTTATAGCGGTGGGATTGGTTGAATTTGGTCCGGTTGCGCTTAGCCTCGGATGGGAGCTTCCCAGACACGACAAAATGGCGAGGTATGGCGCGAGAGGAGCCGACGAACGTGGCGGTGATCGCTACTGTGATGAGCCGAGGATGACGCCGAGACGCGACTCAATCGAAGGAGCAATGCATTGAACGAGCTCTCGGTCAAGTCGCTGGCTCGGGAAGCTTCCGCTCGGTCGCAAGAATAGGAGGAGGAAGAAGAAGGGATGAGGCTGACATGTGGGGTCAGGGGACCACTGGCAGTGAGGTTAGGCGCCAAAAGAGATAGTCTCCGATTTTTATTGCTGTCAAATGGGAGTAGAAATTGATCAAACTTTTTGACCAAGGAATTTGAATAGATTTTGATGTCTGGTAAAATTATGAGATTAAAATGAGTTACCGAAAAATTATAAAAATTCTGACAACAGTGACTGCTCCTCATTACTTGTTTCAGATTTTGATTTTTGATTGAGATCAATGGAAGTCTAATATTTTTGAAATTTTTTTTTTCAAAATTATTTGATCTCAGAATGCTTATATAAAATTTTCAGCTCAAAATATGGTTCCATTATTTTATAAAAATTCTGACATTGCAATTTCTCTATTTTCAAAGTTTCTATTTTTAAATTTGGAAAAGTCTTGAATTTCATTATTAATTTATGATATTATTTATGGAGATATAAATAGATTTGAGGTTTCCATGGTAAATTTTTCAGCTCCATTTGAGTTTTATAAATATTTTATAAATTCTGACAATGCATTGTTTCGATTTAAAAGTTGTTTCTTTATTTTATTTCTTCATTATTCTATGCAGAAAATTTAATTTGCTGGCTAAAATGATTTAATTAGATTATCAGGGTTCTCATGGCAATTTTCTAAACTTTTACTTTTTACATTTTTGCCTTTTTCTCTTTTTCATTCTTTATTTCCCTTTAGTTTGATTTTTCTTGCAACATGAAAATCCAAGAACTCCAAATAAAAATCAATAATGCCAAGAAAACTCAGAAAGAATAATATTCAAATTCAAAATATTGATTTTTATTTTATTAAAATTTTGGGATGTTACAGTCGACATGCGAGTCTGCGGTTGTCGGCGACTCATCTTGCTCAAAGGCGCTTGTGGCGTAGCGATCGACATGTGGGTCCGCCTTGTCAGCGTCACGTGCACAGTGAACGGCGACGTGGCTCTACGGCTGCCCTCGGATTTGCATCTAACGGTGGAGATTAGAAGATGAAGTTTACTATTTGCGGGGCGACGTGGCGAGATCCGGATCGTTGATCTTGCGATCGGACGGCGGATGACGCTCGGGCTCGGCGACGTTGGCGCGGCGACGAGGTTTCACCAGAGCGGAGGAAGAAGACGTGGCCGGCGGCGTTTCCGTGCTCCTCCGGTGTGAAGAAGTGGCCCTTCCGACGCGGCTTGACGAGGTGAGTCTGAGGGTGCCACGGCGACGGCGGAGGATCACCGTGGCGGCGAAAACAATGCGAAGAAGTCGGCGGACAATGGAGGACTTTGGCGAACTTCGTCTGGCGGCGGCGGCGGCTTCGGACGGTGAGAAGTGTACGGATGGATGCGTCGCAAACCGAGAACACAAGAGAGGCGGCGCGATTAAATAGTGCCTCGACGTCCGTGAAATGCGCGAAACCGAGGCCCACACGGCATGCGGCGAATCCGTGGGGATCTGAATAAGCGATGTGGCGCGACGTGGACCGTCGGATGGAGATCGGACGACTCTGGCGCTAGGGTTTTCGAGCTGGGCCGCGACAAGATTACTCGCCCAAGATCTTGTTCACGGATTTTTAATCCTTTTCCGATTAAAAATATTTCCCGAAAATAAAATAATTTATTTGGGGCATTAAAAATATCAGAAAAATTCTGAAAAAATTCACAAAAATATTTTAGGACATTTGTGACTCAAATAAAATATTTCCAGCAAAATCTTATTTTAACTTTTCTATTATTTAATTAAGTTGATAAATGGTTTAATTCAAAATAAATCCAAATAAATCCAAATAAATTCCAGAAATTCAAAATACCACTAAAATGCAAGAAAAGCAAAAATTGGGATGTTACAATAGGTATGATAGATGGGTCTGGTCCCATCTGTCATTTTCAAAATTAAAAGGAGCTGAGAATAAAAGCACGATAGTAAAAATAGTAAATAGGTTCTAAAAATCCTGAAAAAATCTAAAAAAATACTTTGGACTTTTTGGGACTTAATCAAATTATTTTCAAAATGTTTTTTCAAAATTTAAATTTTATGCAGAAATTCTTTTTGTTAAACTAAAATCTTGCAGAAAGACTTTTATAAAATTGATAAAAATCCAAATTAAAAAAGAATAAAATAATGGAGAATGAAATTTTTGGATGCCACGTGCATCCCCCTCCCCGAGCATGTCGTCGCCGTCTCCTCCCCCAAGCACGTCATCGTTGCTTCCCCGAGCACATCGCCGTCACCTTCTCCTCCCCCAAGCACGTCATCGCCGTCATCTCCTCCCCTGAGGATGTCGTCGCCTCCTCCTCCCCGAACACATCGTCGCCTTCTCCCCGAGCATGTCGCTGTCATCTCCTCCCCCCGAACACATCGTCGCCCTCTCCTCCATGAACACTGTTAGCTGCACTAACTTTTCAATTGGTGTTTTGTGAGTATAATTATTTCTCTGTGATTAATTTCTTTACTGTTATTGCAAAAGGATTGGACAATTTACTGTCTTGGGGACCTTGCATGTGAGGAGACATTGTTCGATGAAGAGTTAGGTTGATTCGACTGTTTCTAACAATATTGATTAATCCTTTATATCTTACAATATTTGATTGGTTCAATTGGTATCATCTGTTAAGTGATGTTATATATATGTTCATGCTCATTATGCTTGGTTGTTATTGTTTTGTTCATACTATTGTTGGTTGTTTTTAGCATCTGAACTATTGCTAATAGGCTCTATTTACATGCTTTTGCAGTCTGTACTGTTGTAGTTCAGTAAGTATTCTTGAGTATTGATTCTCTTAAATATATCTTGGTTCAATTAATTAGGTTTTATAAATGTTAACTATTAAATCTGTTTTAAAGGTAATGTTGTCATAAATCAATCTAGTATCGTGTCCCTAGTAGCGAGGAGCGAGGGCTTTCTAAGGCAACCCAACATCTGAGAACACCTTAAAATCAACTTGACCTTGATTGCTAGTTGTATGTGTTCTATTAATGTTAATTATCATACATATGCTTAATTACTTAATTATGATTATATTTACTTTAATATTGTCAAATATCATATATAAAATAGAGCGTACAAACAAGACAAACGATATAGAAAAACTGTTGGATGCTAAATGAAACTTAATATGGAGATAGAACAATTGAAGGGAAAGTCTGAGTTAATAGAAAAAATTTATGAGATGAAACAAAAACTGAAAGGTATAAATGACAAATTGTGAGATATTAAATCTCTTAACCATGTACTCATCATTAAGGCATGTAGGGAGAACACGAGTTGGAGGAAGCTAAAACTGAGCTTATAAAGGTTTCTAGTATTTAATTCGATGTGGTAACTGATAATATACCAAGATAGCTTATTTTCACAATAAAATCATTTTTGTAGGATTAAGAGATATGATTGAAGGTCAATCAGTTGTTGGTGTCAAATAAATGAACATTATGCGAGAGCTGCGGAACTACAAGGAGAACCAAAAAGCTTCTGTTACAAAAGTTATGACACATATGATGGCAGACATAAAAAACCCTAAGGTCTTTTTGTCTTGATCTATCAAATAATGTTGTTTCTTAATGTATGCTTATTAATATTTTAACTAGTTTATTGTATCCTTATAACATAGTAGAAAATATTTTAGATAAAAATTGGCTATAAAAACAATACGAAAGGCTGCTCTTATGCCAAGAAATTCTACAAGGAAAAGGCAGCCAAAGGATACTGATTTCTGCATTGAGTATGTTCAGTGGATAATCTCTGTGATACTCTAGATGTAATTGCTTGGGGCAAAGAGCCTTCTACTGGAAGTCTGGGACGTCGGGGCTGCCTGAGGAGAGTTACATTAGAGAATTGTGCTACTGATTTCTGCATTAAATATATATATCGTTAACAATACAATGAATGTGAATATAATGTGAATTTATCGATCTGTGAGTATACCGTGAATGTAAATATACTATGAATTTGTCAACTGTGAATATACTATCAATCTGTGAATATACTGTGAATTTGTTAATTTGTGAGTGTGAATATACTGTGAATGTAAATATACCATGAAGGTGATACTTAAGATTTATCTCTTTTGGTTTATGGTTAAAACCTTTAAAGAGGTGCAATCTCTATCGGTTCCAAGTGTGGAACTAATAGAGACAATTCACGATCTCTATCGGTTCGCTAAAAACCAATAGAGACCATATACACTCCTCTAACGGTTCTGATCCTGAAATCGATAAAAATTTCTAATTATCTCTGTCGGTTTCTAGTTCAAACCGATAGTGTTAATAGCTCTTCTTGATCGATTTCGATCTTGAAATCGACACAAATAACACTATATTTCTATCGGACAAAAACTGATTGTGATAGCCGTTCGTCATTACTGTCTAATAACTTTGTATTGCCACCAAAATTGACCCAGGTAACGAGAAAGAACTAACCCAGATGATCATTCCTGTAGTAGTGAGTTTGGCTTGTGCGAGCTATTTTTGGAAAAGTTCAGAAAAATCATGTGGAATGCTTGTAGTTTTGTGTTCGAAAGGACTTGCGCGCTGTTCATACTTCGGACAATAGTTTTCGTTCGATCAGAAACCCATGTCACTATTGGATCCTTTGACAGACAGCATACTATAGCTGTAGAGTCACAAGATATGCAAGAGATTAGTATCCATTGCGAGAAAAACGATGGACGACTATGCGAAGCATAATCTTCTGGCCAGAATATTTTTCATCAGAGTTCTGTCACAGTAACACTGAGTCCTGACCAAGCTGAAGAAATGATTTTTCAAATAGGGAAATACTAGCGGAAGGCAAATGAAATCAGATTTGGAAATATAAAAAAGAAATGACTCTGCATACTACCTATATTAAAGAAGGTGGGATTTCCGGTCGGATAGCTGCTCCACGTCACCAAGTTGCGGAGAGGTCCTTTGAAAGTTTTGAAATTACATACGGGTGCTCTATTGGTTTTTCACAAAAAAGCCTTTCGAAAATTCTAAAATTACGAAAGACCCATTCAAAAATTCCAAAATGCGTTTTGGTCTCCCTAAAATCTATCTAGCAAAAAAAATTAGTGGTTCCACAAATTCAAATCAAGCCTCTTCTCAAGCCTTTTGCAAAAAAATCCATTATAGTTTAAAAAAATTACATCCAAACCTTAGACCCTGCCTTTTTCAAAGAACCTCGGGTTCTAGATAATCATCATCACACTCGTCGCGCGCTTGCACGTAAGCATCTAGTATGGCATGCATGATTATATATTATTATTAACACAATAGGAAACATCGGTACTGTATGGATTATAGTACTGCTAAATTGCAACGGATCATGAGATGCAACGGTGCACGCATGGGCACGGGAGTGGCGGGAATGGTCCCCGGAAACGGCGAAGTGACACCTCCGCGAGACCGCGACTCGCTCCAGGTTAGGGCCCACAAATCGATCGAATCGAACAGCAACTGCCACTGTATTCATGATGCTGTCGATACTACCGGTGCCAGTAGGGTGAAAACAGGTCGATAGAGGTAGTTATTGTTCTTTTCGTAGTTTAATCTAGATATTTTTTATTCAAAATAGAATATTGGCTAGTCGAATATAGATATAAATTCTATTTATTCAAGATATAGATACGAAACAGATATGTGACTGATTCAGATTAGAAGCGGATAAAGATATATGGATAATACACATATATAAAGTAATATATGTTGAATTAAAACCATACGAATATATGACTATAATAACAAGTTATATATCAATCAAACTCAATAAACGTCGTAGAAAGAATATGTTACTTGAGGATCAATAGAACTAACTAATTGTTAATATAAATGTCGCTGCCACGGAAAAAATATGATGAAAATGGACTGGACCTTACTAATATCCGAATAGGAAAAATCCGAATATTCATATCCAGTCCGTATTTATCGGATATTGAATACTCCATATCCAATCCCGAATCTAGATTCAAGTATCCGGATCCAATCGCGACCGGATCCGGTCTCAGATCAGGTGGGAGATATCCGATCTGTTTTCACCCCTAAGTGCTAGTACTCCAATATTTCAGATGGGTTTTTTTCGAACGAAAAAATTAATAAGGCTCGGCTTGACATGATTCGATAGTTTGAATTTAAAATAATCATCTAAATGGTAAATAAAATTATTTTAGGGTTGGCTGATTCAACCATGACTCGATAATAATTAGTCGAGCTCGCTGTAGTCCATGCTACCGGTCATGTGACGCGAGGGGCTAGTTTGTCGCGTTCGCTGCTGCTGCTCCGTCTGACCTGCGCAACTGCGAGGAAAAAGAAAATCTCTCTTAATTTCTCGTCCATGGCAGCAGCTAGCGGCCACCGGTGCCCTCGCCGTGCAGATAATTGCGTCTGCGCGATCCAACGACCGGCCACGTGCAGACCTTCCGACGCCGCGGTCGACGTTGCCAGCGCCAGCAGGGCTCGCACTGAGAGGTAACTAATTAAATCCCCCCCAAAAAATCCACGAATAAATCGGTCTAAATAGTCTTGAGTTTGTCTTACCAGTCGATTCTTTCTTTCTCCAAGACGTTTACATGGCAGGATAACAAATGCACCAACGGGTTCGTTTTCACACTCCGTTTTCAAGAAATTGAGCTGCCGTGAAACGTCCAGCTGACAAATGCACAAATCTCCCTTTCCAGATATTTAAACAGCGTATGGCCTATCCGACAGTACATTTGCTTGCGTCGAGGACGTTCACGCACCAACAGTCGCGTGCACGGACGCAAGACGCAAGCTCCGCTACATCGAGACGTGGTGCGAGCCGCGCCGGCGCCGGTACAAGCACGCGATCCGTTTCCCTGTTTCGCCCGTCTCTCTCGCCGCGAAAGCTACAGCGCCCACGGCGCCGCGGCCGGTGTCACTCGCTCCAGCGGCACGCACGATGGGTGGCCAGTGGCCGTTGTGTGCTGAGAGTCCGATCCGATCCCGTTCACACGCACAGTGGACGGGACAGCGATCTGTGTCCCGGTCTGCCCTCGCGTGGACCAGCTTTTATTAGGGCCGGACGGTGTTATACGGGCTTGTATTTTAGTTAGACATAGGCATTAAGAGGCTATAATATAAAAAAAAACAAAGATAGCATGAAATTGTCATGCTGTCTATGCCGTAAATACCTTAGAAATATAAGAGAAAATAGTTTATGAAGTATTACTTGTAGACGTATAAGGGAAAAAAGCGTGATACATAAAGATAGATAAAGACGAACAAGCAGAACAAAATCAAGATGATGTAGATCGCTCGCACCCCACGGTAAATTCGCACGCGTATCTCATATTTTGAAATAAACTTGTAAAAACTATATACGGCAGAAGTTCGTACCACGCACGAACCTCGCGTAGCTTTCGGTTTCATTTTCTTCGCCTTTTCGCCGCTCCTGCGTGGGGCCCACGGCCCGATCATTCCTTTCCCATGATGCCAATTACCATGACCCATGAGACGGGGAGGTGATGGTGACGCGTGTGCAGGCGTGTGGGGTGGACCGGTCGCCATGCGCAGTTGAGGAATCAGTACCGGGAGATGGGAGCCAGGTGGGGCCCTCGGCAAAGATGCGGGCTCTCCGAAAGGTTTCAGGGAAGATGTTAGGTCCACACGGTCGATGGGCCAAGTTCAATTCACCGTGAAAACCATATATAAATACCAGAGTTTGATGTGTGAAATAGTGTGATATCAATTAAAGCTTATTTGGCAGATCTGGATAAATCTGCTATGCTCTGGATTGTACAGTTTTTTTTATCTGGACTTTATCATTGTTTACCACCTAAGCTAAAAGTGTAGCATTTACTATTCAAATTCTATGCACCAAACTATTATGATCATCGACTTAGCAACCTCTTTATAATAAAAGTTGTCTATTTCTTTTATTTGCAAGATAGGGATATCCTATCAAAATCATACCTAGAGTACGTTGTGGTTGATGAACAACCTTCAGTTTATTGTGAGAACCATCAATGAATGCTAGAGTTTTCAAACAGGTTTGTTTTTAAATAGAAAACCATCGATAATGTTGCGTGACATTTTTTAGAGTGTGATCTCAATTTGAGCTTACTTGGTATATCTGAGTAAGCCAAATATTCTCTAGGCTAATTATACAGTTTTTCTTTTGGATTTTGGACCCATCTTGCATTTTACGCATCAAACTATTTGTTTTCCTTTGCAATATAGAAATATTCAGATCATGACTTTCCAGCCCGATACCCAACCGAACATTATGCATTAATAATATATATTGTCTGCTTTGCGAAAAATACATATTACATATTTTATTATATTTACTGTTTTCCTTTCTATCTTTTTTATCACAACATCTATAGCATATTTGGCAGTCATAGTTTTCTTAAGGAAGTACCTTCAATTATATTAGGAGGTATCAGAATACAAAGTCCCAATAGCCAAGGGTTACATAGTTGAATTCGCAGGATCCCAACAACTAGAGGTAGGTGTTGTGTTGGGTTGGACCAACGCGCTTCGTGTTTAAAATATACCGGGCAGCGACGGCTCATCGTGTCTGACGTGTTGTGCCATACCGGCTCAGCTCCCCTTCGGCGAACCCAGGTACGGTCTATTTGCGTTTCATGCTTACTTCGTGCCATACCAGTCCAGATTTAGCCCATTTGCACTATAACAACAAAAGGAAAGAAATCAGAGACACATATAGTTGTAGTAGTCGACACAAATATTATGGTAAAAAGAACTAAAATTTATTTCTTCATAGGGCGAGGAGGATGTGCTGAACACGGGTGCGAGAAGGGGCAATGAGCGAGAAAGAGAGTGAAGGAGATAGGTGAGGAGATTAAGAGAGACGGGTGAGATCGAGAGAGAGCTGAGAGAGATTGAGACACTCTCAATCTCTCTCAGCTCTCTCAACCCTCTTGTTCGTCTCTCTCAGGTGTCGGTGTTGGGGGTGGTATTCATACTGCTGGGTGCGTCCATGGTGCTCATACTCTGCGAGTCGATGACCTTCATGCTGGGCTTCTTCCTCATGCCATGAATCATCGGGCCCGGTACAACCCGTGTTACAGTATCGTGCCGAGCTGTGCAGCCTATCATGCCCACACGGTTTGTGCTACAGTGTCACGTTGGACCAAACTTTGGATCATGCTATGCTGTTGTACCTCAGGCTAGCCCAAAAAATCGGTCTGAGTGACCACCTGTACCAACCAACAACTAGGAAAGAAATTTAGGCCGGATGAACTCTTCGCGGGTCGCCGATATAACTTTTTTTTTTGTGATCTACAAGCTAAGAAGCCACCTCCTAAATGACGCTGGCTAATGAAATAAAAACAAGATACAGCGACTGGCACAAGTAGCCAGTTAAGCTCGAAAACGATACGACAAATTTTTCCTGGCCGGTTACATCATCCTTTTCACCAATCGACACTTTTCTCCCTGTCCACACGCGCGCGTCAACTACTACCGCCAACCTAAAAAACCTCTCGAGTCTCGACTACTAATACCGATCGAACTAGGCACGTCACCGTTCAAGCAGGGACGGACGAGTGAGTCCCAAGTCTTCGCATGCGTTGGAAACAACGTCCATCCAATGTACGTGGCGCAGAAAAACGGGGATCGCCTCCCAATCAGACGTGCAAAAGGTGGTCCATTTCATCGTCCCATCGATTACGTCTATCGATCGACCGATCGCGGCCGCAGTGCACGTCAACATGGCGGATAGGTGGTACAGGCTGGTAACTGGTAAGTAAGTGGTAGGCAACGGTGGAGGGTTGGATATTTATTCGGAAAGGCGCAGTCTTTACGATGCTGGACAGTGTTCAGATTGACAAAGCTCTACTGCTCATCGTCAATAAACTGAGTGTGTTGCTCACGCTGTCCGGCAGTGGCTCCGTGAAGTAGTATAGGAAAGGAGTGTACCGATGGATAGATGCCAATCTCTCCTACTTTTCCAATGAGATTATTTGCGTCTTGAGAGACAGGTCCAGGACGAGCGACGTGTGCCGTTCTTTCCGCTGAGTTGGTTGGCATTAACGGGTGGGATGCGCGTGCGCGAGGGATCAGAATGGGAGATTAGAGGCCAAGCAACTATCGTACCGATTGGTATTTAGGATGAACAGAAGTATGGTTTGTCTACACAAGCTATCAATTCCGAATTCGCTGCCCTAGGCTGCTTGTCTGGAGTTGCTGGATCGGGCCCCAGATAACTTTTCTAAATTTTTGGTGCCAACACTTGGCGCTATCATTCTTGTGGCGAAAAAATGTTAGAATGACAAAATGGTACGAGAAATTGTGCCAATAACATATAAGATATGTTACAAGCTTTTCTAACATATTCTAATAGTGCTCTGTTCTCGTTTATGCTGTCAGAAGCTTTTCTTTTCATCTTTACGTGTAGAACTCCTCTTGTATCTTTTCTCCTCTCTTTTAATGCAGTGCCAGAGCTCTTACTCGAACGAGCTCTAGCTCGTTTGGCTGTGGCCGCTCGGTGATGCGGCAAGCCACCCGAGTTCGAGCCCCAGTGCGCGCGAGGTGTTGGGGTGGCGTGCGTGTGGTGTGCGTGGGTGCGTGTGTGGGCCTCCTTCTATACTGAATGCCAGAGCTCCTGGCCAATTTCAAAAAAAAACAAACAAACATATAAGATATAGGACGAAGGAAGTGCGATATGTTAGAAGCCCGACAACCAGCGAAATAGCAAGTGTAACTGTTTGCACCAAAATTTGGAATGTGCAGTTTAACCGGCAATCCGAGATCAGTAGAGTTTGGATAACGCACAGTTTGGAGATATTTGAAAATAGATAAGATTGTTTAGGAAATCCAAGCTGACATGGATTCTGTTGACGCCGTATTGTAATAGGACTTGAATCGATCGAAGGGTATATAAGATGAACCCATGCCAGCTAGGGAGAACACACCTCTCAGCCAAAAATCATCTACTTTTGTTTTCCTGTCGAGTAGCTCCTAGGTCTGTAGCTTTGCCCTGTAATCCGATATTAGTCAATAAAGTTGTGTATTGTCGATTGTTGATCTTTGTCAATTACATCAGGTTTGATTTGCTCTGATTTTGTTGAGCATCGCCTCTTCAAGTTGATCTGCCTTTACCTTTCGATTACCCTTGATCGGCTAATATCTTTTCCATCTTGATCGACTTTTGGCTGATCGAGTTACGCCGATCATCGTTCGATATCGGTTTTGAGTGAGTTCATGATTTTTTTTCACCGATTGCAGGGTCAAATCGGTTGGCACGCATTGAACCAGGTGTTCGTCTGGTGTGCTGAAGTCAAAGACTTTACTTCAAGTTTTTGACGTCAATAGTAACTTGTGTAAATTTGTGGCAAAGTGGTGAGGCAAGCAACCAAACACTATTCTTAGAAGTGTAAGTTAGCCTAAATATGTGGCAAAGTGTGACACCGAACCCAATGGACCCTCAAAGTATCTCAGACCGTATTTTAGATGTGAGAGGTGAAAAGAACATCAATTGTTTGTTCACTTAACTTGGAATATTGAGTTCTAATTAAATAATTTTGTGAACTAATGTCACTCGAGTTGTTTGACTATTAAGCCAGAGGATATGCACCGATAGACGTTGAGGCTTTTACTTTTGGTTGTACTCTTGTTGTCGATGTGGAGAGCCGCATCACGGACAGTGGAGCGAAAGTGACAAGGAAACTTATGACATCTAGACACGGTTATATGGCCCGGAATCCGACCAGTTGACGACACTAATGGGATGAGCTTTCGAGCTTTGCATGACATGAAAAATATTTGGCACATAAATAGCAGATGGAAACATTGCCGCCAGTTTCTTTCTTGGTGAAATGGACGCAATAGCATAATAATCAGAGCCATTAGTTGTTACAAATTGTCTTATTAAGTAAGGAGATAGGGATCGACTGACCTGACGTCTCATCCAAGTTGCCCAACTAAATATTCACTTGGATCTGTGTAATTTTGTTATAGTCATGGTCATCAATTCCCGCTACTATCGGACAAGGCGACTGACTCTAGAATCAAAAAGAAAAAAAAAGCAAACGATGACCTCCGCAACTCTTATTTGTGGAAACCTGGGAGTCAAATCTTTTCATAAGTAAGTCTTCTTGAGCTCTGAAGGTCTTAACAGTTGGCAGTGCTTCAGTAATTACTTTACATTGTTACCGCCGATATCTGCCCGTGTGACCGTGAGCCGGTAATGGTGGCAACTCACCAAGGGGCCAGGTAGCGCCCAAAAAAAAAAGAGTGTCTCGTGAGCTGTTTGAGTTTTGGTTGGTTGTAGGCTCGATTTGAGCTCGGGCCAAGCTTGATATTGAGCTCGTGAGCTTCAAAACCTGAACTTGAATAATTCATTAAAGATTGAATCGTTAAACGCCGGTAAATTTAACAGCCTACCATCACCCCGGAATCCTTTCCTTTCATATTGTTTCTTTTAAGACATGTATGTTATTATGATGTGAGGTATGATAATTATTCTATTCTTATTTATCGAATATTACTATATGTTAATTCTTATCGAGCTTACCTAGGTCAAGCTTGAGTTCAAACTTTTCTTATCGCTGAAAATTAGTATGTATTGAATTGTTGACTGATACCGAGTTGCTCGAGCTTACTCAAGCTCAGATCCAAACTTAAATCGTAACTTAAAGTTGCTTAAGCTTAAATATGGAAGACCGGGTTCGCTCCAGCTCGGCTCCTTTTACAGCCCTAGGCCGGGGCCAGGCGAGCAGCACAGCTAACCAGCAGTGCGGGGCGCACTGCACCACAGCGGGAGATTTGCCTGCCGGGCGAAAGGGGTGTGGCGTGTGGCCGGGCAGCGGTGCGCGCCTCGACGCCCCTCCGCGGCCGGCACGGCACGGCGTATGTGCCCACCAACCAGCGGCCAAACGTGCGGTGGCCTTTTCCTCGCTCCTGGTCAATGCGCAGTGGTGCGGCAGCCACCAGCACTGTGCGTACCGCTGTTCCAAGTGGTCACACACGCTTCGCCCCAGCAGGCAACGAACAGCGGCAGCGGCATTTTATGATCCTATCCCGTGCATGCGTGCTTCCCCCACACCAACGAAAAAAATATATATTTCATGCGTCTTTTGACCCAGACCGTTCGTCACTGGAGACTAGAGAGGCGTGGTGCGTGCAGGTCCTCAGATTCCATTACCCGGCGGTGCTAAGGCCTGCACGTTGTTGTCTTTTGCTTCCACCCATTAACCCCGTACGTGGTGCTCTCGCAACTATGCACATTCGTCCGTTTGTAGCAGATACACGAAAATCTTAACAGGATCCATCAGTCACATATTGGCATGCTGGCTGGCCCCCACCGAGCCAGCAGCGATCATGAAGAAATTGAAGTGGTGCACCAGCAGTATGCATCTCCGTCCGTCCGTGCGTGATTGGTGTGGCCTACGTGATCGATGGTGCGCCAGGAAATGTGTGCGGGCCCCCTGGGAAATCATCGCTCCGAACACTGGAGGGCCACGGTGCAGATGTCTACTGCCAATATTCATTTCATTTACTAGGAACGAAATTCAACATTAGGGCATGATAGTGTGGTCCGGGCCAGGGCGATCGCGTTTAATTTTCTTTGAAGGAAAAAAAGGTGTACAGGTCTGTTGAATGCGGATTTTGTCTATGTGCCATGGTCCCCCAGTCCATTAAGCACTTGACATCGTATTTTCTATTTCTGAGCCACCTGATATTTTATTAAGTCTAAATCATTTTTTATGACCGTCGGAATTATGTAGTGGTTGATGTACCATATGATTGAATATTGATCTAATGGATGAAAAATATAATTTCTGAAATGAAAATTTCAGTCACATTAAAAATAGACAACCTGTAACAGCACAGCCTTTCTCCTTCCCTCCCTCCCAAACGGCCACTGCTGCTTCCTGCTACTGTCACAATTTACTCCTTGCTACAGCCATGCATCAATCTGATTCTGAGCAGCGGCAATATCTGGTCTGACCTGACCCCTCTCTGACTGTTCCCCACAATCCTGGGTCCTGCTGCGCCTGCACGGCCCTCACAGGAAAGTGAAACTGTGAAAATATCTTTATCTTTACTACTTCCACCAAACGACAGGAGTAGCAGAAGTGCATGAGCCATGCGTGGATCTGCCAACAGGTTCCGGCTGCCAGTAAGGAAGCGAGAGAGAAAGGAACAAAGAGGGGTAGATGGATGGGGCTGGGCATGGGCAATCGCATGGATTGCAATAATTTGAGGACAGTGCGTGGTACGGTGCAGATGCAGGGATTTGCAGTCGCTAGCAGCATGGTCTAGGGATAAATCCGACTAAAAAGGCTGTGGTTGCATGGAGGGAGAGAGAGAGAGCGAGAAAGGACCTCGCTGGCTGGCAGTAGGCGACTAGGCGTCCCCCGCCGCTTGCAAGCGGTCATGGTTGCCAATCTTAGCGAGGGCCACGACGATTGGTTCTGCGCATAAGAGATGCCACCGAAGCTTAGCTTGCACCTCTTCAAGATGACGCCGCTATCCCAAGGGTAGCGCTGGCGCCACCGACGGTTTGCTGGATGAGTACCGCGATTGGGGAAAGTATCATGCTCCTAGCTTTGAAGAAGTTCAGACGGGCAAGGTGGAGGTGTTCAAGAGCAATACCTCCGTCACGAACGCAATGACACGGCTAGACTCTTGCAAGTTGGGGAGCGAGAGGTTTCGGGATGCTTGGTAGCATCGATTGTATGCATCGGACTTGGAGGAACCGCCTAAGGCATGGCAGGGGGCCTTCAGGCATACCCTAAGCCTCCATAGTCCCAGAGGCGGTGGCTTGCATTTAATTCGTGGATATGGCACGCTTCTTTGGGATGCTCGGTAGCTTGAACGATATTAACGTGCTACATCGTTCTAATATATTTTCCAGGGATAACGATTCATCAACTCCGGAGGTCACGTACTACGTGAACGGAAACCAGTACAACATGGGATACTACCTCGCCGACGGGATATACCCTGAGTGGGCGACCTTCGTGAAGGCCATTGTCGCCCGATGGGAAACAAGCGATCCACTACTCCACAATGCAAGCCGCAGCGAGGAAGGATGTGGAGAGAGCTTTTGAGGCCGTGAAGCCGTTTGCTATTGTACGAGGTCCCGGCCGTTGCTGGGATCAGACGACACTTTGGTACATTATGACTGCATGCATCGTATTACATAACATGATTATCGAGGACGAGAGGGACGGTCCACCTCAAGAGGAGTCCTTCGACTATATGGGTACCCTACTGCGACAGAGACGCCACCGCGCAGGTCGGTCTTGCATCGCATCGGTTTACTCAAAGACGGAGAGACCGCGAACTGCACCATCGGTTGCAGTCCGACCTTGTCGAACACCTCTGGGCACGACACGGCCAGTAGTACCATCGTCTACTATGCACCCTTTTATGCGATGTAGTTGTTTGTTCCTAATCGTAATGCACCTTTTATGTCACCTTGTCATGTATTAGTGTCTGGATCCTCTCGCCTCAAGCAGTGTCCTCGTGACTCATGTCGGGTTTAATAATGAATTAAGCTTGTCACTATGCCGACTATGCGCCATGCCATAGCACACAAAGATCTCATACTTTTACATGGCATCTCATAAGTTTAGACAAAGAATCATAAATTAAGACAAAGATCTCATAAGTTCACACATCATGTCATTACACAACATCTCATAAGTTCAAACAACATCTCATGAAACAGTAGTCTCATAACATAACTAGTCGTGAATAAAAGGTCCATGCACAAAATACCATCATCCATGAAACAACAATGATAACGATAGATAAGCAATCACACGCTAGAAGGTCGGCTTCACAAATACCAATATCTCCTCCTGGCGCTTCTGATAATACTCACGGAGGGGACCTGTCATGTTGTTCACATCAATGTTCATAATCCTCTCGTCCTGGTCCTTCTCCATCAATTGTACTTGTCGACGCTTTACTTCCACCATGTCGGTTTTGGCAATGGTGATCTTCTCGAAATGCTCACTATAGACACCCACTGATGACGACCGGTGCTATCGCCCTTCTTCGCGCCTTGGTCGCATCCCGCCCACGGGTCTTGTGGACTCGCCACATGAACCAACAGGTCGAGCTGGTTCAGAATGTTGTTCGACTTCGGGCATCACCACGAGGACCGCCCCGCATTGTCCGCTGCCTCTTGTTGCCTATGTGCGAAATTTCACTTTGGGTGATTGGCAAGAATCACCCAACAAAGGTTGAAATGCGGGCCTTTCCTCAACGCCCCGAACATCTCGCCGATGGGCCATCTCGTCTATGCACTTTAGAAGAACATGTTACAGAGTGCATCAAGACATTGTATTGCGAAAGTCTAAAAGTAATGAATTGGGTGCAGATTCTACCTGTCACGCCGGTGGTACCACTGTTCAACCCATCAACTCGATTCAGATACCAAATAACTTGCAGAATCGACTCATTGATCAACGCCCAATGGTTAACCATAGCCTTTGTGGAGCGCTTTGGGCCCCTGGGCCGTGTTATGCGCGCTTGAAATATTCAAAGAATGCGAGTCCAAGAGGGTTTCACTTGATTGGTCTTTGCCCACAATGGGGTCCTGCTCACATTCAACCAAGCGCCGATTAGGACCTCATCCTCGCCGCCAGCCCATTTTGTCCCGTCTGCTCTTGGACATTGGTTGCTTACCCTTCTTCCTAACAGCGGCTCTTTTCATGACTCCATCGACCAGACGTGCATGTTCGCAAAGATCACCGTCATGGGGACACCGCCATCATCAATGATGTTTACCTCAGAAGTGATGGCGTAACCCCAAGTAATCTGGACGGACTCGTCCGCATGTAATTCGTGAAGAATGGATCCATAACTTCTTCCTCGCTATGGTTACAAACCAAATAGGTCTTACATTACCACTGCCAAGATATACATTAGCACCAAGATAAAACAAGAGTACCGACAAGAATATTAGTAAGAAAGAAGTGACCTATTTGTGGAGGGCAATTCAACAGCAAAGGCTTACTAGGTTTGCAAGTAGTTCTGGTTTACTAGTTAGTGTTCTCGTGAAGATGCAAAGAAAGGCAAAGTGGTCGAAAAGAAAAGCTCTTCCGTAAACGAATTGACAATCCAATATCGCTATAGTACACAATTGTGATTGCAATAGCTAGCTACATAATAGATTAATCAGACAGGACTAAGTGTATTGAGCTGCATGCAAATTGATGCAGAACACATCCCGAAAATGAGGATTGAAGTAAGGATGCACAGATTCTCGTGACCACTCAAGCATTGGACACACTTCACATATTTGGAATGCAAGACAACAGAACAATCTCATCACAATGGAAAAATGAGTAAGTGCCAGCCACTCCAAGGTATGGATGAGTCCAAATGCTTCTTCAGGAAAAAGAAAGGATGACAAAGAAGTAACCAAAGATCAATTTGAACGAAAACAAGAATGTGAGTACTACCATTACTTGCCTTCCGAAGCTAGAATTGGCAAATAATCTCAATAGTCAAGTCCAGAATTTCTTTTCGAAACTCAGATTTGTCCAAAATGTCATAATTGGCAAGTAATGGTAGTACTCGAATTGGCAAGTAATGGCAAATTCGACAGACTAGGCAAGTAATCACAAGACTTTAAATTGGCATGTGATGGCAAAAGGAACTGTGAAGATGCCGCAAAAGAAAGCTCTAAACTATACAAAGAAGGCTCGCAATAATCAGCTTCGCCTTCCATTTCTTCACAAGGTCAAGACCGCCAATAATCAAATGACAGAGACTCTGGATGAACTGCTAATATCACATCCAACATTTTTGTTCTAGACTCAATTCATACACACAACAAACAATGTCATCACAAAGAACAACAAAAATTTTCATGACCGCAGATATCACAGGAAGTATTTGTTCTACAACTAAGCAAGGAATAATTTAATGAAAGGAGACTTTCAGTCGATCGCCAAAATGACATCCAGAAATTTCTTGTAGACCAAACAACATGATGTAGGGTAACATGAAGTAGTTCGATTATGTTAAAACAAAAGTCACATAACCAGCATGAAGACCACAAAATTCATCAACATCGCACATCCAAGTTCATAGGATAGATAGACCATCTAAAAAACAAAAGTTCTCAAGAGGTGACTCCTTCCGCCAACACTAAAGGTTCGACACACCAAGTCGAGACACAGTAGTACGACACACAACAATTTTGTCCAGCTAGAACTACGCCTAGTGAAGATGCCATGACCGACGGACTCGATAGAGCAAACATCGTGCTCAAGCTCATCCCTGATTCCTCATCGTGGCTGCCCACAACAGTAACCAACAAGCTCAAGGTCATCCTCAGACTGTTGGTAAAGATCGAGTCATCGCTGCTGACTTCTTCCTCGAATGCCCCTCACTCTCATCCCGGACATCCTCGATCAAGCGGCTCCAAAGTGACATTTGAATCAAGCTCTCCGCTATGGCCTCCACCTCTAGAAGCGCCCCGGCTCATGTCAGCAAAGCAAGGCATCGCTCCGTCAAGTTTCCTCCCACGACCTTTTCAGATCCTCTCGCTTTATTCTCTATCATCTCTCGCAGCTTCGAGATGACTTTATGAGCTTGTGTGCCTCCATCTAAAAGCCACAACAACACAGAACCACCATGCTTCAATGTACATGTTCGCTCGACCACAACAAAGACACAACAACCATGCTTCCACCATCTCATAGTTGGAATGACCAAGACAATGCCATGACAAAACAGCATACAATGCCCCGACAACTACTTGGTAGAGCAAATATTGCAAATACATGGAAGCATAGCCGATACGTATAGTAATGTCACAACAAATTTACTTGAAGCATATATAACATGCACTGGATCTTACAAAATCAATAAGATGGTTCGAGATATGTATGCACATTAACATTTCATGATTTAATACCGTGGACGAACGGGTTGCCTGCTCATTGTAATGGATGGATGCCTGTAGGCTGTAGCTTGGCCCCATGGGTCACGTATGATTTACCTATCTAGCTCTGCCCCAGGCTCGAGCCCTGCACGCACCAGTTCTCCACTTCTCTCGCGTCGACTTTGCAGATTGTTTTCATTGCATTGGCCACACACCTGGGCCTTATTTAAGACATATGGAAATTTTCCAGATTCTCTTTTAGAATTGAGCTATTGCATGTACTTTATTTCTTTTTGAACAGAAAAAAGCAGAAACTCTGCCATATATTAAAGAAGAAAGCAGGGTACATCAAACCGAGCCCAAAGATCAAGAACCCGACTAGAACTAACAAGCCGGGAGACAGGAGACAGGAGAGAAAACAACAATAGCACTAAAAGACGACCCCTAAGGTATGTGGGTTTGAATCATGGAAGCTAGAAACGAACAAGAGAGGCGAGCCTGTTGCCCGGCCTATGCCAATGAAGCCCGGAAGAGCGATATGGCCCCCTCAAGGATGTTGAATCTCCCCTTAGCGTGCGCCACGAAAGAAAGTTGCGCAATTTGGCCGATATGAAGCTCCTAAAGGTAATATTCTTCATTTGTGGGATTTCCTGTGTCGTCACTAGTTTTGTTGTGTGAACATCCTGGACGATTCGGCTTAAAACCGAAAGGAAGGGTTGGTATTCGTTGCTGAAGATTCGCGTGTTTCTTTCCTTCTACAGATTCCAGCAAGTGTATACTACAATGGTATCGACCTGTTTACGCATGTTGCCTTTCACTGCTTGCCGAATTTGTTGCCACCAGGATGACGACGAAAGACCTGCGTGTGGGATAACTGAATTAGAACCGATCCGGTGGAAGACCTTCCTCCAAACTTGTTTGGCGTAGGGGCAGTCAAGTAGTAGGTGCGCTGCAGATTCGGGGTCTGATCCACATAAAGGGCAGAAGTAATTGTGAGGCCAACCCCTGGCCGCTAATCTGTCCACCGTGAGCAACCTGTTTTGAAGGAACAGCCATATAAAAAAATTGCACTTGTTTTCCACACCGGCCTTCCAAATAAACGTGTAGTTATTGTCTCGCACTGCCCTGTTGTACTGCACTAAGTAAGCTGACTTTGTTGAATATTGTTGATTTGGCGTCCACTTCCATAGAATGTCATCCGTCGTGTCCAATCTAAGATTAACCTGCTGGATGGTCTGCCATAGAGAAAAATACTCCGACAATTGTGTAGCACCCGCAATTCTCGGAGGGATGCTATCCAGGAGTTAGTGGTCAGCTCATCATAAACCGATCTATTTCTCCTTCGCATCAATTGATAACAGTGAGGTGCAATGTCCTTTGGCGCCATCCCGTTGAGCCATTTGGAATCCCAAAAGGACGTTGTCTTGCCATCATCCAGAACTACGACAGTGCATGCTTGAAAAAGCGCCCGGTCTATGTCATCACAAGTGGTGTCCAACTGAACCCAAGACCTTTGTCTATTTTTCCATTGGAGCCACAACCACCGTAGGCGCAGAGCTTTGCCATATCCGTCAAGGTCCTTTAAGCCAAAGCTCCCAGCCTTTTGGGCCTGCAAACTTTCTTCCAATTTACCAAACAATGACCACCTGTGCAAGATTGTTCCCCCCTCCAAATGAAATTCCTCCTGATCCTGTCTATTTTATTGATCGCCCATTTAGACAGAGGCAGTACCTATAAATGACAGGATGCTAGCGCTGTGAAGACCAAGTCAGCTAGAATGAGACGAGCTGCCCTCGATAACAGTTTCTCTTTCCAACCTGCTAGTCTTCACAAAAGAAACTAGAAGTGTTGTTGTGCTATGTATGAAAACACGAAAAAAGATTCACGTATATCTAGCCCCATCGGTTCTAAGTTTTTCTCCTTGGTAACCAGCACTTTTACCATGAGTAGTATAGTTTTTTTAGATGTTGTGTACTCCCCGGCTCTTATACATGTTATTTAATTTTTTAAAAAATTAATACCCAAAAACAAAAATAAAAAGGTGATTTTTAATGTATATGCTATCACGCTTTTTGAATAGCGATGTATTTATATCGCCATTCAGAACGGCAATTTAACAATGTGGATGCCGCATAGGATTTATGTCGCTGTTTTAAAAGGCGATGGAGTTGTGTCACCATTTCAATTCACGATAGAACTCTAGCGTCATTTGAAATTGCGATAGAACTTTGTCATATTTTAAAACAATGATAAAAATATGTCATGAAACAGCCCAACTTTTTGGTACAGTATACTAAGAAGGTTGATCTATACGCATACAGTACTAGTTTCATGATCAGTGGCTAGCACGTACATTCTCAACAGTTGGAATCACATCCATATACAATATTATTAAAGTGGAAGCTATTTATATAATATAGTCATACAATTCAGAGTATATTGCGGTAGAAAGAAGCAAGTCTTATAGTATACCTATTCAACACTCAAGTAACTAACAACATATAATTCCTGAAAAATCGCATCATCGAATTTCTCGTATCCTGCGGTGAAATATGTATCTTTCTAGGTCTCGCATTCTTCTCAATGAAGACTATATCAAAGGAGGCTTCTACAGTTAATTTACATAAAGAGAATTGAACTTGTAAATCAGGTAGTGACTTCAAAATGGGATTAGTAAAAGTAAGTTCAATTTATATAAAAGCAACAAGTATATAAAGCATAAAATAACAACTCACAATCTTCTATGATGTGAGCAACAATTCGTCTAATTCCTGCCAACACATAGCATAACACCAGTCTTTATCAACACATGGCATATCAAATGAAACTAGTCCTTACCAACATATGGCATAGTATTGAATCATCTTAAGGATAAGCTTTCCAAAATATTCCTTTTTGAAAATAATAAAACATCTAGCTAGTACCAGTTCATCAAGTCTCTCATAAGCATGGGTACAACTTTTCGAAAAGATTTAAACTCCGTAGATATGTACAACTTTACCTATAAGTCATGACCTTTTCTGTTTGCCACTATTTTCAGTCACCTTTAGTGTGTTCATGACGAAAACCTTTACATTACTTAGGTTAACCTTGCACCAGCCTGATAATGACAAACTCTTCCTATGATGACAGAAGATATTTGTACACTCATGTGTACTCTCAACTAGCTATTCCTAATGAGTCCTTACTTCCACATGCTCTAAACCGGTAGAAGAATTTGTACATTGTTATACTCTCAACAGTTGCTCTTGTTGAGTCTCCACTCTCCTATCATAGTAAGGCGTATACCGTTATATTGTTATACATTTACTCAGACCTTTGTGTAGAAGCCCCTTACAAGCAATCAGCCTAGAAAGCCTGTACATCTCCAGTCTTTCAATGTGCGAAGTAAAACTAGATGATTTAAATGGTTTTAGAATGTCCCATACCAACACTTACGGTTTTATGGATATCCCTTGGATCATACAATACTATGTTCGGTCTTTAATCCAACTCGACGATAATCTTCCTCTACACTACATACAAGTCACATGTCCCCATCGGGCCGTAGGCAGTAGAGTTGGGCTATGTCTAGTGGAGTTGGGCCGATTGGACTGGTTCTAAACATGAAATCATTTAAGGTGTCCGACCAGAAATAACAAACCATGGTAATTGAGGACTCATTGGCGCTCGATCGGTTAAAGACAGGGGAGACACTCAGCTATCACATCCTTTCTCATATTTCCCGTTTTGGGCCACTACCCGATTATACCAACTCTTCCACGCCTTCAGCGCCGTCAGCTAGACCCTAAAACTCTTACTCCACCCTTCTATATTAAATCCAGAAGCCGATAGGGGGAGACAGGGAATTTCTTGATTTATGACTGTGTTAGAATCTAGGTTTCCTCGGGCCTAAATAGTATTGGTCGTTGCTATTTGGGATCGGAATGAGTTCCTGATGAGAATCCATTCAACTGATTTGAAAACTGGTCAAATAGCCGACTGAGAATTGGCGAGTTGAGAGCACTGAAGAGCTTGTTAAACGAAGAACTTGAAGTCGATGTCAGAAGTTCTAAGAGCTCGTGCGCGTGAAACTAATAGTGTGGGAACCTCATATTTATAGGGTTGAAAAAAGGTGAAACAGTGGGAAGAGATTTCAAGGGACGCATGCAGTTAAAACGCAGATACACGTCTCAAGATTTTACGGTGCTATAAATGGATCAGTTACTAGTGTGTAAATTGTGTCAAGCCAATGGCAACAAAAGCCAATGGACAAGAATTTTGGAACATAACATGTTATCTCTAAAAATAGGGGGCATATGTTTGTACTAGAATTTGATAAAAGTGTGGTCAAGTTGTTAGGCTAAGGATTAAAAGATATTTTGCCGATATTGGATATGAAAAGATAGGTTTGAATTTGGCCAATATTTATCTAAAATAAGAAGAACTATCCAAATTAAGACTGATACGGATCATGCTTTGCAACGTGTTGAAAAATGATACAATCGGTTGATAGCTATAAAAGACGGTCAAGAGCAAGTGAGAAGAACAACATAATCCAATTAGTCAACTCTCATTACTTTTGTTTACTTTGTTCTGTCGATTAGGAGTAGCCTCTATAATATAGACTTCTTGTAATCTGATTTGATCAATAAAATTGTGAATCACCGATTGTTGATCACCTTCGATTACGCCAATCAGGTTTAATTTTTCGCTAATTTTGTTGCACATCGTCTTTTTTTAAAAAAAGATCCGCCTTTACCATTTGATTAGCATTACTCGGCTAATTAGATTTATCGTTACTCTTGATTTAATCAGCTTTTTAGCTATTTAAATTTAAGCTGATTGTTTAGCTAGATCGGTTTTGATTGAATTTCTGGTTAATCTTACCGATTGTAGGATCAAATCGATTGGCACGCCTAAATAAATTGAATCTGGTGTTCGTCTAGTGTGTTGTGGCCGATAAACCCTACTTCAAATTTTTGACACAAACAGTATTGCAATGTTTGTCGTGAGCTAAGGTGGATAGCACAAATTTCTTGAAACTATATTAGATGCGAACTTCAGAATTGTTTTGTGGCACATATTTACGTCGGCCAGACGTTGGCCGACGTAAATACTGTCTTTTCATTGCCGACCATTGGTATCAGTATTTATGTCGGCCACGTCCTGGCCGACGTAAATAATGTAGGTATTTACGTCGGCCAGGCCTGGCTGACATAAATACTAGAAGTTATTTACGTCGGCCAGGGCTTGGCCAACGTAAATACTGGAGACACCAGACAACCTAATATCGATTCTGGCCAGCTCTATTTGGACAGCACAAATATCAATTCATGACAGCAAAAATATCAATCCATTCACATCAAATCGGAGAGTTCAGGACAGCAAAAATATCAAGCCATTCGACCATGCATTCATATAAACCAATATCAATCCGTCCATTCATATAACACAATTCAATTTTCAAACATGACATATATATGACACATAGAAAATTCAATTTGCAAACATGACCTACAACATATAGAAACTTTAATTTGCAAACATGACATATGACACAGTTGAACCATAATACTCATTGTTCATACAAACATCAATTTAACAGAGTATCTTCAAAATGATGCCCACTACCGGCGTCACCTCCCGAGTTTAAGAAGTCGCCGGTGCCTCCAACATGTGCATCCGGTGTGCGGGCCGCCGAACCCTATATCAACGAACATATGTTAGAGATAGCTAGATTACGTTAAAACAAATTGAAAATAATTGATGATACCATGTTGGGAGATTGCGGGGTAAAGAAGGGTGGAGGTTGGAACGGGGGAAGATTTAGTGGTCGTCCGAACTGCTGCGCCATATATTCCTACCAAACAAATGTAATTGGTATGAATACAATCATCGACATATATCTAAAATTAAAGCATGTATACATAACTAAAATTAAAGCATATAACCAAACAAATGTAATTGGCATGAATATATAACTAAAATTAAAGCATGCATACAATCATCGACATATAACTAAAAGTAAAGTATGAATTCTAAAATACATAACTAAAATTAAATTTGTAGTTTGCTTATAGTAAGTTTAAATTTTTATGTATATATAGCAAGAACGACTAGAAGGTTGTCGAACATAATAAAAATTTCGGCAGCACCTCCCCTAAAATAGTGGACATCCACTCAGCAGACAAAAGACAGTATTCAATATAATATCAACAACAACAACCAGTCATGGTATCCACTAACCATCATGACCAACTAAGCATATATAGCAAGAACGTCCAATCATCGATATATATAAGGCTAGCTAATTAGCATCTAGTCCTTGGTAACTTTCATATAATTAAAGCATGAATACAAAAATACAACGAAATAGACATAAGTATATGAATTTTTTGGATTCAACCATACGACTTACTTGTAGAGCCGCCTGCTACTGCGCCTGCCATGCAACAAAGTACTCTTGTTGTTGTCGCAGCTGCTCTTGAAGTCGACTCTCACGGGCTGCTTGTTGTCTCAACTCCTCGTGAAGTCGACTCTCACGAGTGCTATGCCCACTACTCTGGGAGGATTGAGACGACCTTGCCGAACTTAAGACTATGGTGGAATCAACAATTCCATTAAACATGGTAAACCGACCATATTTCTTGCCACCCCCGCTATTGTACAAAGCGACAGGGTCAACATCTTCTTTCCTCCAGTCAAACTCAAGCCCGTGAGTGTCTGTCATCACTTTCCCATATCTGTCATCACTTTCCCATTACGTACTAGTGCAAAATACTGTTCAATTTGTATTTGGCATGAGGCGCAGTCGGCTTAGTTTTGCAAATGCCTAGAGCATTGTTGCGAGCACAGGGAAGGTCAGACAAAGGCCACACCGCCACTCTCTGCAGGCCGTAGTGCTCCTGTGCTCGATCCGGCGATCCGCAGCCCCTACCCTCGCCAGCCGATCGCCACTCGGCCGCTCCCGACACTGACCCGGCCTGGTGCTCGGCTTGCTCAAGACGCTGCTCGCTGCTGCTCCCGAGCTCGCGCCACACCCCCACTCCCATCGGCTCGCTTTGCTTTCGTCTACTCCACGCCTCGATTGCTCACTGTTGCTTGCGGCTACTTTGGCGCCTGCGTTAAGAGATCCACCGAGTAGCCGATCACCGACAGTGGCACGGCCGCCGCCGTTAAGCCTCCCGCCTCAAAGACTACCCGCAGTCGCCGCTTAGCCCTCGCCTGCTCTGCTGCCTCTCCGTGTGGTCTCGGCGATCGGCGACTTCGGCACAGGTAAACACGCCGAAGATGATCGGCTACCATTCGACCCACACCCACTCCCGGCCGGCCCGGCAAGCGGCAATGCCCGTCGACCACCGCCCGCCTCCTGTGCCTGCGCTCCGCCCTCTCCCGTCTGGTATTGTTCTCAGACCACACCCTTTCTATTCTAGTAAGCGGTCCCAAACCCATGCAATATTCAACAATTTGTTTTGGCTTACTAGATCAGCAAACCCATGCAAAAATAACTGTCTACTATGCAAAGCACTTGATTAAATCTGAATTGGTTCAATTTTCATTGGCCACTGAATAGTAAGTACTTCATTCTAAATCTTTTATGGTATTGGGATTTCTAGTTTATTGTTCTACATATTTATGTTACTTGTTCAGGTATATATACAGTATGGAATTCAAATTTATTTTTAATTGCATATTTGTGCTGTACTTTTGTCGTACCTAAATTTCTGTGGTCTTTAACAATAGTAATAGTCACCTATTTTCGGCCCTCGGCGTATAAAAATCCTGGCTCCGCCACTGTATATACACGAGAATAGTATAACCATTAGAATATGACTATTAAGATGGCCGTTAGAATATAGTCGTTACAATGATTGTTAGAATATGACTCACTCACTGCAATATTTTAAAAAATGATCGTTACAACATGGTCGTCAAAATAGTTTTTGAATTTAAAATCCAAGCATTCAAATTTAGCCGTTCAAATATGCCCATTCAAAAATAACCGTTACAACGTGATTGTCACAATAAATTTTAATTTTTAAATTTTCACGTTTAAATATAGCTATTTAAATTTATTGTTAAAAAAACTGTTTCTATTATGACTGTTTTATAGAATATAACGAGAATATATGAGAGAAAATAGTGAGTATTATACAGAGAGTAGGCTGCAGCTAACGCTGTGCATGCCATGTATATCATTCTGTGGACACACCGGCACCGCTCCGGCGCTCCCCATCTAGCTAGTACGGAGTAAATTACAAATACGAAGCGTGGGCCCCCGGTCCCACGATAGATAACTGCTTTCGCTAGGCCAGCACTGCACCAATGCTTCAATGGACCGGGCGGCCGGCGCTGCCCACCACGCCGTACGTGCAGGGCCGAACTTTACGGCTATACATGGCCGATGGCCGGAGCTGTCCAGTACTCCATATATAAGTCCTTTTCGTTTTAAGATCTAGATTATAGATTCTAAATTATAAAAGAAATTATTTCTAATTATAAGTAAATTAAACTAGATCAATTGCGATTTTTAGATTTCGGACCAACTGCGACTTTTAAATTTCGGATCAGACCAACAAAAATTAGTAAGAATCAGATTTCAGCTGGATTCTAATTCTATATAAAGAACAACTTTTGATTATAGGAGAAATCATCTAAAATCTTTCTGTTCGACAGACATTTAAGCAAAAACTGAAACAAAAGAGATTATATATTTACTGGCACGTCACACCATTTATGCGTGTATGTGCTGTAGCGTGAGTATCAGGGGTGTATTCAATGTTGGGGCTGGTTGGGGCGCCAGCCCCACCTCCGATCGGTCGAATCCTCCCTTCTTTTAATATTTTTAACGTCAAAAAGAAGTAGAGACATAGCGCCATGGTGACAAATTGACAAATTTAGTAACTGCCAACTGGGAGTAAGATGTAAGAAGAAAAGTAGAAAACAATATTGCCACGCAAGTGGACCATCAAAATTAGTCATGGGCTTCCTTACTCTCATAGATTTTCACTTGGTGTAGTACTCAGAATCCTTTACTGTAACACAACAATAGGAGTCTAAGAGGCGAACAGTGTCGGTGTTGTCTCGCAGGCGGCAAACCGACGCATGGGCGATTGCGGGCAGCAGACGCACTGGTGGGCGTGACCACGTAGCAGGTGGCTGATTCGCGAGAACTCGCCGTTGCACGCTGGCACCGATGGGTGCCGAAGACCTAGAGTCGAGGGCGCCAGGTGCGCACTAGGGTCAGGGTAGGCGGGTAGTCGATAGGCGGCAGAGACTCGAGAAGAGTTATCGGCCGCTTAGAGCGCGGGGCAGAATGCGCGCGCATCTCCAGAGGAGCGTCAGGCGGAACACGCATTGTCGGGAGCTGAGCGGAACGCGCATCACTAGAGGAGAGGAATCGGCCGCTCGGAGCGCCGTCTAGCCGACGGCTGAACACGCATCTCCAGAGCCCAGAGAGGAACCGAGACTCCCTCCGTCCAGCTAGCAGCCGAACGCGCATCGCCAAAGCCCAGATATGAAAAAATTGTCCCAAGTCCCAATGCAATGCCTCATACCTAAATGACTTTTGTTGTGATAACTGATTTCTAATTTTTGTATTCTATTGTCCAAGTCTATTCAATTGACTGATTGATATTTTTATCTCTCTGATTTAATATGGATGAATTTAGAATTTGGTTGACAGTTGATCAGTAGATGTATTATTAGTATATTTATGTTGAGTTAGAACTTTGAGATAGAAACTCATCTTTACTTTCATCCTAGATTCGTGACTGGTGGGTATAATCCTGGCCGCGGCGAGGAAGGACCGAAGGAGTATACGCGCGCACCTATTGCAGCGTATGGCGTTTCGCATCGAGACATATGATGCCGGCCGGCCATGCGTGGACCGGCCGTCCCATCGTTATCTCACAGCACGTACGTAACTGCATGCCACGCACCGGGACGCACGTACGGTACGGCTTCAAGATACAAGCACCGCACCCCGAAACGGAGCAGAGCCATGAACCGCGCGCCAATGCGCACACAGCGCACCTCGCTAGCTAGCTAGCTAGCTGGCAGTCCAGGAGCAAAGCTGCAGCTAGACGCTGCTGTGCGTTCGATTTTCGGGCGTCATGCTTGCACGTGATCGACCGGCCCGGACTGTGCGCGGGACGGGGGGATCGCAACACGCAGCATGCCGTACGTAGCCCCCGGCCTCCCGCTGTTTGACGCCGCACCGAGCCTTGTGCGTGATGCGGTGAATCAGGCACCGCCTCGATCGATCGCCTCATCCATCGCCATGGCCTCTGCCTGCGATCGATGCGACGCATGCACTCTTCTTGGTAGCAGACTAGCAGTAGTATTAGATCTAGTCATCTACAGCACACGAGCTTTCACGACATGAGCATAGGCTATATTGATCGATGTGTGTACATCCTGAATCCATCCATCCATTGTACGTACTCCATTTTATAAGTTGTATTTACTTTTGGCAACAAAAGTGGTGGATCCGTCCATCCATCCATTGTGCGTACTCCATTTATTTAATAAATCGTATTTTTTATTTTAGCAGCAAAAGAGGTAGCAAAAATGACTAGAGAATAGCAAGTAGGCAGAGAATAATAAATAAATCTACATATTTATTTGTAATATAAATATAACATCACACTAATTTTATATGTAAATCAAATTATATATAAAAATATTTCCTACAAATTTCGACGAAGACAATACATGTACAGCCGTGGATGCAGACGGGGACGGACAGGACAGGAGAGGCGCGCAGATGGGAGGTTTGGCTTTCTGAGCTCGGCCGGCCGGGCCAGAAAAGTTGTCCTGACACCATACACAGTGCTCGTGTTTGTAAGGCCAGATCGTGCTGCATTATGGGGGCAAGATCGCGACCGGTCCGGGCGGGGGACCCTGCGACGTACTACTGGCACACGACATGGATCGCAGGAGTAATTGAGCCGAGCAGCGCCGATCGATCGATGGGCTGTGGACTCCGTGGATCATTGATTCGCAACTACGTAGTACCTGTGGGTGTAGTGCATCTGCGCCAAGTGCTGGTACTACAGCTAAGTAAAGCACGGCACGCACGTACTCCCGTGCCCCCAGCTACCGTGGTTTTGTGGTGGCGGCAGGCAGAGAGAGGCAGCAGGCTGGCCGCGCTGTTCGCGGTTTGCCTGATGCGCGCGCCTTGAAGGGGGGGACGACGACAAGCTGAGTGCAGTTCCTGTAGACTAGCTTCATGGGCGCCGGGACAAACACAGTACAGTTAGCCGGCACTGTTGAGATCTGAATGTAGTCCTAGGTCGCTGCCTGCGGTGTCTGCCGGTTGGTCCGTCGCCTGTGTCACTGTGTGCGACTGTACATGCTTGTCGTGTGCTCGAGTTCAATGGCTTGGATGGCCTGCGGCTGCTTGATCGCCCGATCGGTGCTGGCAAAAGTGGTTACTCGAATCTAGTTTTTTATAATTTAAAGCTATGTGTTAGGTGAATTTTAATAGAAGATTAATTTATATTTATTTTGAAAGAGAAATAGGGAGATTATATAAGCTGAGGGTGGTCACAGAGAACCCAAATAACAAGAAGTTACGAGCCAACTTATTCAAAGTAAGAAGTGAACAAAAGGATTAGATGTTATGTGATTCTTTAGCACTTAATTCTTGTATGGGACAAGAATCCAAATATTCTAAAAGGCCGAAGAGGATGTGTGAGAGTAATAGACCCTTGTACTTTTTTAAGGTTGTATTGAAAAATTTTGCGATCGGCTTTACCGGATCTTCTCTCTCATCGTAGATGCTTTAACGTTGTTATTATTCTTCTTTTTACGAGATTCATTTTCTTTGTTTTTAAGATCATGTATGTTTGTATTTTACCTCATAAAACTCTGATTCATTTTGAGAACTACTACACATAAGAAGAGATACAGAGTATAAAAGGTGCGGAAAGAGTGTAACCCCTATGATGCCGAAATTAAATTAATCACCATCGTTTCGATCCAGAGTGGCTAGCCTATCGATCGATCCGTCAGAGCTACATGTGGGAGCGTGGGAGGTGGGACAGTGGGCGACAACAGGCTGCTGTACGGCACCTGTAGTTGTTACCTGATGATCCGCGCCATGGTTACGGCCGGGCATTGATACGGTTAATTATTAGTAACTGTTTTTCCAGAGTTATGACGAGTTGAGACTTGAGAGCTCACCAGTCACCACACCAGCGAGATCCGGTTCTCCTGGGCTCATGGCGTCTTGAATTCATGACCACTCGCTTGTTGGCGTTTGCAAAGGCGTACTACTAGCGGTATTAAGAACCAACAGGTCATTAATAATGCAAATGCAACGTGCCCGTTCATTCAATTCGATGGCTCTCCGTCCACGATGGTAGGTTGTGGCGTGGTGTGCGGCACTGGGGCGCCTGCGCCTTAATTTGCGCATCTCCACCGTATAGTGCGCCGTTAGACGAGTTGCATCGATCGCGTATATATAATTGTTTGGTCGCCGTGCTGTCGAGAGTGAAGTTTCCACGGAGAAGACGGCACTATTTTCAGAACTGCGATCCCGTACGGTTCCTATAGGGATGTAACTTAAGTGGTTTTATAGGTGATGACTGTCCGATCAAGATGAACAGTATTTTACTATAGTACCATAAAAATAGTATTTGTGTATAGTAAAAAAAATTATACAGTATTTTTAGCCAATCTGGGTTGTCTATTTTTGATCGGACGAACCCACGAGGACCGCTTAAGTTGCAGTACCCATAGGATTGCACCAGATCCCAGTCCCTATTTTCACTGCTCGAGTCTCACTTTCCTAGGGCTAGAAAAAAATTGGTTAGGTTTGAATAATAAATTTTATTATAGCTTTTAATAGGTTAAAAATTAAAATTGGTTCATTTTAAATAAAAATTAATATGCCTTGGCGCAAAAGTAGCTAGTTAGCTTAAATTCAAAATAACCACGCCGAACTATGATAATTTCCATCGAGCCAACCCTAAGCGTGCGCTAGGCCGCTAGCGAGCTGTTTCCTACCGAGCGACTTTGACCGGCAACCGTAGCTACAGTGTTCTTCATGAAAAGCAGACGCTCATAACCATAGGAAGTGGTACGACTTGAATCATGGCTTTTAGACGATTTATCGGTTAGCATTGTTTTATCTTTTTTAAGGTCTTATCAGGATAGCTTTATAAGCACTCGTCTCTATTACTTCTAATTAAAAATTAGTGGTGGCTATTCGTTCTCATTCAGAACATCTGATCCATTGGATTTGGTATGAATAACTGAGATGTTGCTAAGATATGATCTGCTTGATGTGTATGTGAAAGAAATTATACTTTATTGTATAGCTTAGGATCCATTTTAGTTATATGTATCATCTTTTTAGGATTCGTTGCAACGCACAGGCACCATACTAGTAACAGTACAATCTCTATTCACAAATACTTTATTGTTTCTTTTTAAAAACCTTATTTTGTTTGGTTATGGAGACTAAGAGCGTATGAAACCAAAGAAACGGTACAGGAAAATGACTATAATGTTCATGGTATTAATATCTTTGGAAAAAGAAAGAGGACAGTTGTGTGAGTGTTTAATTACACATAAATATTGAAGAGAGAAAATTAATGAGGGCAGAAAAGATAAAAGATCATCAAAACTGCGTGCAAGAGTTATACAAGATAGTAAAAACTATACTTTTATACTTTGAAATGGAAGGAGTGCTCCATAACACTTTTAGTGTGAACTTGCTTTTCCTACTGTACCACTATCTGCTCTCTCTAGCACTGACGCAGTTTATAATATTCCTGTTTGACCATTATTAAAACAATCACGACATAGATGTATTATTTTATGAAAAATATACCGGTACAATTTTCACGTATCAATGAATGTTTGTGTCAAAGTTTTAAAAGATCAATATTTGTACTTATTCTAAAATGCTAAGTAAACAAATAATGATGAATAGAGCGTATTGTAGTGATGGCCACATAGGCCACCTAGCACGGCACGGCTCGTTTAACACGCGGCATAGCTTGTTTAGACACGGCCCTCCAAGGCATGGCTAGCCCGTAGGCCATGTCATGTCAGCCCATATGCCGAGACCATAGCCTAAGCATAGCCCGAATGGCTCCCATGCCGTGTCGCCCTGGGCACTAGTGGGCTAACGGGCTAGGCCGGGGCGAGGTCAACCCATTTGGAGCCAACAGACTTAAACATGTGTTAAATAGGCCGTGCTATACTGTGCCTACTAAACATGTGGAACAAGTCATACCTAAACGTGCCTAAATGGGTTGTGTCATGTCAAGCTGAACGTACTGAACAGGGTGCAAATGGACCTAAACGTGCATAAATGGGTGGCGCTAAACATGTCGAATGGGTTGTGACGGACCTAAAGGTGCCGAACAGGTTGGAACGACTAAATGGGCCTAACGAGCGTGCCATGCTAGCATGTCGGGCTAGGTCTACAGCCTAAGCATCACCCCTTGTTGGGTCATCCCTATCCAGCCCATTGACATTCGGGTCGTGTCGTGCCCATAGTCCCGTACAATGGGTTGCCCCGGTTGATGCGACTCATCTGGCCATCTCTAGTATATTGTATAGAGCCGTCTGTCATCTGGATAGCAATCATTTCAACCGTTAATCAATTTTAAATCAAAATGTTAGAGTTGTGGGTGTACTATTTTGTTCACCAATGTTTTAATTATGGTGCTCATCTTTATGTACATACGAGTGCGCTCGATATAAATTTTTGATTTATCTCTCGGCTCCATTTTTCTAGCCGTGTGTTAAAAATGGCATACTTGTGTGTGCATACATGTGTCTTCCCTATAATAAGAAAAATAGACAATTTTATCGCATCAAAATAGTACTTGCATGTACACCCGGTACCTCTGTGCAATTAAACTTTTAAAACTTTAAATGTTAATATCTTTTAAATTTTAAAATTAGATACATGAAAATCATTTGTGCAAATTTATCTCAAAAAATACTTTTATAATATTATAATTTTATTGAATTTTATAGATATATTATAATAAAAATTAGTGATGAAAGTTATACTTAAAAATTATATCGATGTTTAAAATAATAACTATTTGTATTCCGATGGCGTACTAAACATGCATCTTACCATCTTCGGTTATCTAAAATCTTGTACTAGACTACTTTACATGCCATGACGTGTCCTCCACTCGCCGCCACTCGAAAGTCCTGGCTTCCCCAAGCGCAGGAGCGGGCACATATAAAACCTCCATCCGCACCCGTCTCCACGCCAAACTCCCCCAAGCCGTTTCCACTGCCCGCCCATTCCTTGCCTTTCCGTCCTCTCCCTCTTCTCGCCAAGAACAGCTACACACTAGCCCCTTGTTCGTTGGTCATGGCCGTGCAGGCGCAGCACCTCTCCCACGCCTCCCCCCACGACCTTCAAGCCTTCAGGTCTGTACGCTTTGCCTGCCTTGCGAGCTCGTCGGTTTCTTTGTTGTTTGATACAAGAAACGGCTGTCTCAACCTGGGTGCGCAACCTTTTTTTTTTCGCTTCCAGGGCTCTGGAGAGCGCGACGGCGGGGGAGACGTCTCTGTTCCTGGGCGAGCAAGGCGGGTGCGCGCCGGCGGTGGCGGCGATCGGGGGCACGATGTTCAGCGACGTCCCGCGCAGCGACCTCACCTTCAACGACAACAGTAACTACAACTACGGTTTTTTGCCGAGGAAGCGGACGCGCGTGGGGGCGTATGATGCTGCGGGTTTCGTGGAGGGCCAGCAGCGGGTTGTTCTAACGCCAGTGGTGACCCAGGGGCTTGTGCCCGTCGGCGATGTGCTGAGCAGGGCGCTGGGCTCCGGCGTGGCGTCCACTAGCGGGAGGATGGCCAATGCCTCGGGACTCTCGCAGGGCCTCCTGTCGCAGCTGTACCACCAGGGCGTGGAGATCAACGCGCTCGTACGGCTCGAGGTATGTACGGGCTTATTCATGAACACCCTGCCTGGTGATTGGAATCGAGTTCTTGATTTGGTTGACTGGTGTTTGATTCCCGGTGGTTTTGTTGGATGTTGAGCAGTCCGAGCGGATGCGCGCGGGGCTGGAGGAGACGCGGCGGCGGCACGTCCGAGCGCTTGTGGCGGTCGCGGAGCGCGCTGCCGCGGGCCGGTTACGGGTTGCGGAGGCTGAGCTGGAGCTCGCCCGCTGCCGCAACGCGGAGCTCGACGAGAGACTCCGGCAGATGATCGCGGAGGTGCAGGCGTGGATGGGCGTCGCCAAGAACCACGAGGCTGTCGCCGCCGGCCTCCGCGCCTCCCTCGACCAGCTCCTCCAATCCCCCTGCGCTGCCCCAGTCGGCGTGGCCGGGGAAGGCGACGCCGAGGACGTGCAGTCCTGCTGCTTCGAGATCGCCGGGGGCGACAACGCCGGCGCCGACGACTCGGCGTCCAAGGCATCGGCGCCATCGTGCAAGGCGTGCGGCGCGTGCGAGGCGTGCGTCCTGCTCCTCCCGTGCCGGCACCTGTGCCTGTGCCGCGCGTGCGAGGCCGCCGTGGACGCTTGCCCCGTGTGCATGGCCACCAAGAACGCCTCGCTCCATGTCCTGCTCTCTTGATGGCTGAACGCGTCGAAGCCATGGCCTTCCTCCAAAACGGTACCTGCTTCCCTTCGTGGTATCTCCATTCCTACCAGAGTACGGTGAACGAGTCACCCAAGCCGCGCAGACGCGCAGTACAACCAAAAATGTATTCTGGAAAAGAGATTTCGTTTGTGCAAGGGCGATGGCAAAATCAGCTGAAGTCAGCCTGCTTGTTCTTGCGACGCCATTGTGGCAAACACCGTTCATCCGGCCCAAGGAAACATGGAGTTTGACGCTAAGGGAATCACGCTTAAGTTCAGTTTGCCGGGTTTTGTCAGAGGAACAACAGTGTCAAGGTACCGTACATACCATTGCTTCAAGAATTTGGCAGCAGGTTTGGAGTTTCAGGGTAACCAGTGAAGCAAGTTCTTCCTAGATGGCGCTGAATAATGTCAACAGCTGCTGAACGAACAGTTGGCTTGTCGGTGAAGTATGCAGAACAGCTGAACCCAATATGTCTATCCAGGTTGCGACCTTGAGTTCTCAGAAAAGTGGTATAGTAGTGGATATGTTTTTTGAGAGAAGAATGAGATTGCAGTATCAGCTGCAGCACCGGTATGTGTTGGAACAGCCAGGAATGTTTTTTTTTTTTGTGCTGCTCAATCAAACCACAATATTTTTCTTTCTATTTATAACGCGGAAGAACTACATGCAAGAAAAGAACTAATCAGAAAAAAAGGAAAGCCTAATCATATCCTAAAAACAAATACTTTCCTAATTACAGGATTAACTCTATCAGTATGATCTGAATTTAGCGTACTTGAACTTTGTGCAGTTTGTCAGAAACTCTGAATCATTCAGGGAAGTGATTTTGTGGAGATTTATTCCCGAGAAGAATGACAACAAATGGTGACAGCTGCAATACTGGTATGATCAAAATGCATCGTATTACAACTTTGCTTGATCCGCACGAATCATACCATCGGGCGTCGTCTGGCTTTCAAGCATAAATGGGCTGGTCCAAACTTTTCTTTGCTTAAACCGCCAAAGGATGCAGAGGTGCTCTAAGGAAGGGTTCATTGTGGGATCTTGTAGAACAGTAGAAGATTTTGCACACGAGATGTTCAAATCCCAGATTTCGCTGCTGAATAGGGATCGTATGAATTAATTGTTCGAAGTTACAGAAGCTATACAAGCTCAGAAATGTTTTTTCAAGATTGAAGGAGTGTCGTCGCAAGTTTTCCGATGTATGCCAATGAAGCTGCTTGATCTCAGTTGCGCGATGGCAGCAATGTTTGTTCCAGTTTCCGTAGATAGGAAGTGTGATTCTTCCTACAATCATTAGAGTTCTCTTTTAAAGAGATCAGAAATTTATTTTCTGACCATCTGACCTTTATTAGCACACCAATCGTGCATTGAGACTCATAGCGTTGGACATTTGTGTCATAGCTGGACTTCCACTCTTCCTTGCAGGCGTCATCTTGATTTGTCTTCCGTGTGGGATTGTTTTAGGATTTTCTAGGTTATTTCTCGTGGAACTTACTGATCATTTAACTAGTATTGGTCACACTTGTGCAGTGATATGTTGTATTCTCTATGTTCTTATGAGTTTTGACTTATGAGGTGTTGACTGATTGAATGGACCAGTTGTGGATGGTATGTAGTTGGATCAATTCCGTGTTCATGTTTACAATACTGATTTGGATTGGATTTAATATTCTATTCAGAATCTATGTCTGATCCCAACCGTGAGAAAACCCAACTGGTTACTCGTCCGGTTTTTCTTGTTTTATTATTTGCATGTAACTATGTAAGATCTGCTCTTACTGCTGGGTAGTCCAACCTACGTGGCGCATCAGTTTTGGACTGAAGGCTTGGTTTGATTCCACCCAACTAGGCAACTACAAGCTTTATATGGGAGCTATTTTTGTGAACAAACTCGGTTTGTAATTCCAATATAGAAAAATGGGAACCTGAGGACTGAAAATGTTATGATTACTGGGTACAGACACAGATTGGGTTAATTTTTCTAGGTTTTAAGAATCACACAAACAGGTTCAAAATCTCGTCAAGAATTTAGAAATCTCAGTGGGATAAAAAAATTAAAATTAGGATTTTTTACAGTGATTTTTCGTCAAGATTTCGGCTTTTTAAACTATTTTCATGTTTTTTGGACCGGTTTTCATTTTTTGGATCAGATTTTGCACCAATGTTTTGTGCAGTGAATTGTAATGCCAGTTACGAAGAATAGACGTGAATATTTTGCCAAAAAATACATATACAAAATATGTAACCCCAACTCTAAACCTAATTTGATTTCAATCTAAACCCTAACTTGGATTTTAGTCTTAAATTGTATTTCGGTCTAAATCCTAACTTGGGTTTCGATTTTAAATGATGTATCTCAGTCTTAAATTGTATTTTGGCCTAAACCTTAAACTCTATTTTGAGAATTTTATATGCAAATACTTAGTATTTTGCATTTAAACAGATGAAAAATATAGATAAATGCTTGCATGATTGTTTCATATTTTTTTAGCCTCGGGAGACCATTTCACATGGGAGTTGAAAATCACCGAAATTTCGACGATTTGGGCCGAAATATCTGTTTAGGATTCCTAAAAATACCGGATTTGAAATTTGAATTTCAGCTAGATTTCAACCGAAATTCCAAAATCTTGTCAATATTTCGAATTTCGGCTGGCCTGAGGCGTGACCAAAAACAAAATTGAAAAGCTTGCAAACATGTACCTCTGCTCACGGTAATGGCGTTCCAAAATAACACTAGCTGCTCTAAAAAAAAGGGAAAAGAAGGACGCTGGTGCGTCAACCAAACCGTGACGGACGCGCTCCTTTTCTTGGTTCCTGAAATACGGCAGCAGCACGGAGGGGGGATGGCCCCCAAAGCATCCAGTACCACCACCACGCCTACAGTCCTCGATGGCGCAGCGATGAGTGACGACCGGTGCCCTTGGACTTGACCACTGCCGGACTGCCCGGTCTCGCTTCCTTTTCCACGCTCGCCCCGCGGTACCATGCCGTATGGGCCCCGCGGTTAAGATCCCCGCGCGCTGCAGTGCACGACGGCAAGGAAGCTCTGGACTTTTCTCTCTCTTCGGTATATTTCTAACCTTTTCTCGAGTTTGTTACGGAATTGTAAATCTGGTTCTTCTTAATCATAGTAGATCTGTCTCAATATCGTACCGTTGTAGCTGATATGTTTCGTATCCTGCTCCTTTTGTGGTCAAAAAAGAAGCTAAACTTACAATAGAGATTAAATATGAAAAATAAAATAACAAAGTGGCCCATTTGGCATGGCGTTTTCAGTCGAGTCGCCGAAGACTGTGGTGCACCGCACGCAGGCTTTGGATCCGACCGTTTTGACCGATAAACCCTGGGAAAAAACCTCTCTAGCCAGTTGTCGCGTTGCATGGCGGCAGTGGACGCACGTACGCCGGTACGCGTTTTGACCGAGAAGATGTGCGTGCCTCGGTTGCTTTCGGAACGGTTCGTACAGGAACCGGATATTGCCAAAGTCGAGTCTGTACCATGCAGAAGTTTAGAGAGTTGCCTAGCAACCCAAAAAAAACTATGTTGCTTAGCAACAAAAAAACTATTTTTTTATATAAGATAAATAAGGTGTTTATTTTGTAGCATCAATGCTTAACTAGACACTGGTGTTTAGCATGCGCTTATATTTATAACTCTGTCTAATTAGTATATAATATAAAATCTAAGCACCCACAAGCTTGCATTAGATGAAATGATTTTTCTATGGATGCTTGATGAGGTGTATGCATTCTCTCTCTTTGAAGTACTTGTGTATAAGCATCTTGGATTGTGCATGCCCTATTAGAGGCAGGGAATTTCTATGGGCGTGTGATGATGTGAATGCATTATCTGAACTCTGTTTAAGTATCTTGGATTGTGCATGCCCTATCATAGGCAGAGACTTTTTATAGGTGCTCGATGACAGTGAATGCATTCTCTCTTTAAACACTCGCGTATAAGCATCTTGGATTGTGCATGCCCTATTAGGCCATTCACAATAGGAGGTTTCATGGAGTTTCATGATCAATTAATGAGGTGTCATATCAGCAAAATTGATGATGTGGCAAGATAGTTATGAAGAAAGAGAGAAAATGGGTTTCATCCTGATGAAACTAGTTTCGCACTGTTTCCAACGCTTTGGAAATGGAACGACACTCCACTGAGACTGATCGTTTCATTCATCCCGGATCGACTGCATCCCCTCGCTTTGGACGTGCCCAATCCATTTGCGTTTCAATTGTGCCACTGGTGTACCGGCTGCTGTTTATTACTATAAAATGTCACATTATTATTCGGGATGGTTGTGAATTTGGTTGAATCTTTGGACAATCATAATCTGAGGTTAGTGTATGGTTTTGTTGAACATGCACCACGATTTGCTTGCAGTAATTCCTATGCGTGGTGGCAATCTTGGTTTTATCACATGTGCTGCATGCATATACAATCTTGCATTTGTCTGTCGAATGTCCATAGTGTTCTTTGTGCTCACGAACAAGAAGCTTTAGCGATTAGCATCTGTCCTTCAGCACGTTTTTATGTTAGATTACGTGCCGTGCTGCTGGACTGCTGAAAAATTTCCATGCTACCATGCATGAGGCACATGAGTCAAAGTTCGTGTAATTTGGCTACAAAATCACAAAGCATATTTGATCATAACATCCTGTAATAATTAAATGCTGTGGGTAGCCTAGGAAACTATGAAATGAAACCATGCATTGAGAGAGACTATTTCATTCATCACCCTATACAACCAAAGATGACATGGTTCTCTTGGAAATCACCCTATGAAACCTCCCATTGTGAATGGCCTTAGGGCAATCCCAATGCATATAGTTTCTATAACTTCCATGTCATCTAGACACTACATGTAGAAACTATGCTCCCAATGGATAGTTTCTTCAAAATAAACTCTCATCCAATCTCCTCTTTTCTCTTATTTTCTCACCCAATCCCCTTTTTCCCTTTCTTAGTACTTGTGTAGAAATGGTTTCCTGCATGAGAAATGGTTTCCTTCTCTTTCATCATTAACTCTACCTCTACATCATCATTTTGCTTACATGGCAATCTAATTAATACTATGGAAACTATCCTAGTCATCCCATTAGGATTGCCCTTAGATGCAGAAAATTTCTATGGGCGTGTGATGATGTGAATGTATTATCTCTGTTTAAGCACTCATGTATAAGTATCTTGGATTGTACATGCCCTATCATAGGCAGAGACTTTTTATATGTGCTCGATGACAGTGAATGCATTCTCTCTCTTTAAACACTCGTGTATAAGTATCTTGGATTGTAAAGTAGAGTGGAGCGAAGCTGGCGAAGGATGCCTTAGGTTGGAGTTGGGAGCACTGTTGTGAAAAACGACCGACTCGATCGATTAGTCACCGATTAATCACTGACAGTGACTGAATCGTCATAAATAGTTTAATCAGAGTATAATTAACGCAGTCGAATGACTAATTGACCATATAATCCGATTAATTGGCCGTTTTTAATTAATCGTTCGTTTTTCCTGTTTAATCACGAAAATAGCCTATTTTTATTTACTAAGTACGATAAATTAGTTTATAATATTGCGTCATAGTGTTTATAGTATGTATCTTTTGGATGAAGTATAAATAATAAACTGAAAACATGTTTTGTAAGTAATAATTTGCAATAACTTTGGGTAAATAAAATATTTCTAATTAATTTTAAATATAAATAAATATATTAATAAGAACACATATCATTTGTTAAATTCTGATTAATTAGCTATATTGCGATAATCGGTTAGCGGTACTACGTCCCTTCATCCCGTGTATACCCTTTTTTACAGTACTGGTTAGAAGTTGCTTCTGTTGGTTGGAGCCGGCCGGAGTTGCTGACCGCGTGCGTCCGCCGTGATGGGCCGGTTTCGTCCAGTATGGGCTCGTTTGGCTTTGACACCAGAATTGCTTGCTATCGCTGCCTTGTTGACTCTGGCAGTTTCGTCACGATGCGCGGGTTTGAATGTTTCTGCTATAGAGCTGATGTAATTGCTCAGATGCAATCGTATTTAGGCTCCTTTTAAAAGTGTTCGTGTTGAAGTATAAGTGAATTGTCTGTATTTTCGTATCGGCTTAAGCTATTAGATGAATTGGTTAGTACATACGACTCAATACAATATAGTTTTTAAATTAACCTTAATAGTGCGATCTTAATATGATACCAGAGTCAAAAGGTCTTAAGTTTAAGACCAGGTTGGTGTAATTAAAAAAATAATTACAGTGTCTAAGGAAGCTTATACGTGAAGGAGAGTGTTGAAAGGGTCTAGTTTTGGGTGAGCCTGTTTTTGGGTGAGTTTAGCTGCTTCTCACGAAAGCATGAAAGTAGGGGGTACTCGGTGCGGTCTGCATGGCAAGGTAATTCTAATCTACTCGAAAAAAAGGGAGATTTGAAGCCTTTCGAAGTCTCAACCAAGTTCTCTATAGTTGATACTACTTAATTTCGGTCGTGGTAATAATCAAGAAGGTTGAAAAACATTCGACACGAATTGGATTATGTTCTTAGCCCTTTTGTATTAAAACAGGAAACTGATCCTTAGAATAACGGTAGAGCACTACTCCATCAGTCGAGAAAAAGGCAGGGAGTTGTGAGATCAAAAGGTTCGTGGCGTAATAATGCACAACACCAGCGAGAATTTCTTGCACGGAGACGCACGAGTGCCGTGATAAACCATCGACGCTGTTCAAGGCACTGGCATTAGTTAAAGAAGGAAAACAGTCAAGCTACAAATAAACATCCACACACACATAACAGAAAAATGGCAGCCACTAAGATACGGACGTCCGTCCAGATGCCTTTTATCGGACGTCTGACGTCAGCATTGAAACATGAAAAAACAACCGGTGAAACATGAGAAAGGTACTAATGAAACATAGGAATAGTTCCAAAACATAGATGCTTCGGTAGCTGCCAAACGATGTTTCAGTAGGTAGAATCAAATGTTTCACTAGGCGAAATACAATGTTTCAATAGAGCAAACGTGTGTTTCACCTTGTTTCAACAGAAAAAACCATATGTTTCAATAGAGTAAAACGGATGTTTCACAAGAGCAAAACGGATGTTTCATACATGCATTGGTCATGTTTCAGAGCACAAAATCGATGAAGCTTCTTCTCCGGTCATCTTCTTCCACAAATCAAAATGTTTCAGCATGCAAAACCCAATGTTTAACCACGGTGTTTTGAACATACCAGGGTTATGTTCCAAGTCAAAATGTCCTCCTTCAACCTCTAGCCCCTTCCCCATCTCCAGTCATCTTCTTCCACAAATCCGGTGTTCACCGGCGTAGGCCACGACACCTGTGGACAGACGAAGGAGGAGGAGCTTCGAGGGAAGCTCGGGGAGAGAGAGAGAGAGAGGATGAGCTCCGGGGCAGGCACAACGATGACGTCACTCCAGTCGGTGAAGCGGCTGTTGTGCCGGAAGCGAGGCAGAAGCTCCGGTCAGTCACCGGTCGCAGGTCGCCGCAAAGCTGCCCGATCAACGTTCGTATCAGATGTTCTAACGGTATCGATTCCGTAAGAAAAAAGATCCCTGTAGAATTCCATGCTCCACTACAGAAACATGAAATGGATTGGTTGATAATTAAATTAAATTTCCTAATCACAGAGATTATTTTTCAGACGATCACAGATATTAATTGATTTACAGGAATCATTTCATTGGGTTAGTAAAGCAAGGAAGCTCCGTATATTTCGGATGGCGAACGGGGCTACAAAAGAAGCCCAAATGTTACGCCGTGTTTTGGATTTCAGACCCAAAATTGTATTAAGCAGGCGAGGAAGGAAGGGCCCTCGGTGAAAAAGTGCATCCACTAACCCGATCAAAGGCCTATTGGGCCGGGGAAGCGTCTGAGGTACCAATGTTGTATCGGACGTCCTAACGGTATCAATTCCGCAGAAAAATACTCGGCTGTCGCGAGCGCGCGTCGAACGCGGGTGGGAGCTGCGCTCAGCCGGCACGCTACCAAACAGGTCGACAGTGAAACACTTGTAAGTCTAATCTGAGCATCTTACAAGTTCAGAATCTCAGATATGCTACGAAGTGCGAGCTACTTAGCAATCTCAGTTCAGTTCAGCTTTGTAGCGTGGTCAGCATCGTTCATGCCACACCACCCAATAGACATTGATAAGGGCTGACTCCGATCTCGGGCATCTGACCACTCATGGGTAGTTCGCTCAACAACTGATGTTACATCCAGGCATAAGAACTGGTAAACATTCAGTATGTTGAATTATAGGGTACTAGACATTCAATATGAGAATAGAAACCTACTGAGTTGTTGCCCAAAAGTGAAGTAGATGAAATAATAGGTAGCAGCAAATATGTAGCATGTATAAAGAGTAAAAAAAATAAAGTGAATGAAATAATAGAGAGCAGCAATATATAGCATGTATACAGGGTAAAACAATGAATAAACTTGTATATGTCAGTACAGATATCTATTCACAAGGAAGCAACCTCAAATTCAGTATTGAGCTATATCTAATTCTGTATAACACTGTACCAAGGAATGCATTCCACAGATCAATCATTCAGAGCTATAAGGGAGAAAACCACAGAGGAAATCTCCACTGTCCAGGATGCCATCAGCCAGCAGTGGCGAAAAGGCCAAGTAATAAAATCCAGGTCTGAAGCAAAACTCTCGCGTGAATCTAAAACAACCAGTGCTTCTTTCTAGGTTTGTACTTGCTAGGGAGATCTGCAAGGCAAGAAGTATTTTCCTTTTCTTAAAAAAATGGATATACGATAGTACAAGAAAATCACATTGATTCATGTCAGATTTGTTATAAATAAGGTAAGGGAGGATTATCCTGTTTCTAACCTCGAGCATCATACAATGAGTTATAGTGAACTTCAGACCAGAAACTTAACCAAATCTCTGAAAAACACACAACATCGGGGTCAGCAATTGCTAGGTTTTATTTAATTGTTTTTATCTCTACTTATTTGTTGCATAAGTCTGCAGTAATCAGAGAGATGTGTATATAAGCATGTGTAACAGTGCCAAATGCAGGGCAATAATATGCTGAGCACATAATGCCAGTGACATGATGCAAAACAGTGCTGGTCGACTGTTGTTTTTTTTATGTCAGTATGCAGAAAGTTAGTTGTTACTAGACACAGGCTGAAACCTTACCTCTCTGTGGAGCCTGATATTGTGGAACAATTTCAATAAAACAGGTATCTCTGAATGATGTTAGAAGGCATATTTTTGCAGCAAACTGCCAAAAGCAAACAAAAAAAACATTAAGGATCTTCTTTCTTAAGTACGAAGAAAATATTAATCACAGGAAGATGGATTAAGAGATCATTAAGATTCTATTATAAAGTCCTGTCATCAATAGAACAGGTTATCTTCATTCTTCAGTGCTGTACTTCAGTAGAATAGGGGAAAATAGCAATGAATCACATATGCAACATAAAAGTCAGAAAATCTTGCACAACTGCAGAAGTTGACTAAAAGTTCAGTTGACCAAAGAAAATGATGGAAACGTTGTAAAGGAGAATTAACCTTATCAGCAGCTGCTTGCAATGTGACATGGTCTCCCCATTCACCAGATCTGAAAAAGATGATATTTCAGATCCATAAATGCAAAAGCATTAGTTCATGAACTGTTTTCATTGAAGTATTCCGTAGCAAAGTCAAGCCCAGGAAGGTACATACTTTTTCATCTTCTTGCAATAATGTTTATATTTCATTGGAACATGACCTTCATACAAGGAGTTACACACCTTGAGCTGCACAAGAAGATAACCAGCATGTAAGCATGCAGGTCTCTCTGACAAGAGAATTGTCAGCATAACTATAGTATAATGATGAAAACCTTTTTCTTTATACACCAGAAGAAGAAAAACTAATATAGTAAAACAAAGGGGCACAGTTCACCAAAAGGGTGAAATGCACGTGTTGTGGGATCCAAGGAAAATAGCAGTCTAGCAATATGAGCCTAGTAACATAATGTCATAAACTAAAGAGTGGTACTACCGATATGGCCAAGAGATTGATATACCTGCTTCACTACCTCCTTCCGAACATGCTTGTGATACTCAGGTGATCGATATAGCTGGTCTGAGAGTGCACGAAACTACAATACAATAAACAACTGTATCCTTACATGAACACGAGTAAGAGCTTCAGAAGATCATATAATTTTATCAAGTGAATAAAATGGTAATTTAGAAAATTATGAACCTGACAATTGCCATCACCGGATACCCTCACTTCATACAAGCCATAGGCATTAAGCCTACAAAAAACTTCCTTAAATTAAGAAAAGATGATGGTGTTCCATTTATTTACCGAAACAGACAGAAGGTAGTTCCAGGTTAGCTTTATAAGCATGCATGGGAATGAACTTCTATTTCAGTAGTGTGCATAGAGTAAAGACAGGCTAAAGATTGTTTGGGCAAGCAGGTATGCATGGTTATCACGGCGCCCCGGCGAGGCGAGTCGCCATCAATGTAAGCGCACGTCTCTCAATTTCAGCCTATTTGCCAGCCCAGCCCAGTCGGTCCACCTCTCTCTCTCGCGCGCGCGCTCAGCCCAGCTGCCCAACCTCTCTCTCCCACCCTCTATCCCCACCGAATCTCGATCCGTTCGGCGATAGGCGCTGCCCCTCCACTCCCTCTCTCCCCCCAATCCATTCGGCGCCGGTGTCGCCCCTCCACTCCCTCTCCCTCCCCCCACCACCCATTCGGCGCTGCTCCCCCCTCCCCTCGAGCGCCGTCTTCCCCTCCTGCACCACCCGAATCCGGATCTACCCAGCGTGTGCGAAGCTGAAGACGAGGGTGTTGTATGCGATGGAGGTGACAGGCGGAGGCGACGCAGAGCGGCGACCAGATCGGGGACAGCGGCAACGTGGAGATGCTGGATCCGGTGTCCCTGACGCCATGACCGCCGGATCTGGTCGCGGGTGAGGCGGGAACACCGGATCTTGAAGTGATGGCAGTGGAAGGCGATGGCTGTGCGAATGGAGACGCGTGAGGCCGCGGTGGATCTTCCTCCAGGCGAGGCGACTGGCCATGGCGGTCTTCCTCCAGCGACCGGATGCCTAGGCGGCGCTAAGGCGACGACTTAATAACACCACAGGTATGTATATGAAATCTCAGAAAGAAGTCCCACGATATGTTTTAGATATGCAATTTGGATGCGGCTCTACAGTTTTCTCCACTGTGTTCGTAATATCTTGCATAAATCTCCAATTTCAAAACAAAAGCCCATGCTGCCTTTGAGCCTTTGACCCAAGGACGGTGGGCTTGTATGAGTAAGACCAACACTTGACTCTCAATGTATCTCCAAAATCCAAATGTTTGCCAAAAGACCTAGGACAGGATGGAGTCACCCAACATGCATGAAACATTAATGCCTTTGCAAATGAAAGCAATATATTGAAATACTTTCTCTGCTAAAAAAATGAAGGTCCAGGTTCCTAAGAAATAAATGCAAATACTCTAGCAAATTGAAATAAGTAAAGATCATAGAAGCTACCTGTCAAGAAGGCGATGATGATCTAGACTGGCATCACTATATGTCGGAAAGTACGTATTAATCCGGGGAACATGCTATAAATGTGCAGCAAGAAAAGAAGTATCAGGTAAGAAGCACACACAATAAACTTTATTTAATACATGAACTACAGCATAGAGAGAAACAAAAGAGTGCCTACCAAAAAAATCAACAGCTACGAGCAGGGCAGTACAGGAAAAATGAAATACATAGAATAGAACAGGCATCCACTATCTTACAGGGATAGATGTTAAATTTGACAGACGCTTGGCCATAGCACCATCTAACTTAGCATATTCTTCTTCAAGAACCATTGCAATCATCCTGTCATCATCGGTCTGGCTGCTCATAGAGGTCGAGCTGGATGAGGCACCTTCATTTGGAAACATATGTGTCATTTCCAACCTAGAGGTAGAAAAAAAAGGATAACGTATATTTTACAATGATATTCAACTAAATGAGTTGGCAGAAATCCAGAACTTCTAGAAAAACAAATATCTAAGCAAAGCACATGAATAGGAAATCCAATTTATGTACACAATAGAAAATATATTAGTAAATGAAGGAAATACAATCTATAATAATATAAGATTATATAGCCAAACTCCATTTTATCCACTACATATTTAACAGACATGAAAGTGTAACAGAAATAAAAACTGAGAAGCCTCTCATAATTCACTTTACTGTCAAGTGTCAAATATGCTGAAATTCTCTTGTTTGTTAGGAAATGAAGAATAATAATTTGCATGATCGTTTTCTTTAGTGTATATAGGTTCACATATAGTACCTGACTATTAGAAATGCATCTGATGCATCACAGATTTTTCTTCTTCTAATGCATGCCTATTGCATAATTTGCTTTCTTTCTAACATGCTGAAACGACATATTTCCTCACATTCTCCACAGTTAGGATAAAATTCTAGCTACATTTTTTTAAAGAATACTCTAGCCACATATTACTAGGCTATAGATCCATTTACTAAATATTTATCCATTCCAGCCTTCCACAGAATTATCTACCACCTCTTAAGTTCTGTATGTATGAACTAACGATGACATCTAATTGATCTGTAATTCAGTATTTGCAATAGGGGCATGGATGTTCCGCTTGAAGCACATGGACCGTCATGATTATACAATAGAGAATTCGATGCTAACCCTCATGGATGCTGCAAATTCTCTCAATTTGGGGAGGACCACTCCTCTAGTTGAAATAAGCTGATTTTTCTACCAGCTCTTTGTAAGAGCCTGAAGGGCAGTTGCATGTTGTTTGAATATAAGATTCATTTGGTAGCAACATATTGAACAACAAGCGTTTTTTCCCTGTACACTACACCGCTGTTAGGAACCAGGACAGGAGCTATATCCTAGTCAATGCCTCAATGCTACCCACTTGTACCATAGATCCTGCCTACCAGTGCTCCGACGCTGAATCCCAAGGGTTTTTAGTTTTGGCTAACAAATTTAGACGTTCAATCGTATCCAAAATAAAGCATTCGTTCACTCTACAGTTGCCTATTCATCTTCATCATGGCCGATTCCCACGAAATGAACTCTGACAGCGAAATCTCATCGACTTCAAGCACCGGGAAACATATTTTTGCTCCTAATGCGACATAACAAGGTACCTTTGTTCGTCCGACATTTCCAAATCGGACACCAAGAAGCTACGACAAGGTAAAAAAACAGATCCATATGAAGCCATTCTATTAGACGGATTAGCAAGATCCCCTACCAATTCCTCGGCCCCCGCGCCAATCGATCCCCTACTCATGGACCAGAAACCGAAACAATCTTTTCTTTTCTTGCTATCGCACAACGAAAACCCCCAATTAAAACCCAAAGCAAAGAGAGAGAGAGAAATGATCTCCAAATCAAGAAGCAACCACGGAACAGAAAAATTCATACCACCAGCACCAGCGGAAGAACAATGGGAATGGAGGCGAGGCCGGGCTGGGGGAGCTTCGATCGATCCGAACTGGGCGCGCGCTAGGGTAGCAGATTGGGGGCAAGCAACGCGCGAGGGCGAAGGCTCCGTTTTTACCTGGGGAGAGGAGAGGAGAGTAGAGGGAGGTGGAAAGAGAAGAATGGAAGCAGAAACGGAAAGGAGAAGCGGACGATGCTTTCTTTCCGCTTTGGTGTTGTACCGCGGTTTGATTGCTTCCGCCGTGCTGCTGCCTTTTTTTTCCCGGCGCGTCCGGGTTGCTTCCGCGTACTGCCTGCCTACTACCCACCCACCGGGCAGCCAGCGGAGCGAGCGCCGTTCAGCCTCCCTCTCCGGGCCCACATGATTTTGACCTGCTGACAGGTGGGCCATGCCTTGGTTAGTAGAGCATGCCAGGTGAGAAAAATGTAGGTAGTAGACGCCGGTTTTCTATAATATGTTTTTATATCTTCTGTTCACAGTGCTAAAGGCAAATTATACAATGAATTATCTGTATAATTATCTGTCAGGGCATATACGATAGTACAGACGACTGATGTCTATAAATTCGTTATTATCATCTAAAGATAAAACTAAAGATAATTTCTATAATAAATTGTATTTTAAGGTTGTCTCTGTGGTATTGATCTTTTAGATGTGGTATGAAAAAATGTTTGTTATAGATAATAACTTATACAATAGTATTTTGTATTGTCTATATGACCGTCTATTCACGAAATATAGCGTTTGTTACATTCTCTTTCTCTTCATTCCCTCTCTTTTATGCCAGCAAAAATCTTACATGGCAAAACTTATAGACGGCTAATATCATGCCATTATACATACCCTAATATTCCTTGATATAATTAATACTTTCTCCGATCAAAAATAGTTGCCATTTTAGGCATCAACATGGTCCCCAAAACTTAACTTTGACTACTAATTTTCATTGTAATATATTTTAAAAATCCAATAAAATTATAATATTATGAAAGTACGTTTTGAGAGGAATCTACACATATGATTTTTATGCATCCAATCTACATATTTAAAAATATATTAATAGCTAAAGTTTTAAAAGTTTGACTGCACGTATCACAAACCAATAAGTTTTTTGAACTGGAGGGAGTGGATTGTCTACATAATGGTATACATAATCTAAAGCCATATATAAGACTATCTATGAAATAGTAGATAATATTTTTGTCTTTACTCTACATCACCCAAAATCCTATTAGCATAGATTTACAGACAATTGACACGTATCTTTGTACACGCCCTTAGGTTAGGGCATATACAATGGTGTCATGTCTACTGTCTATATGTTTTGTCATGTAAAATTTTTGCTGATATAGAGGAGAAAGGAGGATGAGAGAGAGAGTATAGTTGTATTTTTATGAAGAGACGATCATATAGATAATATAAAACACTACCGCATGAGTTATAGAATCTCGTAGACTACTGCATGCGTTTTATAGACAATATAAAACACTATAATAAACACTTTTCATATCATAATTACAATATTATAGTATCTCGTAGAGATAACCTTAAGATGACATATATATAAGATATGTTTTAGTTTTGTATTTAGATGATATAAAAGAAATATATAGACAACAACTGTCTCTACCGTTGTATATGTCCTTGGAGCATGCTGGTTAAGAACGAGGAGTTGGTATCTCTTGCTCAAGTTATTTGGCCGTTCCTGTTTAGTCAATGCTACCACGATCCTTATGTTTTAACCTTTTTACGGTCAATCTATGAGTTTAACTGGTCACTGGCGTTTAGGCTGCCGCGTGGTGCCCTAGGCGACTCGGAGTTCCGTCTCAAATCTCAACATAGTACTGGTTTGGGATCGGTTGTTAGCCAGATTTTATCAATTGCTTTTGGCCTCTCCATCAATGGCGCCCTGTTCTGTGAACTTAAAAGCTCGTTGCGCCTGGACTTCATTCGCCGTTGTGTGGTCTATTGCTCTCGTCAGTGTAAGCAAGTCGCAGCGCACGGTCGTTGTCTTGGTAAAGATGAGGTTTCCGATTTGCTATAACGGACTCCCTGTGTTTGTTTTGAACTTGGTGGCCAGCGATCCTGTTGCGCCCTCGGTTTAATGGAGTCTCAGTGTTCCATCTTAAAAAAAGAAAGAGTTTAACCGCCACTTTTGTTGATTTGGTTTTCAAGATCGATTGATCCTTGCAATGGGACTTTTCTGGATTGTGCTCCTCTAGCTACAATTGTCTTTTTGGCAAGTTAGTGGTGATGTTGAATTAGATTGTATCTTGGTTTTCCATTCGCGTAACCTAACAAATGAAAGATCTTTTTCTAGCAAGTATACGGAGAACGCACGCTACACCACACACATGGGAAAACCGTATCACATCATTAGCGAGCATTGTGGAAAACCTATTAGTACTTTTATCTAAAGCTTATGGAATGGAGCCCAACGGCCGCATCCATGTGTCGCGGCGTGTTTTGTGAAAAAGTCTCTCGCAAATTTTGAAATTATGTCTGCATCCTTCTTAGGATCTTTTGCGGAAAGGCCCCTATTTTTCGGGAATTTACGAAAGGTACTATGTGCTTCTATACAGAACCCTCGTGTTTCGAGAAATTACGAGGAGATCCTGTGCCTTAGCAATTTTACACACAATCCCTAGGGATCCTGAAAATTTATGAAGAGACCCTACA